>CM060123.1:4618053-5220053 GCA_030522415.1 Channallabes apus
AGAAAGACACACAGACAGAAAGACACACACACAGAGAGACAGACAGAAAGACACACACACAGAGAGACAGACAGAAAGACACACACACAGAGAGACAGACAGAAAGACACACAGAGAGACAGACAGAAAGACACACAGAGAGACAGACAGAGACACACACAGAGAGACAGACAGAGACACACACAGAGAGACAGACAGAGACACACACAGAGAGACAGACAGAAAGACACACAGAGAGACAGACAGAAAGACACACAGAGAGAGACACAGAGAGGGAGAGACGGAAACAGAAAGGAACACAAAAAGAGGGAGACAGTTCCACACGGGTAACACAGAGAAGTACTCAGAGAGCGAGACAGAGAGAAGTACAGGAGGGGTATCGTGAGAGCAGGTATCGCGGTATCTTGTTCTTGACGTATCGCACACAAGAGTGACACAAAGAGAGAGAGAGAGAGACAGACGGAAACAGAGAGGGACACAAAGAGAGAGACGGAGACACAGACGGACGGAGACAGAGAGAGACACAGACGGACGGAGACAGAGAGAGACACAGACGGACGGAGACAGAGAGAGACACAGACGGACGGAGACAGAGAGAGACACAGACGGACGGAGACAGAGAGAGACACAGACGGACGGAGACAGAGAGACACAGACGGACGGAGACAGAGAGACACAGACAGACGGACGGAGACAGAGAGACACAGACGGACGGAGACAGAGAGAGACAGACGGACGGAGACAGAGAGAGAGAGAGACACAGACGGACGGAGACAGAGAGAGAGAGAGAGACACAGACGGACGGAGACAGAGAGAGAGACACAGACGGACGGAGACAGAGAGAGAGACACAGACGGACGGAGACAGAGAGAGAGACACAGACGGACGGAGACAGAGAGAGAGACACAGACGGACGGAGACAGAGAGAGAGACACAGACGGACGGAGACAGAGAGAGAGACACAGACGGACGGAGACAGAGAGAGAGACACAGACGGACGGAGACAGAGAGAGAGACACAGACGGACGGAGACAGAGAGAGAGACACAGACGGACGGAGACAGAGAGAGAGACACAGACGGACGGAGACAGAGAGAGAGACACAGACGGACGGAGACAGAGAGAGAGACACAGACGGACGGAGACAGAGAGAGAGACACAGACGGACGGAGACAGAGAGAGAGAGAGAGAGACACAGACGGACGGAGACAGAGAGAGAGAGAGAGAGACACAGACGGACGGAGACAGAGAGAGAGAGAGAGACGGACGGAGACAGAGAGAGAGACACAGACGGACGGAGACAGAGAGAGAGACACAGACGGACGGAGACAGAGAGAGAGACACAGACGGACGGAGACAGAGAGAGAGAGAGAGAGAGACACAGACGGACGGAGACAGAGAGAGAGACACAGACGGACGGAGACAGAGAGAGAGACACAGACGGACGGAGACAGAGAGAGAGAGAGAGACACAGACGGACGGAGACAGAGAGAGAGACACAGACGGACGGAGACAGAGAGACACAGACGGACGGAGACAGAGAGACACAGACGGACGGAGACAGAGAGACACAGACGGACGGAGACAGAGAGACACAGACGGACGGAGACAGAGAGACACAGACGGACGGAGACAGAGAGACACAGACGGACGGAGACAGAGAGACACAGACGGACGGAGACAGAGAGACACAGACGGACGGAGACAGAGAGACACAGACGGACGGAGACAGAGAGACACAGACGGACGGAGACAGAGAGACACAGACGGACGGAGACAGAGAGACACAGACGGACGGAGACAGAGAGACACAGACGGAGACAGAGAGACACAGACGGAGACAGAGAGACACAGACGGAGACAGAGAGAGACAGACGGACGGAGACAGAGAGAGACAGACGGACGGAGACAGAGAGAGACAGACGGACGGAGACAGAGAGAGACAGACGGACGGAGACAGAGAGAGAGAGAGAGACACAGACGGACGGAGACAGAGAGAGAGAGAGAGACACAGACGGACGGAGACAGAGAGAGAGAGAGAGACACAGACGGACGGAGACAGAGAGAGAGAGAGAGACACAGACGGACGGAGACAGAGAGAGAGAGAGAGACACAGACGGACGGAGACAGAGAGAGAGAGAGAGACACAGACGGACGGAGACAGAGAGAGAGAGAGAGACACAGACGGACGGAGACAGAGAGAGAGAGAGAGACACAGACGGACGGAGACAGAGAGACACAGACGGACGGAGACAGAGAGACACAGACGGACGGAGACAGAGAGACACAGACGGACGGAGACAGAGAGACACAGACGGACGGAGACAGAGAGACACAGACGGACGGAGACAGAGAGACACAGACGGACGGAGACAGAGAGACACAGACGGAGACAGAGAGAGACAGACGGAGACAGAGAGAGACAGACGGACGGAGACAGAGAGAGACAGACGGACGCAGAGAGAGAGAGAGACACAGACGGACGGAGACAGAGAGAGAGAGAGACACAGACGGACGGAGACAGAGAGAGAGAGAGACACAGACGGACGGAGACAGAGAGAGAGAGAGAGACACAGACGGACGGAGACAGAGAGAGAGAGAGAGACACAGACGGACGGAGACAGAGAGAGAGAGAGAGACACAGACGGACGGAGACAGAGAGAGAGAGAGAGACACAGACGGACGGAGACAGAGAGAGAGAGAGAGACACAGACGGACGGAGACAGAGAGAGAGAGAGAGACACAGACGGACGGAGACAGAGAGAGAGAGAGAGAGACACAGACGGACGGAGACAGAGAGAGAGAGAGAGAGACACAGACGGACGGAGACAGAGAGAGAGAGAGAGACACAGACGGACGGAGACAGAGAGAGAGAGAGAGACACAGACGGACGGAGACAGAGAGAGAGAGAGAGACACAGACGGACGGAGACAGAGAGAGAGAGAGAGACACAGACGGACGGAGACAGAGAGAGAGAGAGAGACACAGACGGACGGAGACAGAGAGAGAGAGAGAGACACAGACGGACGGAGACAGAGAGAGAGAGAGAGACACAGACGGACGGAGACAGAGAGAGAGAGAGAGACACAGACGGACGGAGACAGAGAGAGAGAGAGAGACACAGACGGACGGAGACAGAGAGAGAGAGAGACACAGACGGACGGAGACAGAGAGAGAGAGAGACACAGACGGACGGAGACAGAGAGAGACACAGACGGACGGAGACAGAGAGAGACACAGACGGACGGAGACAGAGAGAGACACAGACGGACGGAGACAGAGAGAGACACAGACGGACGGAGACAGAGAGAGACACAGACGGACGGAGACAGAGAGAGACACAGACGGACGGAGACAGAGAGAGACACAGACGGACGGAGACAGAGAGAGACACAGACGGACGGAGACAGAGAGAGACACAGACGGACGGAGACAGAGAGAGACACAGACGGACGGAGACAGAGAGAGACACAGACGGACGGAGACAGAGAGAGACACAGACGGACGGAGACAGAGAGAGACACAGACGGACGGAGACAGAGAGAGACACAGACGGACGGAGACAGAGAGAGACACAGACGGACGGAGACAGAGAGAGACACAGACGGACGGAGACAGAGAGAGAGAGAGAGACACAGACGGACGGAGACAGAGAGAGAGATACACAGACGGACGGAGACAGAGAGAGAGATACACAGACGGACGGAGACAGAGAGAGAGATACAGACGGACGGAGACAGAGAGAGAGAGACAGACGGACGGAAACAGAGAGAGAGAGACAGACAGAGACACACAGACAGACACACACAGACAGAGACACACAGACAGACACACACAGACAGAGACACACAGACAGAGACAGACAGAGACACACAGACAGAGACAGACAGAAAGACACACAGAGAGACAGACAAAAAGACACACAGAGAGACAGACAAAAAGACACACAGAGAGACAGACAAAAAGACACACAGAGACACAGACAGAGACAGAGAGAGGGAGAGACGGAAACAGAAAGGAACACAAAAAGAGAGAGACAGTTCCACACGGGTAACACAGAGAAGTACTCAGAGAGCGAGACAGAGAGAAGTACAGGAGGGGTATCGTGAGAGCAGGTATCGCGGTATCTTGTTCTTGACGTATCGCCGCCGCCCCCCTTCCTCCTCACCGTGTGTGTGTCCTGCTGCAGCTTGGCTCCGTGGCCCTGCAGGGAGAGACACGGGGAGTCTCCCACAGACCCCTCACTCCTCTTCACCTTCCTCTCAGAGAAGTCCCCCAAACCGGAAGTGCCGCTCCGTCTCTGTCTCCTTAGCAACGCCGTGCTCTCTCTGCGACCCAGCGCGTGCGCAAAGTCCAAACACAGCAGCGCCGCTGAAACCAGTAACACCGGCCAGCACACGGCTCTCATGTTTACTCCGTACAGCATCAACGAAAAAAAATAACTCGAGTGTTTACTTCAGGTATAAATGTTTAAAAGCTGCATAAAGTTATAAAAACTCGTCATCACTTCGCGCGCACACCGCTGACCGTGGCGCGCGCCGGAGCGGTCTTCGTGCGCTACTGATGCGCGAGCTCATCTCGAATTAGTGAAGGCGGGGTCTGAGCGCGTGATTGGTCCGTTCATCCCGCCCACTCGCGCACCTTCACTCATCCGATTGGTCGCCAAAAATCATTACTCGAATTTAATTGGACATCGCTCTTGTCATGTATGAATCCGCTCGCCCAAGGCGAAGAAAATCTAAGAGATTAAAAAATATATAGGTTCGCCACGCCCCTGTTGACGTATACCTTAGCGCTGATTGGTTGCCACGGCACCGGCCTCTCGTTCTATATAATCCAAGTGTTATAACACTGTTAAACAGCTCACTAAACCACTTAAGTTCTACAAATTAATATATAGAATGTTTTTATTATTGATTCCCAAAATAAAACAACAGCAATAAAATCGTAAGATTTTGATTCTTCATCAAGGGGTAACGTCTGACTAAACCGTGCAGTTCCTTGAATGTCCACTAGGGGCAATCTTGTTCTATAAAGTGAGCAATCCTCACAGACCTCCATGTAAAAATGCCCAAGTTTACAAGTTTTGGTCTCCATAACTAGGTTCCTCTAAGGTTTTGTAGTATTTTTTGAACCTTCCCATTGTCTCTATGCCCATACAACAACCCCCTCATTGTGCTTCATGATTCCTTTCATGGTTTATATTCCTTATAACACTTCTTATAGCCCCGTGTTCTAAAGAATATACAACTAAATAGCTAATGTCCTCTAGAACCTCCTGGACGTAAGGTATTATAATATGATGAGAAGGTTCCTATGCCCATAAAACTCATTGTGCTTCCTGACTTCTTATGTGATAACACTTCCTATAACCAGACGTATTTTTACGTCTAAACAGATCGTGTCTGCTGGATCCCTTTTGTTTAACCGGAAAATGAAACGTATTTCCTATCCTCTGTCTGTCTCCGAGTCTCTCTCTGACTTACATGTTAATGACTGGTTCCTTTGATGTATCGGATATACGTGACACAGATCACCGGGAAAAATGCTGAAATATGCTCTTTTTTGCTGATAATACACAGACGTCTTCAAAAATCATGCAGGCATGTGTGTGCGTTGCCTCTCCAGGCGGTTCGAGCCTGGCTAGTAAGTGTATCAAGGTGCAGCGGAGACAATTGGGAGACTCTGGGTCTCTCATACCCCTTTTCCACCAAGGTGGTTCCAGAGCTAGTTCGGATCCGAAGCCCAAGTCCAAACCATTTTTTTTCCTTTCACACAAACACTGGTTCCATGGTGGCACCAACACTCTGCTGGTCTAGAACGAAGAACCGCTTAATTCCTGTTAATTACTGTTAACAGTTATATTTGTGTTTTGATATACAATATTTGAGTTTGAGAGATTGCATTTGTAACAAAATATGCATGTTCCCACCAGACCTCAGAGAGGTATCTGTTAATATATAAATTTTTTTTTACACAATTAGGTTATATTGTGAATATGGATGTTGTTAAACATGCACAATTTTATTAAATTGCTTAAAAATAATATTTTGTTATATCTAAGAGAAAAGTTGTGTCGGCCAAATTAATGTCTGTGGTGTTACAGCAATGGATTTCGTTCGTTTAAGAAAAGGGGGAAATCTATTTGCACTACTTCATGTGTGTAAAGGTCATTGCAGGTGCTGGTTGATTGAGGGGTGCACAGTGAGTTCATTCTTTCTTATTAAGTTTCTTAAAATTAGCTACATTGACAATTTCATGTGTCACACTATTAGCCTCTGTGGTGTTAAGTTAAGAAATTGCATATCTGACATTTTGATAAAAATTTTAATAAATATATACTGATTAATATTTCCAAAATGTATCGCCGGTGTTGAAATCATGATGATGGCAGCCTTGATTTTAGAAAAACCTGGATTTCGGCTAATTTGTCTGTGGGGTCACTGTCTTTACTGGTAACTTCACAAACAATATACAATCAGAAATCTTACATTTTTTAAATAAAAACACATAGGACATTCATAATCATATCTCTATAATATGTTACTGTATTTTGCTCAAAAGTTTAACTTTTAATTGTTAAACTTTTTACGCAATATGAAATCTGTGGTGTTACTTCAAAGTGTATGTGAAATTTTATTTACCCTTATAATTTAATGTTTTCATGTTTGGTTTTAATCTTTTAGAATAAATACTATAAAGGTACCACAGGTAATTTTTCCTGTCTTTCTTTTTGTGTACATAAATTTTTCTAAAAAGAAACTATTCTCCTTTGGCAGAAATATGGGTCAAGTTGAACAATTAAATATTTATTAAAAAAACAAGAAATTTAAATGAATCATTAAAGTAATTTATTTATTTATCTATATAGGTTATTATAACCTACCTCAAGTCGCATACTCCTGCACTTTTTAGAACAGACCAAAATTTTACTTCAGATATTGGTAACACCATAAAACATAAGTGGTTGTGTCACCGGTGTTTGATTTAAATTATATATTTTTTTAAAAATCTAAATTTCTTAAGCTTCTATTTTAATGGATATAGAATATTAGGGATGAACGTATGGGGGGGGGGATCATACATATAAAGTTGTACTCTTCTGCACCATGACGTAAGTTGGCCAAACCTTGTGGTGTATCAGAAGGAATTTGTCAGTCGCTGCACCACCAGACTCTTCTTTCTATTAACAACAATAAAAATCTCACAGTGTCGCGACTGTTCCCGAATTGCAGGAGCCGTATGCGGTGCTGGCTCGACCTCCATACAACCTGTGTGAGTAAAACCCTCAAGAGCAAGACAGATCACACAACACGCAACTCTTCTTGACTACAAGTTTATTAGCGCATTGATTTGTAACAAAAAAAACATACCCTCCCCGCCCCATTCTGTATTTCACTCCACTGCGAGTATTGATATTCTGTGGCATGTACAGAACTGTAGAAATTATTGAGTATCCTGAATTGACAGAGGAAAAGAACAAAAACAAAACAAAAACAGTATAAAGAGTGAACTGTGGCTGAAAAAAAAGCAGCCAGGCTGCTGTTACGTTCGCTGTCATCCGTCTGCACAGGGAACACCGGGGCTGCGCAGACCTGCTCTAGATGTCCTTAATGACTTCCTCAAGTTCTTCTTTTGTGTACATGTGGAACGTCTTGTTGGGCTCTACTGTAGCCAGCTATGAAGGAAAAGACAAAGGGAAAGAAAAAAAAAAACAATGATCGTCAGTGTCTTTTTCGAACATGCGTCATAACTGCACAGGTATGTAGGTTATTTTTTTTTTTTTATTGTATAGAATTTTAATTGCAGCAGGTAAAAGTGGCTAGTGATCTTGAAAGACATAACATTTAAAAAAAAAATTTAATGTGAGGTAAGGATTAAGTACTCGACAACAGGATGGTGTGATGGAGTGAAGTCGGATATTACTTTTAATGTTAATGTTTAATAAAATAATGTCATGATGCAATTTATTTTTGGGTTACAGTTGCATTTAAACAGTTAATCCTAAACCTCAATGTCATGGCAACACGGGGTGATTGTACAGAATTCATCTTGTTCATTCATGCAACAAACCACAAGAATCTGAAGACCAAGGTTTAATTTAACTTACACTTTTCTGGTAACACTACATTATAAAAACTATACATACAGCACGCTTAATAATAATTAAAGGTCCCTTAGCAGGTTTCACTTGTAGCAGATGCTTGTCGTAGCCATCAGCAAGAATCTATGAGAATGCTGGTTGTATATTTAACCCTCTTCTTGTCAAAACTAGTTCAGGTTGTTTGCTGGTACAGATTTGACTTTTTAAGCATGGTTCACACTTTTTTTTTTTTTTATAGCATTGAGGCTCCAAAAGATTAAAGTGAATCCATTCCACAACCAGCTTTGGTGTGTGCTTCAGGTCACTGTTCGGTCCAACAACCTAGCTGATTTGAGGTTCTGCTGAGGGTGTACTCTACGCCCGAGAGCACCTCTTTAAGCAGACTCGGGCGCGGTTCCCGAGAGTGGAACAATTGTGTTCACACTGATCAAAACGAACCAGACTTTTTGGTCGACTGATCGGAAACGATCCCTAATGTGAAACGTTTTTAGTCTTAGATGAATGAATGAACTGTTACTATAAAACCTATAAGTTACAGAATGGTGTGCAGCAGCAGCCCTAATGAAAGAGGTGCAGTTAGACAAACCCATTTATTACTTTATGATCTTTAAACTGCAGATCTGTTCTGTGTTTAAACTTGTCGATGATGTGGGATAATGTTTACCTCGATGTTAGTAGCGTTCAGCTTCTCCTCCATAACCTGCTTCAGGATGGTGAGGGAAGACTTAATGGCTTCTCTTAACGTCATGGACTGGCATAACAAGACAATAAAAAAACAGAATACATGAATTAGATTGTAATAAAGCTCACATATAACCGACTCATCATGTTTAGCAATATTTGCCTTTTGTTTTTCCTTTTTACTTTGTGCCTTATTTATCACAAACTAGATATCGACAGAGGAAAAACAAGTGAGAGTGAAAGTACAGTACTGTGGAAAAGTTGACGCCCCAAATTTCGTCATATAAAATCAAATCAAAACATGTAGAAACAGAAAAACATTTTACTCTGACAGGCTGTAAAAATGTATGCAACAATCAGCATTTTCCTCATTTCCCCTCTCGTCTGTTCCATGCAAACTTAATCACTGATCATCTGCACCTGTTTGTGGCTTAAGTCTGCTCAGGTACTGGGACTGGACTGAAATTGAGTGGGGAAAAATAACTTTTAGGAAGCCTGGAGAAATATTTCTAGTATGCAAGTTTAAATAAGTCTAAAAATAAATAAAATAAATAAACACAGACATTTGCACATTACCGTATCTAGTTAAGGGATCTGAACTCCATGTGAGAGTTTATCATACTGCAGGGGTCACATCAGCGTCAAGCTGGTGATGACAGGAGGGAGTTATGAAGAACCGGTGAGTGAGCGAGAGACTTGGTGGGGTGTGGAGGGTCATTAAAGAGAGAATTATTTGGAGCTAAGCCCACCTTCCACACAGACTGGGGTAAATTCTGCTCCTAAAATAACGTGCTGTTGCAATGAAGCGTTTCAGACTGCAGCGTACTAGCGGCTCCACAACGTCGTTACAACTACACGAGGGCGAAGAAGCTCTAGTTTTTATTTTCAGGTGCTTTCTTTTATTTTCTTGAAGTACCGGTTTCGTCCTCCTGAGGATTTTTCCATTTAAATAAAATGCCAGAAATCAGCGTTTTTTTCTATTTGTGTTTTTTCGCAGTCAACCCCTCTGTGTAATGAGCTTCATTCAAACTGGACTGATTTTCACCATGGACCGTGTACCTACCTTGTGGTAGACCTCCTGCAGAGAGCTCTGAGCACCCTCGGATGCCGACCCGATCGCCCTGGCGTCGCACTGCACGAACGTCCCCGACGGGTCCATGTGGTACCTGCAAAAAGGAAACGGAGACAAAAACTCAACATTATTCTGAACGGGTTAAAGGAGGAGCTTCATGATGTCATTTACTGAGATTCGTTGATTATTAATAACATGAAATGTTGTGAATGTGTGTGTGTGAAGTTTCATGTGGAGATGCTTACAGCTGAGGTCCCTTTTCATCTACGCCGCCAAAGAGCAAGGCAACGCCGAAGGGACGGCTCTGAGAACGCAGAACAAAACAGAAATATAAAAGATTTAAATGAAACTGGAAAGTTATACAAGTTTGAGTGATTTCCAAACAACGTTATAAAACAGACGCTCCACCTTTTCTTTCTCTCTTTTTTAACACCATGCCAGTTTCTATGGTTCAATTCATGGCGAGAGTTATTAAAACTAGATACGATTAATATTTTCTAATAACTTTTTAATTAAATTTGGACTTACTTGTTTAAAAACTTTTTCAAAAGTCCCAACATAATAAAACAAGTTCCTCACAGGAGTAAGAGAATTACAGACATCAAATAAAATATGTTTGATGGACAGAAGGGTTTTATATGAACACTGTGGTGAATTCTTTTTATAAAAAAAATTTGTGTTTAACTTGTGAGTGTCCTATTCAGTGTCTTGTGTAAAATTACTCAATCCACACGATTATTTAAAAGAAAACGTGTTTTGTTCCGACGTCAGGATTTATTGCATGTAGTTATTTAAACAATGATTTCATTCAGGTTACATTTTATCGCCACTTAACGTTGCGGAGTCTAGTTTCAGCACTTTTTGTTTCCCCGTGTTAACATGCAAATTATTACTACACACAATATAAATTGCTTATTAAAGCAGATCTGATCCAATACTTCATGCTGTGTTGGATATTGAGGGCCGTGTGTGTGTGTGTGTGTGTGTGTGTGTGTGAACCTGATGTCACTGACAGTCTCTGAAGTGCTTTACCATGGCGCCGGGGTCTGCGTCCTCCTCTCCGAACTGCAGCGCCAGGTTCGACACGGCCTGCGTCACGCTCTCTACCGTCATCGTCTCGTTGTAGGTAAACCAGTGATTCTGGAGTGAAGATTAAACCAGGATTAAAGGGGGAAAAAATAAATAAAAATCCACCTGCATACTGATATTTAAAATTAATAACTATTTTAGTTTTTCCTGTTTCATAGCTTCCTTTAAGCACTTTACACTGACGTCCTTTAGGCTTATTATTATTATTTGTCTGAGCTGAGTGAAAAGCCAGAGGCGTGCACTGACCTGTGTTTCCACTCTCGCTTTGTCGATGAGCGTTTTAGCGTCGGCGATCAACCCGCTCATAGCGCAACCTGTGGATCGACAAAACAGGTGTGTATGCGTATAACTCTCCCAACTCTTTTCTTTGCAGATAGTCGTGTGATTTAATTGATTGTTATTATTAAGCATCGCTTTAAACTCATCTCAGACTCAGAGGCAACTTTACCAATGTGAGCGTCAATCTCTACGATCTTCTCGATGCTGTTGGGCTCCATCAGGGGGGAGGTGATTCTCTTCTCCACGGCGAGACACACACCTTCTGACGTCTGAATGCCGATGGCTGTCGAGCCCAACTGCAAAACGCGAACAGGAAATAGCACAATAAATGCTAGAACGTTTTTACATGTATTATTCAGATTATACTAATTACAGATAGTCACTAACAAAGACAGTTACATAAGTTTACAAAAGGTGCATAAATACCTTGATCGCTTCGATGGCATACTCCACTTGAAAAAGTCTTCCTTCTGGAGAGAAAGTGTTCACGCCTCTGAAAAAGAGAAATGTCTCATTAAGACACCTGGATTTAAGTCCAATAATGTGCTTTGTGTCTTGGGGGGGATGAAATGACCAGAAATAAATAAATAAAATTACACAGAACAGCAATCAAAGTTTCACAAACATTCCTGGCATTTGTCATTGTGCAAAATACAAAAAGGGCTGAATCAGTGCTTTTATCAATATTCATAGAGAGGACACGTCTTTAACAAGAGCTGTGTGTATATGGATTTATTTAGGAGCTGTTTAAGGAAGCATTTAGTTCAGGGTTTTTCTTAAAAAAAAAAAAAAAAAAAAAGATAAAAAATTAAGAAAATGTTACACCTCCTAGTTCTACATGTATCTGTTTCAAACATGTCTCAGTTTGTATGTTATATACAATATATTATGTGTGTGTATGTACGAGGGTGAGTCAAAAATGATCCGTACCCCAGTTATGTTAAAACTTCTGTCTTATCAGTATTTTCCGTTCAAGACTCCTGTATCCCCAGTCACTGTTGTTCAGATGTGAACGTGTTGCACCAGTTAATTTGTAACTGCGGTGCGAGCAACAATTTTGATTCGCACGAAAGAACAGCAGAGTGCAGTGATTTTTTTGGGCTCTCAGGCTGTACCTGCTGTCGAAACAACTCATAGAAGAGCATAAACAGAAGTGTTTGAATATCCGTAAATAAAATTCGAACTGATCCTCTAAGGAAGGTGAACGTATCTTAAAGAGAATCATTACTGGTGACGAGACACGGATTCATCACTACGAGACTGAGAGTAAACGGCAGAGTCTGGTACAGAAACATCCTCAATCGGTGACCGAGAAAAAGTTCAAAAGTTAACCAGCAGCTGGAAAATTCATCAATGCTTACAGTTTCCTGGGATTCTAAAGGCCAGAAGTATTGGAACACTATCAGGAAAAAGGTTCAACAACTTAAAGTACTCGTTACAGTGAGACGACTATTGAAGAGCTAAAGACTAAACTTCGGATCAAACGCAGTAGATTAGGACGGCTATCCAAGGGCGTTGTGATCTCGCATGACGATGCGTGTCTGCACACTTTGGAAGTTTTAATGCATCCTCCCTACAGTCCTAATGTCGCTCCATCAGACTTTCCCCTGGTTTTGGTCCCCTGAAAGCAGCCCTACAGGGACGAAGATTCACTTCTGATAAAGAAGTGAAGACAGCGGTGCCTTCAGGGCTCGCAGCTCAGAAGAAAAAAATTATTTAAGGATAGAATACGAAAACATGGTGATAGATGGACAAAGTGTATTGAAAAACAAAGTAGATGACTACGGAAAATTATATAGTTGTCTTTTCTAAAAAAATTTTTTTTAATCAAAATCAATTCTACAGCCAGAGTGTGGACTCTACTTCGTATAAATATTGTAGAAGTTTTTATAATAATAATTTATAACAGGATATGTAACATATAATCAGGACAATGCTGTGTGTGTGTGTTGTAGTAGAGCTGTGACAAGATCTCCTACACTGTGCTGCAGCTCATGACTCAACCAGGCTGAACTGAAAGTGAAAGCTGCTTCAGCACCGTTACAATCAAGGACATTAAGCCCGTTTCCTTACCTGTCATATTCTGATCTTGTCAGGAACATCCTGTATCGTCTAAAGGAGAAAATAAAACAAAAGGTCATAAAACACTCTGATTCTGAAGTGCTCATGAAGAGAAATTCTGCTAGTCTGTCTGTGGGAAGGCCTCAAAACCTCTCTTTCACAGCTGATTGGTTGAGTCTCCAACGCGAAGGCGGGAGCACGAGAATTCCTTCAACGCGATTGGCTGAGCGCTTCGTCAATCTTACACTAGCTTCCCATTCAAGCTCGCGCTAGCCAAAAAGCATTACAATTTCATTCATAGCTTATTACAATTTGCTACAAGTATTACTTTAATAAATTAGCTATTAAATTGAAGAAATCATAATACCAGTGTTTAACGTTTAAACAACCTGACAGATATTAGCTAAATGCAGGCGCACCACTGTTAGCCAGCTAGCTGCCAGAACAACATTTCACACCCGTATTGAGACAACTCCATCCACCCGCGCGATAAGACCTGACTGTCAGGAAACGAGTGGGAAACAAATAAACCGAAGTCCCAACTCAAGTTAGCCACAGCGCGCGCCGGTACTATTATACACTGAAACTTGTTTTATCACTATAATTAAGCGTTTTGTAAATGTTCGGATAACTTTAATCTCGCGCATCACATTGTTAACTAAGACGCGTCTGTTACTTTGCCCAGGTTTTAATTAATAACCGCTAAACGCACAGTCTTACCTCCTCTTACAGCAGAGTGAGTTTGCTTGTTTCAGCAGTGCCGGAAGTACGTCTGTTTAACAGTCCGGAAGAAACCGTCACACCCAAAATATTAGTTCCTACCTAAACATTCAAGTTAAAAAAAAAATTAAATACAGAATCCTCTTTCTATAACACTGTTGGAGCAAAAAAAAAAAAAAAAAAAAAAAGCTCTGAAAAAAAGCTATTTGTAAACCTTTAATTGTAAGAAATTTTAAATATTGAATTATTAATTAAAAGTGTATTCTTCAAACATAATGTTGTATACTCCATATTAAATATAATTCAACATAATTTCTTTTTTCAGATCAGAGTAACTTTTAACATTTTACATTTAACATTTCTAGGCTCAATCTCTGGAAAAAGAGACCACTGCAGCATAATACTGTAAGTTTCTTACTTTTTTTCTTATAGATGCATGTATTGGTGAAATTAATCATTTTGTTACATTTTTTGTGAACTGCTGATGATATTTCTCCTCAAGATATAACTATTGTTATTTAGAGTGCATATTTAAAAGAAACGACATCACAACACATCAAAACAACCCAAGATCATGCATTATTTGCAGAGTTTTAATAATTCAAATAAAACAAAATGCAAATAATTTGTAAACAAATTGTGTTAATGCTTTGGACAAATAACATAAAGAAATCAGTATTTGATGGAATAATAACCCCGATTTTAAATTACAGCTTTCATGCATTTTGGCATGCTCTCCACCTGTTGGGTAACTTTATACCACTCTTTTTGCAAAAAACCAAACAGCTCAGCTTTGCTTGATGTTTTGTGACCATTAATCTTCCTCTTTATGACATTCCAGAAGTGTTCTGGAGTAAATTGCAATGGTCTCTTATATTTATTCCCAGAGCTGTATGTGTGTATACTGTATATTCGATTCAATTCAATTGAATTTTATTTGTATAGCGCTTTTAACAATTGACATTGTCTCAAAGCAGCTTTACACAATCAATTGAATTATTTAAGTTTGTATGGAATGTAAATGTGTATGAATCAAAATGTTCAGATAGTCCCTGGTGAGCAAGCCCGAGGGCGACAGTGGCAAGGAAAAACTCCCTGAGACGGTAATAGGAAGAAACCTTGAGAGGAACCAGACTCAACAGGGAACCCATCCTCATCTGGGTGAAACAGGAAGCAGGAAATTATCTGGATTTATACAGTGTGTTAGGTGGCAGCCAGTTCGGCTATAACAGTTGATGTTAATTCATGTTAATATGGAGTCCAGGTAGTTATTGGAGACTCAGGTAGTCTTGTAGGAAGTTCCAGTCCTGAACTATCTAACTGTCAAGTCCCCATAGAAACAGTTGCCAACACCAGTCGAGGCCAGAACCGTCTTCTAGGTAGAGAGAATCATCCCCAGACACCAGACGCATCCCAAAGAGACACACGGGGCATCCATGTGACAAGATCTCCAACCAGAAGCGGGGCACCAGGATGGGTCAGACAGGTCCGGAGGGCAGAGGGAGTCTGGATCACTGGCAGCTCAGGGGTGACATGTGTAGCTCGACAGAGAGAGAGAGAGAGAAAGAGTGAAAGGGGGAGAGAGGGAAGAGAAAGAGGGGGAGAGAGAGCAGAAGAGGAGAGATGGCAGTTAGGTATGGTCACAGTCACATAATGTATAATGTGAATGCATATTTACTGTAGAGTGCAAGCAGGGACTCCGGCAGGACTAACTACTGTATGACAGCACAACTAAAAGGGAGAGCCAGATCATCGTAAGACACTAGCAGTTCGCTCAGATACTGCGGCGTGAGACCATTTAATGCTTTATATGTCAAGAGTAGTATTTTAAAATCAATGCGAAATTTCACAGGGAGCCAATGTAGTGAAGATAGGATAGGGGTGATGTGCTCATATCTTCTGGTTCTAGTGAGGACTCTCGCTGCTGCATTCTGGACTAGCTGAAGCTTGTTTATGCACCTAACTGAACAGCCAGACAGTAAGGCATTACAATAGTCCAACCTAGAGGTGATAAAAGCATGAACTAGTTTTTCTGCATCATTTAGCGACAATATATTTCTTATTTTGGCAATATTTCTGAAGTGAAAGAATGCTATCCTGGTAATATTATCTACATGAGCTTCAAATGAAAGGCTGGAATCTATAATCACGCCGAGGTCTTTTACTGTTGCACTTGATGGAACAGAGAGGCCATCTAAAGTTACAGTGTGATCTAAAATTTTATTTCTAGCTGTATGCGGTCCTATGACTAGAACTTCTGTCTTATCCGGATTAAGCAGAAGGAAGTTAATTAGCATCCAATTTCTTATGTCCTGCACACATTGCTCAACTTTAGTAAGCTGTTTTTTCTCATCAGGTTTTGTTGAGACGTACAGCTGTGTGTCGTCCGCATAACAATGAAAACTAATACCATGCTTACGGATTATGTTGCCCAGAGGAAGCATGTAAAGGGACAAAAGCAGTGGGCCTAAAACTGAACCCTGCAGAACGCCAAACTCCACTAGAGAACATGCAGAATAATCACCATTTAAGTCTACATACTGATAACGATCGTTCAACTAGGATCTGAGCCAGGAGAGGGCTGTATCCTTAATTCCTACTACATTTTCTAATCTGTGAAGAAGAATACTATGAATGGTGTCAAAAGCTGCACTGAGGTCGAGTAATACAAGCATAGTTACACAACCCTGATCAGAGGCCGATAGGAGGCCAATTACTACTTTAACGAGTGCTGTTTCTGTGCTGTGATGAGGCCTAAATCCTGACTGATACGGTTCATTTCTATGTAGATATGAGCATAGCTGCTCCGCTACTATCTTTTCCAGTATCTTAGAGATAAAGGGGAGGTTTATATTGGTCTGTAATTGGACAACTGACAGTGGTCGAGATCAGGTTTCTTAATTATTGGTTTGATAACTGTCATGTTCCATGCCCTGTCTGCCTTCCTTTTCCCACGCTATCACTCCCCCACGCGCTCATGTTTTTGTCTAGCCGTCACGTGCGCTCTCATGCCTCCGTTTCCGCCCCGTCTGCTCACCTGTTTCTCATTCCCTACGCTGATTTCTCCAGTGATTCAAGCACGCACACTGCGCTGCTCAAATCGCTGGATTATCTTGTGTTTTCATGCCCCGATCTTCTCGCGTTTATTTTCCCTTGATCTCACGTTGCCAAGTTCGCTTTGTTTCTCGTTTTTCGCTTTTCGGTTTCTCGTCTTGGATTTGTTTGCCTCGCCCTTTGATCTCCCGGTTTTGATTTAACGCTTCCTCTTTTGACCACGGCTCCCGCTTTACGATTTGGCTTAGACGCTATGCTGACTGATCGCCCGGTATTGACTTCCGCATTCCGACCACGCTCTCGCCTGACATTGTGGCACGTCATCTGCACTTGGATTCACCTCATTCCGTTCCGCCACGTGACAGAATAATCCAGCCAGCGATATGAATCCAGCAGATGTCGACTGCATGAAAGCAGCACTGGAGCATCAGGGTGCTCTTCTTGGAGCTCACCACCAGGGGTTGCTCAACACCAAGCAAACCCTTGCTGACGTCACGACCCAGCCCCAAAGACTCCAGCTCCATCATGCAACGCGAACCACGCCTCCCTGCCCCCCCGACCTATGAGGGTGACCCTGGCACATGTCGCTCATTTCTCTCTCAGTGTACGCTGATATTCGAGCTCCAACCCTCCACATTCTCCACCGAACGCTCCAAGGTGGCATATGTGATAACGCTGCTCTCAGGACGGGCTCAAGAATGGAGCACTGCTCTTTGCGACTCTCGCGACCCCTGCTGCTCCAACTACGAGGACTTCGCTGAGGAGATGAAGAGGGTGTTTGATCGCTCATGTCACGGAAGGGATGCTGGTCACAAACTGTTAAAGCTTCAACAAGGCTCGCGCTCGGCCTATGATTACGCCATAGAATTCCAGACCCTAGCTCTCTCCAGCAGGTGGAATAATCGTGCTTTGAGTGATGTGTTCTTTGAAAAACTGACAGAAGCACTTCAGGATGAGCTAATCTCTCGTGAACTACCGTCATCACTCCAAGATCTCATGGATCTGGCCGGGCGAGTGGATTCACGTCTCCGCCTTCGGAAAGTGACCAGGATTGCACCACCTAGAGCCTTCCTGCGACCCCACCCTCAGGATGAACCCATACAACTGGGCAGAACCCGCATTTCACCAGAGGAGCGACGACGACGACGAGTGGAGGGAGCCTGCTTCTACTGTGGGAAATTGAACCATCTACTTAAGAACTGTGCAGTAAGGAGGAGGAGTCCTCAGGTTCAGATGGGAGCACTGGAGGGCACTTCTCCAAAGAAACCTCCAGACCAACGCCGACTGCTTCCCATCTTCCTCATCCACGAACAACAAACCCACCTGGTGCAGGCACTGATCGACTCCGGTTCAGACCGTAACCTAATCAATGCCGCCTCAGCCAAGGCCCTGGGAATCCTTGCTCTGCCTTTAGAGACTCACCTCAAGGTTCAGGCCCTCGATGGGAGCCCACTTCCTTCTATCACCCACAGGACCCCTCTTCTCGGTCTAAGGGTCTCAGGTAACCATTCTGAGCAGACCTCGCTATCTATCATGGAGGGATCTCATGCCACGGTCGTTTTGGGCCTCCCCTGGTTGATCCGACATAACCCACAGATTGACTGGGCCGGAAACTCGATCTCAGCCTGGAGCCCATCATGTTCCACGACCTGCCTACGTGCTGCCCTCACGTCATGCCCCGACCCCGCCCAGGCGGATGAATCACTGGAACTCACCCACGTTCCACCTGAGTATCACGACCTCAAGGCTGTGTTCAGCAAATCGCGCGCCATTTCTCTTCCCCCCCCCATCGGCCATACGACTGCGCTATTGATCTGCTCCCAGGCACCTCTCCCCCCAAGGGCCGTCTATACTCATTGTCACCCAAGGAACGCCAAGCCATGGACCGTTACATCACCGAATCCCTTGCGGCGGGGATCATTCGTCCTTCTTCCTCTCCAGCGGGGGCCAGGTTCTTCTTCGTGGGCAAGAAAGATGGTTCCCTTCGTCCCTGCATAGATTACAGGGGCTTGAATGAGATCACTGTGAAGAACCGGTACTCCCTCCCACTAATGGCCACCGCCTTTGAGCTTCTCCAAGGAGCCAAGATTTTCACCAAGCTCGACTTACGCAATGCTTACCACCTTGTCCGCATCCGAGAAGGTGACGAGTGGAAAACGGCCTTCAATACCCCTACAGGGCATTACGAATACCTTGTGGTTCCGTTTGGCCTCACTAATGCCCCCGCAGTCTTCCCGGCCTTCATTAACGATATACTCAGAGACTTTCTCAATTTATCTGTGTTTGTCTACCTGGACGACATCCTGATCTTTTCCCGGGACCTGGAGGAGCATCAACATCATGTCCAACAGGTGCTACAGAGGCTCCTAGAGAACAAATTATTTGCAAAACCAGAGAAGTGCAAATTCCACACCACTTCCACCACATTCCTTGGATTTGGCATCGGACCTTCAGGAATCCAGATGGAACCCGCCAAGCTGCAAGCCGTCATGAACTGGCCCACGCCCACCTCACGACAGGAACTCCAGAGATTCATGGGATTCTCAAATTTCTATCGCTGTTTCATCCACGGCTACAGTTCTATCGCTGCCCCCCTAACAGCCCTAACCTCTCCCAAGGTCCGCTTTCGTTGGAACCAGGAATCTGAGGGAGCCTTCACCGAACTTAAGAAGCTATTCACATCCGCTCCTATCCTCACCATCCCGGACCCGTCACGGCAGTTCATTGTGGAGGTCGACGCCTCCAGCACGGGAGTAGGAGGCATTCTCTCTCAGAGATCCGCCCATGACAAGCTGCACCCCTGCTCCTTCTTCTCACACCGATTAACCCCCACCGAAAGAAATTATGGCATCGGAGATTGCGAGCTGCTGGCCATAAAACTAGCCCTGGAGGAGTGGAGACACTGGCTAGAAGGAACGGAGGTCCCATTCCTGGTCTGGACTGACCATAAGAACCTTGAGTACCTTCGAGGCGCCAAGCGGCTGAACTCCGGCCAGGCCCGTTGGTCGCTATTTTTCACCAGGTTCAACTTCATCCTTTCCTACCGTCCAGGATCCAAGAACATCAAGCCAGATGCTCTCTCCAGGCAGTTCACCCCCACCCAAGACTCCATCATCAGCAACACCATCCTCCCTTCGCCTTGCCTACTCGCAGCGGCTGAGCTAGATATAGAGACTAGGGTGAAGCAGGCTTTGTCCCGTGAACCAGGCCCCAGTAATGAACCCCCTAATCGGCTATTCGTCCCACTCACTCTACGCTCCCAGGTCCTGGAATGGGCACATTGCTCCAAACTCTCTTGCCATCCGGGCTCTGCCCGAACCCTGTCCCAAGTCCAGCAGCGTTTTTGGTGGCCAACCATAAAGGAGGATGTCCCTGGTTTTGTGGCAGCTTGTGACGTTTGTCAGCGATATAAACATCTCAACACAGCCCTGCAGGCCTCCTCAGACCTTTACCAATCCCGCACCGTCCATGGTCCGATATCGCGCTTGATTTTGTGACAGAATTACCCCCCACTGATGGCCACACCTGTATCATGACCGTAGTGGATCGGTTCTCCAAGGCAGCCCACTTCATTCCCATCCCAAAACTCCCGTCCGCCAAGGAGACTGCAGAACACATGATCCTCCACGTTTTTTAAGCTCCACGGCCTGCCCAAAGATATCGTCTCCAATCGTGGCCCGCAGTTCACCTCTCAATTCTGGAAGGCATTCTGGAAGCTCATCGGAGCTACCCCTAGTCTATCTTCAGGATTTCACCCTCAATCCAATGGACAAACTGAAAGGAAGAACCAGGCTCTCGAGGTCGCCCTTAGGTGCATGACCTCCCGGGACGTCACTTCCTGGAGCAGGTTCCTGCCTTGGGTGGAATATGCACACAACTCCCAAACCTCATCATCCACTGGCCTGTCCCCCTTCCAGTGCTGCCTGGGCTACCAACCACCTTTGTTCCCTTCCCTGGAGGAGGAAGTAAATGTACCATCAGCACAGCATTTCATCCGACGATGCAAAAAGACCTGGCTACAAGCTAGAAGAACGTTACTACGATCCAGCAGGGCCTACAAGAAACAAGCGGATCGGAGATGTTCTCAAGCCGCAAAGTACAGGGTGGGTCAGAGAGTCATGCTCACCACCAAAGATATCCCACTAAAGACATTTCTCGTAAACTCTCTCCCCGATATGTAGGCCCATTCACGATTACCAAGATCATCAATCCATGCGCTGTCAAAATCTTACTCCCCTCAACCATGCAAAGAATAAACCCCACGTTCCACGTATCCCAGCTACGCCGTCTTGCCTCAAGTCCATTAAGTGAGGAATTAATTGCCTCAACTCCATGCTGAGTGAGGAATTAATTATTCTCAACAGCGGTTCTGTTATTACTGGTACTATCTGTTTAAGAAAATGTGTCGGTATAGGATCTAATATACAGGTTGATGAATTTGCAGAAGAGATGAGTGAAATTAGTTCATTCTTTTCAAGGGGAGTAAAGCATTCTAGGTTCTGATCTGACATGGCTAGGTTAACATCTGTATCAATTACATTGTTCGGCTTCAAAGCCTCAATTTTATGCTTGATATTTACAATTTTATTATTAAAACAGTTCATAGGGGGACTTTCGGTTGAGCTTTGATGGAGTAGGATGTGAGTTGTGGAGCTCCCGCCGATTTCAATTACAATTGTTATTCCTTTGCGCTTTTTGGCCATAATTCTAGTCTTGTTTTATTTTGTAGTTAGTTGAGTTTAAAAAGTTTATTCGGGACTGTGTAAAATGGCAGCAAAAAATATAAAAACTCGCAGTACGATTCAAACACAACTGAGGCCTTGTTTGCAAACCGCGACCACATCCTCGAGTGAGCCGTCGTCACCTGTAAAGCCCCCCTCGAGCCAGGCTAATCCGGATATTGACGCTCTTAAAGTAGAGTTGTTGGCCTCGCTGAGGAAAGATATCGCCGAAATTTTTTAAAAAGATCTTCAGGATAGTATCGGTGATGCTTTGTCTACTATTAAGTTCGACTTGCAAGCGGTGAAGACGCAGCTGGCGATAGATAAAGCTGCTAATGACGCTACCGTGTCCGAGCTAAAAGGTACGGTCAGGGAGATGGAGCACGCGCTTACTGTGTGCTCCGACGACATAGCGGAGATGAAAAACACTATCAAGTGCCTCACAGCTAACGTAGCCAAGCTGGAGAATAAATGTGAAGACTTGGGGTCTAGGACGCGGCGTAACAATGTTAGGATAGTGGGAGTACCGGAGGGCCCTAACACGTGCACTACTGCGGCCGTGGCCTCCTTGCTAAAGGAAGGATTTAATCTGGAGAAGGAGCCGCTTTTGGATCGTTCCCACAGGACCCTCCAATCCGCACCTAAGCCCGGCGACCGTCCACGAGCCATTGTATGCAGGTTTCATTACCACACTGACTGTGTTGACATTTTACGACGTGCTAGAGAACGCCGGCAGATTAAAGTTGGAGACCAGACCATCTCAGTCTTTCCTGACTACACTGCCAAGATCGCACGCGCTCGGGCTGCATTTAATACGGTCAGGCAGCAGCTGCGTGGGGTTGAGGGTGTTCAGTATGGCCTGTTTCATCCAGCGCGACTTCGCATCACACATAAGGGGGTTGAGAAGGACTTTGTTTCAGCGGAGGAAGCCAGTGTTTATGTTAAAACGTTGATTTCGGGTTGAGCCTCAATAGTCCTTCAGGTTGGTGCTGTAATGCTGCTAGGTGTTTACGGTTTCATTAGGTTTAACGCTACCTGCGCATTGGGGTTTTTTTCTTTTTTTTTTTTTTTTTTAAGTATGTTGCGCTAGTTACTGTACGGTTTTTATTTTTTTATTTTCACTTTTAAATATTAAGACTAAATCGTATATTATAGTCTTGTACTTCGGATTAGTCCAGCACAATCTTTTCTATGCTTATTGCATTTATTTGCACAGGATTTTTTTTTTTTTTGGTATTTTTACATATTTTCGTTGTTTTGTTAGAATGATCATCTTCTGAGGAAACAATATTTTGTACAGGGTTTTTTATATATATGTATATATAACATGTTTGTTACACGCACGCTGTTATACAGTGTGAAGTCGGTGGGAGGTTTTTTCTCTCTCTCTTGTTTGTTTTTGTTTGGGCTCCGGTTAGTCCATTCACTTTAGTGGATATTTTTTTTTTGCTATTTTGGGGAACACTGCTGTCTCCTTTGTTTTTGTTATGTGGAGACTTTGGGTGTGTGTGTTTAGGGGTATTTTGGGGGGGAGGGTGTCATGGCCGTCGCCATGTGTTTTTGCAGCGGCGGATAAAGACTTGGGCTGACGGGACAGCAGTCTCCTCCTCTTGGGTGGGAAATAACGGTGGCTGGTAGCCTAGACAGCATTGGAAAGGAGACATATCAGTGGCAGAGGTGGGGAGCGAGTTGTGTGCATACTCCACCCAGGGGAGGAAATGGCTCCACGAAGCTGCATCCCGTGAAGTCATGCATCTCAGGGTTTTCTCAAGCTCCTGTCTGGCCGTTGCTCTGGGGGTGAAAGCCAGAAGAGAGGCTAGGAGTTGCACCGATGAGACTACAAAAAGCTTTCCAGAACTGAGCCGAGAACTGGGGACCCCTGTCTGAGACTATGTCTACCGGGAGGCCATGGAGGCGAAATACATGGTTAATCATGAGCTCAGCCGTTTCTTTAGCAGACGGCAGTTTGGGGAGAGGGACAAAATGTGCGGCTTTGGAAAAACGGTCGACTATGGTAAGTATGCATGTGTTATTGTTGGAGGTGGGTAATCCAGTGACAAAATCAATGGCGATGTGGGACCATGGGCGATGGGGAATAGGGAGGGGTTTGAGTAGACCCTCAGGTCGGCGGTTCTGTGTCTTGTTCCTGGTGCAAATGTCACATGCGGCCACAAAGTTCTTAACATCTTCTGTGACAGAAGGCCACCAGAACCGTTGCTGTAGTAGGGCAAGAGTGCGGGTGGCTCCGGGGTGACATGCTAGCTTCGAGTTGTGGCCCCACTCTAGTACTAGGGAGCGAGCTGTGGCTGGGACGAAGAGTCTCCCGGGGGGAACATTGCTAGGACCTGGCTCATGCGTCAGTGATTGCAGGACTTGATTTTCCACTTCGAGCTGAGTGGCTGCCACCAGACATTGGGGTGGTAAAATAGTCTCTATGGTGGGGGTGTCCTGGGGGGTGGTAAATTGACGAGACAGAGCATCGGGCTTAGTATTTTTAGAGCCTGGACGGTAAGAAAGCGTGAAGTTAAATCTGGAGAAAAACAGGGACCAGCGTGCCTGACGTGAATTCAATCTTTTGGCCGCCTTGAGATACTCAAGGTTTTTATGGTCAATCCAGACGAGAAAGGGGTGTTCAGCTCCCTCCAGCCAATGTCTCCACTCTTCTAGGGCGAGCTTCACAGCTAAGAGCTCGCGATCCCCAATGTCGTAATTGCGTTCAGTGGGTGTGAGTCGGCGAGAGAAAAACGAGCATGGGTGAAGTTTGTTATCTCGAGGAGATCTCTGAGAGAGAACAGCTCCGACTCCTGTTTCGGAGGCATCGACCTCAACAATGAACTGAAGAGCAGGGTCGGGGAAGACAAGAATAGGCGCTGTTGTGAATAAACATTTCAGATGATTGAATGCTTCCTGGGCTTGAGAGTTCCACTGAAAGGGAATCCTAATGGAGGTGAGAGTGGTGAGGGGTGTGGCCACCAGGCTGTAGTTTCTGATGAAACGTCGGTAGAAGTTAGCAAACCCCAGGAAGCGTTGAAGTTCACGTCTAGAAGAAGGAGTGGGCCATTCAGTAACAGCTTTGATCTTGGCTGGGTCCATCTGAATTCCAGATGGGGAGATGAGGTAGCCCAGAAAAGAGGTGGATTCTTGATGGAACTCGCATTTCTCTGCTTTAACATAAAGTTTGTTCTCCATTAAGCGTTGCAGCACCTGACGTATGTGAATTCTGTGCTCCTTAAGTGAGCGAGAAAAGATCAGAATGTCGTCAAGGTAGGCAAACACAAAGGTGTTGAGGAAGTCGCGGAGAACGTCATTTATAAGGGCCTGGAACACAGCTGGGGCGTTAGTTAGGCCGAATGGGACCACCAGGTATTCATAGTGACCTGTGGGTGTGTTAAAGCCTGTTTTCCATTCGTCACCCTCTCTGATCCTGACTAGGTGGTAAGCATTTCTGAGATCAAGTTTGGAGAACACGTGAGCATCCTGGAGTAATTCAAAGGCTGTAGACATCAAAGGAAGTGGATTTCGTTGAGCCCCCTATAATCTATACATGGACGAAGAGATTTGTCCTTTTTTTTCACAAAGAAAAATCCAGCACCAGCTGGGGAGGAGGAGGGGCGGATGATTCCGGCGGTTAGGGACTCAGAGATATACTGTTTCATGGCCTCTCTTTCAGGGAGTGACAATGAATAGAGGCGGCCTCTTGGGGGGGTAGTGCCAGGGAGGAGGTTGATGGCGCAGTCGTAGGGGCGGTGAGGAGGGAGAGAAATAGCACGTGATTTGCTAAATACCTGTTTAAGGTCATGGTATTCGACAGGTACCTGAGAAAGGCAAGGAATATCTTCTTTTGACATGGTTGGTGTGTTCCTGAGGTGGGCGGAGCGGAGGCAGGAGGAAAGATAGGCAGGGCTCCATTCGAGGATGCTATTCCTAGTCCAGTCAACATGAGGGTTGTGTTTCTTGAGCCATGGGAGACCCAAAACTACTGGAGCATGGGGGCTTTGGATGATCAGGAGTGAGATGGTTTCAGCATGATTACCAGAGAGCTGTAGGGTGAGTGGAGCTGAGCGGTGAGTGACTGGTGGAAGTTTACTGCCGTCTAGTGCCTGAACGTGAAGTGGCTGGCTGAGTGGGTGAGATGGAATCTTGAGGCGGCTGATAGTGGATGCTGCTATAAAATTTTGGTCGGCTCCAGAATCTATGAGAGCGTTCATGACGTGAGGCTGGTTAGCGTAGGTCAAGGTTACCAAGAACAGCGGTCGAGAATCTGGGAGAAATTGAAGATTAGGGCCTCCTTGTACTCCCAGAATTACCTGGGGGCCCCGGGCTTTTAACGGACAGGATCGTACCAAGTGGCCCGCTTGGCCACAGTAAAAGCAGGAACCTTCATCGCGACGGCGCTGGCGCTCCATTAGCGAAAGGCGTGTGCGGCCAATTTGCATGGGTTCAGACAGGGTTTGATACAAAGGTGTGGTGAAATCTGGGATGGAAGGTTGAGTGAACCCCGAGGTGTTAGGTGGCTGAAGGGCTTCCATGTGATGATCCTGCTTACGGGTGTCAATACGAGCAGCAAGGTCCATGAGCTCTTGAAGGGTGGAAGGAAGCTCTCGTGCAGCTAGTTCATCCTTGATGGGGTCGGCGAGTCCATGGCGGAAAGCATCGAACAGTGCTTGATGATCCCAGCCACAAGAGGGAGCCAGAGTCCTGAAATCAATGGCATAGTCGTGCACAGAACGAGACCCTTGGCATAACTTAAGTAGTTGGCCTGCTGCCTGCCGTCCTGAAAATGAACGGTCGAACACCCGCCTCATTTCATTGGTGAATGCCTCGAAGGTGGCACAGCACGGGACCTGGGCATCCCATAGAGAAGTTCCCCATTCCCTTGCCCTGCCCGAAAGAAGAGTAATGATGTAAGCTACCTTTGAACGTTCTGTGGGAAAGGATGAGACTTGGAGTTCAAGCACGAGAGAGCACTGAGAAAGGAACGAACGACAGGTGAGTGGATCACCATCATAAGTGGGTGACGCAGGGAGGCGTGGTTCATGGCGGGCGATGGGCACCAGTGGTGGTGGCAGCACCTGAGGAGTAGGAGGTGGAGTGAGGCTCAGCTGCTGGATCTGATCACTGAGGGAGGTCAGCGTTTGTGTCACTGTGCGAAGTGCAGTCATGATGTGCTGAATGTCCTGCTGGTGCGAACCTCTGCGGAAGTGAAGAGCTGGTGCGCGCTGAATGCAGGTCTGATCCGCGGGGAATAATCTTGGTTGTGGGTGCGCGTGGTACGTTGCCGTGAAGTCAAAGAAAGTCCGTGATCCAGAATCGTGGTCGTAAAACGAAAGCAAAGGTCGATATCCAGAGAACAGAGAAAATGACAATCCAAAGCGTGAGACGTGAGCGAGATCCGTGAAACAAAGCGTGGGTCGAGAACTGAAGGTCAAGGTAGAACAAAACGCTGGAAAACTGGGCATGAGAGCACACAATAATCTGGCAGGGAGTGGTTGTTTGGCAGAGAGTAATATAGGGTGAAGTAATGAATGAAGATGGAGAACAGGTGTGCATGAGCCGGCACATGAGACGGCAAAATGGAAGCATAGAAACGGAGTGTGGAGTGGAGTGGCAGATCATCGTGGTTTGTTTTGACAGGTAGGCGTGACCTGGCGTGTCGTGACACTTATTTTACTAGTCTAGAGGTATTGCCTGATTGAATGTATACCTGTTACTGATATTTATGTAATATGTTTGGTGGTTGTCTTGAGCCGTGTGGGGCGGGGAGGGGGGGGTGTTTTTTTTTTTTTTTTTGTTATTTGAGTGTTTTTGTTTAGTGTTTTTATGTGTATGTGTGTATGTGTATTTGTTTATTTAGAAAAATGAAAAGGTAAATTGGATTTCTGTAAATGCAAGTAGCGGCGCGGTGGTGTAGTGGTTAGCACTGTCGCCTTGCACCTCCAGGGTCTGGGTTCGATTCCCCGGCCAGGCTCGATTCCCGTCTCTGTGTGCATGGAGTTTGCATGTTCTCCCCGTGCTTGGTGGGTTTCCTCCGGGTACTCCGGTTTCCTCCCACAGTCCAAAGATATGCAGGTTAGGCTAATTGGCCGTAGTGTGTGAATGGATGGGTGAGTGTGTGTATGTGTGTGTGCCCTGCGATGGATTGGCACCCTGTCCAGGGTGTACCCCGCCTAGTGCCCGAAGTCTCCTGGGATAGGCTCCAGGTCCCCCGCGACCCTGAACACAGGATAAAGCGGTATAGAAGATGAATGAATGAATAAATGCAAGTCCTGTATTGTTTTCCTTTTTTCAATAAAAAATATTTGCAAAAAAATAAAACAGTTCATGAAGT
The DNA here is from genome assembly GCA_030522415.1 of Channallabes apus. Classification (NCBI taxonomy): domain Eukaryota; kingdom Metazoa; phylum Chordata; class Actinopteri; order Siluriformes; family Clariidae; genus Channallabes; species Channallabes apus. Next base: position 4,646,162 of record CM060123.1, read on the forward strand.
CCTCACTATTGCATGATGTTGTTGTGGAGATTTCTGTAGTGGTCTTATTTCTGGTTAATTTGGCTACGGTATTAAATAAAAATCTAGGATTATTTTTATTTTCTTCTATAAGAGTGGAGAGATACGTTGATCTAGCTACACTAAGAGCTTTCCTATAGTTCAGGATGCTCTCTTTCCATGCTATTTGAAATACTAACAATTTAGTTTGACGCCATTTACGCTCTAATTTCCGAGCGGTCTGTTTTAAAGTGCGCGTGTGATCGTTATACCAGGGAGCGAGTTTCTTATCTCTAATAATTTTTCTTTTAGCTGGAGCTACATTATCTAAGGTACAACGAAATGTCGACTCTAAATATTCAGTCGCCTGATCGAGTTCTGTGGGGTCAGACGGTGACCTAATCGAAGTTGGTAACTCTGGGAGATTACTGATAAAACTCTGTGTGGTAGTTGATGTGAATGTACGTTTAATACGGTAGCGCGGCGCCGCGCGTACATTATCACTGTGACACACTTGAATTGAGACAAACTTCAGACAGTGGAATTATTAATAAATTTCTTATACTTAATCCGAAGAATATTATTAAATCTAAAGTGTGACCTGCTTTATGAGTGGGTCCTACTACACACTGATTTACGCCTATTGAGTCCAGTATGGACATAAGTGCTGTTCTCAGAGGTTTTTCTGGATTCTCAAAATGGATATTAAAATCTCCAGCAATTAACGCTTTGTCTACAGAAACGACTAGGTTTGAGAGGAAATCTACAAATTCATTAAGAAATTCAGAATACGTAAATGACAATTAGTGGAATTGACTGAGCTGACTTAATATACTTATTAAATTTGTGTCCGTGTTTTTGTACAATAGTCAAATTATCATTGTGAATAGCTGCGACGCCTCCTCCTCTACCAGTTAACCGAGGATATACACATCCATCGGTGACCTTGAACCTGTGTGGAAGTATGCCTCTGTGAATGTTCTCCTCTGTGCTTTGTGGGTTTCCTCCGGGTACTCCGGTTTCCTCCCACCGTCCAAAGACATGCAGGCGTTCCCAAATTTCCCGTAGTGTGTGAATGCATGTGGGAATGTTGACCAGAGATCCTACTGTGGTTGTAAAAATGGGAATAAATACACTGGTCACCATTGGTCTCTGTCCCTAGTTGGACTCCAGAGGTACCTAGATGGAGAATGGAATGGTATAGTTCAAATGCACTTGGTTTATTCAGCAAGACAATGATCTGAAACACACCAGCAAGTCCACATCTGAATGGGTCAAAAAAAAAAAAGTTTTGGATTGGCCTAGTCAAAGTCCTGCCTTAAATCCGATTGAGATTCTTAAACAGGCCGCTCATGCTTACAAATCTAGATTGCAAATTATTCTGGGTTATCTTTCTGTAATATAAAATTTTGTTTGATGAATCATTCTTCCGTACCACTTATCCTGTTCAGGGTCAGCAGATATGGAGGTTTTTCGCAGGGAGTTCAGGGAAGCACTGGATTGGGTGCCAAAAACCCATCGCACAAAAACACACATACTGCACATCATACACTATGGCCTTTAGTCTATGAGTGACTTTGGTTTGTGGGAACTTCCTGCACACAGGATGTAAGACCTGAACCCCCAATCGAGGTGACTGTGCTGACCATTACATGTTACATTTTTAATTATTAATAAATTTTTGTGATATCAGAGGAACGTACTTAAAGGACATGATGGATTTTTTTCCAATAGCAAAGTGTTTCATTCCATACATAATTTACAGTGCAATTAATTGTGAACTGTTGCTTCTACTGTAACACCACTGTATTTAATGTCTTTGTGCACTGTACAGTAGTTACTAAGATAAGATAAGAGATAAGATATACCTTTATTTGTTCCACAGTGGGGAAATATCTTTGTTACAGTAGCAAAGAAAAAATTGTGCAAATAGAAAATTGGGACAGTACAGTGTATAAATACAAAAGAAAAGGAAACGAAAAACAATACAATAATTGCACTTTCAAACTTTCAAATTGCACTATGTCCAACAAATTGCACAAGGGTAATATTGCACAGTTTAAAATGTTGTTATTGCACCGTTGCAATTGCACACAAATTTAAGATATTATAACTGTATAGAAAGATTATTATTATACTTAAAATAGTGTAACTATTGTAACATTTATATATTTTAAGATTAGTAGATAGTACCAGTATAACAGTATTGCAGTATACAACAGTGTGAAATATGGAAGCTAGTTTACTGGGAGCAGCTCTGATTGTACTAGAGATGGGTGGTGGGGTCGATTCAGTTATGAATCACAATTCTTTTGTGTGATGATTCATATATCCCCACACTGACTCCAAATGAAATTTGTAAAAACTATTTTTACATTTATAATAGAGATGAACCGGACGATTTGCCAGAGAGGAAGAATGGCTGGTTTTCAGTTTTATTGGCCGTGACCGGCGATCAGCTAATCAGAATCGGATATAAACAATTCTGTACCGAGCGCAGAAGCTTCCAAATGACGCAACAGAAATGCATTTTTATGGCGTTAAATTATCAAAGATCACATGCGTTAAAAGCCCCTGACTTGCCTTTTTTTACACTCATTACACACTCTTACATCTGTCTCAAAATACAAACCCGATTCCAAAAAAGTTGGGACACTAGAAAAGAATTGTGAATAAAAACTGAATGCAAAGATGTGAAGATGGCAAATGTCAATATTTTATTCAGAATAGAACATAGATTTCAGATCAAAAGTTTAATCCGAGAAAATGTATCATTTTAAAGGAAAAATATGTTGATTCCAAATTTCACAGTGTCAACAAATCCCAAAAAAGTTGGGACAAGTAGCAATAAGAGGCTGGAAAAAGTACATTTGAACATAACGAAGAGCTGGAGACCAATTAACAGTAATTAGGTTAATTGGCAACATGATTGGGTATAAAAAGAGCTTCTCAGAGTGGCAGTGTCTCTCAGAAGCCAAGACGGGTAGAGGATCACCAATTCCCACAATGTTGTGCAGAAAGATAGTGGAGCAATATCAGAAAGGTGTTACCCAGCGAAAAATTGCAAAGACTTTGCAGTTATCATCATCAACTGTGCATAATATCATCCGAAGATTCAGAGAATCTGGAACAATCTCTGTGCGTAAGGGTCAAGGGCGTAAAACCATACTGGATGCCCGTGATCTCCGGGCCCTTAAACGACACTGCACCACAAACAGGAATGCTACTGTAAAGGAAATCACAGAATGGGCTCAGGAATACTTCCAGAAACCATCGTCAGTGAACACAATCCACCGTGCCATCCACCGTTGCCAGCTGAAACTCTACAGTGCAAAGAAGAAGCCATTTCTAAGCAAGATCCAGAAGCACAGGCGTTTTCATTGGGCCAGGGATCATTTAAAATGGAGCGTGGCAAAATGGAAGACTGTTCTGTGGTCAGACGAGTCACGATTCGAAGTTCTTGTTGGAAATGTGGGACGCCATGTCATCCGGACCTAAGAGGACAAGGACAACCCAAGTTGTTATCAACGCTCAGTTCAGAAGCCTGCATCTCTGATGGTATGGGGTTGCATGAGTGCGTGTGGCATGGGCAGCTTGCATGTCTGGAAAGGCACCATCAATGCAGAAAAATATATTCAGATTCTAGAACAACATCTAGTCATCTCTTTCAGGGAAGACCCTGCATTTTTCAACAAGATAATGCCAGACCACATTCTGCATCAATCACAACATCATGGCTGCGTAGGAGAAGGATCCGGGTACTGAAATGGCCAGTCTGCAGTCCAGATCTTTCCCCTATAGAGAACATTTGGCGCATCATAAAGAGGAAGGTGCGACAAAGAAGGCCCAAGACGATTGAACAGTTGGAGAGAGCATTCCTATTTCTAAACTTGAGAAACTGGTCTCCTCGGTCCCCAGACGTCTGTTGAGTGTTGTAAGAAGAAGGGGAGATGCCACACAGTGGTGAAAATGGCCTTGTCCCAACTTTTTTGACATTTTGATTCACCATATTTTTCCCTTAAAATGATACATTTTCTCAGTTTAAACTTTTGTTCCGTGATTTATGTTCTATTCTGAATAAAATATTGACATTTGCCATCTCCACATCATTGCATTCAGTTTTTATTCACAATTTGTTTAGTGTCCCAACGTTTTTGGAATCCGGTTTGTACTGCAATCTCTAAATAGTAGTAAATTCACGTGCATTAAGAGTCACGCAGTCACGCAGCCACTCAACCCGCCGCTTTACTGTCAAATAAAATTTTACGATTTTGGAGGAGTTTGAGGCGGTAAAACGTCACCATTTATTTATAATCCTACAGATGGCGCACACTGGACTATTTACACAGTTTCAACCTGTGTAGTATGAGTGAATGATTTGCTAAATTTGTTTAAAAAGAATTATTATAGCGGAGGACAGCGATACGTTCTGCTCAGTTAAAAGTTAAACTCTTGTATTTAAAGTTAGTTTGTATAGTTTAAATGTTGGACTTGTTTTTAAGTGAGAAAACTAATGACATATGGGAGGGGCTACATTTAGGCTACGTTTACACTGCCAGGTAAATGTGACCCAATTCCGATTTTTTGCTCATATGTGACACATATCGGATATGTTCTATGTCCGTGTAAACAGGAAAAAAACGCATGCATTCCGATATTTCAAGATCGGTTTCAGGCCTCCTTCATATGTGGAAATAAATCGGATATAAATCAGATATGTGCTAATGTGATTGTCGTGTAAACAGGCAGATCGGATTTCCTGAGGCATTGCGTTCTGTACGTCATTAAAACTGCGACTTCTTCACGGTTTAATGACGTAATGTTATTCTCCGGTGGAAGCGCGTGTGAAATTACAACATCGCAGGTGACATGGAAAAGGAAAAGAACAACGCCCCCCCCCCCCCCCTCCAACACACACACACACACACCCCGCCTTGTGTTAATGCTTATTTGGGCTAAATAACATTAAATCAGTATTTGATGAATAAAGCATATGTGCAGGCTGAAATTATGCAGTTTTTTTCTCCTCCTCCATTTTAAAACCATTGTGCGCGAACTTTGCATATATAGCAGAGATAGTGTTAAGCATATTTCACCTTCTTCTATCTTGGCTAGTGTGTAGAACCTCCCTTTAAGTATGCACGATGTTTCAAATGGTATGGCAAGTGTAAACACGTGAATTGGATATGAGTCATAGTGGAAATAAAGTGTAAACAGACAGTCAAAAAAATCAGATATAGGCAACAAATCGGAATTAAGCATCGAGACATGGCAGTGTAAATGTAGCCTAACAGGCTTGAACCTGACACTGCCCCTGTGCACAAATCCAAGAAGACACAGTGTTAACGAGTGTAAGAGCCTCGAATTCCACAAATTCCCACAACAACTTTCTAAAATCTAATAGAAAGCCTTCTAAGATGAATATTAAAGCTTATTACTGTATAGCAAAACAGAAATAAGAGAGAGAGAGGACTAAACTCTAAATGAGATTCTAATGATTATTAAGCACATATGTAGGTGTGACCGTCAGAGGACAGGAATGAAGTCCTGTCCCTTTAAGAGTGAAATGAGGTCACGTGGGTTAGAAAGTTTGACAAGTTTAACCAACGCACTAAATCTCCCTCTCTCTCTCTCCCTGTTTCTCTCTCTCTCTCTTTCCCCTCCTCCGCCCTGGATTGTCAGCTCATTTTTATCCACCACAAATAACAAACTCCGGTGTATTAAGAGTGAAACAACGCTGGAGAAGAGCCTTTAAACCATGGAGTTTATTCAGGTAACGTTGTTTTTCTTCTGTTTTTCTGTCGCGCGCACTTGGCGTTGCTAACCGAGTAGCCAACTTGTTGCTCCGCGCGAGGCCGTGTCCCAAATCACTCCTGACTCCCTACACAGGCGCACTCTGTTCCCAATGGTCGCGCGACATGACGTGGACTTTATAGGGAACGACGAGCGGGATTGGGATGTAGCAAGACTTTCCCCCTAGTTTTAGCTAGCTGTCACACACAAACAAGATTAAAAAGTGTAAAAACGAGTGCTAAAACTTAAAAATAAAGCGTTTTCTTTTTGTTTAGAAATTGATGTCGGATTTCAGGCTTGACCTGGGACCTTTAAAAGAGCCGCTGGGATTTATTCGCCTTCTGGAGTGGGTGAGTTTCTTAAGTATTTTCTTTATTTGTGTGTGTGTGTGTGTGTGTATAAATCGTCTATAGCATACTCTCCAGAGAGTTAAAACTGTTTCAGGAAGAAATAAAAGAACATATGGCCATGTTTTCACGTTTTCAAGGTGAACCTGATCACATGACTCACATGTAGGTGCATTATAGCATGTAGGGGTGCACAAACTTTTGCGCAAGGCGTTTCTACAAACCAGCTACCACTGTAAACGTGTTTTAAGTAGATTCATTCAAGCTGACGTGGATAAACAGAACAGTTTGTTCATTTGAAACCTATTTATAGATAGAAATGAGAAATCAAATTGTAAAAATAATTATAGCTGTTTTATTTTTTTTTAAGTAAAATGCAGATCTTGAATTTTTTTGTTGCCAAATCTGTTTAGAAAACTTTTTTTTTTAATTACTACAAGAAAAAACAGATTCTTCTTAACATGAATAGTTATAATTGAAAAATTCAAAATCAACGCTGCTGTATAAAATCCAAAGCTCAGACTTCTCGTGTTTCTCTTATACTGTATATCAGATTTTTACATTTCGATGCCGAATGCTCTTCTGGCCTCGAGTCAGCCATGCAAATCGCTACGATGCAAATCTGAGACGCAGACTCGCACCCGAAGCTCATATCTCTCTCTCTCTCTCTCTCTCTCTCTCTCTCTTTCTGTGTTTACATCATGCGGATCACAACCTTTAATTAGCTTCTCATAGATGGGTTCTGTATACACTCTTGAGCAACAGTCAGCAGAACACCCTGCAATGCTCCACGGCCTCCCCCCCCACACACACATGGACGTATTTACACCCACGTACACACCCTTCGGTAATATTCTCAGCTCTAGCTGCTCTGCACTTATATCAGTTACAGGTCTCTTAATGTTTGTGCAAACGGTTAAAACAGTTCTGCCGTGCGTGTCCTTTGTTTAAACAAACAAAGTCAAGCTGTGTTTACCTTGTAAATACATCCTATTTTTTGTTAATGTGTGTGTGCATCTATGAGTGAGTGTGTGAGAATCAATGAACAGAGTATAAATACTGTAACGATCTCATCACCACCTGGAAAAGACCAGATGGAAATGCGAACCATATCAGAGAAATAGTGAATTGGGTCACGTGGAGGGAAGAAAAAAAAAACACGTTTACAAAATCCATTTGCTGTAAAGGTTAATTAACAGGTGTAGAATTCCGGGCAGCGCTAAAAACCAGCCACGGAACGATTTATAATGCATACTGTACATGTGCGTGGAAAAGCGAGCCAACAGCTGTCTCTCTCACACACACACATACATTCTCTAATCCCTCCCTGCTTCTGGAGGCTCTCCGAAAGAAAGGAAATTTCTTTCTTGTTTGCTTAAGGCGGGACAAGAAGGAGAAGAAAAAGGTGTCGGGGAGCTTCGTATCGCGTTCACGCTGCAGCAGGACGGGAGTTACCAGGAAACCTGCCGCGTCCTGTTTAACTCGCAAACACAACAAGTGAACGTGTCTCATTTGGGTTTCGTTTTTGTCTTCTTCTTTCCCCCACTGCTTCTTTGAATGAGAATTTGCTCTGGAAAAAAAAGTGCTGTGGTCACAGCACGTGTTAAAAACTAACTATGTGGTTAAAGATCAACGTACTACCGCGCAGCGTGGCGGCGTTTTTATAGCTTGATCGTTAAGCAATCAGGCCACTGTGGGGCTTTTTAACGCTTCAATGCCGAAACCAGTCTATAATGCCTCTTTTCCACTGCATAGTACGGCACAGCACGGTTCAGTACAGCTCACTTCAGTTCGGCTCAGGTCGGCTCGGTTTGCGCTTCCACTGCAGTTTAGTAACGCTTTAGAGTGGGCGGGATTATTCACGTGTCGTTATAGTTGCGGCGCCTCTACTGCCGTGACATCATCGTAAACGCGCCACAAACAAACACACAACAATGGAGCATATCGATGGCATGGTGTTCTTCATTCTCGGCATGTGGATGTTTTTAACAGCGAGACGAAGGAGTTTGTTTCAAAAGTGCCTGATGGCAGCCAAAGAAAATCTTTGGTTAATACAAAAAGGTGCGTCCGATCCTTCGCTGGCTGTTTCTAAATATAGCGGTTCTGTTGTGTCTCGTGACGCAGGAATGACGCTGTGACGCAGTAATGACGCAGGAATTTTCTCCGGCCAATCAGTGACAGCAGAGTTTACACGTCACGTTTTGGTAACGGTTCGGCGCGCTTGGAACCTCGGCTGAGGTGGTTCTAAAAAAAGGACCAGGTACCATGTACTGTTCCCAGTGGAAAACCCCCCAAAATTGAGCTGAACTGAACCGTGTCGTGCCGTACTATGCAGTGGAAAAGATTATGGGATCAAATTGTATCAACTACTACAGTACATGATAAATATCTAAAAAAAAAAAAAAAAAAAAATTTTTTAGGTCACAAACAATAGCGTAAGCATTTCACTGCATATCATACAAAATTTTAAATTAAAAAACGTATTTTAAAAATGTACTGGTCAGTCACACCCCTAAGTGCTCGGTTCTGGACTTTATTTATTTATTTATTTATTTATTTATTTACAGCCTGAAAGGACCTGAATGAAAGCTTTTCATGAGAGCTTCGTATTAACATTGAAACAGCAGCATGGCAGCACGCTCTCAAACACTCTGTCTGAAACAAAGGCAGTCATTAACGCCTGTGTGTAGGTGTGCATTCTGGCGTGAACGTGGCACCATGTGGGCGCCGGGACGCCTCCTGCCGAACACCTGCCACGGAGAAATAGCGCACATGAAGCGTTTGTGTTGGTGTGCGTGTGCAGGACTGAGCTGCCTTTTGCGTGCTTTAAACTAAAGGGAAGGTGTTGAGCAAAGCCTCAGTGTGAAAGCTGATGACCTGACAGTGTGTGCCGTGGGTGGTTTTGCTCGGGCTGTGCGGTACCACCTCACAGGATGCTTGGGGGAAAAAAAACTGTTGTGAAAGCAAAACCCTCCTCTACATTAAGTTTCTTTTAAAGGTTAGAGTATAATAATTGGTACAGTGGGAGCCACGTCAAACAGCCGCCTGGAGCATGACTGCTCCGTGGCAGTTCCATGAAGGCTTCGTGCATGGAATGTGATCCCCCGCGATGACGCAGTTAACGATGCCCCGCCCCATAAACGCCCCCATGCGCTTTCTAAAAAGATGGTTGCAATGCCGTATAATTCCGCCAGATGGAGCATTGACTGGCACAGTTAACTGCAGTGTCCAGGAAGCCCAATACCGTATCTTTAATATACAGACAGTTCTTGTATTGTCAACATAGTTTCATAAATAGATGAAAAAACAACAACAACAAACCGATTAATAAAACAGATTTGTTAAATCACTCAATACACAACCCATGATGATTATGCTATTTATTATTTAATAATGAATTAATAAAATTAGTTAGTGAAATATTTTTAAGACATCCTGAAATTATCCTTAAAGACACGGTAGCGGCTGTAATTTGTCTATACCGATCATTGTAGGTACGGAATAAAAGCGCGGGCTGTGTACAGTATTTTATATTACTGTGTATTTTACATTACTGTGTATTTTACCCCGTTCCATTTAATATACTGATAGATAATATTTTGCTGCAAAGTAAAGCTCAAAATGTAACGTCTGCTTGGGTTTGTTTTCGTTATATTTTTGATGATGTTTTCGCTGATTTTTTCACTGATAGTCTACAAGTGGCATAAGAGGCAATTAATGGCGCATGCAACCTGGAACAAATATCTGCCCATATGGATCAGTATTTCTTTAGTCATTTAATCATGCATAATGCTCCCCCGTCAAAAGATCTGATGGGGCATTAATCACTTATCACAACTGTGAATGGATGCGGCCGTAGAGACAGATTAAATCCCCATAAACACTTGGAGACAATAGTAAAAAAGTTCCAGAGGGTTAGCGCCTGTTATACTAATGTATTTTTACAGATTTTTTTTTACTGCTTATATTTCGTTGGTTTTTACGCAATTTCATGTGTGTGTGTGCGCACGAGAGAGAGAGAGGATACTCTGACAAGACCAAGCTCCGTGTGGCTCCAGTGGCGCAATCGGTTAGCGCGTGACACTTATAAAGTGGTCCAGGTGAAGCAGTGCCGAGTTCGAGTCTCACCTAAAGCACCCAAAGCATTTTACTGCATATCGCGCTGTGTATGTGACAAATAAAATTTGAATTTGAAAGTAAAGCTTAAAATGTAACTTCTGCTTTGGTTTGTTTTCGTTATATTTTTGATGTTTTCGCTGAAAGTCAAATTGGCATAACAAATTGATTAATGGCGCATAATATCTGGAACAAATCTCTGTCCATACGGATCAGTGTGTCTTTAGTCATTTAACCAGCATAATGTCCCACATTAAAGATCTGATGGGGCACAAATCACTTATCACAACGGTGTATAGATGCAGCAGCAGAGACAGATTTAATCCCCATAAACATTCACACTTGAAAACAAAACTAACAGAAGTAAACAGTTCTAGAGGGTTAGTGCCTGTTATCACAGGACAGGAATCACCTACAGGATACTACTGTATTTTACTGCTCATATTTTTACCCTAGTTTCATTTGGTTTTATGCGATTTCATGTATTATTTGTGTGTGTCTGTGTGTGTACAGTGTGTGTGTGAGTGCGAGAGACAGCGTGAGAGCGCGTGCGCGAGAGAGGGCTTTCATGCTGATTTATCCAAGGTTACTAAAACCTGGCTTACTACCTATAAAAAATATTTCAATTTAACTCATGGGTCTCAATCACAGATGACACGACAAATTATATACTCTGAAACGTTCATTTGAACATTTAAAAATATATACAAAAACACGAATACTAATGTTATCATGGTGTAAATTATTAACATTAGGTTAGGTCCTGCCCTTAATTAATTCATATTATAATTACTTTTACATAGTATAGTTACTGGACTGACATGACCAAAAACTAGCTATTTCATTTAGCCTTTCTAAAATCAACCCATATATCATTTATAATCAGAAAACATAAAACATATGATCTGTTCAACAGCCCATCTGTTTTAATTTAGTTTGTATTTTTTATTATTCATAAGACAACCTTTCAGTTTTGTAAATATTTTAGTTATAGTGTGTTAAGTCTTACTTTAGGTTAAACATTTTTGAGAATTTTACCATCCAGCTTAGATAAATGTTATGTCATTGATTGATAAAATCTGGACTAAGGATATTTTATTATATATATATATATATATATATATATATATATATATATATATATATATTTTTTTTTTTTTTTTTCCCCTGAGGGATTGCCACCTTATTGTGGTCTGGGGGTTTGCGTGCCTCAACACAATTCAGCAAATACAATACTGTTACTATACAGTAAGGTCAGGTAAAAACAGTGCTCGAACATGATGCCCCCCTCCCCCCACCCCGTGTTGTCTGGACGGCGCTGCCTCTGACCGTCTTTTGTCTTGTAAATGAGTATTCTCACTCACCTTCCAATCCCCCCAGCGCACACACTCTGTTTGTACTGTAAACTGTACTGTAACTGTGTTTGCTAGGGCACTTGGTTATACACAGTACTTTAATGTATGGAACACTTACTTAACTTACTGGTTTGGTTTAAACATTTTACCTTATTCAGCAAAATAAATTCATTATTAACGTATTGAAGTATTTTAGTTAAGGACAAAAACTGTGCTTGTGTTTAGAACTGCTGAACAGCCGAAAACACACACACACCCATCCCCCCGCCAAAAACACACACACAGAGAGCAATTAACACCATGTCATACTCAGGAGCGGAAGGTGAGAAACCGCAATGGAGAATACCAAGTTTGTCGTTGCTCTTTTGGAGTTCTTAAAACCCAAAACATTTATTTATACTGAGAAAAAATTATTATGGGTCACAATCACAAACACATATAATCAAGTGTTTAACTGGTTTCATTTGTTTCTATGATCAATAATTATTATTATTATTTTCAGCCCAACTCTTTGACTATTTAAAACAAAGTTGTGTCCCATTTTTTGCCCATTGAAGTTGTTGGTTCAACTAAACAATTTTTAAATACCCAAACAATCCCCCAAAATTAAAACACGCAAAACATGACTTTAACAATTCAATTTATTCTTCCAAAACTAGTCAAAGTTAAAACAGTAATTTATATAAAACAGATGAATACATGTTGTCTTTTTGCTTAAAGTTCATTAAACTACCCGGATACACCAGCTGCTTATAAGTCTCTATCTATAGTCCTTTTACATTAAAATATTAATTTTTCAAATATCAAAACTATTAAACATGGAACAGTTGAAGTCTTTGTTTCCCCCAAAGTACTGTATCAGACATTTTGCAGTTCTATGTTCAGAATATACAGTAGACCTGATCAAACATCATTCTAAAGCTGTCGGACTGTGACGTCATCCCTCCTACAGCTCCCTCAACAGCTTGTTCAGGCTCCTCCAGTCCTGTAGCTCCAAAAGTCCAGCCGTCAGCCGTCTGACCCCCCAATCCTCCACAGCGGAGCTCTGCTTAAAGAGAACAGGAGAATTTAGTCAAGACAAAGATAAATAAACATTACAGAACATATAGTTCTAATAAAAATAAAATATATTAATAAACCTATTTACCACAGAGTGTGTAAAGTACTGCTTTGGGGATTCTGTAATGTAAATAAACTGCCTGTGCTAATGTTAACCAGTGAACAGCGTTAGTGTTAACCAGTGAACAGCGTTAGTGTTAACCAGTGAACAGCGTTAGTGTTAACCAGTGAACAGCGTTAGTGTTAACCAGTGAACAGTGTTAGTGTTAACCAGTGAACAGTGTTAGTGTTAACCAGTGAACAGTGTTAGTGTTAACCAGTGAACAGTGTTAGTGTTAACCAGTGAACAGTGTTAGTGTTAACCAGTGAACAGTGTTAGTGTTAACCACTGACTGTCTGTATTATCGTCTGCATTAAATTAACCCAGACTTTACTTAATGCGCTTCTCATACAAATAAGTTAAGCGATATAACACTCGTATATGAGCATTAGTTCATCCCTGAAGCCAAACTATAACTTACTGAAGCCCCTCACACACACACACCTCCCCCTCCTTAACTGATAAACACTTCTGTGTTGTTATTCAGCTCTTTAACTAAGCGCTCGCGCTACCGCGGAAAGTCCCAGTCAAAGTGTGTAAAATATAAACCGGGTTATGAGCGTTACTAGCTCCTGTACAGCTTCCCTCAGTCTGTGTCCCTCATCAACTGCATCACATTATATTACAGTCACAGAAATAACCTGCAGATTAACTCTTAACCAGAGAATAAATAAGGGCTGAATTTATCCAGACAACACGCGGTGAGATTCTCTCAGTATTTACAGAGAACACAAACACTCTTCATCGGGTAGTGCAGCTCTTGTAATAGGGACATTAATAGTATTTTCGAAGCTTGAGCATGTTTTTGAGTTAAAGTGGAGTGACATTGTGAGTGTGTGACACTGACAGTAAGCTGTAATATTAACTCCAGACTTGGTAAACAGAACATTAAGTTCTCTAAAGTCACATCTGACCGCTGCTGGTGCTGCCAGTGATATTTAAAACAGCCAATAAAAAACTAAACTGGGAAATAAACTGTAAACTACCCCAAACACATTTTATAAAATAAAACATCACTTACCACGAATAATCCGTTAAGCCGCCATCTTCATCTCTGTAGTTTGGTAGCGTCAGTTCGGCGGGGGTGGAGGCGGGTTGTTAAAATCACGTGATTGCAACTCAGCGCAGCTGGCTTGTTTTAATGTGTTCTTGAGAACGAAGCGCCATCTAGTGGTGGCACCAGGTAAATGAATAAATAGGGCTTGAATGGGCGTGTTTACTGTGAAATCTTGACACGCCTTTCGGCCAGAAAAAGGAGGGGGGATTACGGCGTGCAAAGGCCATTCACACGCCATTCACACTTCAGCCACACTGTCGCGGCTATTTGGTGTGGCTCCCACTGTACAACACACACACATGGTTCATTGACTGAAATATGTACTAGCGTCCATTTTATTTATATTTACTTGCATTATCAATTATATAAATTTTGGCAATTTTGGCATCATAAGACAGGCAGATTGCTTTCACATGTCACGCAAGTCTAAGTGCAATTTTTATTTAGAGAAAAGATGAAACTTGTCATTTATTTTTTTTTGTGGAAATTTCTATATGAATAGAATTTGCCTGATGTTAAACCTCCTGCGCGTTAAATTAAATCGAAATGTTGAGTAGAAGTGATGTTATGAGCAGTTATGTGCTGGGTTACGTCACAGCCGTCAAGGATTTTGCCCTTGGAGTGGGCGTGGCGGCAGTGCCAATCAACGCGATGGTTTACCGTAAATACACAGTTGCGTGGAAGACACAGAAACGACCGTAACACCCCCTACAAAGCGCACAAACAAATGCGCAATACAGCATAGCTTAGTCTATTAAAAAATAAGGTATGAAACCTTAAAAAAAGATTTTTTTTTTCTGCATGAAGATTAAAACCAGTTCAGAAACTGTAGCACTAATAAAAAGCAGGAACATAAAACACTGGTGCAGATTATCACGTGTTTCCTCCAAGCGAAACACTGACGTCACATCAGTGACAGAAGCACTTTCACGTCACATGATCTGTATTGTGATGCGCTTGAGGTAAGGTGAATGTAGTTATATTGAAAACGTGTCGGGGAGATCAGAACACGATACCAAGTTACTGTACGCTGTTATGATGTCTCATGGTTCAGACGTCGCCCATCCTGTGACCCGATCTGGCGTATTCTTTAAATAACGAGCGTGGGAACCTTAAGGTGCTCGCGGTAAAGTCTAAATCTGGCAGCGAGGACGGGATCTCTATTTGGAGGAGCTAAATTTAGAACGGGTTTTTTTTTAATGCGGGAATTATTATTAACATCTCATGATCTGAGAGACAATTGAGAAATTGTGGAAGAAGATGGCAAATGAAGTAAGTCATATGATCAGAGTGTGTGTGTCACACAACGACAAAGAGTCAGTTATAGTTAATCATGGTTCATCGTTATTACGAGATCTATCGACTGCAAAAGTCCGTTCCCTAAAGCACTTCGGGTGTTCTTAAGCGTGAAGCTGTTACAGAATAAGTGAATACACAACACGACCAGGTTCTGTGACCAGAAAGATATTCACGATCATGTTGCTTTTTAGATCTTTAAGTTAATTGGCTTTCAGCGCATCACTTTCACCAGCTTAAAGTACTCCCATAAATATAGCTTCTATATAAATAAAATGATATCATATTTATAAAGTCGTCTCGTTGGAGAGAAACGGATCATTCGTATTCGCGTAAAGAGTGTTGTGCATGAGCTCAATCTCTGGCGCTTTAAATTCCACTCGTGAACGAATCCCTTGCCGTCATCCGTTACTGTGCTGACTTTATTTATAATACCACGCACAGGCCTGTCCTCCGTCAGCCCCGTCACAGCCAGCGCTACGGTTTTATTCCCTCCTCGTAGAACGACACAACCCAGTTTTGGCTGGCCTTCGGTCCTCGCTGACCCCCTCACCAACCCTCGGGGTCAGCCAAACAAACACAGAGCTGATGACTCAGGTGGTTCGGAGAACGACCCATAAGCGGGTTCTTCCTGAGAGACAGGAAGCGGCGGTCACACGGATTCGAACGTGGACGCTGAGTCGGAGAAACTCGGAGAGGGGCAGAAAAGGAAACGCCGTTAGGAGAAAAAGGGAATGAAGACAGTAAAATGTATATTAAAACATATAGACTGTATAGAGATGTTAAAAGTTATATATGCAGTGGAACAGTTTTAAGGATTAGGCTTTAAAAAAAAAAAAGAAGAAGCTGGAACAGGGTTCGTGATCATGTGACACACACACTGCAACATACACAATGCTCTGAAACAGGCACGATTACGATCTAGATGAGACTGATTATTTTTGGTAATGCAGAAGATCGACATGCCTCAGACTCCGACTTTTCTGCAGCTTTTGAATTTAGGCCGGCGTTAAAATATTTATATCCAGCGCGCTTCTGTAAAAACCGCCCTCTATTCACTCGATAAACAGACTCGATCTTTACTCAGGTATGTGTTTTGGTTTTACCCGACCACACCCCACAAACCCGCACCGTGATTGGTCAGCAGGTTTAAAAAAAAAGAAAAAGAAAACACCGCTTTCAACGTCGTCACTGTCAGGAACTAAAACTGCTGACGGCACACAGAGGTTCTGCTCACGTTGCGTTCCAGTATGATTACATCCGGGGGATGAAAAAAAAAAAGGTGTGCTGAAGAAAAATGACGTGGTAAGGCAGCTGTGAGCATGTTTGTTTATCTTGCTGTTACACCTGGTTGGATATTATTAATAATAACACCCAGTCAGGTGACGTTAACGTCTTAGGAAAGTCGATTAAAGGATTAGTTTTTATTGATTTGAAGCAGTTTACTTTGACACCTAGGCTACGAGGGTAACAGTAGACGTCTATGTGGGAGGAAATTCCCTCATCTGCCTCAGTCTTTATGGCATTGTTAAACTTATTATCTTGCTTATAACTAAGTTCTTCACACTGCTGAAGAACCAGACGGACCTCAACTCAAGACGATTTCTGTTAGGAATAGACTCATTTCCGAGTTTCGTTCCGGGAACACGTTCATAAGTCGGATTTGTTCTTAAGCCTGACAAAGTGAGTATTGTACGCCTTTAAGATGAATATACAACGTAAAGCATACCAACCACCCGACTAAATCACTGTCCACTTTCCCCAACACTGCCATCATGTGGACAAAAACCGTAACCGTGCCTAAGGAAATGAATCTCACACTTGTCAAATGTAACAGTGTTGTCTCTGCACCTTTAAATCTTGAGGGGAATCCCGGACGTTATTTTGTCTTGGAGCTGTTTTCCACTGTATTGGACTGTGAACTCTGCTTTGTTGAGGATTTTCCCAAAATTAGGATTATTCGTGTGTGTGTTCGTATCTGCGGAAATTTGTAACTCGAACGTTGTCTGCTCGGTAACGGCAAAAATCATAATCACGATTATTTTCCGTCCATGCTGAAATCCGATTATTTAACACGATGAAACTGATTGAATTTGGAAACATCATGCATTTATCCAACTTTAAATAAAACAACCTGGCATATTTGACAGTGGAGATAAAAACCACAGCGATAAATACCACAGCCTTGGGCGAGTTTAGTGAAGGATGAAAGCACACTGAAGTAAAGTGAAAGGATGTGAAGTATTTCTAATGCAAAATGATAACATCACTGAGAATAGAAAGGAGTGCAGCACAGTAATCACCTAATCTCGATTTGTCCTTGGTTTCATAATCATCGTAAGCTGAAATCGAAACTGAAATCCGATTTAATGCACAGCCCTACCCGCTTCTAATGCTGTCCTTGTGTTGCAGCTCTTCACCATCTTCGCCTTCGCCACCACTGGCGGATACGAGGGCTCCCTGAGCATGAAGCTCATCTGTCCAGATAAATCTACACCAGAATTTACCGCCAATTTCGGCTATCCCTTCAGGTACAAGTGACCCCACCTTACACAATACTTCTCCGTTCTAGTATGTAGTGCTCTTTTTATAATTTTTTTTTTGCTACGCAAGATAATCTAAGCCATGTGAGAAACATATTGTGTAATCATTACTTATATTGCCGTATAACGCAAAGCGTGTAAGAGAGGAAAAATAAGGACCAGTGAGCGAACGCTCGCTTACGCGGTGGTATCAAAAGGTCTCGAGAGTAGTTTTGTAACCCGCCAACAGATGGCAGCACAAGGCCGCATGCACAGTCACAGGGAGCAGGGACCTTCATAAATACGGCCCTGTTGAACCTTATTCCACCTTCTCTATTTATATCAGTCTGTACAATTTATGTCAGTACTTTCAAAACAATGCTGGACTGGACAGAACTTGTTTCCCGATACAGTCATGAAGAAAAAAAATAGTTTCACAATGTGCGTGTCTAGTTAGTTTGTGAGAGATGGATATAAAAAAAAGGTTTAAAAAAATCTGTATCACCTTTGTTTTTATTCTTTGTGAAGTCTTCATGCAGTTTCTAAACCCTTCCTAAGTTACTACAACACATCGATGATCAGCATTTTTAAGAGATTACACTCAGGAGAAAATGTAAAAAATATGTTCAGCTGCATTCAGTAATTTAGTGTTTATTTCTTAACAAGTAGAAGAAATAATCTGTAACGTGCAGTGAGTGTCCCAGTATAAAACCAGCATTACTACACTTTAAAACCTCACGTATACACAGCGGTGATGATGTGTTTAAACGTTCAGCCTTCTTTTATCTCCATATTTCACTTCAGGTCCGTTCTCTTCGCTGCTGCCATCTCTTTAAGTCAAACCTCTAAACACAACACAAAGAGTGCCATGCTTTCTTTATCGTCCTTTGAGACTCACTTGAAGCTTTTACGTGGCTCAGATTACAAGCTTAGTCAGGTTTTATTTTTTATTTTTTATTTTTTTTTTCCTTTCTGTCAGCGCTGTGTTTAACCGTTGTACGACGGTATGTATTTATTATTATTAAATTTTTTAGACTTCAGAGTCAGTCGTATATGATGCCGAACTGCAACTCAAGCATCCCATATACCGAGATGTACCTGCAAGGGGATTACTCGTCCTCTGCCGAGTTCTTCGTGTCTGTGGGCGTCTTTGGTTTCCTGTACTGCACCTTCACCCTCGTACTCTACCTGGGCTACCAGCACATCTACAGAGAAACCACTCGAGGACCCATCGTTGTGAGTGAGACACAGACAAACAGACAGACAAGGAAATAAAGAGACTAATTATCAACATCAGTAAAATAGAATAACATTATCAATGACTTATTAATAACTTCATCTGGTTTAACTTCACTTTTATCATAAAACAGATATTTAATAATAAAACGGATGTGAATATGAACATGCACTTTATTTTAGTTATAGAAAGCTTGCTTTAGAGTGCTCTCGCTCTCTCTCTCTCTCTCTCTCTCTCTCTCTCTCAGGGCATCTGGTTGAAACTAGTGGTTAGTTACTAATTTCCGTATCACCATACTGACCCCAAAATAGCTTTTTTTTATTATTTTTTTTAATTGTAAAAAAAACAACACATTTTTACAATTATAATAGACATGAACCGGTCGATCGGCCAGTGACCAGAACTGAGAGGTTTTCAGATTGATTGACCGTTTAATAATTATGGCAGCAAATAAAAATAAGACTTTTTTTTTTTCTGCTTAATTTAATTTGAAGTTCAATGTTAAACTCTAAACAAGAGTTTGCTACAAGGAACATGCAACATTTAATTAATAGTTGAAGTTTTTTAAAGGTATCTAATTTTAACAAAATCGAGGAAATTCTTTTATGTGCTGCTTAAATTAAACTACTGGTTTGTTTCAGAGTAAAGCAGTTTAAGTGTGATTCTTAAAAAAAGTGCTTCTATTTCTAATTGTTTTTCCACAGACGTAGTGTGAGAGTTTATATTTATTTACTGGATGTGCCCGCGACTTCGTTCGTGTGGAATTTAATTGCGCACTCTTTAGCACGTAATAAAAAATGTGTTGAATTTTAAAACAAACCAAAAAAATAATTATATTACCGTAAAGTGTGCGGAATTAAAAAATTTACAGCGCCATCTGTTGAATTTTGGGATGAACTAATGACTTTTTTTCAAGGTAGAATTATTTTTTTTTTAAATGAATAAGGGCCTTTTACATTTAAAAGAATTAGCATATCTTCTCTTCCTTGAAGTTGCCTCAAGCTCGCCCAAATACACCTGTGAAAACCCCATTAAAATTCTTTCAGTAGTGTTTACGTGATTCGTGCACAAACAAACAAACAGACGGACAAAAATTCCAAAAACCATCTTGATGTGTTCTATTACTCATCTCTATTTTTTTTTTTTTTTTTTTTTGCAAATGTCTTCAATGTACAGACACGCCCACTTTACAGTTTCATTATAGTGTATTATAGAAGATTTTTAAAAAATAGGAAACAAAGCACCACCTCCCAGTTTAGGCCACACCCACTGGTGATTTATATCTGTATACAGGTATGAAAGTTGCAGGAACTAACGTTTGTTTACATATAACGTCCTCCAGGATCTGGTAGTGACTGCGATCTTCGCCTTCCTCTGGCTGGTCTCGTCCTCCGCTTGGGGAAAAGGACTGACCGACGTGAAATACGCCACCGACCCCGATGTGCTCCGCACCCACTGCACTCCAGAGTGCGAGACCACGCTCTCGCCCTCCATGGGACGCCTTAACTCCTCTGTGGTGAGACAGACATCCCTATTAAATAAATAATCTCGTTGTGCGTGTATATAGACGTGTTTGTGTGTGTGTGTGTATAAGCCATACATACAAACTCCTGTCCCTTTCTGCAGGTCTTCGGCTTCCTCAACCTCATCCTGTGGGCGGGGAACTGCTGGTTCATCTTTAAGGAGACTCCGTTCCACAAGCCGACTCAGCCTTCCTCCGGCATGGAGCAGGGAGGCAGCTCCTAATCGGACCGCGCAGACTCCTCCTCCTCCCACTCCCGTCAAGCCAATCAGAAATTAGAGAACTCGACCTAAAGTAAAGTTTGATCAGAACGGGTCTCGGCTCACGTCCGGTCCGGTCCGATCCGATCCGGTCCGGCTGCTGTTTCCACTCACTCTGGCTGTTCGGCTTCGGGTTTAAAGCAGGAGAGCGTCCGTCTCGGGTTGTGTTGCCTGTTGCAGGTGTTGTTATCTACGGCCCATAAATTGTTCATCCATATCATCCATATTAATCGTTTGTTGTTCACTAAAGTTGAGTGCAAAAAAAAAAAAAAGTTATTATTCATCTACACAGATAAAAAAAAAAAGAAAGAAAAAAGTTAATATTTCCCTTTCTGAATGTGATCAAGAATACTAATATTCTGTCTAATACGTTTAGTGTCTTCGTCCTTTAACTTACAACAGTCTTTAACATAGTTTATTATAGAGCAGCTCTTTTTCCTAAGGTGCCAATATTTACACACAGCATTTACCTTTAAAAAAAATTTTTTGATCAGGTGTTACATCGATTACAGGAGACGCGCACACACATTTTACACCTTTGGTAGGAGCGACTCTCGCTTCATGTCAGTGTGAAGCCACCATCATACACTAGGTTTTTTTTGTTAATGTTTTTTAATAATTAATAGTTTTTGAGTGCCTTTTGAATCTGTTTAAATCAGAATGGAAGGGTGGGTGTGTGCAAACTTTTGCACTCGACTGTATATGCACTTGTAGTTAGACAATGCCTCTGTGCACGCCATGTGTGTAGTTTATACACACACACACACACAGACACGCACATCTACACCACTCTTGGATTTCTTATATAAACCTATTTCGCTTTTTTTTTTTTTTTTCCACATTTGATCAATTTGCGTTTTTTCCCCCCCCTCTTTATACACACTGCAGGCTTTATGATTTATAAACACACACACGCCATTCGTTCACACGTGTGCGCCCTGTTGTGCCTCGAATTTGACGTTTTTTCGGTACAGAGACGACTCTCGAACTGATTCTTTTTTTTTTTTCCCGATTCTTTTCAGCTGTATACGTGATTTTTCTAATTCTGTTGAAGGAGGAAGCATTAAACACTAATTTCCTTTTATATTTGTTCCTGTTTATTCAGATCAGTAACTGACTTTTTTTTTCTGCGCTGTCTCAGTGCGCTTTTATTATTTTGTTTAGTTTTTTGTATAATTTCTATGAAGTAAAGCTTGTATGAAAACCTGTAAAATCGTTTCAATCAGACTTAATTTCTCAAACAAAGAAAAAATTTCGCTTGCATTAAGCATCGTGTTGCTTGAGAGTAGGCATGTCCTGGCAATTAATTTATTATTTTAATTTTTTTATTAATTAGTCTAAAATGTTTTATCCGGTTTCTAAGTTTTGAGTTGCATTATACACAAACAGAATTTGTTTGGACCCTAAGAAGAATTCTGAATAAATCACAGATCTGGTGGTGATGATTATGATTATTATTTTTATGTTATGATTGTGTATCACATTACTGATTTATTGCCACGTGCCTATTTGAGAGTAATCGTTGCATCATTTATAGTTAATTTACAGTCTCGTGAGTGTTATGATCTCATTAACCGGGAATAACATAAATACAGTTCTCTCTGTCATTTCTGCTTCACTTCAGTCTTTTTTATTATTGTTTTTTTATTATAATACATTTTTCTTATTTAAAAATCAATGATTTGGCTTTGGGCTGTTCATTTCTACCTTCTGCTCATGTTACACGAAAGCCTTAAATACACTGTGCCTTAAACTAATTATAGCTTTTTAAAAATTTATATTAATATAGTGATTCACAGTGTGTGTATATTCCAAATTTAGTTTTGTTGTTAATGTTAATTAACCTAATGACCTGAACCCAAGCGGAGACGGAGGACATTTCTGTCTCAGAAGTATTCAAGGGAAGCACACTGCCTGTTTTTTTTTTTTGTTTTTTTTTTAAATACAGATTGGTGACGTATCCTGTTCTTACACTGTATCAGAAAAAAAAATCTATTTGGTTGAAGATTTTGCTTTTTTTTTTTTTTGTTCTTTTTTGGCACTTGAGTATTAAATGAGGAGAGCTTCATCACTTCTTGTGTGCGTGATTTGTTTTCAACCACTAGGTGGTGGTAGAGACAAGCTGATTTAAAAGCTGATCTAATTGTTTTCTACAGAGGTGTAACCATACACTCCACCTAGGGTTTTTAATTCTCAGATTATTTCCAGGTGTGTATATACAGTGTGTGATATATATATCAGGATCTGCATATGGGCTGAGCCTCTAGTTTTCCTTAATGTTTTAATTAATGTTCATCTAACGCCAAGGAACCCTTCCTCGATTCCTGCTCATGATGGAAAATATTACAGTATTGATTTACAAACTGTGTAAAGACGCTGTGGATCCAGCTTCTCCAAAATGTCCAGATGAAATTTCCATTGCTTACTTTATTTATACTGTGGACTTCTGGCCCCAGAATGCAGTATAAAACTATGAAGAATGTCCTCCTTTCTTAGGTACCACAGATGATGGAATTATTTCCACCATCCCCTGGTAAAGGTGCTCCAGAGGCCAATCCGGAACAGCAGACAATTTGGTTCTGAACAAAAACAATGTGATTGATTGGGAAAGAGTTGGACTGTAGAGAGAGAGGGGGAAAAAAAGGAAGAAAATATGATGGGCTTCTCAGGCTGACCACAACAAGGAAACGCTGACTTCATGAAGGTCGATGAAGAAAGGTCGTTTGGCCATGATGATGGAGGGAAATGGTGGCGATGGAGGAAATGGAAGAAGAGATGGATACGAGTAGGGCTGCACGATATATCGAAAAAATATCGTTATCGTGATAATGGCATGCGCGATAACCATATCGCAAAGAGTTGAGTTGCGATAAATACTTTGGTCACACACAAATGCTTGGCACATAATCAGATGGGCCCTTACTGTGTTTATACACGCTTATATAATTGTGTATATATATATATACATATATATATATCTTCATTCTGTCGCGAATTAACCACGGATGATCAGAAGACTTAGCGATTAGCCGTTAGCCCTTTGTAGCGTTGACGGTAAACCCAAACGCGGAAGCAAGCGAGTAGGCAGGATAACCACGCGAATTAGTTTAAGGACTCTCACAGAAGGGGAGCAAGGGAAAAACACTAATTTAACCCGCGTCCTATAAACACACACTCGAATCAGAAAGTAAACAATCTGAACCGACATGCGCGAACTCAGTGACTAAGCTCTATGCGGTGGTTTGTTTACTCCTCTTATACTTCCTGGTTCGTGCCCGCATTACTTCCGGGTCCTAGTGCCGGTCGCGGAGCGAGTGTGTGTGTGTGTGACAAATGGTATTATTTTTATTTTATTTTTGTTTAATAATATTTATTTTTTTAAAAACAGGCAGGCCAAAGAGAATATTTAGTTTAAAAGATGCTCTTGTTTTAAGACACTATTGATGAGTGTATGGTTACATGTAAATAAATAGTAATGTTTGAAAGTAATTCATATTGTGTTGGCAGGTTTATAGTAACAGCAAACCAGAAGTCAGAATATCTGCTGAGGGGTTTAAGTCATTCATAGTGTTTTGAAGTCTAAATATTTGCAACTTCCTTGACATATAGTTTCTTTTTAGCCTGAATTAGATTTAATTACATCAGACGAATATCTATTACCTGTTTATTTTATTATGATCTTTACATTACATCATTAATAAAAAAAAAATAGGCAATAATAATAAAAAATGCATTTCTCTAGGGAAATGTTATATCGCAAGAAATATCGTTATCACAGTATTCAACAACAATATCGCATATCGCATATTTTCCTAATATCGTGCAGCCCTAGATACGAGCCACTGAATGGTCTTTAGGTCTGCCCAAAATGAAATACTAATTGATCCCATTTCAGTACAGGCTATACCCATTTATATCAATTTTACAAGAGAATCAATTTTAAAAAATCAATCTTTTATATCCTTTTATATTTTATTATAAATTGTCTCCTTTATCTAGTTATGAATATAGACTTTAATTTAGTTGAGATTGCAGAAGTTACAAGTGGGTTCCTGGTGCCGTTTACAAATGAACAGTGTGACAGTGGTATGAGATGCCCAATGAGACGTGGCGACATAGCTTACAGCAGGTTATGGTCGCTGAACCGCTGGATGTCCAGGTGGTGCTCCAAAAATAATGTGGGCTACATAGATAATTGGAAGACCTTTGAGGGCAAAGCTGGCCTGTTAGGGCGGGACGGTGTCCATCCCACTCGGGAAGGTGCTGCTCTCATTTCCTGTAGTATAGCTCATAGTCTCAGTAGAGGTCTAATTAATCGGTGACAATCCAGAGCCCAGGCCAGGGAGCAGACAGACAGGCTAAACCAACCGTCTGCTAGCTGCATAGAGTCGTCACTCAGGGTTCACCTTATTGAGACTGTGTCTGTTCCCCGAGCTAAGCAAAAATGTAGAAAGACTCAGAAAGTCTGTTTTAATAATCTAATTAACATAAAGACCACAAACTCAGATCATACTGAATGCGCAGCCAGCACCTCTGATCTGAAGCTAGGACTGTTAAATATTAGGTCTCTCGCATCAAAAGCAGTTATTGTTAATGAAATAATCACAGATCAGGCGTTTGATATACTCTGTTTAACTGAAACATGGGTTAAACAGGACGAGTATGTAGCTCTAAATGAAGCTAGTCCTCCTGGATACAGCTACATACACCAGCCTCGGTTAACTGGTAGAGGAGGAGGCGTCACAGTTATTCATAATGATAATCTGTCTATCGTACAAAAACACCGACACAAATTTAACTCATTTGAAATTCTCTATAGTAACATAAGTGTATTTAAGTATATTAAATCAGCTCAGTCGATTCCACTAATTATAATTTACAGACCTCCAGGGCCGTATTCTGAATTTCTTAGTGAATTTGCAGATTTCATCTCAGACCTGGTCGTTTCTGTAGACAAAGTGTTAATTGCTGGAGATTTTAACATTCATTTTGAGAATCCAGAAGACCCTCTGAGAACAGCATTTATATCCATACTGGACTCCGTAGGCGTAAATCAGTGTGTAGTAGGACCCACTCATAAAGCAGGTCACACTTTAGATTTAATAATATTCTTCGGATTAAGTATAAGAAATTTATTCATAATTCCACTGTCTGAAGTTTGTCTCTATTCAAGTGTGTCACAGTGATAATGTACGCACAGCACCGCGCTACCGTATTAAACGTACATTCACATCAACTACCACACAGAGTTTTACCAGTAATCTCCCACAGTTACCAACTTCGATTAGGCCACCGTCTGACCCCACAGAACTCGATCAGGCGACTGAATATTTAGAGTCGTCATTTCGTTGTACCTTAGATAATGTAGCCCCAGCTAAAAGAAAAATTATTAGAGATAAGAAACTCGCTCCCTGGTATAACGATCACACGCGCACTTTAAAACAGACCGCTCGGAAATTAGAGCGTAAATGGCGTCAAACTAAATTGTTAGTATTTCAAATAGCATGGAAAGAGAGCATCCTGAACTATAGGAAAGCTCTTAGTGTAGCTAGATCAACGTATCTCTCCACTCTTATAGAAGAAAATAAAAATAATCCTAGATTTTTATTTAATACCGTAGCCAAATTAACCAGAAATAAGACCAGTACAGAAATCTCCACAACAACATCATGCAATAGTGAGGACTTCATGAACTTTTTTAATAATAAAATTGTAAATATCAGGCATAAAATTGAGGCTTAGAAACTGGACAATATAATTGATACAGATGTTAACCTAGCCATGTCAGATTCAAACCTAGAATACTTTACTCCTCTTGAAGAGAATGAACTAATTTCACTCATCTCTTCTGCAAATTCATCAACCTGTATATTAGATCATCAGATAAATATAAGAAAATTATTCTTCCATCTGCTCCTTTCTGATCATGGATATGTAAAGGAAAACTTAAATGAGTTGTATGTGACTTGTACAAATAATGCATTTTCATGAAAGGAATAAAGGAATAAAGTAAAGTAAATAAAGATCCTATACCGACACATTTTCTTAAAGAGATAGTACCAGTAATAACAGAACCGCTGTTGAGAATAATTAATTCCTCACTCAGCATTGGTTATGTTCCAAAATCTTTTAAAGTAGCAGTTATCAATCCAATAATTAAGAAACCTGACCTCGACCCCTGTCAGCTGTCCAATTACAGGCCAATATCAAACCTCCCCTTTATCTCTAAGATACTGGAAAAGATAGTAGTGGAGCAGCTATGCTCATATCTACATAGAAATGGCATACATGAACTGTATCAGTCAGGATTTAGGCCTCATCACAGCACAGAAACAGCACTCGTTAAAGTAGTAAATGACCTCCTATTGGCCTCTGATCAGGGTTGTGTAACTATGCTTGTATTACTCGACCTCAGTGCAGCTTTTGACACTATTGATCATGCGATTCTTCTTCACAGATTAGAAAATGTAGTAGGAATTAAGGGTACAACCCTCTCCTGGCTCAGATCCTATTTGACCGATCGTTATCAGTATGTAGACTTAAATGGTGATTATTCTGCATGTTCTCTAGTGGAGTTTGGCGTTCCGCAGGGTTCAGTTTTAGGCCCACTGCTTTTTTCCCTTTACATGCTTCCTCTGGGCAACATAATCCGTAAGCATGGTATTAGTTTTTATTGTTATGCTGACGACACACAGCTATACGTCTCAACAAAACCTGATGAGAAAAACCAGCTTACTAAAGTTGAGCAATGTGTGCAGGACATAAGAAATTGGATGCTAATTAACTTCCTTCTGCTTAATCCGGATAAGACAGAAGTTCTAGTCATAGGACCGCATCCAGCTAGAAGTAAAATCTTAGATCACACCGTAACTTTAGATGGCCTTTCTGTTCCATCAAGTGCAACAGTAAAAGACCTCGGCGTGATTATAGATTCCAGCCTTTCATTTGAAGTTCATGTAGATAATATCACCAGGATAGCATTCTTTCACTTCAGAAATATTGCCAAGATAAGAAATATATTGTCACTAAACGATGCAGAAAAACTAGTTCATGCTTTTATCACTTCTAGGTTGGACTATTGTAATGCTTTACTGTCTGGTTGTTCAGTTAGGTGCATAAACAAGCTTCAGCTAGTCCAGAATGCAGCAGCGAGAGTCCTCACTAGAACCAGAAGATATGAGCACATCACCCCTATCCTATCTTCACTACATTGGCTTCCTGTGAAATTCCGCATTGATTTTAAAATACTACTCGTGACATATAAAGCATTAAATGGTCTCACGCCGCAGTATCTGAGCGAACTGCTAGTGTCTTACGATCCGCCACGCCTACTTCGGTCAAAGGATGCAGGCTGCTTGTCAGTACCGCCATGAAAACTACAGCTGGGGGCAGAGCTTTTTCTTACAAAGCCCCAAAATTATGGAATAGTCTTCCAAATAGTGTTCGGGACTCAGACACAGTCTCAGTGTTTAAGTCTAGGCTCAAAACCTATTTATTTAGCCAAGCATTTTTATAAATAGATTTGCCATAAGGTAAAGGAGCAGATCTGGGGGACTCATGGACGTAGAGTATTATGGTGAACTGGTATGTTTAGATGCTGTCTTCCTCACTCTCATTTGATCACTCAGGTTTGTTGACGGTGAGGTGATTGTTTGCTTTACATCTCAGGGAGCCCTCATGTTTGTGTTTCCTTCTGGCTCTCCCTTTTAGTTATGATGTCATAGTTAGTCCTGCCGGAGTCCCTGCTTGCACTCTACAGTAAATATACATTCACATTATACATTGTGACTGTGACCATACCTAACTGCCATCTCTCCTCCTCTTTCTCCCCCTCTTTCTCTTCCCTCTCTCCCCCTTTCACTCTTTCTCTCTCTCTCTCTGTCGAGCTACACATGTCGTTCCTGAGCTGCCAGTGATCCAGACTCCCTCTGCCCTCCGGACCTGTCTGATCCATCCTGGTGCCCCGTTTCTGGTTGGAGGTCTCGTCGCATGGATGCCCCGTGTGTCTCTTTGGGATGCGTCTGGTGTCTGGGGATGATTCTATCTACTTAGAAGATGGTTCTGGCCTCGACTGGTGTTGGCAACTGTTTCTCTGAGGACTTGACAATTCGATTTCGATTAGACAAGTCTATCCAAGTCTCCAATAACTACTGGACTCCATTTTACATCAACTATTATAACATCAATTAACATTAACTATTATAGCTGAACCTAACACTTAACACTGTATAAATCCAGATAATTTCCTGCTATCTGTTTCACCCAGATGAGGATGGGTTCCCTGTTGAGTCTGGTTCCTCTCAAGGTTTCTTCCTATTACCATCTCAGGGAGTTTTTCCTTGCCACTGCCTCGGGCTTGCTCACCAGGGACTATCTGAACATTTTGATTCATACACATTCATATTCCATACAAACTTAATTAATTCTTTTGATTGTGTAAAGCTGCTTTGAGACGATGTCAATTGTTAAAAGCGCTATACAAATAAAACTGAATTGAAAAAATTTAATTGAATCTTATCCCAGACTCACGCCCCAAAGATGTACAGGATTGTTCGCAAAAGTTGTTTTTCTATGTTGTGCAAATTAGCTCAAATTATTGCTCTCATCTCTCAGGAAAGACTAAACATGATGTCACGGCTCCAAGAAATAAAGTAATGTTATGAGTCTCTTAGAACGTGGAGTCACTGATCAAGGAAAGGAAGTATTTAATGTTGTTTATGAGGAAGACTGGACTTGAAAGCTGAGAAGAGAGAGAGAGCTATAGGTGGTGGTGATGCAACTTACAGAACTCCAACTACTGTAGATGCTGAGCGGGGCTGAGAGGAAACGTGTGAGTGGAGAAAGAGTGTGTGGAAGTACCGGATGAAACAGACCAAGAGTTCAAGACACAGAGTAAGACAGGACAAGACTAGACAGGGAAAAGACCATTAGACTGAAAATCTATTGAGCCTTATAGTGCCACCGACTGGCTGGGTTTGGTCTTGCACCACTACCTCCTTGGACCCAAATCAAAAAGCCTTTAAAATCTTGTGAGGACTTTCACTTCTGGAGTTAAAACTCATCAACTCTTACATTCATAACTGCTGAAGTTACAAGTGCCGTGTACAAGTGAACAGTTTGACAGCAAAATGAGATATATCCATTTTGGCAGCTTTTAGAAAAAAGGCCAAAAATTATTTTTTTAAAAACTTTTGAAGACAAAAAATATTTTGTTCTAGACATCAATGTGTGCTGGCAGACAAAAAATGTGCCAAAATGACTCTGAAAATGGTTTTTATCTCATTTTCTTACTTGAAGTAAATCATTACTTTTATTATACTATTTTTTTAACATCACGTATAAACATTATTTCAATTCTAGTACATATACGCGCACACGCGCGCGCACACACAGGAAGGTCCGCGCATTCAGGGTTGCTGTCTTCGCTCGCGGGAGCGCGCAGTATGACGTAAGTGACTCGCCGCGCCGTGATGATGGCGGTGCGTGAACGCGCAGTTAAAGTAATGGCTGCTCTGGAACGGCGGGTGCCTTGTCTCGATGATTTCGTGGGTCAAAGCTGGAGCGTTTGGGCAGAGAGGATTAACCTGACAGCATCGGACGGTACGTGATTACGTTTCCGTCAGTTTTTCGTCATATTTGGTTGAAAAAAGTCGCTCGGATGTGGTTTATTTTCGCGGAAAGGCACGGCATCCCTAACCAATGTTACCCAAACAAAGAACCTGCGCGGTCCTAGCGCTGGCCGGCTTCCTTGGTTTCACTCAGGTCCTCTTGCTTGCTCTGTGGAGTGGGCTGCGAGGGCTCACTTTATGATTTAGTTTTAAAATTGTGTTGATGTTTTAAACCATAAACACGCGTGAGGGAAAAAAAGTGTTAAAATAAATAAAAACAAATCGCGTAGTCTTCTTATTATTGTTTTTTGTGTGCATACATTTGGTCGAACAACTTTTAGCTTAGCCGCTTAGCTTAGCCACTGAGCTAACTGTAACCAGGGTTGCCAGATAATGCATAAAAAACAAAGTTCTTATTCCTGTAGACTGGGGAATAAATAACTGACTATAATATTTTTATATACTTTAAGTATTATCTAAATCCATTCACGGTTTGGTGCTATATGCGAGGATTATAGGCTGTTAATTGCTTAAAAGATATCACAGCAAACTGGCAACCCATCATGGTACATCTTCGCTCCTAGCTCTCTTTCTGTACCAGACAAGACGCCGGTGATACGTTATTTCTTTTCCTCCTACCGCTATTCAATCATAAACGTGTTCTGATTGGTTGATCGCGTCCCGCCTTCTGCACTATAACTGGCTGGATACGAGCGGGACGCTGCGTGTTAGCCAATCGTAGCGAAGGGAGGCGGGATCATGTCGTAATATGGGTGAGAAAAGAAAAAATAATGTGAGGAGTTTTTTTTTAATGCTAGCAATAACCTTACAATGCTAACACGGGTGAAAAATGCTATCCTGGTTTTAATTAATTGCTGTAGCAGGATGTCTCCACATCAATCTTGTTAATATATTTCCGTTATTTGGGTAGCTTTTAGTATTAATAAGACAGCGTTCTTAATAAGAATACAAAAAACCGCTTAGCCTAATGCTAGCTAATAGAAGTCGTATTGTCTGGCAGTTCTCCAGATGCCTTTAAAAGCGTCTCGAGCGCTGAATAGCAAATGTCTCCCGCTCTTGCTGTAAGTCAGGTCGGAGAAACACCTTTACAGGTACCCGACCCGGTGTGGTGTGGTGTAGTGTGTACCTACAGAGCATCAGTTCACACGCACCTGGACACCACAGGTACACCACACCCTGTGTCTCTCTCCTCACACACATCCCCCAAAAATGTGATCACACTTACACCACATTTATTTCCACTGACAATGGTGACGTCACAGAAAAACCCCTCTGGGAATGGTGCTCAGGCCTAATCAAACCTCTGGAGATTTATCATAAGACCAATCCTGATATGTGACCACATATCCACAATCTGTCTGACTCTACCAAATCTATATGAATAAAATAAAAGTTTTGTCTGTACATCACTCTTTCAATTTTACATTTACATCTGAGGACCAGAAACCAGTCTCCAAAAATCTTTGGTCTGTCTGTCCAGCCAGATTTTTGTCACAGCGTCACACAAAAACTGTCTGGACAGAATTTACTAAAACTTTGCCATATTTGCCTGAAGATAAACCTGGGCCATAAATTCAGTCAAAATGCTGAGTAAAAGGGAAGTTGAATGAAAGGAAATGAATGAATGAAAGTTATTATATGCGCGTGCTGAGACCGCGTCTTAAATCGACCGCTGGACAGAATTTAGAGAAACGTTCGAGCATTAGTTAATATTTTCGCCCTGAAGTGAATCGGAGGAGTTTTTAAGAAGGAAAAAAAAACCCCACATCTTTCATCCGATCAACTTTTTCCATTTCTCATCTGTGATTCACGCTCCGATTACCGAACAGGGAGTGTATTTGTCTGGCATTGAAATTGGACATAAACAAGGCGTAAGATACTCAAACCTTACAGAATGTGATTTCTTTGTATTAATAAGTTGGACAGAGAGTTCTGCCGTACAGAAAGACACACAGACACGTACGTGGACTTCAAGCTCAAATAATAATAATAAAATCACTGATTACATTAAAGCTCATCAGATTATTTTTAGCTTTACCCTGTTAACTCTTTCTACAAACTCTTTTCCCGTCAACGACGCGTTCTTAGATGAGTGATAAATGAATTCATAAAAACCAATCATTTAAAAAAGTGAATAATGCGGGCTTTTCCACGATTCGCGTGTGAAAGACACACAGGGAATTTTCACTCCACTTCCTGTCATGGAATGAAGCCAGCATCCTGGAAAACATGACCGTGGTGGTGGAAAGGAAGCGCCGGAAAGAGAGCACGCTTAGCAAAGATGAAACCATCATCTCAGGATGGCAAATGAACAAACTGAGCGTTTCAGTTCAGTTTGTATATCAGGTTGAATTTGCCTAAGCATGCGTGTATTTAACAGTAAAACATTCAACGTTTACTGTAGAGCTCAAATCCTGTCTCTTTTTTTCATGTGCGATTATAATTCAGTGTAATAAATCTATCCAGTGTCTTGGGAGAAAAGCTTTCCCTTTATCCGGTCATGAAGAGAGCTACACTACAGTATAATCACACAGATCACACCGCGAGACTAACCCTGGGCTTTTTCTGTTTTAGCGTCCGATGGGGACGAATACAGCAAGAATGGCAAAAAAACGACGGAAACCATGACGCTGAGGAAAGAGGGTATGGGCTTTATCATTTTCTGCTCTTTTATGTCGTTCTCTAAGGTTTTTAATGATCTTTAATCAACATGGCTGCTTTATGTATAGTGCAGTGCGGAAGTTTCTACCGCCATATAGTGTCTAAATATTGGGGGCATTGGTGGCTCAGTGGCGGGTTTCTCACCTGCCATGCGGAAAAGCCCGGGTTCGATTCCCACCCGATGCCCAAACCACAGCTACTGGATGCAGTGCCGCTCCCAGGCCAAGATAAAAATGGGAGGGTTGAGTCAGTGCCAAGTTGTTGTGCGGATCGGATTGTCCGCTGTGGCGGCCCCTCGACGGGAGCAGCCGAAAGACCAACACCATAGTGTCTAAATGTTGAATTTCTTTTTTTTTTTTTTTTTTTTTTTTTTTTGGTAACAAAAGAAAAAAAAATTCAAGCTGAGGAATGATCTTCACAGATATGTCGATCTTCGGGCACTATCCTGGACACGATGATTTTTACCTGGTGGTCTGCAGCCACTGCAGTCAGGTGGTGAAGCCGCAGGCGTTCGAGAAGCACTGTGAGAGGAGGCACGGCTCGGTCGGGAAGCTCTATGCACACCTGCGTTCCACACCGCCAGCCGGTCAGCAGCGCTCGCACGCCCGTCATGGACACGCCCAGTCCACCGCCGGCCACGGTACAGGCAACTGGAGCGGGAAGAGCCAGAGTGGCGGCGGCGGTGGAGGAGGAGGCGGAGCGGCACGACCGTCGCCCCAATCACCCGCCACGCCACCTCAGTTTAAACACACCAAGACGCCCAAGGACGGTGTCCGGTAAGTTCTTGTTTTCTCATTTAGAGCTAGACACAGATTAAACCCGACCGCCACCTTAACTAGGTTAGCGTAGACAGGTCTGACAATCACATGTCTCTTTGCCGAAGCCTTTTGTCTCTGTACACGGTGTCTCCTCATCTCCTCACGCAGGCTCTCGCCTCTGGAAAAGACGTCCAGTTCCGGTCATTCTGAGTCCGTCGTCTTCAAGCAGCCTCCGCCGCTGGAGCCCCCGCGTAGCTCCCCTCCCCCGAGTGTCCGAGACCCGCCGTGGCCCTACGGAGGCCCGTCGCCCAGCCGACCGTCACCGGGCTCGACCGAGAAGTCCCCGGCTCAGAGATCGGAGTCTGTGTCCGCCAACACCGCGGCACCACACGCCCGCAGCAACCGGCCATACAAGGCATCAAGTAAGCACTCAATGACATCGCATGAGATCTCGATGACTATCATTATGGTTACCATAAAAACGAAAACACTAACGTCTCCTGTTTCCGCTCGATCCAGAAAAGGAGTGTGACCTGGACAAGCACTGCGGAGTGCTGGATCCGGAGAGGAAGAAAGTTTGCACGCGGCTGTTAACCTGCAATGTGAGACCCTTCTCCGTCTTCTTGATCACAGAACCCTAATTCTGTTAACACACGACCACGATCACCGCACTGCCTGACTGTAGCACGTGGTGATCGTAATGCCGGTCCGGTAATAACCACAAAAGCTGCTGAAATGAATTTTAAGACCGCGAGACCGAACGCTTGACTCAGACAGTCAATTGTGAGACATTTGCGAGTGTGTTTTTGTTTTCCTGTGGTGTGCTGTGTTTTGTAAGGTTGAACAGATATTTCTGAGAAGAATGTCTACGTCTGTACGCTGACAGGAAGTTACATGGACACGACTTACAGGAAATGAGGAAGGAATTACAGGAAATGAACCTCTGACCTTTTGTCCAACTTGGTCAACTTTTAAAAAAAAACTTTTTCTAAGTTGGAAGAAAAAAAAAATAGGCAGGACTAAAAATGAAGCCGGGTATTATTAAGCAGCTGAGTTTTTCATTAATAAAGAAAAATAAAGTACGCAATAAGCAGCATAAGTCAGACGTGCACTCGTCTACTCAGCCAGAATGTTACAATAAACATTTTTCTTCAAGTTTCGTCATCGATCTGGTTTAGACCTTTTAATACGAAGCTGCTGTTACACAGAGTGTCTTCATGCTGATGTGTGTAAAATGATATAGCTCAATACGAGTAAATCGTAACTCTTCTCTTTCCCCTCCTTCAGATTCACTCCATTCACCAGCGGAGGAAGGTCGTGGGTCGCAGTAAGAACTTTGACCAGCTGGTGGCGGAGCTGAAGATGGTCTCGAAAAATCGAGAGCGGAACACCCCGAGCCACGAGGAACCGAGCACTCAGTCCCCGAACCCAGAGACACCCAGAGAGTCGAGCGCCTCACCGCACTGCAGGAGACCCCTGAACAACTGTCCTGCCTTCAGGTCGGAGCACAAACCACCCGTCATGATCAGCCTCGTGTGTTCACGCGTTTCGGGAGCTTTAAATCTCGCACTTAGTCAGAGCCGGTCACTAGAAAGCACTCTTTTGCGATTGTGATAAATTTGGTATTAATTACGTTCAGTTTATGATTGTTTAAGCAAGAAGGAAGTTTTTCATGTTTTATGTTATAGTGTTTTCTTATAATTGCGTCTCTCTCTCTCTCTCTCTCTCTCTCTCTCTAGCAGGACGCGAACAGTATCGGAGAACGCCCTCGAGGAGGAGAGGGCAGTCCGGGAGGAGTGTGTGGCTCGGCCGTCCTCCCCTCTCACTCAGG
Organism: Channallabes apus; assembly: GCA_030522415.1. Lineage (NCBI taxonomy): Eukaryota > Metazoa > Chordata > Actinopteri > Siluriformes > Clariidae > Channallabes > Channallabes apus. The sequence continues at coordinate 4,681,702 of CM060123.1, forward strand.
GACGGATCTCCAGTGACGAGAGCGAGGCAGAAGGAGCCGACGAACCCGCCGACTGGCACTCCAGCCCCTGGCATCCCAAACCGCTCGCGGTACTGAACACACTGAGTTTTGTCTTTAAAAAAAAAAAAAAAAAAAAAAAAAAAGTCTGACGAGACAAAAGGACTGACGAATTCTTGTTATTTTTGCACGTCTTGGTTTTATCACGTTGATAGTTTGAGGCTCATCAGCCTCCATCTTTCCACTGGTTCTGATCAGATTTAGTTGGTGATCCCGTGTCCATGACAGAACTACTCACACAGATCCACACACACTTTTAATTCTCCTCTCAATTTTTGTAATCCGTTCTCATCCTTCTTGAGGCGTCCCGAAGCCGAGATTTTGCCGTCGCTCCCAGACGCTGAGCAAACTTTTGCCTGCATTTCTTTCTGTCCTTTAAGGAAACGGCCTTTAACTATTGTTGGTCAGATGCAGACAGTTTCCTGTCTCTCTCTCCCGCTGCCGGTTCTGTCCTCAACTCACCCGCCGCCTTTGAAATTTGTATCCTTGTTGAAACTAAACTGATTAAACGTCTGTCAGAGTGTCGGACTATTTGAGCTCCCGTCCAGTGTTAGAATTCCAGCGCCGGCACACCTGGCTCGGCCGAGCGGCGCGTAAGTTAAGTCAGATGTGTCAAGTCTAGAATTTTAATAAACGTATTGACAATGTGTCTGGGTCGCCCCGGGACAGACCACCTGAGCAATGAACCTGCGTGTGTGTGTGTGTGTGTGTGTGTGTGTGTGTGTGTGTGTGTGTGTGTGTGAGAGAGAGAGACCTGAACCTCACATGACCTCTCACAAGCCTTTTAACATTCAGAGTGGTACCAGACGTCTGAGGAGAAAAAAAATAAAGCGTAAATTAATCTTTTTCTTTTTTCGTCTTCTCAGGTTTGTACGTTTGGTAGTTTTGCTCTGGGTCACGGCGTCTTCACATTCGACAGACGGCTTCATCACCTGCGGTCTGCTGTGAGTGCCATGGTGGAGAGTCACCTCAGCGCTCACCTGTGGAAGTGAGTGTCTCCTGCTTTCTACTTCACTCATCAACCCAGTTATTTAATTCATTCTCTCTGTAGTCTCGTACCTGGGGAACGTGCCTAAAGCGAGCGGGTTGTGGCAGGTTGATGAGTAATGGGTGTTGATGTGTGTTTATGTGTACATCAGAGTGCTGCATTTCTTAGCTTTGCTCCAGCTGACCGTAATTACATCCTTAAGTACATAAACCAGATGTTGCTCTCTCCTTAGCAGCACTTTCCAGCATTTTAGTGAGAAACTAATGCGTAAGGTCTATTAATAATTTACCCGCGTTTCTCTCCTACTTAGGAAAATACCTCAAGCATCTGAGCCTCAATCCCAGAGTTCCGCTGCCAAGCCTTCAGCCATTCCCGCCTCCCCGTCCTACACTTCCCATCATTCCAAACAGAGGGCAGGAAATCCCAGCACCGCCTCCCTCAAGTCGTCTTCATTTTCCTCGCACGGAGCAGGCAGGGACGGCTCCTCCAGCAACAGGGCCTCGGCTCAGTCGGAGAAATCCGGAGGTTCCCAGTCCTCTGCGCACTCGAAACCCGCTCAGACTGCCACGCAGCCGGGCACGGGGCGGTCCAGAAACCCCGTCGGCAGACCCAGCAAGCAGCAGCTGCGTCTCAGGGAAACGGAGCGGGCCGAGCCGTCCGCTCCCGCAAAGCGGAAAAGCTCTCTGAGCGAGGCCGACACGGTCAGTCCCGACAGAAACTGTGTGAGCCCGGATCGGGACCGAGCCCGGCCGCTCGGCTCCGGCAGGACGGCGCCGGCTCAGATTCCGGCTTTAGCGCCGCCATCATCTCACGGACAGACAAACGGCTCGCTTTCGCCGGGCCACAAGCAGAGCCGGGCCGAGCCGTGGCAATTTAAGCGGACTCACGCGCCGGGCCGAACCTCGCCCACGGAACCGGGCGCATCCGGGCGAGCAGGAAACTCAGGACACCACGGCAGGCCTCCGGGATACGAGCACAGAGGCCTGGGCAAGAAACGCAAGAGCAGCGACTCCTCGCCCCCCTCCAAAGCGCATCGGCTTCCCACCCCCCCTCACTCCGGCTTCTACCCCTGGAAAGAGAGCAAAGGAGCACCGCTGCCCGTCGGAGGGGAGAAGAAGCTCAGTACACCCAAGGTAACCCGGAGGAGACCACCTGCGCGCTTTATAACGTGTCGAATAAATGCATTACTGCTGTGAACCAGTGCTGTAGGTCCCCCCACACGAGCACTCCTCGAGAATTTATTGCAAATCACTGGGTGTACGATATCCATATCCAAATAATTAGCGATGTGATGGTTTCCAGTGTCTCCGCGTGTAATTCTTCAAACATTTATCTTCTGTTCACTCCAGCGTTCTAGGTCCAATGCACTAGTTTTGGTGCAAAAATATGGAATCTATAACTGGTCTCATCTTTTACTGGTCCTTATAATGATCGTGATTTTTAAATATGTTATAAAAGCAGTATTTTCCAATAAATTACCCCAAAAAGAGAAGGAATAACTAAAACAACAATACTGGGAAACATTGTAGAGTGTACAATCCGTGTTAATTTCGTCTAGAACTCGATAGACTGTCGTACTTTTCAAAAGATTTTTTACATTACTTTTTATGTTAAAGGATTAAGAAATAACATGTAGTGAGGGTGAGAGTGGAGTACGATGCATTTCCACGGTGCTGACTGTCTGCTTTTTTTCCTTCACAGCCAAAACTCCATCGCTGAGCCAAGCCACTAACTAGGGAGCACTGCAAACTTGTATGGACTGTGGACCCAAGTCTCCAGACGTGTGTGTGTGTGTGTGTGTGTGTGTGTGTGTGTGTGTGTGTGTATGAGAGTCTGGAAGTGTTAGACCAGTGTGGATCATTAGAATGATGGTCCTTTTAAAAAGCCAATATATGAATGTGAGTGCGAGTGAATGGCAGATGATGGAGGAGTGAATTTCTCCGTGAATTCAGAAATACCTCACAATCTACTGGACATGCTGCTATATAAATGTTGATTTATAAAAATGGATTAAAATATTCTTTATACTTGAAACTGCACTCGTGATGATTATTGTTTATCATTTTCTAATGTCTTATCATTTAGCATTAGCATTGATAGTAAAATATTTAGTAGTGTCAGTAATATGAGTTATTTATTATTATTATTTTTATATAATAATATAAAATATATTTACTAGCACTAGCATTATTTATGATATTGTACTATGATTTTCTAATTCATTATTACTTTTATTATTAGTAGTATTAGTAGTACTTGTACCATTAGTACTATTAATAACAGTAAATTAGTATTAGAATTATCATTTTGTAGTAGTTATTATTATTAGTGGTCATGGTAGTAGTTGTTTATACAATAATTTATGCAGTAAATTTTATTTTAATTATTTTACAGTTTATTCAATAATTTGTATTCTACAACAGTTAGTTCCCACTAAGTAATGTGATTGGACGAGAGGCGTTCCATGACTGGTGATACTGGGCAGTAACATCACTGCGACATGTAACTGTACATCTCACTAACTGTTGGTCACAGCATGGTGGAAAGTGGGTCTGTATTGTCCGCAGTACTGAGGGAAGAGCATCTGCCTGCCAAAACCCACATTCGAATCCAGTCATGGAAGCTCTTGTCGCTCTCACGCCTACAACTGCATTACAGCTGTGCTGATAACCAGAACAATTGCACTCACTCTTGTAATATTGCTCAATCAATACTAGTATTTATTCATTCATTTATCTTCTATATGTTCATCCTGTACAGGGTCAGAGGAAGCCTGGAGCCTATCCATCACAGGGCACGTGCACACACACACACCGTAAAACTGGATCTGGATACAAACTCCCAAGCACACAGATTAAGGCGAGAATCGAACCCTTGACCCTGATGGTGTTGAGGGCCACAGTGCTAACCACTACAACACTTATGATAATGAAAATTTTTTATTAGTACAGTTTTCACTGTACTAATTCAAACTAATTGTACACTGTTCAAATCCTGGTAGCTCAGTGGTAGGTGATTCGCCTTCCATGCGGAAGACCCGGGTTCGATTCCCAGCCAGGGAATCGCAATCAAATATAGGGGGGCAGTGGTGGCTCAGTCGGTTAAGGCTGTGGGTTACTGGATTACTGATCGGAAGGTTGGGGGTTTGAGCCCCAGCATCGCCAAGTTGCCACTGTTGAGCCCTTGAGCAAGGCTCTTAACCCTATCTGCTCCAGGGGCGCTGTAAGCTATCTGACCCTGCGCTCTGACCCCAGTTTCCTAATTGGGATATGCGAAGAAGACATTTCATCGTGCTGTAAAGTACGTGTGACAAATAATTGAACAGTCTTCTTCATTCTTCACCAATGCTTGGTGGGTTTCCTCCCATAGTCCAAAAAAACATAATTTATTGTTCCAAAATTGCCCATGGTGTGTGAATGTTGACCGGAGATGAATGATCAATGATACCCATAAATACGATGGTCATCATTGGCCTCCACGGTCTCTATTTGCACTACAGAGGTTCCTAGACAGATGAATTTTTACTCGAAATAGAAATAGTAGTAGTACTATATACTATAGTACTATTATTAGTAGTAGTATACATTTTTATTATATATATATATATATATATATATATATATAATTATTTTATTAGTAGTACAAAAAATACAAATAATTATTATATGTAATGTTAATATTAGTAGGAGTAGTATTTATTATTTTTTTTTAAATATTTAATCTTAGTAGTAGAACAAAATGATAATTATATGTAATAATATGATCAGTAGTAGTATAGTGTATTTATTATATTAAAAAATGTAACCTTAGTAGTACAAAAATTATTATTATATGTCATATTAATAGTATTAGTAGTAGTATCATTTATTTTTATTTTTTTCAGTAATGTTAGTTGTAGTACAAAAGTATTATTATTATAGGTAATATTATTAATAGGTATTCTAAATTAGTATAATTTTTTTTTCTTAAAAAGATTTTTAATCTTTTTAAAAAATTATTATTATAGGTAATAATATTATTAGGAGTAGTATAATTCTTTTTAAAGTAATGTTAGTAGTTATACAAAAATTATTATATATATATATAGTAGTATATAGTAGTATAATTTATGTATTTATTATATATAAAAACTATAACTTTAATAGTAATACAAAAATGATTATAGGTAATATTAATATTATCAGTAAAAATATTATAACTGATATAATAGTATAACTGATTTATTATATATTAAACATGTCTTAAGTAGTAGTAGTACAAAATAATAATAATAATTATCTGTAATATTAATATTAGTAATTGTTGGCTGAAGCAACCTGAGTCCCGCCTTTTCTCCCCCCGGTTTTTTTCTTCACTTGATGATGGTATCGTCCACAAGGGAAGGCTTTAAAAACGTCCCCTTTCCAGGACCGAGTTGCGTCACTCGATGTTTAAACTTTTATGTGTTCGAAGACACGCGCCATCATCATCATCATCATCATCCCCGCCGCGCGCGCGCACCAACCGCATCCGGAGGCGGCTCTGATCCGGTCCGTGTTTTCCCGCGGCTCATTCATCATCATCATCATCATCATCATCAAAACAATAATAATAATAATAATGAGAAGAAGAGCAGGAAGAGAAAGAGGAGGAGGGAGCTCGTGCTAACATGATCAGCGCGCGCACAGACCGGGGATCAGATCGGCTGTGGCTGGAGGCTCCCGCGCGCCGACCTGAGACACGCACAGAGACAGAGCGCGCGCATGGGGCCGGAAGTGGAGTACAGTCCGGTCGGTGAGGGGCTCGAGATGCGGGAGTACTGGCTGTACGCGTGCATGCGCAAAATCGCTCTCGTGGCCGCGCATTGTGTCGCTCTGGGCTTCACGGCGCTGATCGGATTCCTGTCCCGCCCGGGAACAAGTCAGTGTGTTTCAGTGTGTTTCTCTCTTTTACTCCGAACACCAGGCCAGACCAGGGCTTCTGCTCAGACAGCTTCTGCTCGTGCACTTTTAGTGAAACAATAATAATAACAACAACAATAATATTAATACACTATGTAGACAAATGTATTTATCTAAACCTGTTAATTATTGAATCCAGGTGTTTCAGGGCCCCTTTTACCCAGTGAAGAGTGAGTTTAATGCTAAAGCAGACAAAGACATCTTGGACAATTCTATGATTCCAACTTTGTAGATTGATTGATAGATAGAATGATTGATTGACTGATTGATTAATTGATTATTGATCCTGAAGGAAAATTCCAGACATCCAGTAGCAGTAGAGACAGTGACAGGTTGTAGATGTGATTGGACACTCAGGGTAATGTGAGAACTCACCAGAAGTTACTAATGCAATGCTAAGAAAAAAAAAATATATAAGAAGCATATAAATCACAAGCAAATCACTGTCCCAATTTAAAGATATTACAAATAATAAAAACTATACAGTCATGTGCTAAGCACCCTGATGCTTGACAAGTCAGTACGAAGCACATCATATTTGTTTACTGTATACTTTACAGTTTGTTTGTTTTTAATGCATCCATTTTGGAAGGATCTCTGCTTCTAATAATAAACCTACAAAGTACTATATATAATTATAATATATAATAATAAAGCATTTTATATATATATATATATACACATATATAATATATAATAATAAACCATGCAGTACTAGTATTATTTAGTAATACTATTAATCAATACTAAACATTAAATGTTTTTCAGATTAAAATGTATTAAATAATAAAGCATAAAAAAAATAAGTATCACATAATAAATAAACAAGTACATGAATACAGTAAAGAAACTACAGCTATATTAAAAGCAATCTGAAAAAGTGTTCATAATCTGATTAACAGAGTTTTACCAAATAAAGACACCAGTTCTACTGGGAACATTTAGCATTTCCCAGGATTAGTGTTTAATAAATAGACTCAGAACTATATCTAGGAGACTTACTGTATATTATAAATCTTAAGTCATCAGGTATTAACCCAACCTGTCAGTCATTCAGCTTAATGAGGTGTGTTGGTTCTCTCGCCTTCCGCCCTGCCGTATGAGGTATGAGTCAGGGTTTTATTGTTTTATTTGTAGTTTTTTTTTTTTAATTTACCAGGAATTCATTAAAACACGTGAACACACACACAGAAATGCTGGGAATGTCCTTACAAAAGACTTTCATTCAGTTGTGTTATAACATAGAAATTCAGGTAATCCAGTTTAGTTCCAGGTTGTAACATTATTACATAATGAGGAAAATTTAAAATAGGTTCAATATTTCCGCCAGGCATTATACTGTATTATAAAAAAAATAAAATCCTGCTGAAGCTTGCCTTAAGAATTCTTCATGCCTCGTCAAACCTGCTTTTGAGAATGACCTAAATTTAACTCCTTAAAGCCTGTTGAGTTCAGGACAGTCAGATATATGTTGTTGTTTTTTTTGTTTTGTTTTTTTACAGGAGATCGAATAAGAAAAATAACATTATGCGAAAGCTGAGGGTAAAACAGGCTCGACCCAACAGCATTCTTACTACAGGAGTTAAGTGTTTGATATTTCAAATCAAGAGGACTTGATCAGAGGACTGGAACATCTCCTAAGAGATCACTCAGTCCTGAACAACGAGTCTGAAATGAACAGGCGTGACATCAACAAACACACTCTCATTCACACACCACCCGACACTGCATGACGTCCTGCCCAACAATTAGTCTATGATTTCAGATCACCTTATTGTGAACACCGGAGAGCCGGATCAGCCGGATCAGGTCTAGTGAAATGTCAGGGGTCATAAATATAAAATCCTGCAGTAACCTACTGAGTATAAGTTCAAGAAGCCAAAAAAAAAAGTCACAATCATCTGCTTTTTTTGCTCTAACCTCCAGGTGTTCATTTGTTTATTTGCAGGTCTCTTCTCTTGGCACCCGCTCTGCATGTCACTCGGGGTAAGTTCCCGATACACAACCCAAACTAAACGCCACACATCATCATGACATGCAGTCCTTTGCATCTGAAGAACCGCGCCATTTTCCTTTTGTTTCCTTTTGTTTCCTTTTCCCTTTTGCTGTTTCTTTTTTCTCGTTCGAGAATGATGGATGTCTAACTGGCGCACGGCCTCGAGGCCATCGAATGAATAATGCATCAGGTTCCTGAATTATGAATAGTACACGGTGGAACAGTGAGATAATTAAGCTCGCACCTCTCCCCTCTGCATGCCAGCAGAGAGTCTATAGTTACGACTGACCCAGGACGCAGAGCACTTTTTCTGTCGCGGTGACGCACTGAGCGGCGTGGAGTGACCTTCCTGCTCCTCGTCTGTACACAGTCTCCTATTGTACTGTGAGGCGGAACGGGTGCCAATAATAAAATCTCAGTGATGGTGTGACTTCTGGTTTCCCTTCCTGACGCAATCAGGCATTGATGTTTAATTTATGCCTTTTTCCAGCTGAGGTTAATTTGACTTGCTGATTAGACTTAGTGTTCCTATATATAGATAGATAGATAGATAGATAGATAGATAGAGAGATAGATAGATATCCATTGTGCGCAGTCATGTTGGAACTGGTGTGGGGTTGTTTTTCAGTCATGGGGCTCGGCCCCTCACTTCCAGTGAATGGGACTCATAATGCCCCCAAGACATTGCATACCAAGACATTTTGGACAATTTCATGCTCTCGACTTTGTGGGAACAGTTTGGCGACGGCCCCTTCCTGCTCCAACATGACAGCGCACCAGTGCACAAAGCACTGTCCATAAAAACATGGATGAGCGAGTTTGGTGTGGAAGAACCTGACCGGCCTGGACAGAGTCCTGACCTCAACCCGATTGGGACGAATTAGAGCGGAGACTGCGAGCCAGGCCTTATCGTCCTACATCAGTGTTTGACCTGAACCTCCAGCTTCCTAACACAGATCAATCCCTGCTATCCGTTATCACCCAAATGAGGATGGGTTCCCTGTTGAGTCTGGTTCCTCTCATAGTTTCTTCCTACTGCCATCTCAGGGAGTTTCCCCTCAGCACCGTCGCCATCGGCTCGATCATCAGGGACGATCTGATCACTTTGATCCATCCACATTTCCATCATTTTCTTTTGATTCTGTAAAGCTGCTTTGTGACAACGGCCGTTGTTAAAAGCACTATACAAATAAAACTGAACTGAATTGAAGGTGTGGAGGAATTAAACAGCCATTGTGAAAAACAAGCCTCTGAATTAACGCTTGGCAAAGAATCAAGAATCGATTTTCATTATTTAGCGATGACTCTAAAGGTGTAGCAAGGAATTTGAAAAGGCTGAATTAACTAATTGATATAGACAATTATAATAAATATTAATTATATATTATAACGTGTTATAATTGCAGTGTTTTGCTGTTCGTGTATGTTCTAATCCCAGCTTGTATAGTATTGTATGCATTAACGGTGACATTAAACATTCAGACGGGTCTTTGAGGGGGAAAAAAACAGCTCTTTTTTTTTTTTTGTCCTTTTTTGATTTTTGTATTGGCGGGAGATCAAACATGCCAAGTAGATTTCCCCACTAATGTGACCTAATATACGAGGGTGAGTCAACAATTATCCGCACTCTGGCTGTAGAATTGATTTTAATGATCTTTTGGAACGATAGACAAATACAACAAATTTTTCGACATAATTCTCCTTGCTTTTCAATGCAGTTTGTCTGTCTGTCAACAAGCTTTCGTATTCTGCCCTTAAGAATGTTTTATTCTGCGCTGCGAGCTACGAATGCACTGCTGTCGTCACTTCTTCATCAGAAGTGAATCTTCCATCCTCGTAGTGCTGCTTTCAGGGAGCCAAACTGGTGAAAGTCTTAAGGGGGTGAGATTAGAAGATTGAATATGTTTCCGTTCCACACTCTGTTAGCCGTATACTCACAGACCTGTAGTGATGAATCCGTGTCTCTTCACCAGTAGTGATCCTCTTTAAAGAAACTTTCATCTTCCTTAGAGTATCGCTCCACATTTTGTTTGCAGATATCCGAACACTTTCTCCATACTGCGCATAAATAACAGCATTAGGTACACCCTCAGACCACAAAAACCAATCACTGCACGCTGCTCTGTTTTCATGCAAATCACATGTGGGGCATCTGTTTTCATCTCGCACCACAGTTACAAATGAACAGATGTAACACGTTCACACCTGCAGAGCGGTGACTGGGGAGACAGTAGGTCTGAGATAAGATGGCCGGAGTGCGGATAATTTTTGACTCGCCCTCGATTTAGTGCTCGCTTTACGGATGCCGACAGAAAAGGTACGGATGTGTTGAAACTCACCCTCTCTTTTGTTTCCCCTCTCAGTTCTGTGTGTGCATGACGCAGGGGATCCTGCTCTTCTCGGCCGAGGGTTCTCCGTGCTGCTTCAAATCCCGTAAGGGGAAGATCCGCATGCACTGGCTCCTGCAGGTGCTGGTGCTGGTTTTCGCAGCCGTCGGCCTCGGCTTCATGGTGGCCAGTAAGAAGAGGATGGGACACCCGCACCTTCAGACGTGGCACAGTCTACTGGGCATCGGTACGCTGGTGGCAACGGTGCTGCAGGCGGCCTGCGGCGTGTGCCTGCTCTTCCCTAAGCTCATCCAGACGGTTTCCGTGCACCGGCTGCGGCTCTACCACGCCACCTGCGGCCTGGTGGCCTACCTGCTCGCCACCGTCACCGTCACCGCTGCGTTATTCAGCGACTGGTTCGAGGGCACCATCAAGGGGCCGATTTGGTACGCCTTCCTACTCCTGCCTCCCTTCCCGGCCCTGGTGGTGATGAACCAAATCACGAACAACTTCCTGCCTAAGAAGAAGCTAACGACGTGATCCATCAAACTGACACTATAGAAAAAAGATGGTTTTTAAGTTGGACTTTTATCTTTTATTTAAGAGATCCAAAACGGACGACTCTAACCGAATGTTTAACGACTCGAGTTGTGCAATGCAACGTTGAGGTTCTGAAGAATTTTGTTATATTCCAGAATAATATAATTCTCTCTCTTATTTTTATTATCACTAAGACTTTCTGTTGTGGGTATTAAAACGTTTAACAACCAGGTGCAAGATAACTAACTACACGTCTTAAACACGTCTTAAACCTCATGTTTTATTGTAAGACTTGTTATGCAAAACCTGTTACACTAGCGTGACGTGGCTCCTGTGAAGAATCCTTGCACATTTTTACATTTTTAAGGTGTTATTATATATACAATGTTAATAGTTTCTGGTTACGGATTTTATACGGTCCCTATAAAACACTTGAGTTAAATCTAACTGTATTGGTAATCCAAGCTGCCTTCGTGTGTTGGTTTAAAGTAGTGGGCCAGTTAGCAATATTTCGAAGCACATCCAGTGAAAATGTGTGTTTTTTTGGAAGGGAATTTTTTTTTTCCAAAGAACTCATTCATCCCAAGGGTACATCCTGGACAGGGAAACCAGCGGGAATCCAACCCTTGAATCTCGACATGCGAGGTCACATTGCTAACTTCCGTGCCAGTCTGTTACATTCTGACTTGAATGGTGTGATAGCAATAACAATGCATAAATAGCAGCCTTGTTGTCATGGTTACCTTCTTTATCTAGTGACTTAACCGAATAACATAGAAGAAAATATCCTACACCTGTCAACCAATCAGAAACAGGGATTTTAAAAATAAAAACGACGTGGTCACGGTATCCTACAGAACCGAGTGTCGGGACGTTCCTGCTCGTGTGTTAGGATGCGCTTTTATTTACAGCACTGTGCAAAAGTCTTAGGCACTCTTAGTACAAACTTTCCTATGGTATTTATTGTAAGACTTTATTATTGAGTTCAAACGTGTATTAAACCACAACATTTAAAGTTTTGCCAGAAACGAAAGTTTTTACATAAGCGACCACTTCTGCTTCTGCATGCCAAAAAGGAGCAGGTGTGTCTGTCGAAAAACCTCACAAGAACTGTGTGTGGTTCTGCAGGATGCTCAGTAAAACTTGATTTCCTTATTTAAAAAAACTGGACAAATTGAACCTGAGACTAAACAGTCCTCAAAGCATAGTCACATCAAATACTGACTTTGTTTCATTAATTACTGTTTATTGGGCTTTATAGTTTTTTTAAGGCATTCTTGTTCTATAGTATTTATTTGCATAGGCCTTTTTGAGACATATATATATATATATACTTGTAGTAGTGATCACCAACAAGTCAGTAATTAAAGGTGTGTGCATATACTATATATATATATATATTTACAGTATATGCACACACCTTTAATTACTGCCTTGTTGGTGATCACTACAATGTGCAGACATGTGAAACGTTTACGAAACGTGAGGTAAATCAAATATGGAAGGTGCATTTAAACGCAGACTAACCCGACCCTGCCTTATTGGAGAATGTGAAAGACTGATTGAGCTCTTTGTCTTACTGAATATTTATAATTAATGGGTGGTGTACTGTATGTGTAAGAATTATGATCTGTGCAAACACGTGCATCTTCCGTTCATATTCCTGATGGTTTTTATGTGATTACACATTTTGTTTTATATATATATATATATATATATATATATATATATATATATACACACACACACACAGTACTGTGCAAAAGTACTACTTTTGTTATATATGTCTATCATGTCTGCATGATTATGTACAAAATCATTCAGAATTTCCATATATAACTTAAAAATATATAAATAAATAAATAACATTTCAGGAGAATATATTCATGGCTGTAAAGAAAAAATCTATAGTACAAACCAGTTTTCAGATGGAAACAAAAAACCTAATGTACGCTCCTGGGATTTGCATAAAAATAGAAACGAGCAAGTGGGACAAAGTTAGCAGAAGAACTGAAATTCTCCAGCAAGCTCAGTAAAACCTAACAGCTGTTTTCTTATAAAACTGCACAAATCTGTGTCTAAAACTTCTGATTTTAAATAATGAGTTCTGACTCCAAATATTGACTGTTTATTTCATTACTCTTTATTGCTCTTTATAGAAGTTTATTTTATGCAGAAATGTTTTCAAAAGCATCTTTTGCTTATGCCATATTTTTGTATGTGCCCAAGACCTTTGCACAGTACACAGTAAGTAAAACAGCTGTTAGCTTTTACTGAGCTTGCTGGAGAATGAAAGAACCCACTTGATCTTGAGTTTAATATTTGTTAACCCGAGGTTTAACTTTGTGTTTGCTCAAGTGTGTATTTATCCTACATTACCTTTATCCTACATTTACAACTTCTGTTCTGTGAATCAGAGACGAAAACACTTTACATAATGTTAAACATTAATCCATAACCTTCTGATCTCTTTAAGGGATGGATTTAATACGTTATCCCGTGGTGGTGCTGGTGTTCCATGAGCCCTTGGAGGATGAGTTAATATGCACCTTTTAAAAATGATTTAAAGGGTTAAAGGATAAAACTTCAGTGACAGTTTGTGTAAATGTACAGCGGCAATAAAATTCTGTTTCAAAAGATAACATGCATTTGTTTTGTTTGTTTACGTACAGTGCAGTTGATGTCATATTATGGTATTCTAACTGTATCTAAACACTTAAATGGGAGAAAAAAACACTAAGAATGGTTAGATAAAGGTTTACGACAATACGTTAACACAACACTGCCCGTTTTGGGCAGGATGTCCAAAAAAAAAAACATTTCCCTCTGACACACTAGTCTCTTTGTTCTGCATGTAAATGTCATGAGGAAAAGTCACTAAAGGTGTTAAGCCTCGATTTATAGACACGTCTCTCAATCATGCCAGTGTCTCTGTATTTCATCCTCTAACCTGAGAGCGACATGAATACATTTGAACTTTTTGCGAAAAAAACCGTACACCTCGTGGCTGAAGGCGGAGCTTTCGAAGCTCCCTGAAATGAATTTAAGTTTCAAAGTGAATTGTTTTTGAGTCTCTGGGTCATACAGAATGGAGCAAGTAAATGGACAAGACATTTTAGTGTCCCTGCAGAGGTCCAGAGCGACAGACAACGTGTGAGCACAAACCCACATACACACACCCAAACACACACAGTGCAATCATTACAGCAACATTGTTTTTTTCTTTTTTTTAATATCAATAACACCTCCTTTTCCTGTACATTCACGAGAGAGAAATTTATTAGAAATAAATTACCGGCCGTGGTGTTTGCAGTCACACAAACGTTTCCCGTTGCATGGGTAAGGAATTAAAACATTAAAGTATAACGGTAGGAAAATGATTTATCGGTTGATTTAATCTGCTCGTCAGCAGCAGCCTGAACCGTGCTGTCGTCTTTCCATCTGCCATCTGGCTCTCCTTCCTCTCACACATGGTGCAAACACACACACACACACACACACACACACACACACACACACACACAGACACACACTGAAATGTCTCATATCATGAAGAGCTAAACATCTGAATCTGCACCATGAGCTGTATGTTTATGCTTAGCAGGTTATTATGTCTATAATATGTGATTATATATATATATATAATAGCTGAGACAGAAAGGAACCGCTACAGACACAAGTGTCTGTAGCGGTTAATAAGCATATACTACAACAAAGTTAGTTAGCAATCTAGATAGCAAGTGCAGAGAATTGACTCAAACTCTTGTTCACCAAGTTTTATAGACAATTACTTCAGTCTACAGTAGCATGTGTCTTCAAACTATCTCTGTCAGTGCTCACAGACCAAGATGCTTTTACTCACACAGCAGAGGCAGATCCTCCAGAAACCTCATCTACCCTCCAATTCTGTCTCATTGCCCTGCACTGGTGGTAGGTGGGCTCTGGAACTGCCAATCTGCTGTAAAGAAAGCAGATTTTATCTCTGCAATAGCTACCCATTACTCTTTTGACTTTCTGGCACTAACTGAGACCTGGATATCTCCTCAGAACTCTGCTACACCTGCTGCCCTATCCTCTGCCTATGTATTCTCTCACACTCCACGAGAAACTGGTAGAGGTGGTGGTACAGGTCTCCTGTTGTCCAAGAGATGGTCCTTCTCGCCAATCCCCCTGTCTCATCTCAGTTTTTCATCATTTGAATTTCATGCAGTTAAGGTAACCTCTCCAATTAACCTCCACATCTTAGTTATTTACCGTCCTCCTGGCTCTCTAGGAAACTTTCTAGATGAAATGGACATTCTTCTTAGTCTTTTTCCTTCTGTTAACACTCCTCTCACTGTTCTAGGAGATTTCAACCTTCCATCTGACAAACTCCAATCCTCTTTCCTTCTCCCTCTACTTAACTCCTTCTCTTTAACTCTAAACAGCTGCCCTCCCACACACAAGGCAGGGAATTCTCTCGATCTCGTTTTCTGCCGTCCTTGCCCAGTCACGGATGTCATTACTATTCCTCTTCATAAATCTGATCATTACCTGGTATCCTTCACCATAACCCTTCCTATTCTATGTAAACATAATGACCAAAATTTCTCTTTTTCTCGCAGAAACCTTCACTCTGTCTCCCCCGCCTCTGTGTCTTCATGCACCCTATCATCCCTCCCAGACCCAACCTCCTTCTCCTCTCTACCACTAGAGACTGCGACTGAAACTTTCCTCTCCTCTCTCTCCTCATCCATAGATCTCCTTTGCCCGCTGTCATCTAAACCAAGGAAGACGTCTTGTCCTGCTCCTTGGCTATCAGATGTACTACGCAACAACAGGAGAGAATTAAGAACTGCAGAGAGAAGATGGAAGAAATCGCAACTTGATGCAGATCTCATCTCTTACCAGACTCTTCTCTCCAAATTCTCATGTGCTGTGACTTCTGCCAAAACTACCTTCTTCAGAGACAAGCTGGAAGCCGCTGCACATGATCCTGGCAAACTCCACAACATCTTCTCCTCACTACTCAACCCACCAACTCCTCCTGCCCCTTCCTCTCTGACTGCTGACGATTTTGCCACATTCTACGATGGGAAAATTGCAGCAATCCGCCAGTCCTTCGCTCCCAACCAAACTCCTACAGCAGAACCTCAGGACCTTCCCTTCCCTCCTTTAGCAGAATTCTCCAACTTGTCATCTGATGAGATTCAGCAGATCATCTCGTCATCTAACCCCACCACCTGTTCATTAGACCCAATCCCCTCCACAATGCTCCAGGCAATCTCACAAGACCTCCTTCCCTTCACCACAACCATCATCAACCATTCCATATCATCTGGTCATGTTCCTGCTGCTTTTAAGAAGGCAAGGGTTATTCCCATCCTCAAGAAACCCTGCCTGGACCCATCAGAAGTTAACAACTATCGCCCGGTATCACTTCTCTCTTTTATTTCCAAAATTCTTGAAAGAACTGTTTATAACCAAATGTCTCTTTATCTCTCACAGAACAACCTTAATGATCCCAACCAATCTGGATTCAAAGTGGCACATTCCACAGAGACTGCCCTTCTGTCAGTCACTGAGAAGCTCCATGCTGCTAGATCTGCTAAACTGTCATCTGTTCTCATCCTCCTGGACCTGTCAGCTGCATTTGACACGGTGAACCACAAGATTCTATTATCTATTCTTACAAGCCTTGGAATTTGTGGAACAGCGTGGCAATGGTTTGCTTCTTACCTAGAAGATAGGTCATATGAGGTAACATGGAGGGGATCTACATCTGCTCCACATAGACTATCTACTGGTGTCCCACAGGGCTCAGTACTTGGTCCTCTTCTGTTCTCCCTCTATACCCAGTCTCTTGGTAAAGTCATATCATCGCATGGATTTTCATACCATTGTTATGCAGATGACACCCAACTTACTCTCTCCTTTCCTCCCTCTGACACTCAGGTTTCCACCCGGATCTCAGCATGTCTGGCAGACATCTCATCCTGGATGACTGTACATCAGCTAAAGCTCAATCTGAGTAAAACTGAACTGTTGTTCATCCCTTGTGACTCATCCCCAGGTCAAGACCTTGTGATATCCCTGGACAACAACCAAATCACTCCTTCAGCCACTGCCCGCAATCTTGGGGTAACCGTGGACAACCATCTGTCATTTTCCCCACACATCGCTAACCTTACTCGCTCTTGTAGATTTCTTCTTTACAATATCAGAAGAATTCGCCCATTTCTTTCTTCACAGGCTACTCAGGTGCTTGTTCAGTCCCTTGTTATTTCAAGACTGGACTACTGCAACTCACTTCTGGCAGGTCTGCCTCTGTCCACGATTCGTCCTCTGCAACTGATCCAGAATGCAGCAGCACGTCTCGTTTTTAACCTCCCCAAGTTCTCCCACACCACCCCACTCCTCCGCTCCCTGCACTGGCTTCCTGTAGCTGCCCGCATCAAATTCAAAACGCTGATGCTTGCCTACAAAGCTAAAAATGGCCCTGCACCCACTTACCTCTCTGCTCTAATCACACCACGCACTGCACCACGTTCCCTCCGATCCTCCAGCACTGCTCGCCTCATCCCACCATCTCTCAGGGATCGAGGGCGACATTCATCCAGGCTCTTTTCTGTTCTGGCACCTAGGTGGTGGAACGAACTTCCTCTAGATGTCCGTACAGCAGAGACTTTGACTATCTTTAAATGACGACTCAAGACGCATCTGTTTCTCCAGTACTTGGACTAACCCTCCCCCCCCCCCCCCCAAAAAAAAAAAAAAAAAAAAAAAAAAAAAAAAAAAACTCTCTTCCCAGTTGTGTTCGACTAATGGCACTTAGTTATAAACCTAGTTAACCCAGTGTAAGTATGTATCCAGTGATGTTAACTTTAAAGCACTTTTTTGTAAGTCGCTCTGGATAAGAGCGTCTGCCAAATGCCTAAATGTAAATGTAAATGTAAAGGTTTGTGTGTGTGTGTGTGTGTGTGTTTTGCCAACACGTTTCCTTTCCTGTGTAAATATAACTCTATTGGTTCTCCTCACAGATCAGTGTGACGCGGCCCGCCAGCAAGTCCTCCACGTTAACGGCGACGATCCCCGAGTCGTCTGCCGTCTCGCCGCTGTCGCCAAGGGCGACAAACACCTGTTGGGAGCCGGACAGCTGTGATTGGTCAAGTCTGACGATCTGTGCCGCACCTTCAGCTAAGCCATCTTCTGTCTGGATCACCTGACCGACAGAGGAAACTTGGTATAAAAAAAATTTTATTACATTTTTTTTTTCATAAAATAATATTGGTGCAAGATTTCTAATCATATTTCCTGGAACTTAAGCAAAATGTCCCGTATATCCCTGAATATTATTATTATTATAATAACTTAAGCTCACAATTTTTAAGCTTTTTATAAAACCCTGAATCTGTTACCAACGTTAAGATGTTCAACGTGTGATTTTTTTTCTATGAATATTTCAGCAATTAAAAACTTTGTATGGTTGTACACCATTATAAACCTGTCCTGTGCTGTGCTGGTGGGAGGAGTCACCATTTGAGGGGTGGAGACATGCCCCTGTAGCGCCTCCTCCTGGAGAAGCTGCACGTGGTTGCTGAGGAAGTGCTGCTGGAATTCTGCATCCGAGAGGAAGGACAGCGAGCAGACGGCGCAGGTGAACACGGATCCCTGCTGGTTGACGTGCTCGCTCGACATGTGCTGCTGCA
The DNA here is from genome assembly GCA_030522415.1 of Channallabes apus. Taxonomy (NCBI): domain Eukaryota; kingdom Metazoa; phylum Chordata; class Actinopteri; order Siluriformes; family Clariidae; genus Channallabes; species Channallabes apus. The sequence continues at coordinate 4,700,238 of CM060123.1, forward strand.
GCTCCTGCTCGCTCCTCAGAGCACGAGGACAGTACACACACCTCCACACAGGGGCATCTGGGAGGAGCAAACATTTTTACGAGAAACTTGAATAGCTTTGTCAGGGACAATAGCATCACGGGTAACATGATTCACATAAAAAAAAAAAATAAAAAATAAAAAAAATAAATAAATATATATATATATATATATATATATATATATATATATATATATATATATATATATATATATATATATATATACTGTATATAGGCTTGCAAAAGTATTTGAACTTTTCCACATTTTGTCACATTACAGCCACAAACATGAATCAATTTTATTGGAATTCCATGTGAAAGACCAACACAAAGTGGTGTACACGTGAGAAGTGGAACGAAAATCATACATGATTCCAAACATGTTTTTTTTCTTACAAATAAATAACTGCAAAGTGCGGTGTGCGTAATTATTCAGCCCCCCGAGTCAATACTTTGTAGAACCACCTTTTGCTGCAATTACAGCTGCCAGTCTTTTAGGGTATGTCTCTACCAGCTCTGCACATCTAGAGACTGAAATCGTCGCCCATTCTTCTTGGCAAAACAGCTCCAGCTCAGTCAGATTAGATGGACAGCGTTTGTGAACAGCAGTTTTCAGATCTTGCCACAGATTCTCGATTGGATTTAGATCTGGACTTTGACTGGGCCATTCTAACACATGGATATGTTTTGTTTTAAACCATTCCATTGTTGTCCTGGCTTTATGTTTAGGGTCGTTGTCCTGCTGGAAGGTGAACCTCCGCCCCAGTCTCAAGTCTTTTGCAGACTCCAAGAGGTTTTCTTCCAAGATTGCCCTGTATTTGGCTCCATCCATCTTCCCTATCTTCTCCATCACGAGCTTCCCTGTCCCTGCAGAAGAGAAGCACCCCAGAGCATGATGCTGCCACCACCATATTTGACAGTGGGGATGGTGTGTTCAGAGTGATGTGCAGTGTTAGTTTTCCGCCACACACTGCGTTTTGCATTTTGGCCAAAAAGTTCCATTTTGGTCTCATCTGACCAGAGCACCTTCTTCCACATGTTTGCTGTGCAAACGGGATTTCTTATGGTTTTCTGTTAACAATGGCTTTCTTCTTGCCACTCTTCCATAAAGTTGTCCTATGGACAGATTCCCCCACCTGTGCTGTAGATCTCTGCAGCTCGTCCAGAGTCACCATGGGCCTCTTGGCTGCATTTCTGATCAGCGCTCTCCTTGTTCGGCCTGTGAGTTTAGGTGGACGGCCTTGTCTTGGTAGGTTTACAGTTGTGCCATACTCCTTCCATTTCTGAATGATCTCTTGAACAGTGGCTCCGTGGGATGTTCAAGGCTTTGGAAATCTTTTTGTAGTCTAAGCCTGCTTTAAATTTCTCAATAACTTTATTCCTGACCTGTCTGGTGTGTTCTTTGGACTTCATGGTGTTGTTGCTCCCAATATTCTCTTAGACAACCTCTGAGGCCGTCACAGAGCAGCTGTATTTGTACTGACATTAGATTACACACAGATTAGATTACACTATTTAGTCATTAGCACTCATCAGGCAATGTCTATGGTCAACTGACTGCACTCAGACCAAAGGGGGCTGAATAATTACGCACACCCCACTGTGCAGTTATTTATTTGTAAAACATGTTTGGAATCATGTATGACTTTCGTTCCACTTCTCACATGTACACCACTTTGTATTGGTCTTTCACGTGGAATTCCAATAAAATTGATTTGTGGCTGTAATGTGACAAAATGTGGAAAAGTTCAAGGGGGCCGAATACTTTTGCAAGCCAATGTATATACACCAAGTTCCAAAGTGTCATAAACATTAAATGTTTAGTTTTTAAATTAAACTCATGGATGGTGGCGTGTCTCAGGGCTCTTTGGATCACTGAAATGAATCTCAGACACGTGTGATAATTAGTTTGCCAGATGAGGACAATTAAAGTAAAAGTACTGAAGAAGGTTGTTCCACATTATTAAACCGGCCGCAGGTTTCAAGCAATAAGGGAAAGAAAAAGGATCTCTGCTGCTGAAAAGCGTCAAATATTGTAATGCCTTGGACAAGGTATAAACACATTAGATATTTCATGAAAACTTAAGCGTGATCATCGTACTGTGAAGACATTTGTGGCTGATTCAGAGCACAGACAGGTTCGTGCAGATAAAGTCAGAATGAAGAAGGTTTCTGCAAGACAAATTCATCGGATTAAGAGAGCAGCTGCTGAAATGCCATTACAAAGCAGCAAACAGGTATTTGAAGCTGCTGGTGCCTCTGGAGTCCCGCGAACCTCAAGGTGTCGGATCCTTTAGAGGCTTGCAGTTGTGCATAAACCTACTATTCGGCCCCTAATCAATGCTCACAAGCAGAAACGGTTGCAGTGGGTCCAGGCATACATGAAGACTAGTTTATAAACAGTCTTGTTTACTGATGAGTGTCGTGCAGCCCTGGATGGTCCAGATGGATGGAGTAGTGGATGGTTGGTGGATGGCCACCATGTTTCTACAAGGAGGTGCTGGAGTCATGTTTTGGGCCGGAATCATGGGGAGAGAGCTGGTTTCTTCCATGGTACAAAAAGAAGAGCCGTGCCTTCCGTAGCAAAATCATCTTCATGCACGACAATGCACCATCTCATGCTGCAAAGAATACCTCTGTGTCATTGGCTGCTATGGGAATAAAAGATAAGAAACTCATGGTGTGGCCACCGTCCTCCCCTGACCTCAACCCCATTGAGAACCTTTGGAGAATCCTCAAAAGATCTATGAGGGTGGGAGGCAGTTTGATTCAAAACAGCAGCTCTGGGAGGCTATTCTGACATCCTGCAAAGAAACTCAAGCAGAAACTGTCCAAAACCTCACAAGTTCAATGGATGCAAGAATTGTGAAGGTGATATAAAGAAGGGGTCCTATGGGATGTTTTGGATTGAAATAGTTTTTGATTTCTTTAAATATGACCTCATAATGCAGCAAATTCAACAAAAGCGTATTTTCAGTTCTTTACAACCTATAAAATGTTTTAACTCTGTTGTGCATAATGATTTGTAACAGTGCATTTTGTAAAATAAATATTATCATTAGAAGGTTAGTTCATTCATTCATTTTCTATAACGCTTAATCCTGTGTTCAGGGTCGCGGGGGGGCCTGGAGCCTATCCCAGGAGACTTCGGGCACTAGGCGGGGTACACCCTGGACAGGGTGCCAATCCATCGCAGGGCACACACACATACACACACTAACACAATTTCGGAACACCAATTAGCCTAATCTGCATATCTTTGGACTGTGGGAGGAAACCGGAGTACCCGGAGGAAACCCACCAAGCACGGGGAGAACATGCAAACTCCATGCACACAGAGACGGGAATCGAGCCTGGCCGGGGAATCGAACCCAGACCCTGGAGGTGCAAAGCGACAGTGCTAACCACTACACCACCGCGCCGCCAAGGTTTGTTCAATAAAATTCAAATTATACCCTAATAGTTGATGACTAGAAAATTATACTGACTGTCATTTGCATTCACTAATTATGAAAATCAGAGAAAGATATAATTCTATCATATTGATATGATATTAAGATACGCAATATATATATATATATATATATATATATATATATATATATATATATATATATATATACACAGTGGTGTGAAAAACTATTTGCCCCCTTCCTGATTTCTTATTCTTTTGCATGTTTGTCACACTTAAATGTTTCTGCTCATCAAAAACCGTTAACTATTAGTCAAAGATAACATAATTGAACACAAAATGCAGTTTTTAAATGAAGGTTTACGTTATTAAGGGAGAAAAAAAACTCCAAATCTACATGGCCCTGTGTGAAAAAGTGATTGCCCCCCTTGTTAAAAAATAACTTAACTGTGGTTTATCACACCTGAGTTCAATTTCTGTAGTCACCCCCAGGCCTGATTACTGCCACACCTGTTTCAATCAAGAAATCACTTAAATAGGAGCTACCTGACACAGAGAAGTAGACCAAAAGCACCTCAAAAGCTAGACATCATGCCAAGATCCAAAGAAATTCAGGAACAAATGAGAACAAAAGTAATTGAGATCTATCAGTCTGGTAAAGGTTATAAAGCCATTTCTAAAGCTTTGGGACTCCAGCGAACCACAGTGAGAGCCATTATCCACAAATGGCAAAAACATGGAACAGTGGTGAACCTTCCCAGGAGTGGCCGGCCGACCAAAATTACCCCAAGAGCGCAGAGACAACTCATCCGAGAGGCCACAAAAGACCCCAGGACAACATCTAAAGAACTGCAGGCCTCACTTGCCTCAATTAAGGTCAGTGTTCACGACTCCACCATAAGAAAGAGACTGGGCAAAAACGGCCTGCATGGCAGATTTCCAAGGCGCAAACCACTTTTAAGCAAAAAGAACATTAAGGCTCGTCTCAATTTTGCTAAAAAACATCTCAATGATTGCCAAGACTTTTGAGAAAATACCTTGTGGACCGACGAGACAAAAGTTGAACTTTTTGGAAGGTGCGTGTCCCGTTACATCTGGCGTAAAAGTAACACAGCATTTCAGAAAAAGAACATCATACCAACAGTAAAATATGGTGGTGGTAGTGTGATGGTCTGGGGTTGTTTTGCTGCTTCAGGACCTGGAAGGCTTGCTGTGATAGATGGAACCATGAATTCTACTGTCTACCAAAAAATCCTGAAGGAGAATGTCCGGCCATCTGTTCGTCAACTCAAGCTGAAGCGATCTTGGGTGCTGCAGCAGGACAATGACCCAAAACACACCAGCAAATCCACCTCTGAATGGCTGAAGAAAAACAAAATGAAGACTTTGGAGTGGCCTAGTCAAAGTCCTGACCTGAATCCTATTGAGATGTTGTGGCATGACCTTAAAAAGGCGGTTCATGCTAGAAAACCCTCAAATAAAGCTGAATTACAACAATTCTGCAAAGATGAGTGGGTCAAAATTCCTCCAGAGCGCTGTAAAAGACTCGTTGCAAGTTATCGCAAACGCTTGATTGCAGTTATTGCTGCTAAGGGTGGCCCAACCAGTTATTAGGTTCAGGGGGCAATTACTTTTTCACACAGGGCCATGTAGGTTTGGATTTTTTTTCTCCCTAAATAATAAAACCCCTCATTTAAAAACTGTATTTTGTGTTTACTTGTGTTATCTTTGACTAATAGTTAAATGTGTTTGATGATCAGAAACATTTTGTGTGACAAACATGCAAAAGAATAAGAAATCAGGAGGGGGGCAAATAGTTTTTCACACCACTGTAAATATATAAAAGGCCATCTTCTGGTATCTGTATAATATTTACCTGCCTTTGCGTCCTTTTCATCTTCATCAGTCACAGCACGGATTTCTTTAAAATAATAATCATATTTAAAAAAAAACTGGTTCAAACTGGTATGCATGAAACTGAATTGGTCCAGTCTCACCTGGGTGTTTGGTGATGTTGTGCTTAAACAAGCTGCTCCTGTTGCAGAAGGTCTTGTTGCAGATCTTACAGCGCAGATGGTGTGAAACCGCGCGGCCGCCCTCCGTCGTCGCCGCGCCCGGATGTGTGGTGCGATTGTGATACCACAACCCTGAGAGAGTCTGATACGCACAGTGCAAAGATGCACACAAACACCTCAATGCGTTATATTCATTACAGCCTAACCAGTGCAGATGTCTTGACGAAGTGATCGTAATGTCATGCGCTGCTAGCGCTCTCCGAGTGTGCAGATTTGATCCGATTTTCTCACCTGGTAGGATTTGCAGCAGCTCTGGCAGCTGTAGGGTTTGCTGCCGTCATGGACGCTCATGTGTTTCTCCAGCTGAGCCGCGGTGTTCAGGATCTTGTTGCACTCGGGACACTGGTGCAGCTCTTTAGGGTGAACCTCCTGAATGTGCTCCCGGAGCTTCTCCAGGCAACTGAAGCTCACGCGACACTTCTGACAGTCGTGCGGGTCCGAGATATCTAACGGGTTTTAGATCAGGTTTAGTAGTGTGTTTAGCCTAAAATCATTGCTGTACTGTACAGTAGTGTGTGTGTGTGTGTGTGTGTGTGTGTGTGTGTGTGTGTGTGCGCTCACTGTGAAAGGTCTGCAGGTGCATTGAAAGCCCGTTGGCCTGTTTGAAGCCTTTCCCACACTCCCTACACACGTACGGTTTGTCTCCTGTGTGTGTGCGCACGTGCCGCGTCAGCTCGATGGACTGTGCAAACGTTGCCGAGCAGTACTGACACGAGTACATCTTACCTGAGACGGGTAAGTCAAGGCATAAGCGAGGTACTGTATATACGATGTGAACAGTGGAGATGTTGGAAGAGACAGGTAAAGATGAGTAAAGGAGACAGGGGTAGAGGTAAGTAAGAGGGGAAGAGACAAGGTAGAAGAAACATTGGAGGAGACAGATTAAGACAGGTGGAAGAGACACTGAAGGAGACAGGTAAATGCGGGTATAGGAGACATAAGAAGAGAAGCGAGAAGACATGGGAGGAGACAAATAAAAACAGGTAGAAGAGACAGGTAAAGACAAGTAGATGAGACATGGGACGAGACAGATAAAGACAGGTAGATGAGACATGGGACGAGACATGTAAAGACAGGTAGATAAGACATGAGAGGAGACAAATAAAGGCAGGTAGCAGAGACAAGGGACGAGACAGATAAAGAGAGGTAGAAGAGACATGGGAGGAGACAGGTAGAGACAGGTAAAGGCAAGTAGAACATACACAGGAGAAGGTAAAGACAGGTACAGTAGATGAGACATGGGAGAAGACAGGTAAAGACATGGCGGTTTTGTTATATTTGCAGCGCAGCAGTTTGAGTATTTTGGCGTGTATAAGCCGTGTCTCACCCTCGGAGTGTTTCTTCTTGGTGTGGTAGGACAGCGCGGCGGCCACGGCGAAGCTCATGTCACAGTGTTTGCAGCGGTACGGTTTCTCCCCCGTGTGCAGCCGCATGTGGTTCTTCAGGGACGAGTTGGCGGCGAACTTGGAGCCACATTCCTCACACGCGTAGGGTCTTTCCTCCAAATGCTCTGTGCGCCTGTGGTACAACAGACCTGCAACACAACAGCTAACTTTAAAATACAACCAGAAAGCGAATCTGCTGATTCTAGATCAGTGCTCTTATAATATAACCAATACACCAGGTTGTTCTAATGCTTAAAAATGTGAGCTGCTGTAACAGTCAAATCAGTAAAATGTCACACACACTTAATAAATGCAAAACCGTGAAATATACAGGTCATTCTCAAAAAATTAGCATATTGTGATGAAGTTCATTATTTTCTGTAATGTACTGATAAACATTAGACTTTCATATATTTTAGATTCATTACACACAAACTGAAGTAGTTCAAGCCTTTTATTGTTTTAATATTGATGATTGTGGCATACAGCTCATGAAAACACAAAATCCCTATCTCAAAAAATTAGCATATTTCATCCGACCAATAAAAGAAAAGTGTTTTGAATACAAAAAAAGTCAACCTTCAAATAATTATGTTCAGTTCTGCGCTCAATACTTGGTCGGGAATCCTTTTGCAGATTCTTGTGTCTTGTGTCTCTCAACTTTCTCTTCACAATATCCCACAGATTCTCTATGGGGTTCAGGTCAGGAGAGTTGGCAGGCCAATTGAGCACAGTAATACCATGGTCAGTAAACCATTTAGCAGTGGTTTTGGCACTGTGAGCAGTTGCCAGGTCGTGCTGAAAAATGAAATCTTCATCTCCATAAAGCTTTTCAGCAGATGGAAGCATGAAGTGCTCCAAAATCTCCTGATAGCTAGCTGCATTGACCCTGCCCTTGATAAAACACAGTGGACCAACACCAGCAGCTGACATGGCACCCCAGACCATCACTGACTGTGGGTACTTGACACTGGACTTCAGGCATTTTGGCATTTCCCTCTCCCCAGTCTTCCTCCAGACTCTGGCACCTTGACTTCCGAATGACATGCAAAATTTGCAACCTGTAGCCCATTTCCTGCACACGCCTGTACACGGTGGCTCTGGATGTTTCTACTCCAGGCTCAGTCCACTGCTTCCGCAGGTCCCCCAAGGTCTGGAATCGGTCCTTCTCCACAATCTTCCTCAGGGCCCGGTCACCTCTTCTCGTTGTGCAGCGTTTTCTGCCACACTTTTTCCTTCCCACAGACTTCCCTCTGAGGTGCCTTGATACAGCACTCTGGGAACAGCCTATTCGTTCAGAAATGTCTTTCTGTGTCTTACCCTCTTGCTTGAGGGTGTCAATGATGGCCTTCTGGACAGCAGTCAGGTCGGCAGTCTTACCCATGATTGCGGTTTTGAGTAATGAACCAGGCTGGGAGTTTTTTAATTAATTAGTTAATAATTAATTAGAGTTAATTAATTTATTCAAATGATTAGGTTAATAGCTCGTTTAGAGGACCTTTTCATGATATGCTAATTTTTTGAGATAGGGATTTTGGGTTGTCATGAGCTGTATGCCACAATCATCAATATTAAAACAATAAAAGGCTTGAACTACTTCAGTTGTGTGTAATGAATCTAAAATATATGAAAGTCTAATGTTTATCAGTACATTACAGAAAATAATGAACTTCATCACAATCAAGTTTTTTGAGAAGGACCTGTACAGAAGCCAGTGCGCTTTCTTTCCTCCGCGAGTGTGTGTTTGCTCACCAGAAGGGTGTTTAAAAACCTTTCCACAGAGCTCACACGTCACCGGCTCTACTTTCTTCCTCTTAGCCGGAGGGCCGTCGTGAGCCTCGGCTCGGTGCCGCTGCAGTGCGGTGACCGACGGGAAGACGGCGGAGCACTCGTCACAGCACTGCGCTCTCTCCGGACAGAACGCGCACTGCTTCTTGTGCTTCAGCAGACGACACTTGAAGTCGAAAGACTTGTTGCACCAAGGGCAGCTGTAGGACACGGCGACGCCCTTCCTCCTCCTGTGTGTGCGTTCTTCATCCTTCTCCTCTTCCTCTTCTTCTTTCTCCGACACTGCAGCCTCTTCATCAGGATCCACTTCTATATAAAAGGTACAATCATTTCAATGATTTAAAAAAAATAATAATTAAAAAAAAAAGGTTATTGAACCATGCCTCCAAACACACTCAACTTAAGCCTGGACATTTCGAATGTCTTTCAGAAGTATAACGTCTCTTTGCTCTGATTGGGTTGGACGTATATTACAAAAAAACTTATTCCCAAATATGTTATCTTTTAAATAACGTCACAGCCGACATTATAAAGCCTTACCAACATGGCTGAGCTCCTTGATGAGTACGGATAGGTCAGGGAAACTCTCCTGGCTCGTGCATAAGAGGAGGCAAAGCGGCCGGACGTACCGCGTCTCTCTGCTCAGTACTCGGTCCATAACCTGCTCCATGGACTCCGCTTGTCCGTCAGCTCCACGGCAGCTCTGCAGGAACTGACACAATTGATTTTGCAAGAAGTCAAAATACAATGCAATTGTATCAGATCAGAGTATAGCCAGTGTGATGTCATGTATGACATCATCCCTCGGATATGTTTCTCAGATATATATATATATATATATATATATATATATATATATATATATATATATATATATATATATATATTTTTTTTTTTTTTTTAATAATCATCATATGCTATCATATATTGTATATTCCCATAAATTTTAGCTACTATAATAAGACTGGACTCTAATAACACTGTGAGACTGATACAGGAAAGAAACTACTCCAACGTTGTGTTTTTTTAAAATAGTTTTTGACCTTAAATGCCGTCCTGTTGCAGTTTTTGGAAAGAACTCTTTGCAGAGTGTGATAAATGTATCAGGAGTGGTTCGCATTCTTGGCTGTCGAGACACATCTAAAGAAAACCAGAGACTAATCTGTTCGATTAGTAGCGCATTTCACACGCACTCACCTCAGTGACGTCTTTATCGGCCTCCACATCGCCTGCAGCTCTTTCCAGGTCAGGGATTTCATTGATTGTTTCCAGAATGAGCTTTTTGTGCTTGAACAAGGCATCCACTCGGGCAACTAGAAAGGGAGAGAGAGAGAGAGAGAGAGAGAAGGAAAGAAAAAGTGAAAACACAATGCAGAGCTGCAGAAAGACTCCTGGCAGGGGTACGAGAGCTCAGAAGGGATTTCGATGTGTTACATTTAGACAAAGTAAGAGTACTGAGTACTAAAACACATGCATAGTAAGTCTGTTTGAGTTGATCTAATTCTTAAACCATATACCCATGTGTATGAGCTCCTGAGCCTCTGGTTTCAACCGGATTTCCTGCGTGATGAGTTGGAGCTCTGGGTTGTGAGTCGCAACCCAGAACAGGAGCCTCCATACCGTCAGGGGCTGAAGCTGATCTCCTTCCAGAGCAGCTCTGAGCAGCTTCTCCATTTTACCGTCAGCCGCTATCTGCAGAACCTACAGACACATACACAATTCACTAAAATAGCTAGCGATCAACGATGTTTCAATTATGTCAGTGACTACAATAATACCGGGAGTGAATAAAAAATGATCTGCACTCTGGCTGTAGAATTTATTTTAACTTTTAGAAAAGACAAATACTTAATTTTTTGACAAAATTTCCTTGCTTTTCAAAACACTTTGTCGAACTGATAACAAAAAGTGATAAAGTGCTGCCCCTAACATCCGGAAATCACTGGTTCGGTTCCCGGGTGATGCTGTATCCAGAGGTCTAGAGAGAGCTGATTGGCCGAGCTCTCTCAGAGGGGTGGGATGAGAGGTACTTCGTGCTCCCACATTAATCACGGATCTACAGCCAATCAGCGGCGTCTGTGAGCTCACGCAAGCGGAAGGAGCGGATAGCGCTGTCCTCCGAGTGTGTTACGCCGCCCCCAATGGTGCGTGAGCGAGCAGTTTGAAAAGATGCGGTCGGCTGGTGTCACGTGGTTCGTGCTTCGGCCCTCCTGACTGAGTGGTAGTAGTCGCCTTAATGTGGGAGCCCCGTAGTAATGGGAAGGAATTGGACACGACTTTATGGAGAAAATCTGGAAAAAAAATTTTTTTACGTTTTATTCTGAGCTGTGAGCTACGAATGCACCGCTGTAGGCCTCGTAGGCCTGCTTTCAGGGGACCAAAAGCAGATAAAAGTCAGAGGTTCGACAGTGTATAGATGTGCAACGTCCTTGGATATCAGTCCTCTGGATTTAATTAGAAGATCAGGCTTCAGCTCTTCAATAATTGTTTCACTATAACAGTAACGAGCACTGTTGAACCTTTTTTCCCTGATAATGTTCCAATACTTCTGGCCCTTGAGAATCCCAGAAAACTGTAAGTGTTGATGAATTTTCCAGCTGACGGTTGACTCTTGAACTTTTTCTCGGTCTATGATTGAGGATGTTTCCGTTCCAGACTCTGCCGTTTACTCTCAGACTCGTAGTGATGAATCCGTGTCTCGTCACCAGCATTGATTCTCTTTTAGTAACTTTCATCTTCCTTATAGTATCGCTCCAAATTATGTCAGCAGATAACTAAAAGCTTCGGTTTATGTTTTTTTCCCATGAGGTGTTTTGGCACCAGGTACAACCTCAGACCGATCACAAGTGGAGCATCAAATCGTGCAGACCTAATATACTGTAGACTACATTACATTCTTTTGCTCTGCAAAATCACAGCACCTGCTAGAAATGCTCAAGAAAGCGAGTGCTGTAAAAACTATTTTATCTTAACTCGTGAAGTGTATGATGTGTGTGCTACCTCTCTCTGGTCAGACGAGATGCTAGGCCCTTCCTCCAAACTCCGCCTGAAGAGCCGAGCCCCGAGGTTCAGCGCGCACAGTCTGTCCTGGAACGTTCTCAACAGCGACACGCCAACATCCTCATCCTTCCTCTTACCTGACAAGAGTCACGTACAATAAAAACGGATCAAATACTAACAGCTCGGTGTTTGTGTGTCTTTATATACAGTATGTGTAAAATATTTCCCAAACTATTTGATCTTTATAGGACACCTGGAGTAGGACAGATATCCGCATCCTTTAACAGCAGCAGTACAGATGTTTCGTCTACTCCTCTCTCGGTGAGCGTGCTCAGCAGCTTCCTCAGCACCCGTCCATCATCCTGCTCTCTACTGCACTCCAGAAGAACCTGAAACATTTAATTCATCCAGAGAATTATGATCTTATTAGGAAATTATTTCCAAATATTTAGAAATTAACTGTATATAATCTAGCACTAAAGAATTGCTGAAATCTCATGTGGGTTTGGACAGGGTTTGGATTAAACCCATTCAAATCAGGTGAGAAATCAGACAAAGTGGGATTGACAAACTACGTTGGCCAAGAAGTGGAATAACAGAACCGAAAACAAAATAACAAATTTAAACACAAAATAACAAAACCAGAAACAAAATAACAAAAGCAAAAACAAAACCGAAAATAAAATAAATTCAACACAAAATAACTAAACCAAATACAAATTGCGAATGAAATTCTTGTCGCTGATTGGACGAGACATATGTCACTCAAAATATACAGGATTGCAAGATTTTGTTTTTGTTTTGTTTTCGGTTTTGTTATCTTGTTTTTGAATTCGCTATTTTGTTTTCGGTTTTGCCATTTTGTTTTAGTTTTTTGAATTTGTTATTGTATTTTGCACTGCCCTGCCACTGTACCAAACACTGTACAAGTTCAATAATAAATAATTGTAATAAATATTAATTAGGAATTTTCGATCCCCTGGATATGTCTTACTTTGAGAAAACTGGACATAGGGTAGGGAATGCATTAAAAACGAGGATGATTAGAGTAATTTAAACTGGCAGAGCTTGTGTCCTAAATAGCATTCTACCTACTGTAAGTGCATTATGGGTACTCAGCATCCCTTACACTACTGATTGCATGGATGCAAACCCCCTGCAGCGGATTGTGGGATTTCAGAATTGTTTTACACCGAACCAACCGCTGCATACCTGCTTCACGTCTTCGCTCTTGCATCTGTCTGCTGTCCGAGCGAGCAGTTCAGAGATGTTCTCCACGCCGGTGAGGTAAGCACTCAGCTCTGAAACCAGGCCACGCTGATATCCAGAAGATCTGGCAACCTCCGCAACAGATCCCTCTGTGACTGAAAGAGTGAGAAAAGTTTGCAACAAATTTAGCTACTGTAAAAAAAAATTAAATAAAAAAAGACAGTTCTGTCAAAACAATCAGCACCGTCTGACCAATCAGAAATGAGACCTCGACAGTGCTGTGGTGTGGTATGAGTTAATCAGTAGTTTACCTTTGAGTTCAGGTCCTGTCTCCTTCTTTTCTTCCATCTCCACTGACTCTGGATCAGGCTTTAAGTTGTTAAACTGCTCCAGCATCATAGCAACAGTGTGGACTGACAGCATGCTGTGTCCATTCTTCACCTTGTCCAAGAGGCGCTGGTAAACAGCATCCACACCTGGATCTCCTTCAAAACACTCCAGCAACATCTGCACAAGAAATGCTAAAGATCAAAGGACTGCACTAACAATATAAACGTGGAATTGAATGACAAAAATCGCTAAATTCATCACTATTTAGGCTGGGAGTGATAATAACCCAGTATTATTATGAATCTGTCTTTACTGACACTTGTTTCAGGATATGGAATGATAGAGGTATAGGATAAGATATAGGATGACCGAGAAGCATGATCATGTCCACAGTGCTCACATGTTGTTGCTGGCTTGACAGCGTACCCCAGGTGCGAAGAATGTTAATCCAAGGCTGGATGTTCTGCAGGGTCCTCATGAGAACGTCACGTTTGAGAATAAGCAGCTCCATAGCACCATCTCCTGATCAAATCATGATACAAACCACAAGTTACTGATAGACACCTGAGATTTCTGTATAAAAAAGGGAAGTTTTGATTATAGATCATTACAGCTAAACCCGATTGCTTTTAAACAAAGCATCATCATTGATATTTATAATAAATTAATACAGTAGATAAATTGTGCTTAATAAAAAGCATCTTTAGTAAGAACTTTATCTACATCGGGGTCCAGATGGGTATGATGTCTATCCCAGGATCACTCAGCGTGAGGTGGAAAAAGACACTGGACAGGACGTCAAGGCATCATTCACATGCTTATTCTCACTTTAGCACAACCAATCCATCTAGCACATTTCAGACGAAGGAAGTAAACTACAGAACCTGGAGAGCAACCTGGGCTCAGAATCAAACCTGGATTCCTGGAGTTGTGACACAACCTAAAGTATACCTAAAATATATTTATATATATATATATTTTTTTTAATCACCATTTTGTGACTCCTCACAGTTTCCTGAACTCGTCACTTTGTCAAAAGAATCATGTTGCCCTCTTTCACAAAACTCGTTTAAACCCTCAGCATCGGGTTCACACCGCTGCACAAGCTCGTCCAGGATGTTCTTGCAGCACACAGCCACGTCGAACATCTGCAGGCTGTCTGCAGCGGCGATGACACGTGCCAGGTCGTGTTTGCCCGGCACCAGTCTGCCCAGGTAGGCCGTATCCAGCAGGGAGGAGAATTCCGGTGGAGTGACCACAGTCGTGTCAATGGAGATGCTGTCCGAAGATTCGAGGAGAGACTTGAAGAGCAGGCTGGAAGCAGCCAGGACCACTTTGTGCGCCGGATAGGACGCGTCCCCAACCAGGATGGTGCAGTCGCAGAACTGGGAGTCTTTTCGCAGTGTCTGAAGTTGTTGCATGAGCTGTCGACTGTAGTTCGGGAGCTCCATCATGCACCTGCACAGGTGAGAACAGTGTGTGCATTAGTTACTAAATGTTGTGGGTTTGGATACAGGGCAACATGGTGAGACTGGGAAAGTATACGGTATTAAAAATGGGTTTATTGGACTATTACCGGTGACATTATAATATATTGAGCAGGGGTGGCTTGGACTGCTGATCGGGAGGTCCCTGGTTCATGCACTGGCGCCACCAGATGCCACTGTTGGACCAAAGTCCTTCACCCCCCAAGTGCTCAGATATAAGCAGGTGTCGAGGTGGCAAAACGACCCGTAAGGTAACTCCTGAGTGGGTGTATCTGGTGGCACGCAGAGGGACCCTTTTACTATACAGTATGGGCACAACAATAACCAGAAGGCTTTCTGTAATCCATAATCTGAACCATCATTATGACTGGCTGTTCCTCTTTCAAGCCATTTGGTCTTACGCACTACCACATTTTATCACCTTTTTAGCTCTAAGCTTCAGAGTTAAAACAAACCAGAAAATAATTGTCCTTTATATTCTAAACATATATTCACATTAAATCATCTGGATAATGCAGGAATAAAGATTCCTGTTGAATAGGGTTCATTAATAAGCAAACAATAGCTCTGGAAATATCATTTAATAGTCAGGACATGGATCAATAATTAATGAATAGTGTGAATGTAAAGTTCATTAGAAAGAGGAACTGAAGCACAAACACTGGAACTCATTCACTATGACTAGCTGCTAACCATGCTAGCTCATTTAGCAATTCAGCACTGAGTGTTAGCGTTTGCTAAACCAAACCAAACAAATGTACAATTTGCTTTATTACTTTTTGTTTATTTTTCGCTTTTTTTTTTTTTCGCACACAGCACTGAACGCACGCGCGCACGCACACACACATATATTCACTTCCGCATTACCTTTAAGTGTAATTCAAATCATCCAGGTCTTTATTTAAACTCCGCAGAAGGACAACATTTTCTCCTGGAAATAAAAATGGCGACTCGGCGTGGACGCGACAGTGCGCATGCGCGAGTGCAATGACGGTAGAATATATCAAATCAGCTAAAAATGTATACACACTTCAGGAAAAGAAAAATATTGAGATGTATATTATATTAATATAATATTACTAATATCCCCCCACAACTTTTTTGACTGACCACTTTTGTGTCATGTATTTCTGTGCTGTTTTCTTCTTCTTTTCTTTATTTGGATCTACATAAATATAGTTATGCCTCTATACAGTGGCTTGCAAAAGTATTCGGCCCCCTTGAACTTTTCCACATTTTGTCACATTACAGCCACAAATATGAATCAATTTTATTGGAATTCCACGTGAAAGACCAATACAAAGTGGTGAACACGTGAGAAGTGGAACGAAAATCATACATGATTCCAAAAATTATTTTTTTTTTTTACAAATAAATAACTGCAAAGTGGGGTTCAAGAGGGGCGAATACTTTTGCAAGCCACTGTAAATCAATTATAACCTTCCGACATCATCTCATAATGTAATTCTCTTTAAGCTCCCCTCTCTCTGTCTTTTCTCTGTCTGATCTAATCATCTTTAAAACCCCGGCTGAAAAAGACTTCATCCATCTTGGTCTCTGAGGAACGATGATGATGGTGGTGGTACTGGGTGGTGGGTTTAAAAAAAGTCAAAAATGACCTCCATCACATATACATCAATCAGCCGTAACATTATGACCATCTGCCTAATATTGAGTAGGTCCCCGTTTGCCACCAAAATAGTAACATGCTGCGATTCATCAATCTGACCTAAACTAGTGGATCTATTGGATCCACTAGTATTCATTCTATTGGATCAGACTACAAGGGCCAGCCTTCACTCCCCAGTAAGTATTGGCAACCCATGAACGTCGGCGGTTTTCTGTCCTTGAACCACTTCCGCTATGTCCTGACCACTGCAGACCAGGAACATCCTACAAGAGCTGCAGTTTTGAAGTTGCTCTGACCCAGTCCTCTAGCCATCATAATTTCGATTTTCTCAAAGTAGCTAGATCTTGTTACAATAGTGGGTGGGATATTTTGAGCAGCAAGTGAACCTTTTTTCCTGATGTCTTGGAAGCAGAATAAATGGGCAAGCTTAAGGATTTGAGTGACTTTGAAAGGGCCAAAGTGTGACGGCTAAAGAACTGGGTCAGAGCAACTCAGTGGGGCTAATGAGATCTTTCTGGACTGCAGTGGTTGGGACAATACTCCAAAAATGATCTAAGGAAGGAAAACTGGTGACTTGGTGAGTGTCATGAGCGGCCAAGGCTTACTGATGCACATGGGGAGTGAAGGCGGGCCCTTGTAGTCTGATCCAATAGAAGCGCTAGTGTAAATCTTATTGATGAAAAGTTGTGATAGAAAGGTGTCAGAACACACATCGCATCACTGTTATGGTGGCAAAACAGGGGACCTACTCAAGATTAGTCAAGGAGGTCAAAATGTTATGGCTGATCGTTGTACATACACACTATAAACATCATTATTTATTCATACATCTCAATTTATTTTTCTTTCGGTCATAACTAAGTCTAATCAGAAATCTACAATATATACAAGAGTGCGAAAGCTCACTGTGAAACCTAGATTACAAAAGAGAATCAATCTGAGAGAATCCTGAATCTGGAAAGAGATACAAGGGCGTAAATAAGGACAAAAAAAAAAAAAAAAAAAAACGTATTAGGAATATTATTAGGGAATATCCCTATAACATTCAGAAAGGCAGATGCTTTTGAATCACATTTAAAGCACTAGTATATCTGAACATGTGGAAAAAAAACAAAAAGGAACTTTATTGCCCATATGAAAGATTTACAGAAAAAAAAAATAAAAACATTACACACGTCTGCATGATAATTCAAGTAATAGCAGAATTTGTCTTAGTTATTGTGTAGGGTTTTGTTTTTTTACTATTATTATTTTCCCCCCGATTTGAGAAATTATTCTCCCATGTCGCTTCACACATGGCATTTCACTGTAATTTCATGTTTCTTCTTAAATAATTTCATTTATTTATTAATTTTTTGGTGAAAAGAAATAAAAAATTAATAAATAAAATGTAGCTCAATGGACTCAATTTTAATATCGAAGTTGCTCATGCATTCTTTGTGAATATCTGAGAGACACTGCCGTTTTGGGACCACGTGACCGCTGAGCGTAATAAATCTTACAGAAACTAAAACATCAAGGGCGCCTAAATGTGAATCCGTCGTCTCGGGATAATAGGACACTACCACAAAGGACAAAGACTCTGATATACAAGGTCTCGACCCGTATCTGTTCACAGTCCTGGTGTGCACTTTACAGAATGCATCAACAGCTTGTAATATTAAAAGACGACAAATGTGATTTTTTTTTGTTTTTCCGAAGCAAAGACAGACAACTTATAAAGGATTTGCAACTTTAAGTCATAAGGCAATCAAAAAAAAAATTATAATAATAATAATAAAAAATAAAAATACCAGACTCTAAACAAATCTGAGTTTATTCCCTCAGTCAACACAGACTAATTCAAGCTTCTTATTTTTTTTTCTTTTTCAATTTATTTCACACAGATGCTGTCGGTGTTCATCCACGTCCGGAGCCTCCATCAGTGTCCTAGTAGTCCAGTACCTGCAGATTTACACACACATGTATTATTAGGATTCATCATCTGATTTCTGCAACAAAATCAGAAGCTTATGTTTTTGTAAGAGATATCAAAGAGTTTCCTACCTTTAAATCCTTCCTCAGGTAAACAGACTGGAGGTAGGACAGAAAAAGAAGACATTGAATATTTAAGATAAGTAGATAGATAAGGTATGAAATATTAAACGATATTCGGTGCTGGATATGATATCGCATTACAGACTGTGTATATTTAGACTTACCTTGGTATGCATCATCCATAGCGGCGTAATCTGCAATTGGCTCATCAGCCTAAAGCATGAAACATCCCGTGTAAGTAAAGTGTATAATCAATTCGCTGGATACAAAAGCTAGAACGCAGTACTACCTTTAGACATATAATGCTTTCTGGAAAGACTCCAAGGCTCCCTAGCGTGGCCGAGTCGTCAGTTAAAGATCGGCCATCTATGGACAGGTTTTGGTCAAACGGTGCAACAGAGAAAGCGTGCATGATCTGTGGAGACGAAAGCAAACTGAGTAACTGCTAAAACTGTCTCGAGCTGATACAAAGCACACCTGATTTAGCAGGACGCACCTGGATCTTGAGTTCCTTCAGGGTCTGGTTGGCGGAGACGATGAGGGCTTTCTCGCCGCGCAGCTTCCTGTGCCGCATACTCCTCCGAATCCCTGATTTTCCTACAGCGGCGGTGGAGGAGGAGGAAGACGAAGAAGAGGAGGAAGAGACGGCGACGGCAGGGCTTGCCTCACTCAGCTTCTGCCGCTTTGCTCCGTCCTCGGACTGCGGTAGGGACACATGTTGTAAACGCACACTTTCCGGCGTTTAATAGCTGCTTCTGCTTACAAGCTGCTACCTTAGCATTTAACTAAAACTTTTTCTTAAGCCTTTAACTAATTACAAATGTGTTCAAATTTTAAAGTGCACCATTGATGAGTCAGTTTACAAAAGTTAAACTGGACTTTTTTCTGATTTCTATTAGATACCTTCATGTTGCTAAATCTCGACAAGTTACACACTGCTGCTTTAACGTTTTGACTGGTTCAGTCGGGTTACCTGATTGAAGTCTGGATCTTTTTCTCCTTCTATTTTGGGCTCCTCTCTCTCATCTTCTGCTTCAGATCCACTCATACTAAACTCAGGAGCAGCCTCTTTAATCATCTACACACACACACGTGCACAAAAAGTAAAAAAAAACTAAATAAAAAAAACAAAGAGAACGTATTGCAGGACATCACAGTGCGACAGGTAACGTCACAGAACATGGAGACAGAAGAAGTAAAATTATAGACATACTGATAGAACGGGGAAGCTGACCTTCTTGCTGTCGATGACTTTGCGCACATACACGGTGGCCTGAGCGTACTCCCGCAAGTCTCTTTGCTGCTGGAATATGAAGCCCTCTCGACATTCTCGACACAACTCTTGACGGAAAAAATTAAAAGCCAGCACAATCAGACATCTCATTCATTATGGAGAGCCACTGAACTATGTGAAGCGCTTTACCCTGGACTAATACACGCTATACACATTATGCGATTAAACCATGTTTACCAGGCTGGGTGTGGTACTGCACGTTTCCGTTGGCTTGCGCTGTATCATGGATCCTGCATATGGAGATGGTCTGGTCCACCAAGAACAGCCTGCCGATCACCTCCCATTCAGCAGGCCAGAGCAGAGCTACACTGTGCAATGAGAAACATACACATACACACACGACACACACAAGGATTATAGTTCTAAAAGAAAAAGAAAAACAGCCAGACAGTCAAGACACGCTCTGTTAGAAGTTACTCACTGCTGGGCGTCTCCCTGGAGCAAGGAGTCGTAGGTAAACATGAAGCCGCCGTGGGGGCACAGCAGGATGCTGTTTCCTATGCTGGACACCGGATTCGACTTGGCCGGCTTCCTGTGATGATGCGTGCGCGGTAATGAAAATGATGGAAAAGCTCGATATATTCTTTATCCGTTAGAGCAATCAGGGAACACCAAAAACTTTTCCAATAAACAATTCACCTGATAAATTTCCTCCATTCATCCACAAAGTACAACGGCACAATGTACAGAATATCGGTGTCCTGCAAAACACACAGAAGGACAGGACTGAGATTAAACGTGGTGGGAAGACACATGCCTCTGTCACGCATATCTAAAATCCTACAAGTGTAATTTGTTTCATATACTTTCTTTACTAGGAAGGAGTAATTCTTAGCATGAATGTAAAAGTGAAGGCAGGAAGCTCTTACCTGCGGCCATTTCTGTAGTGAAGGTCGATTCTTCTCGTGGAAAAGATTAAGGAGGGCGCCCTTTTGCTCGTTGGCCATCATTCGATTCAGAGCCTCATTCTCTTTACCCTCCCTCTCCAACCTCTAAAAATAAAGAAGAATTTTTTTTTTTTACATTTACATCAGTCCACAGCTAAGGTTGAAATTTTCATTCCAATGAAGCGCAAATGTTTGTGCACAGTTCCTGAAAATAAATACGTTTCTCAGAAAAGTGAAAAGTTTATCATATAAATTTAGACAAGCTTTAGCAGAGCAGAAAAAAAAAATTAGACAGATTTTACTGTGCGTGATGACTTGAATGTGAATGTGTATGTGTGTGTTTACCATACACTGCTGGCAGGCCTCCTGTTCCTGTGTGAACTCTGGCGCTGTAGGGAAATAAACCTTCAGCTTGCTCCATACCTCTTCCGTGACCAGCCGCCTCTCACCCTCTTGAATACTCAGACCACCTGGAGAGAAAACAAAAAGGTCACACACACATGTTCTTGACACCTTACTGATTCAGTGCTTCTCACATGTATATGTCTATGAGTAAGTTGGCATCTTGTTCAAACATGGCGATACAAAAACGACTAACTGTGACAGCAGAGAATGTCTTCGTTAAAACTCTTCATCTCATCGTCTTCTCGGTCGTTTTCCTTCACACCATCTGTTTTAGGGAGAAGGGAAGACAACACACAACCATGTGATTCTCACACTACAACGCTAAGCGTTAACGACATCGATGTTTGTCGTTTATGAAGAGCATTTACCTTCTACATCTGCATGATAAATAAAGAGCTGACAAGTTTGCCATGACATCATCTTATTGGGTTAAGACAAGTTTGATTTTTTCGCTCTCAGATGGTATAAAGAAGAGTTCACGCGCCGCACCACTCTGCCTTTGAATATCATTTATTTATTGAATCTTCTAAAATGTAGAACACTTTAGAACGCGCTTTCTTTACAAAACCACTTTCTTTTTCACTTCCTTGTTGGTCATGATGCAGACTCGCACATGCAGAAGACATGCAAAGAATCCAGTTGCGAAACCAGATTTACATGTTTGCACACCGATTACTTTTCTATTTAACGTATTAGTCCTGGCTAGTTTACCTTGCTGTGATACAGAGTTCCAGGTTAAGCAGTCAGATTTATACGCTACCTTTAGCACCTGTGGAATTTTCCCCGTTTGTTTTGCAGTCGCTGTGTCTGGTCTCCTCTTCCTCTTCCTCCAGCTGCTCCATAGCCAGCTGCCTCCACTGCCTCAGAGACGCCTTCCCGATCCAGAAACCTTGTTCATCGCTAAGAAAATATATATACACACACCACTCAATATCCAGTGCTTTCATAGAGTTAGTCCCCGACTTACAAACAAGTTCCGTTCTGGGAGCACATTCGTAAGTCGAATTTGTTCTTAAGTCCAAAGTGAGTCTTGTACACCTGACACGAATATAAAATGTAAAGAATATAAATCAACTTGACTAAATCTCTGTCCCCCTTCCTCACACTGCCATCATGTGGCAAAAAACCATAATCGCGTTTAAAGAGTAATGTGTCTGCTTTTTTAAATCGCGAGGGGAGCCCCGAAAGTAATTTTGTCTCAGAGCTGTTTTCCACTGTATTGGACTGTGAAATCTGTTTTGTTGAGGATTTTCCAAAATTAGGATTATTCACCAGCAGGACAGCTTTACAGGACAGACATGTTCCATCATCGTGCTTCTGGACTGATTCATTGGAACCGGTGAGGCAGACTTATTTCTCCCGCACCCCCAACTCAAACACATACAATATACTGGACTTTACACATTTTATACATTCACTTACACCCTGAACATATTGTATACAATTGTAAATATTGGTATCTCGTGCAAAGCAGTGCCAATTTTTTGTACAATAACCCCTGAGCTACTTCCATCATTTGTTTGCATCTACCAATGTTCGTAGAACTGTGGTCCGTTTATAATCTGCAAAAATACGTAACTTGGATGTTTGTAAGTCGGGGACTACCTGTATTAATACATGTATTACTGAAGTTAAATTATCTCTAAAATAAGAATGTTGGGAATAATTTACACAGCCTTCACAGTCACTGATTCCAACATCCAAGTGATAAATAAAAGACGGCTAAGTTTTTACAATTCGTTACTAAAAATTCATAACTCGAATGTTTGTAAATCGAGGACTAACTGTAAATCTGTAAAACCACAAACGTGAATTAAGACACTTTACCTTTTCGGCTGAGCCTTGGCGAGGTTGGTCACCTCCCTGTAGTCTTCATTGAGTTGGTTTTTAAGCCTCAGGACACGACACCGTCGAGCCACACACTCTTTACAAAGAAATGACCCTACACAGACACGGAATTGTCATCATCATCATCATCATCATGCAGTCTGACAGTCCATACAAAGTCAACAAGAATATTTACGATAATCCTTACCGTCTATTCTGGGTCCTCCTCCGTAGCGATCGAAGAGGCTCTGAGCAGCGCTGTGGGAAACGCGCTTGACCTCGCTTAGCCGATCCGGGTGCAGCTTGCCGTGCGAGCACAGGAAATGGCTGTTGTCGATCTCTTTGATGGCTGTCGAGTCGTCCAGCCATTTTTTCAGCCATTCCATCGGGACAAACTCGTACGGCTCACCTAGAAGACATAACAATAATCCGTACCGTACTCCTAATAGTTACCTCTATTATCTTCTTTTCATCTTTTTATAAAAAACATACCTTCTTGTGGAGGTAGCAGCTCATAGAGCTCCTTGACCTCTACGTGTTTGGCTTTGCCCTTGTCCACGCTCTGCTTCCTCATGTCCGCCATCTCACTGCACCACTCCTCAAACTTCTTATTGTCCTGGTCCACAAGCCTCTGGAGAAAGGCTGTAAAAATATAACACACACATAAAAATAAGGTAAAATAATAATAATAAAAAAAAAAAATTATATAGCACTCTTGGTCATACCTGGCACGTCTACGTTGGTCTGGGCTTGGTCCGCTTGCTCTTCCTGACGTTTATACACCAACATATAGGCGTTTCTCGAACAATGAAAGCCTTTGCTGTATTTCGGCTTCCGGGTCTGAGACTTCACAGTTTCAGCTGACACACCAAAAAATAAATAAAAATCAGGTTATTTAAAAAAATGTGTGCAATTGTATTAAGCCTTCTAAATTATCCTGTACCTAAATCCTCCTCGATGCCCAGCTGGAGTTTCTTGCCCTCCATCTTCTCAATCTCCTCGTCGTTGAACTTGTACCAGTCGTTGGTGCGAGAGTCTCGTACGTGAGCGATGTAGTGCCCGGAGTAGGCGCTCACGCCGCGGTGAATCAGCACAGCGCTCAACTCATATGTACACTTCTCCTCTATGGGGGACGGGGGTGGGGTGGGGGTGGTTGGGTTGGGAAGTGAAAAATTAGATAGACAAGTCAAAATTAAATCGAATGCCATTTAGTAATTGTGTTGTGTGTATACAGCTATGACTGTATCATGATAGATAGACAAACAAAACACATAATACTTACATGTGTCATGTACACTTTAATTAAATTACTAATGTAACCCGGTTAAATCCTAAATTATTTACAAGCGCATACATTATGCAGCTGTTCCATCAGTAGGAAACAGAAAAGCTACATTTGCAGTGAGCTTCAAAAATAAAATGAAAATAAAATATATATATATATTTTTTTTTACCTTTCCCTTCCAAAAATGGGCTCATGTCAAGCACTTCTGGAAAACTAATATAAGTGTTCAGCTTCTTCTTGTGACTAGACTGCCTAGAATGAGGGGGAAAAAACAGAAGCATGTTATTCAAAGCAATTCATTAGTGAATTTTAAAAATGCCATTATCTTATTTGAAATAAATAGAAGAATATTCTGCCTGAATTGAGATTATTTTACATGTTTTTACAAAAGCTTTACATTTTCGATAAATTAGCTAAAATGCTATGGTGGTCAACATTAATTTACATGCTAATGCATTTGATTGAACTACATCGATCATACCCTACATCATTTCAGCTGCTGCCGACACCTACATTACCTGTAATGAATTAAACAACACTGAACATACACGTTGTCCCCAACTTATGAACGTGCTCCCTGACAAAGTGAGTCTTGTACACCTTTGACACGAATATACAATGTAAAGCATACCAATGAACTTGACTAAATGTCTGTCCCCTTTCCCCACACTGCCATCATGCGCCTAAGGAAGTGAATCTCAATTGTAAATGTAACAGTGTTGTCTCTGCACCCTTAAATCATGAGCGGAATTCCGGATGCCATTTTGTCTCAGAGCTGTTTTCCACTGTATTGGACTGTGAATCTCGTTGAGGATTTTCCATAATTGGGATTATCCACCATCAGGACAGTTTTACAGGCCAGACATTTTCCATCATCGTGCTCCCAGACTGATGTATCGGATCAGTGAGGTCGACTCATTTCTCCCACGCCCCCACATGCACACGTACAATATACCAGACTTTAGACTTTTTATACATTCACCTACATGCTGAAAATATTTTATATAATTGTAAATATTGGTATCTGGTGCACTGCAGTGTTTATTTTTTTGTACAATACAGTACATCCACGATTTGTGTGCATCTACGAATGTTCGTATCTGTGAAAATTCGTAGCCCGAATGTTCGTAAGTCGGGGACTGCCTGTATTAATACATGTATTACCAAGGTTAAATTAGTTTTGTTTTTCACCTATCAAACACAAAGCGCATGAGCTGAAGGTTGAGAGTCCGCGGCAGGCTGTGAAGCTTAATCCGCCGTGTGGCGCACTGCTTGCTCTGACAGCTCTCGCAGAAGTAGCGGTTATCTCCGTCTAATTTCTCCTCCTGAACAGCAGCAGAGAAAAAGTACACCAACAGGTTAGTCTCAAATCACATCGCGTCAAAGCATTCTCAACGAAAATCCCTACAAACCCAAAAATCTAAAGGTTCCACAGTGGTGGTTTTTTAAATTTTTTTTACAAAAACGTTATACCACGATTCGAGTTCCTTTTACTGCTTTTCCAATTCAATTACACCATGTATGTTGGCCTGATTTGCTTCCCCTAATAATCACACAACAAACTTCACAGCCTGTGATCATCATGTTTGTAAAGTACAGTCTGTACTCTGGAGATGTTATCTGGAGACGTTATTCCTCAAGGATTACCTTGAGGAACTCTGTGACGCACTCCGTCAGGTTTTTGTGCCCTTGTATATTCAGCTCCAGCTCGTAAAACCGAGACGGTAAAGCGGACGATCGCCCGCACTGGTTACACCTGTCTCAGAAAGAGAAACATCATATGTTAACAACAGCGTGTCCCAACATTTAAATGTTTTTTTTTTTAACTTGCTGCATTTCTTCATCATAACTCCTCACATGAACACACATTTCAGTGAGAATGTAATCCTGAATTTATACACAAATAAAAGTCAATCCGACAGACACATGCGGCATTACACTACAAAAAAAAGACAGCTCTATAAAAGTTCAACCAGGCACCAAAACTAATATTAAAAGCACATAAACCCAGACATTTGACTTTATAAAAGCCACCAATAAAAAGTGTTTCCCCCCCAGGGGTCTCAAATACTTTTCAAGTAAGGACAGTTCTATGGTTTCTAACATTATTTATGTGGAGCTGGTTTACGCACAATCTGTTTGTATTTAACCAGAATACATGTATCGTTTGTTCATTTTCTTGACATAAAAACCATTTAAAAACCACCTGCGTTTGTTCTTAATAAGTCAAACTCATCATGAGCTTAGACATCCAATTCTTTCTGTGCAGGATAACGTTAAAATTTTCATGAACTGCAAGGTGACTTTTGAGGAACTATACTTGAAAATGTGAAGAAAAAAAAAAGTCATGCCACTTGTGTCTGAATAAAATAAAAACAAAACAGGATGTGTGCGCATGTTGTCTGTTTTGTTTTTTATTTTGGGAGCACGAATTGAAAAAAATCAAGTACATTTCTTTTTCTGCTTGTTTTTATGTTGAAAAACGGATGAATACGTCTTAAGCAGCTTCGCTGATCTCCACTCAGTGTAATGATTATGTCTATTTAATAATTATCATAATACATCAGTTATGAAATGAAAATAATAAAACTGTACAGCTCTCAGGAAATTATTGAATATTAATACTCCATAGTTCAGAATATACAGATCATCTGAGGGGGAAAAAAAAAAAAAAAAAGGTTTACACGATACGAAAAAACATGCTCCTGAACATAAATGTGAAGGAACGTACACAGTGACGTATGAAAACTGTCCACAGAACTGCTGCTGAATCACATTTTGGAGGTTTGGATCCTTCTGCTTAGACAGTGTGTCTTCCAGGAGTGAAAGGAAGAGTTTGGAAAACTCCTGTGCATCCTAAAAAGGGTGAATTAGAAGAAAGGCTGCAGTTAATAAAGAAACCAAGCAATGAGAGTTATTATTTGCCTCATTTAGGTCTGTTTAATTATATAGATAAAACTTAAAATGGGTTTACCTGCTGTTGCCCTGTGTCGAGTCCTAGAGCTTTCACCAAACCCGAGGGGTCGATGTACCTTCTGTTGCTGTTCTGCAGCAAAGCAAACAAGTACTGCAGGTGCTCACATATCGTCTTCGGCTCGTAATCTGTGAGTCCAGTTAAGACGATTATCAGTATCGGTATTTATAGGGTCGTCAATTAAACATGTATACAATAATACTTTTGAGCAATACACCTGAGCCAGAGATTTTTCTGTTCATCGAAAGTTTAAACTATGTATGACCACATGAGATTATTTATAGACCTACTTGTGATTCGACCACTATAACAAAATGAAAAAATATTAAACCGACTTGAGCTTCGTGGACCACTTGGCCTACTCCAGGACTCCTATTCTAATAAATGTTACCTGCTGGCTCAGAGTGCGTGCTTTTCTATGAACAGAATCATACAGAGTGTGCCGGTGTTGAAAGCTGCTTCACCTGACTCTGTGTTGTGCACCTCAGCTCGAGAGTTGTGACACTGGTAAAGCATCTGACGCAGCTCCAGGTTGTGGAACCACACCTGGAGGAAGGTGTTCACGTAACACGTGGCGCCGAGATTCGTCAGGCCTACAAACGTGTTCTAGCAAAAAAATTATGTTTAAATCAGGACAAATTCTTTTGAATGTACAACTAACAACAACATTTAAGCCAAAATGACACAAATCCCTTCAGAATGTGCAACATCATTATACATATTCTTCTTTCTTGGAAAATAAATAAATAATCATCGTAATGGTTGTCTTAATAAAAATTGTGCTGTTCAGGCTTCAGGAAGATAAATTTGAAGAAATCTGGGAGAAATGGAAGCTGTATATCTAGCCGAAACAACCTTGTTTTACATAACTGCCTTCTAAACTGTCTTAACTGTGTTATAATTTACTTTATAAAGAAATTCACCACAGTTTAATATTTTAGGGTTCTAGAATTACATGTTAAAAAAAACAAAAACAATCAATCAAACAAACATATAGAGAATCAGACAAAAAAAAAATTTACACACACATTAGGAAAAGAAAAACTTGTAAAAATATTTTAATAATAAATGTATTGCTATACGTTATAATATGATAATATTATATTAATATAACACCAAGATATTATACTATTTTTCTTTTCCTGAAGTGTACTGATGAGTGAGTGAGTTTACAAAATGTAGCAGCAAAAAATATATAGTGTGCGGAGTGGATGCTTAATATCTCTGCCTTTCTTTTTCTTCTTCCAAAAAAAAATAATAATAAATATCTTCTCATTCTGGTGGAATTCCCCAAGACTCGTGGCTACCCGTGTTTCAGCTTCAGCAATTTTAGGGAATTTTATGAAAAGCAAACCTCAGAGTGCTATGACGTCCAACATGTAACATTCCTTTCTTCATCTTCAGTAAATGTCAGAATCTTCAATCCTTCTAGCAGCATATTTGACTGTTTGTTTGTTTTTGAGGAGGTAGGATGTTTGAGAATGACGAACCTTGTCTCTTCTTTCCGAGTTTGGGTCATCAATGTTGTGGAAGGTGTTTTCATCGATTTCTCCCAGCCACGATTGCTCCCCAATTCCGACTAGACAATTCGGGTTCCCTTTGCAGTTCCTCCTGCGGGAACAGACAGGAAGCAAATACATTTAGAATGTTTCAAAATACACAGGTATGGTGCGAAAAGAAAAAAAAAAAAAACAGACAAACAAGCAATAATATAAATAATAGTAAAACTTTGAATTAGAATATTCATATATCTGGGATAATCATGGTATAGCTCAGTGTTTAAGGTATTAAGACTACTGATCGGGGAGAAAGACTACGGATTGGTGGGTTTCCTCCGGGTACTCCGGTTTCCTCCAAAAACGTACAGATTTATCAGGCTAATTGGTGTTCCTGTAGTGTGTTAATGAAAGTCCATGTGTGTGTGTGTGTGTGAGATGGACTGACACACTGTCCAGAGTGCAGAAAGTTTCCTGTGACAGGCTCCAGGCTTCCTGTAACATATAGACGACTGGCTAAAATACACGGCGTTGACAGGAAAAGACGTTTTAGAACTAGTTAAAAGGTTAAAGCAAAAAAATTATCTAATGAGCTTTAATATAACCAGTGATGATGATATTATTTCATGTTGAAGACCTTGTACACATCTGTACGGCAGAACTCTCCAACACAAAGAAATCACATTTTGTAATGTTGAGTATCTTACAACTTGTTTACACTAAGTTGTACTTCTTCCGTCGTCAGCTACAGTAAATACCCTCCCTGTTCGATAAACGGAGAGTAAATCACAGTTTAGAAAGCGAAAACGTAGATTGGATGTTTGTCTTAAAAACGACTCCATGTAAAAACTCACTTAAATCACTTCAGCTAATCCCAGTAAAAATATTCAGTTTAGCTTTTTTAAATAATATTTCCTGGTGCAGGTATTTGTTTACATTGAGCAAGTAGCTTATTTTAAAGTACATCATTAAACCTGGCACATAACTGTTCATAACATCGCTTTTACACAACATCTTGATTTCACTTATGGTGCAGGTTAAACTTCAGGCAGATATCCAAGTACTGAAAAAGTTAAAAATTCTGGACATATTTTCTGAGACTGGTATCTGGTCGTCCTATGCATGAAACGTAAAGATATCATTAAAAGAGCGAGTTCTGACCTAATGTACATACAAAACCTCTCTTTTATTCATATAGACAGATGGGGGGGGAATGAATCAAATGGGTTCGAGCACTGAATCGAATCGGCTCAATAGTGAATCAAACTCTATGGTTTAATCGTTTCAAAGAGGGAGATTCACCTACAGCCCCAGCAGTGAGCAATGGAGACAACCGTTATGATTAAGATACATATAAATAAATAAAGGAATAAATGAGAGTGCAGTACCTGCATGTTCCCCTCTTACACGCCGGTACGGCGATACGGTACGCGAGCTCGATGTGTTCCTGCGTTATGTCCTCCGGTCTCACTGAGTCGACCCACCGCCAAGCGGCTTTCTCCAGCTGCAGACGAGGGGCCATTCTGCATAAACAACACGGCAACAGAAAACCGAGGCAGTCATGCACCGAAACGCGATAAAACCCTGCGGTTTAATCAGCACACAAAGCGAAAGAAGGCTCTGACGCATAGCCGGCTCTGAGTTTGCATGTTTTAGCTTAGCTAGCTGAGGAGGAATGTCGCAGCAGTTTCTGTCTCTTCGATTTAAAAAAAAGGAAAAAAAACGTATCCAAACTACCCAGGCGTTTAATTTACATGTGCATGTTTTTTCTGCTAATTAGCTTAGCATTAGCATGTCCAGCTAAAGCTATTTCAGCGTTGTTGTATTTATTATTAGTGCTAGCACGGCTAAGCTAACCTAGATACGGTGTCTAACGTTAGCAAAACATTATTTGAAAAAAAAAAATGTGCGCGCGAACCTTGATTATATTCACCAGGAGGAAAAAAAAATCTCCTCAAAATAGTTTCTTTACTTAGAATTATTACTATTTTTTATCACATTTTATTCTGTTTGTATATTTGTATTTAGCGCCCTTGTCTCTGTTTTTAAATAAATATTTTTCCTTCCTATGTTTCAATCTTGTTTGAGGCGTACGTACTTACGTAGGACGTGCCGTTGCGTCTGACGTCAGGCACGTACGCCCTAGGCGCCGTGACCCTGCGGCGCATGCGCAGTACATATAATCAGCAATGGATAATGTACAGGGTGGGCCATTTATATGGATACACCTTAATAAAATGGGAATGGTTGGTGATATTAACGTCGTGTTTGTGGCACATTAGTATATGTGAGGGGGAAAACTTTTCAAGATGGGTGGTGACCATGGTGGCCATTTTGAAGTCGGCCATTTTGGATCCAACTTTTGTTTTTTCAATAGAAAGAGGGTCATGTGACACATCAAACTTATTGGGAATTTCACAAGAAAAACAATGGTGAGCTTGGTTTTAACGTAACTTTATTCTTTCATGAGTTATATACAAGTTTCTCTTTGGTTACAGCCATTGACATGTTGCAGAGATCAACACGTGAGGAGCGGATAGAAATTGTGTTGATGTCTGGTGAACACAGTAACCGGGTCATTGCAGCAGATTTCAATGCAAGACACCCTACGAGACCACCCATCTCCCATGCTACAGTTAACTAACAATAACTACTACTACTAATAAGTTAATAATAATTAATAATAAGTTACAACAACTCAAGAAAGTTACGTTAAACTTTAAGGATGCCGCATGTGCAGTGAGTCAGGTGATATTTCCTCGCTACGAAACATTCCACAGTCAACTCTTAGTGGTTTTATAGCATAGTGGCAGTTATTGGGAACTGCGGTAACTCGGCCATGATGTGGTAGGCCACGTAAAAATCACATAGCGGGGGCAGCGGATGCTGCGACGCATACAGTAGTGCACAGGGGTCGCTGACTTTCTGCAGAGTCAGTAGCTACAGACCTCCAAACTTCATGTGGCATTCAGATTAGCTCAAGAACAGTGTGTAGAGAGCTTCATGGAATGGGTTTACATGGTGGAGCAGCAGCATCCA
Source organism: Channallabes apus (assembly GCA_030522415.1). Taxonomy (NCBI): domain Eukaryota; kingdom Metazoa; phylum Chordata; class Actinopteri; order Siluriformes; family Clariidae; genus Channallabes; species Channallabes apus. The sequence goes on from CM060123.1 coordinate 4,731,818, forward strand.
CCCTTACATCACCAAGTGCAATGCCATGCATTGGATACAGTGGTGTAAAGCACGCTACCACTGGACTCTGGTGCAGTGGAGATGTGTTCTCTGAAGTGACGAGTCACGCTTCTCTGTCTGGCAATATAATGAACGAGTCTGGGTTTGACGGTTGCCAAGAGAACGGTACTTGTCTGACTTCATTGTGCCAAGTGTAAAATTTGGTGAAGGGGTTTGTTTTTCAGGAGTTGGGCCCAGCCCCTTACTTCCAGTGAAAAGAACTTTTAATGTTTCAGCATACCAAGACATTTTGGACAATTTCTTGCTCCCAACTTTATGGGAACAGTTTGGGGATGGCCTCTTCCTGGAAGGTCCATAAAGACATGGATGATCGAGTTTGTTGTGGAAGAACGTGACTGACCTCAAACCGATAGAACACCTTTGGGATGAATTAGAGCGGAGACTACGAGCCAGGGTTTCTCGTCCAACAGTTGTAATGCTGTTTTAAAGCCACTTCTGAAAAAGTGCACTCTTGATAATACCACATTGAATAACTACAGACCAATATCAAATCTTCCTTTTATAGGCAAGATTATTAAAAAGGTTGTCTTTAATCAGAGTACCTATACAGTTTTCAATCTGGTTTCCAAGCACATCACAGTACAGAGACAACGCTCATAAGGATAATAAATGATATTCGTTAAAATTCTGATTCTGGCAAAATGTCAGTGCTGGTACTGCTAGATCTTAGGGCTGAATTTGACACTGTCGATCATAATATACAAATAGAAAGCCAGGAAAACTGGGTCAGGCTTTCTGGGATGGTACTAAAATGGTTCATGTCATACTTAGAAGGGAGAGGTTATTATGTGAGTATAGGAGAGCATAAGTCTAAGTGGATTAGACTTATGTCCATGACATGCGGAGTCCCACAAGGCTCAATTCTTGCACCGCTCCTGTTTAGCCTGTATATGCTCCCACTCAGTTAGATAATGAGAAAGAACCAAATTGCCTATCACTGTTTTGCTGATTTTCCATAGCCTTATCTCCGAATGACAACAGCCCCGTTGACTCCCTCTGCCAATGCATTGATGAAATTACAGTAACAGTTGAACGTGCCAAGAATTTCTTCAGTTAAACAAGGAGAAAACTGAGGTCATTGCATTTGGAAACAAAGATGAAGCTCTGAAGGTGAATGCATACCTTCACTCTAGGGGTCAAACAACTAAAAATCAAGTCAAGAATCTTGGGGTGATTCTGGTGACAGACCTTAGTTTCAGTAGGTATGTCAAAGCAGTAACTAAATCAGCATACTATCATCTCAAAAACATTGCAAGAATTAGATGTTTTGTTCCCAATCAAGACTTGGAGAAACTTATCAGGTGGATTATTGTAATGGTCAGCTCACCAGCCTTCCCAAGAGGACCATTAGACAGCTGCAGCTCATTCAGAACGCTGCTGCCATAATTCTGACTAGAACCAGATTCCGAACCAGCAGTGGGAACCAGCTTCCAGGAGAGATCAGATGTGCCAAAACATTAGTCACATTTAAATCTAGACTTAAAACTCATCTGTTCAGTTGTGCATTTATTGAATGAACACTGTGCTACGTCCAAACTAACTGCACTGTATTTTATGCTTATCTTGTATTTTTAACTGCTTTATTTTGTTTCTAAATCAAATTTTAAATAGTTTTAAGAGCTTCATTGCATTCATTTATTTTAAATCTAATTGTAAATTCTAAAAAAAAAACGTATTGCTATTATTTTTTATTAAATTTTAGGATTATTTTCCTCTCTTTTATGGAAAACACTTTAAATTACCATTGGTTATGAAATGTGCTATAAACTTGCCTTGCCTTATAGCAGCAAAGGGGGCGGGGCCAACATCATATTAAACCCTATGGATTAAGAATTGGATTCTCAAGTTCATATGAATGTGAAAGCAGGCGAGTGAATACTTTTGCCAATATAGTGTATTTAGAGTAAAACATCAGGCCATACATGATGCCTCACATGAACATATCTTTTGCTATTCAGAATAGGTCAGTGCAAAGTGAGCACTATAGCAACACTAGCTAGATAATATTGTGAGGTTAGTTGGTTGATCAGTCTCATCACATCAATGGTGTTTCTATGTACATCATTGTCACAACTGTGCTGAGAATTAAATAGCTATATATAGCACTATATATATGTTTTGTGTAAGAAATATAGATAACTATAAATACAGAAATCTATAGAAATAGTCAAAAGGTTAAAGCTAAAAATAAGCTGATCAGCTTCAATGTAATTAGTGATATTATTATTTCAGGTTGAAGCCCACGTAAAATTTTGTATTTTATTCATATAGATTAAATATTTATTATTTGATTTATCCATAATGTAGTTTGGAAACACCACCCAGGCAGAACTGAAGGTTCTTCAGGGAGTCATAAAGGTTGCAGAGACCCTCCATGGACACTTTATACACACACAACGCTGCAGGGAAAAAAAGCACAACGTATCCTCAGAGACATACACCATCCAGCTCACTTTTTACTCACATACGCACAACCTCAGACGCAACAGACCGGACAGTATAATCACACACAGAGCACGTTTCTTTAACAGCTTCTTTCCAACCACAGTCAGGCTGATGGCAAAAGAAACAAGGAAACAAAAGAGCATGTCTGTCTCACCTCTGCAAGTTTTTATCTCTGTCGTACAGAGACCTGCTGCTATAACCAGTATACATTTACCTTTTATTGAGTTGTCCATCAATTATTTATTAACAACATAAAATATAAAAACTGACATCAAATGTGCAATTAAACCTCATGACAAAAGATCAGTTTGTACATTTGAAGGGCAAAAGTTCAATATCTGGGAATCATGTTTTAAACATAGCATGGTGTACTAGATAGTAGTTATAGTCTGTTAGCTTAAGTCCTTCTTCTATTTATTCCTGTATTATTATTGTATTATATGTTCATTCTACTCTATTTATCTTTTCTTATCACTAACTCAGTTTCTGCACAGAACCTGCTAATGTTCTCCTACTGTCAGTTCGTGTGCAAATGGCAAATACAATCACACAGAATGTAACGGTAAGCAGCGTCATGTTCCATGCTGTAGTAAGAGTAGCCTGCATCATCAACTTTGAGCTCTGAACTTTCTTTCTTTCTTTCTTTCTTTTTCTTTTCTTTTCTTTTCTTTCTTTTCTTTTCTTTTCTTTCTTTCTTTTCTTTTCTTTCTTTCTTTCTTTCTTTCTTTCTTTCTTTCACCATGCCAGCTTCTACAGCTATATTCATGGCGAGAGTCAGTATTTGTTATTCAATAGTAAAGATATAAAAAAGAAGAAAATATAAAGGATGTTTAAAATGAAATTTTTCTAAGAACTTTAAAACTAAATTTGGATTTACTTGTTTAAAAACTTTTTTTAAAGTGTCAACAGAATAAAACAAGTTCCTCAAAAAAGTAAAAAAATATATATAATTAAATAAAATATGCTTGATGGACAGAAGGGCTCTGCGTGATGAACACTGGTGGATTTTATTTATATAGTAAAAAGTTGTGCGTACCTTTTGAGTGTCCTATTCTGCATCTTGTATAAGTGACTTGATCCCAACGGTTATTAAAAGGAAATGTATTTGATGTAGTTCGTTATTTAGACATTGGTCCCATTCTGACTGCTATTTATTTTTGAAATTTAAAATTGGTTTTAAACCTGTGAAGGGTGTAGAGCATTTAATAGTTTTTTTTATGACAGTTTTGTCTGCTTTCTCGTGACCAGGTCTTTATTTATGATAATAAAATTACATAACATACCGTAATAAAATTACATAACATAACAATACAATTATGTTAAAATTATTGGCTTCTACAAAGGAAAACTTGATTAGGATTTCCACAAGTGTTGATGATCAGTTTTTATATGTTCTAATGCTTGGAGACATGATTTTGAGTCTGTTATTATTAGGAAATCCAAGCACAGGGAGAACATGCAGAACATGCGGGAATCGAACCCGGACCCTGGAGGTGCAAGAAAGGTTAACTACTTGGAACATTGTAGTTGTAGTTCAACTGAATTTCTTTTTTGTTCATTCCTTTGGCACCATCCATGTTCTCTCTCCTAGGTGAGATTAGGTTTGCCTGTGTCTCGGTTTTGGTGTCCATCTTGTTTATATGATTTGCTCATGTTCTTTTTAATATCTGTAAATAAATGCTGTAACCTCCATCTTATACCTTCTCATCCAGTCACTCTGTCACCACAAAACCTGGGTTATGAGGTTTTCTCTTCCCGAAGAGTCACCACTGGGTCACGCTTCAGTACAAACATGCAGGCCTTTATCTGCACTAAGCATTCAGTTTTATAGGGTTAGAGAGTAAAGCCAGGAATGTTTAATAAAGAAATACAGCTGACAGTAAAGATTTTAGATGGGAAACACCTCATGAATCTGCTTGTAATCACAGGTTTATTGTCTTTTACTCATACGCACTATAGATTTAAACAAAAATGTCTACCTTTTTCTACTAACTGTATGAGTAAAGTAAATTGTTGATAGGATTCTGTATTGGTTGATTGAATAAAAAGTGTCTGAGGCAGGGACGAAACGAGAAACTATTGCGCAATCTGGTGGCACAGATGCTCTGGTACCTTCTGCCAGACTGGAGGAGGGTAAAGAGTCGTTGAGCTGGGTTGCACATTAGACCCAGGTGATTTATTCAACTGTTCTCACAATCTACTATCGAGTTGGAGACAGGCCAGTTCTGTCGGAGACAGTCCAGTTCCCATGTCACATGGTGAGACAGCTGGCCAGAAGGCTCCCTATTGTCCCCCTGTAGAATTTGGTGAGGATGGGGGAATTTGGCTCAATAAAACATATAGTAAAAATAATATAATATAAATAGGAATAAAACATCCTAGGTGTGGCATAATGGTTAGCACTGTCGCCTTGCACCTCCAGGGTCTGGGTTCGATTCCTGGCCAGGCTCGATTCCCGTCTCTGTGCATGGAGTTTGCATGTTCTCCCCGTGCTTGGTGGGTTTCCTCCGGGTACTCCGGTTAATTGACATTCCCAAATTGCCCATAGTGTGTGTGGGTGTGCACTTCATGCCCTGTGATGGATTGGCACCCTGTCCAGGGTGTACCCCGCCTGGTGTCCTGGGATAGGCTCCAGGTCCACGTGACCCTGAATACAGGATAAAGCAGTATAGACGATGAGTGAGTGGGATGTGCGGTTATATGTATTTAGCGTGGCGTAATGGTTGGCATTGTCGCCTTGCACCTCCAGGGTCCGGGTTCGATTCCCGCCTCCGGGTCTGTGTGCATGAAGTTGCACGTTCTCCCCATGTTTGGTCGGTTTCCTCCTACAGTCCAAAGGCATACAGATTAGGCTAATTGGCGTTCCCAAATTGCCCAAAGTGTGTGAATAAATACACTGGCCTCCACGGTCCCAAGTTGGACCACGGCAGTGCCTAGGTGGAAATAATGCATTGAGAGAAAGTGAACTTTTGTGCCAGTGCATTTTATAAAATAAATCTGACATTTATCAAGCTGTTTATTATTCAACATTCAACAACTTGTAGAGTGGCTTTAACGACCCATGATTTTTGGTGTGTGTGTGTGTATACGGATGTGAGTGTGACACACAGTTACCACATTGACTATGATGGTGGTGGAGGTTGTGGTGAATGCACAGAGACGCCCCCCCTTCCCCCCTCCCGCCCCTCTCGTGAGTGCGTGGTCTTTCGGCAGGGGGGGGTGCCCTGTTGCCATGGCAAAGGCGCGGACATCGAGGCATGAAAAGTGGTGAGGATGAAGCAGGATCTGCTCCTGGGGCAATACGAGGCGCTTATAACAGTCATATGACCTGGATTGTGCATCATGGGGTTCACATGTTTAACTTTTTAATCTTTTAAAATGACCCTGACAGATTTATAGAGAAGCTTTAGGGTCGGGGAAAACACCCCAGATTTGTGACTCCTGATGGCCAAACTTCAGTTTACATGCTTTTTTCTTCTGTGTTTACTGACACTGCAGACGGATGCCATCGAGACAGGTGAGTTTTAACCAGTTTTCTAAGAATTACTACAATTACATTTAATTGCATTTAATGAAGATGACTTTATTTTAAAACTTAAGTTAATTGGCACAGCTGAAGCAAGCTTACTGCTCCCTGAAATTAGTTACGTCTTCTGTGTATTAAATGAACCGTGAAGTCATTTAGAAATAAAATTGTAGTTTCTTTGCCTGACGTCTAGCACATAGAAACCTTTTATCAGTTTTATATGAGTCAATATGAGTCAAGTCTTGGACCCGTCTTCATTTACACACCACGCCAACATCTATTAAATGTTAAATATGACCATTTCACTTAAACAAATTTTGGGAATGACTATAACGACTTTGATAAAAATTTGATTATGGAGCAAAATAGAATTCTATACTTTTATACCTGATGCTTTCTCCTGCTGGTAATTTTCTCCTAGTCTTGATCCCAGCGGGAACTCATACTCGATCGACACCATTTGCATTTTTACCCCGAGCATTGAATGCATTTTACAAGAAACCCTGCCGTCCCGCTCCTGCTCATTTTTGAGCAAACTCAATTCAGGAAACATGGTTACGAGATATTTTGAAGTATTGTTTCTGTGCCACTGACTGAGGTTTTCTCAGGACATTCCAGGAAGTCAGGCATCAGGGATTCACTAGTTTCCCTTAGTAACAAAGCCAATAAACCTTGGAGAGGTTATAAATCTTCCTATTATTTGGTTCCTGCCCCAGATGGGGGTGCATTACGCAGCCAACTCCCCCTTGCGGTCTCGCTAGGCAAACAATTAGGTTTGCTTTAGTCTCTTGTATCCCATTATCGTCATGTCAGGAGGGTACAGTGGGTCAGGCACAAAAAAAAAAACACGTAGATGTCTGTTTTTTGTATACATTTATTTTGTGGGGAATTAATTAATTTGTCCCAACAGTGAATGTGGTGGATTTCTGTGGCCAGACAGTGAAGGGAGACGGCATGATCGTCCGGTCCCACCAGGAGTCGCGCAGGTACTACTTTGTCAGAATCGGCACTGACTGCCACCTGACTATGCAGGCGGCCACGCCCCGTGACAAGGTGCAGTTCCAGTTCCGCTTCTTCTTGGTTTACAGCCTACTGCGCGTGTCACCCTTCAGCCCCGTCCCCTTTGTCCCAGAGTCGGCCCGGGGTCCTTCGCATTCAGGATCGACACGGCCTGACCAGCGCTTGGAGCCCACATCGGAGGAGGGCCAAACAGATCCGTGTCACGCTGGCTCTTACATCCAGTTCTATGATGGTCGGGATAAGATGGCACCCCCTATTGGGCCTCCACTGTGTGGAAAGAGCCTACCACGCCCAGTCCTATCCACTGGAACCTATCTAACTTTGCGACTGGTGACCAGGGGGACTCAACCACGTGTGGATTTTGTCGGGGACTTCACCTCATTCAGGCTGGGTATGAAGCCGCTTCATTTCTTGGAACGGCTTTCACTTGTGCCTCATGGCACGTGGTGAACTTAAGATGGCATTGAATATATTATAAATTGATACCTGATTAAAATATCAGTAATAAATACCATTCTATGAAAGTTGTTTTCTTTTCAGTAGTAATATTGGGATTGATCTTTATCACTATAGTGACATTACCTTAATGAAAAGGTTTTAATGTGAATGCAGGTCCAACACACCCAACTGATGTTCTTTTCCAGGTTTTAATCACTCTGAATGCAGCAGTGAGCCCTATTTCACCTGCCAAAATGGAAAATGCATCCCAATGAGTTTGGTGTGCAACGATGACAAGGGAATCGACAACTGCGGCGACGGCACCGACGTGCAACATTACCCAGAGTGCACCAGTCAGTAAACCGTTTCCGTACAAACTTCTATTATTTTAAGTGAAGGATCCAACCTTGGTGATGCCTCAATTGGAGGGGCGATTTCAAAGTCACTTTGTTTGCTCTGTTTTAGGTCACCTGTCCACAGCTAGCACACGTCAGACGTATGCAACTTCTCCTCCATTGTTGAATGTGGCCACTATGAGGACATCGACTCTGGAGAAGTGCACTGGTCCAAATCCCATCCCTGACATTGATTCTGTCACTGGTAGGCTCAAGTTTTTTTTTAGTTTTTTTTTTTTACTATAAAAAGGTTATTTTCTTGATGTTGTGATTTCACAAGGTACGGAGGTCTATCTCATTTTCAAAGTGTTTCATGGACAGATTTATATCTGCTACTTATTTCCGGGCTGCTCCCGTCAAGGGATTGCCACAACGGACTATCCGGTCTGCAGACACCTTTCTTTACGCCAGATGCCCTACCTGACACAATCCTGCCATTTTATCCAGGCTTTAGTCTTGGGTAGTATGGCGGTGACAAGTAGTTAGCTTAGCACTCTAGCTAAAGGTAACATCAGCATCAAATCCTTAAGCATAAATCAAATATATTTCATATACAGTACCCTAAATTTTAATTATAGCATGATTTGGATGAATATTTTCCCCTGTTTGACAGCTAGACATTAGCATAACAAGATTTAGCAGCTTTATTACTACTAGCTAGCAACCAGCTCGGTGCTTTAACACTAAATTATTACCATTATCATATGAAATCTATAAAACCTGGTATAAATACCACTACAGTTTTCTGTGACTTGCTAGCTGGACGTCACTGAGCCCCTCGCTAAGTCTTAATTTCCTTCTGTCATATGAAAAACCTTCTCGGGCATTATTAGTTAAATCAATCATTAGCCATCATTAAAGTTTCTTTTAACCCCTAAACGTCTTTAAAACCTGCTCACACAGGCGCTGACCCTCCCTCCGCGCACAGCTGCTCTCTTAAAGCGGCCATTTGTGCTTAATGTCTAAGTAATGACTAAACTGAATGACAAAGGGCATAAAGCTAATTGGAGGAGCACATGAATGCTCACCGGGCCTTCCTGTGGACAGAGCTGTAAATCAGCAGTCAGCTCTAGACACCAGGATCAGCTAGTGCCCTAGATCCATTGTTGGATTTATGAGTCTGCAAATACGTACTATGCTGGCTAGTTTCAAATTAGCTCATTGGCAGCGTTCACGGAAGTGCGAAGATTAGACTTAAGCGCAGATGCGAGTCTATATTGGTGTATCGTACGTGTTATTAGTTAATGAGTGTGAATTTGCAGGGTTTGTCCGGGTAGACGGGTCTCAGTAAAAAAAAAACAACAACAACTGTCTATTATCTATGTCCAGACAAATACACAAAAAGTTCTGGTGCTAACCTGAATATTTCAGGCATACAACAGAAGAAAAATTGTTCTTTTGTTTAAATAAAAAAATATATTTGTTTATTCTCATTCTTCACATAAGAAACAATTTCACTGTTGTGCGCACGCATTTCTGTACTACTGTATATTGCAATATTAAAAACATACCTTTTTTTTGGTGGGGGGGGGGTGTTTCCAATATTAGTCGTAGCCAATTCCTCCCAGACACTAGGGGGCTCCCACATTAAGGCTACCACTACCACTCAGTCGGGAGGGCGAAGACTATCACGTGTTTCCTCCGAACCGCGTGACGTCAGCCGACCGCATCTTTTCGAACTGCTTGCTCACGCACCATTAGGGGCGGAGTAACACACTCTGAGGCAAGCGCTATCCGCTCATTCCGCATGCGCGAGCTCACAGACGCCCCTGATTGGCTGTAGAGCCGTTATTAATGTGGGAACGCAAGTACCTCTCATCCCTCCCCCCTGAGAGAGAGCTCGGCCAATCAGCTCTCTCTGTGCCTCCGGCTGTGAGAGGAAATCAACATCACCCGGGGTTCGAACCAGCGATCTCCGGATGATAGGGCAAGCACTTTACCACTGCACCACTCTGAGGTTTTTAAAATATATATCTTAAAAGAGGAATGGATCTGTGTATTGTACATAACCTGTCTGACCTGCACTGATATTCTGAAAATTTGCTTTGAAACCACTGACTGTTTTACACTAGATCAAAAACTCCCCTTGTTATTTCCTCCTCTGCTTTGTTTCTTAATGTCCCAAAATGTGTATAAAAATGATAACCCTGGCAACCCTGCTCACAGTCAACATGCAGATACAGGGATCCGCACATTTATGTTTAAAGGGCTATTTATTATGTAATTTAGTAATTGCACGCGGTAAAATAAAAGACATATTTGTGCACTAACTCTCCCTGTGTTTCCTCAGATTCCCCTCCATATGTGTCCCTGCTCGCGCTCTATGTGGTACTGGGAGTTCTGGTTGGTTCAGTGGTGGTGTGCTGGTGCTGCTGGTCTCCAGGCTGGTTCCTCTGGAGAGTGAGTGTGTGTCGTTTCCTGCCGTGCTGTAACTCCTGCTGTGCTTCGTGTCAGCTGTGCAGCCGGAGCTGCTTGCAGAACAAAGAACACCGGCTGGCCAAGGTCACCCCGCAGCAAGTCTCCACGCCCGCAGCCGCCACCACCACCGTGGTCGCCATGTAGAGCCAACACAGGAGGACTCACTCGAAAAGTGACTGATGAAGGACATGATGGTGGTATCACGTTCGTCACTGCGCGTCTTTAAAGACATGCGCCTGTAGTTTTGAAGCGGGGTGAATATTTTGTTCTGTGTCTGCTGCTCTTTTTTAAGAAATCAAGTGTTATGTTGTTAAGTCTTTAAATTTGTGCGAATCATATGTCACATATCAGCCATTGGATATTTCGAAGAAGATGATGCCAGTATTATCACACAGGGTCCCAGATGCACTGCAAAGAGCTATTCACATTTCCAGAAAAGGAGCGTGCACAAAAGGCGTTCAAGTCCGGACTGGTTCTGTTTTCAAAACCACAGTCCAAACAGTTTCACTATTCTCAGAGCTATTGTTACAGATGCTTACATAACAGCTATGGGTCTCGCTGTCAGCTAGGCACGTTGCTCTGTGGTGATGAGGTGCATTTTTCCTCACGGCTGTTGCTGAGTTACTGAGCTCTGTCCTGTTCTCCCTGAGGTCGTGTCCTGAAATTTGGACTCTGCCCTTATACGGCTCTTTAACGAAGTCACAATACACAACAGTACGAATGCTGCTCAATTACAGCTCAGGATCATGTTGCATCAGTCCTGATTTGGGTTTAGTCTCAGTTTGGATTTAGTCCAAATTTCTATTCAGTTTCACTTTTGACTCAATCATCAATGGCTTTAATATCAATTTGGGTTTAGTCTCAGTTTGAGTTTGTGCTTAGTTTGAGTTTAGTCCTGGTATTGACAATCTTAGTTTTGGTCCATTCTCATTTTGGGTCTAGGCAAATGTTTGACTTTATTATTTTTTCCAAGTATCTCTCTTAAAGCTTGTTTGATCTGAATGATGTAATCTAAACATAAACAATAAACGTAACTCAGCTGAGTCATGATTTGGGATTCGAGCGGTTTGATGAGCCGAGTGTCCTGTTTGCTCTGGGTCTCTGGTCTGCATGTGTTGAAGGGAAAGAAGATAACAGTACACAATATTTCTTAGAAATGTATTTCTAAAGCTGATCAAATGTTATACCAAAAAAAAAGAAACTGTTAGTATTTATCTACATGTCTATATACTGTGTGTGTTTTAAGTTCTGCTCTTCTTTGGATTTATGGTATTTTCTAAGTAGATCGTTTGACATCAGTGTATATATCACTGTCTTTGTTTGTTTTTTATGCCTGATGAAAATGTAAATACGGATAAATGTATGATTTATGCTTTTCATCTTTTCATACAAGTTCTGGAATGTTCAACATTAAAACAGTCAGACTGGTGCAAAATGATAATATTGCTAACCCAATCATTGACCCAATCATTCATTCTCTATACCGCTTAATCCTGTGTCCAGGGTCGCGGGGAACCTGGAGCCTATCCCAGGAGACTTCGGGCACTAGGCGGGGGACACCCTGGACAGGGTGCCAATCCATCGCAGGACTTGACCCAATCAAGTTGGCATTAATATCAATTTGTGTTTAGTCTCATTTTGAGTTTGTTTAATCTCAGTTGGGTTTACACTGTATTTTTGTAAGTCGCTTTGGATAAGAGCGTCTGCCAAATGCCTAAATGTAAATGTAAATGTAGTCTCAGTTTGGGTTTAGTTTCAGTTGGATTAATTCCCAGCTGGGTTTTGTCTGTGTTTTAGTTTAGTCTCAGTTGGGTTTGGTCTCAGTTTGAGTTTAGTCTCAGTAGGGTTACTCTCAGTTTGAGTTTAGTCTTGACTTAGATTTAGTTTCTGTTGGATTTAGTCTCAGTTTGAGTTTAGTCTCAATTGGGTTTAATCTCAATTGGGTTTACTCTCAGTCTGGGTTTAGTCTTAGTTTGAGTTAATCTCAGTTTGAATTTAGTCTCAGTTGGGTTTACTCTCAGGTGTAATATGTTGTAATGGTAATATTGCTGGATTTTTTCCTTAGTAAACGTGGATTTTCTTTATATATGCATATAAAAAATTATTTGTTAGAAAGCGCTGACACTTGAGACTCCTTACATAAATGTTAAATACATTTAGACTAACAAAACGCCTCCTGTATCAACATTTTGCCGAGATTAATATATCGGTAGGTTTAGGTTAAGTGGAGGTTCTGCCATGTTTCTATGTGTGTGTGTGTTTTTGCCAGATCCTGCTCCGAGGATAAGCTCAGTATTGACAAAAAGGGGAGTGAGAAAATCTTGCCAATCTCTCCTGCCTCAAACTGTGTGTGTTGCTGCTGTAACTACGAGCAACCTTTCAGAACAAATCCTCTCTTTTCTATCCCTTTCAAACGCTTTATATCATTTCCCGCCCTTCCTTCACCCAAAAGCCTCTTAGTGTTTAACATCTGACGGCTTTTATTTAGGGGTACGGCTGCCAGAGGATGACCGGCTCTGCCTCTGACCTCACGCCTTTCTGTGTCGTCACATGTCGCCTCACAAACACACACACACACACACACGCTAAATTTAAAACCATTTTGGGTTTGATTTGTTTGCTTTGACCTGGCACGCGTTTAGAATCCATTGTTTTGCTGCTATCTCTGGCCCACATGCTGGAGGAGTGTGATCTGTGGCTCATTCACACAGACTCATCAAGCACACTGTATTCAGTTATTAGCGGTTATAAAGGGTGATTTTTAAAAACAACACATTTCACAATCTTCTGCTGACCACTGATAGAATTTTGCATTTACAAAAACATTTATGTACTGTATGCAAATGTGCCTTTGTCTAAAAGCATTTCATATAATATAATACGCATACTTAATAAAACACACAAAAAACTATTTTGCACATTTGTCACACTTAAATGATTCAGATGATGAAACATTTTTTTAAGATTACACACTTCTTCTTTGTCTTTCGGCTGTTCCCTTTCAGGGGTCGCCACAGCGAATCATCTGCCTCCATCTAACCCTATCCTCTGCATCCTCTTCTCTCACACCAACTAACTTAATGTCCTCTCTCACTGCATCCATAAATCTCCTCTTTGGTCTTCCTCTAGACCTCCTTTTTAAGATTACACAAAGATAACCTAAATAAATACAAAATGCTGTTTTTAAATGATGGTTTTATTTATTAAGGGGAAAAGCTGTCCAAACCTACCTGTCCCTATGTTAAAAATCATGAATGAACTGTGATTTACGGAGAGTTAAATTTCACTTGTCACACCCAGGCCCGATTACTGCCAGACATGTTGAATCAAGATGACATTTAAATATGACCTGTCTGACAAAGTGAAGCATGCTAAAAAGATCTGAAAAGAATGTCCGGCCATCAGTTTGTGACCTCAAGCTCAAGGGTTATGCAGCAGGACAATGATCCCAAACACATCAATAAGTCCACCTCTGAATGGCTCAAAAAAATTAAGGTTTTTAAGTGGTCTAGACAAAGTCCGGATTTAAATTCTAATTAAATCCTTGAACAGGCCATTCATGCTTGGAAATCCTCTAAAACAATTCTAAAACAATTCTACAAAGAAGAGCGGGCCAAAACTTCTTTCACAGAAATGTGAAGGAATCATTGCCAGTTACTGGAAATACATGACTGCAGTTGTTTTAATACCTCTTATTTATTTATTTATTTATCTATCTATCTGTTTATCCTTGGATTTATTGTACGATACTTTTATTGTGGCGCATTTTGTTCCAGCTTTAAATTGGAACTTTTATTATGAAATCACAGCGCTGAGTTACAGATTGCTGCACGCTGTCGCGCGCGGTTGCTCAGTCTGCCGGTTGCTAAGGACCAAATATTAAAATCCAGAGAATAAAAGGTGTCCTCGGTCGGATGACTGAGTTTCTCACGCGTAGCAAAAATGTCTTATTGCAGACAGGAAGGTATGGTTTTGATTATTCCCTGCTATTCTTTCCCGCTGTTTTATTCTAGTTATTTCTTCAATGACATTGATTTCGCGTGTCATGTGTTTTAGCGGCTACTGGCACCCGCATTTCGGCAATTCCCGCCTTCTCACCTGTGATTGGCTAATTCCCTTCTGCGTCTTGCGCAGCCATTGGCTAAAAAGCCGACTGGACTTGCGTTTAGCCAATCTCCGAATTTGTGCAGAATACGGGTGGGAAATGATGAAATGCGTTAGCAAGCTAGCTGCATAGCCTCCGTGCTTCATTTGTTACACAGTTTTATGCTAAATACTTAAGTATTTAAAAAGTATTTAAATTTAAAAAGTAAGCGAAATAAAATATATATTTTATACGAGTATAAATAAGTTCATATTTTGGGCTTGTTTCCTCATTATTTACCAAAAGGCCATGTGAAATATGAACATTTACACACATCTGTCTCTGTCTGTCTCATGATAAACCTGTAAATGAATTATGAAGGTGACGGTACACTGCGGGTCTCAGGTGCACAGGTGTGTGTTACTTTCTGTTTCCTGTTTCAGCTGAGTGTGTTTCCTCGGCAGGTAAAGACCGTGTGATCTTTGTGACTAAGGAGGACCACGAAGCACCGAGTAACGCCGAGCTGGTGGAGGATGACCCCAATGACCCCTACGAGGACCACGGTCAGCTCATGACATGACAAACATTAACCGCATTACTGAATAAATGTTACACTATATGACTGAGAGACAGATAGAGAGTGAGAGTGAATGTGTGCTTTTTAGGCAAAGATTCAAAAAGAGAGAAAGAAAAAAAATGGACGGGGGACCGGCGAGAACACGGGGAGGACGGGGGACCGGCGAGAACACGGGGAGGACGGGGGACCGGCGAGAACACGGGGAGGACGGGGGACCGGCGAGAACACGGGGAGGACGGGGGACCGGCGAGAACACGGGGAGGACGGGGGACCGGCGAGAACACGGGGAGGACGGGGGACCGGCGAGAACACGGGGAGGACGGGGGACCGGCGAGAACACGGGGAGGACGGGGGACCGGCGAGAACACGGGGAGAAAGACACAGACGGGGACAGAGAGAATGAGACAGTGACAGAGATTGAGACAGAGAGACCGGGACGGAGAGAACGAAAATAAAACGAAGAGAATGAGACAGGCAAGGACGGAGACGGGGACAGGAACGGACGGATGGATTGAGACGGGAATGGACAGACTGAATGAATTGGACCAGATGAAAGTGCTCAGATGGTTTAAGTACCCCGGGTCCTGTTAGAACCTACGAGCAGACAATGAAGAAGTACAGTTTATTCAATTTGTATTGTTTCTCCGCACCCTTGCAGGTCTCATTCTGCCCAACGGGGACATTAACTGGAACTGCCCGTGTCTGGGGGGGATGGCCAGCGGTCCCTGCGGCCAGCAGTTCAAAGACGCCTTCTCATGTTTCCACTACAGCAAGGAGGAGGTGAAGGGCTCCGAGTGTATAGAATATTTCCGCGGCATGCAGGAATGCATGCAGAAATACCCCGAACTCTACCCTCAGGAGGACGACAGCGAGAGCGCCCCCTCTGACGCTGCTCCGCTTGTCCAGTCCCCCGACACTGACTCTCCTTCTGTCTCGGGGTCGGAGGAAGCGGGAGGGGCAGCAGCAGCACACACAGAACCAAACCCTGCAGCCAGCTAATGTCTCTCTATCTCTGTTTTAAACACACACACACACACACATAGCCTTCCCACCTCTGAACTGACAGACTCAGGAGACTAAAAGCAAACCTCTGATACCGCCATAAGGAGGCAAAATGTGTTGAAGATGATGATGATGATGATCTAAATGCTGATAATGCTGTATAAATGTCACTCTTGGATAATCAAATACTTAAAAAAAAAAAAAGGTGTGTGTAGTCAGCACCAAGTTTAAATGAGAACGAAGGATTGAAGGAGATGAGTAGCTTTTGGTTCTCCTGCTGATCAGATTTATTAGTTAATGCAAATGTTTAACAGACTGTGTCTGCACTGAGTCGTCTTTAGATGCTTTCTTGATAAAATAATAATAATCCTCACTTGTTTCACACTGCTGTCTTTATCCTTCACACCCCTACTTTGTCTCAAGAAGCTGCTCAAGTTGATGTGTGATAATTCTGTACTTCAGACCAGTCTGTCTTTTTTTTTTTTTTTCTAAGAATTTTTAAGTAATTCTTAAACAAAAATGAGTAATTATTTGATTTGAAAGAAATGTTTAAGATGGCATTTCGATAAAGAGTGTTTTTATGGGGTTTTGTTTTGTGTTTATGGGCTGCGTTATGTCGCAGTGTTTGATACGAAACCGTCGCCTTGTAGCTTTTCAGAGCTTGGGCAGGTTTAATAGAAAGTGTTCAGGGAGAACATACAGTATATATGTGTGTACATACAGGTAGTCTCCGACTTGCGCACATCTAAGTTATGAATTTCCACACATGCGCATGGACTGCGGTTCTACTTCCTCACGGACGTAGCTCACATGTATTTTACTGCAGTGCACCAGATACCAATATTTACAATTATACAAAATATTTTCAGTTTGTAAGTGAATGACACTGTTACATTGTAACAATTAATTACTGTGAGATTTATTTCCTTAGGTGTGATTATGGATTTTGGCCACATGATGGCAGTGTTGAGAGGGGACAGATTTAGACAAGTGAAGTAGTATGCTTTACATTGTATATTCGTGTCAAAGGCGTATAAAACTCACTTTGTCCGACTTGAGAACAAATCTGACTTACGAACGTGCTCCCAGGACAGAACTTGTTGGTACGTTGGGGGACTACCTGTATGTGTGTGTGTGTGTGTGTGTTTCAGGTAAAAAAATTTTCCCTTTATTAGCAAATCTTATTTAGTCAGCTAATTATGGGTTTATTATGATGAATTAGAAATCGTAATGTACTTGAGATTATTACAAATGCAGCACTGTGAGATCCGTCACTTGGATTACTGGGAGAAATAAGCCTAAAAAATTTCATATGTGTAGATCCTGGATGCAGATGATTACAGCAGTGACGTGTTTCTGTAGAGTAATGAAGCTTATACTCAGATAGAACATGTCCGTTAATTGTGTTTCTGCTTCCTTGGTGTTAAATCCATCATGGTATAGAATGCAGAAGATGTAGAATTGAGAGAAGAAAAAAATAAAATCATAAAACTCTCATACAGCTTAATATAATTTCTCAGTGTATCCAAACATCAACCCCCTTTTTAATAGAAATCTGTCATTGGGATTTAAGGAGCTCTGAATTACGGACAGGAATTACTAGGAATCACCCGATACGATGATGGCACCATTCCTAGATTTTGTATTGCGATATTCTTTTTTGCGATCATTTATTTATTTTTATTTTTTATTCAATACAGACAGAGAGGGTTGTAGCAGGGCATCCAGTATCGAATGCTCCACTGTGGCGTCCCCACGACAGGAACACCTGAAAGATTAACGACAACAAAACAGACTTGGGGAAATAATCACTCCTACCATGAACACATTGCTTTGCTGTGTCAGTGTGACATCTGCACGATTATAGATGAACTGCAACATTTCACCGCCTCAATTGCAAATGTATACATTTATATAATTTATTTTTAAAAAAAATCTATTTTGGAGTGTGTCGATACATGAATTGCCACACAAAAGAATAGTAATAAATCACTGGATTGATTCTCACCCTTTCTCTCTGGTGTAAATGTAGAAATCTACAATGCTTCTGCACTTGTAATATATATTTTTAAACCAGACATCTACCTATTTTTCAAAAATCTAAAGAAATTTAATTTAAACATAGACTAATTATTTACTGATGAATCCAACACCTTATTGGTTTTTTTTCGTTAGTGCCCTCTAAGCCTTTTATCTGATTAATGAACAAGAAAGCAAAAAAATCTTTAACTTGAATCTACCTTTTTGTGGGTGTTTTTCCCCCATCTGTAACCTTGAATCATTTATGATTATGTAAATATATGAACAGGATACTCTTCTTAATGCAATTATATGAGAAATGATAAAATATACATATCTATAATATATTTTTTAAAATGTCTGCAAAAAAAAAAATGCACACACTCAAAGTATTCAAGTATTACAGCACTGTGTCCAATTCAAGTCCAATCACAATCTGAGTCCTGGAATGTTCTCTGTGCCATCAGAGAAGAAAAACTCCATAGATGTGATAATCTGGACATTAAGTACATTCAGGTCGTCAGCTGACTTAATTTCAATGCCTGAGTCTAGACCTGAGCAACTGATTAACCCCAGATCATAACACTGCTTCCAGAGGCTTGTACAGCTTCATGCCCTTCCCTTCTTACCCTGACACGCCCATCACTCTGGTCACATGTCATATCTCAATCGCTCCAAAGTCCAGTTTTTATCCTCCCTAGCAAACTGAAGCCTTTTTCTGATGATTTTCTTATGATCACAGCTGTTTAGTCCCAAGCCTGTAAGATCTCATCTCTTGCTCTTACTTTCAGTATTAAACACAGTAAATTTCTACTCACCATTTTTTATGGTGCAACTTTAGCAGGCGTTTAAGTGATCTCTGATCACACTCTCCTTCGGTGAAGTTGAGGGTTCAGCACTATCCTTCCAGGTTTAAATAATGTGTTGGACAGTTTTTAAACCAATTCTACGCACAGGATTCAACAATCTCCTCAGTTGTTTTCTTTGCTTACTTACTGTATATTATAGTCTAGTTCAATCTTCTGCCTAATGATAATTAAACTAGATCTTTCCACAAATTGCCTTCACAGAATGTTATATTCTATCCCATATGACACACATATGAGTTTCATCCTTTTTTATTAAAAGTTTACAAAAATAGACTATTTAACAATTACAAGAAAAAACAAACAACTGATTAAAAAAAAATCTAATATTATAACGACATAATGGACAATTGTTTAACTGCGCCAGGACCACAGTACTAGTTATCTCATACAGGGTTCCTGTAACTGGTCTATGAGCTAATAAAATAATTATTGTAAGTAAGAAAAGCCTGTGTATCAAGGTTCACCATGACTCCATGTCTTCTGACCTCATTAATAATGAGAGTTCTGTTCTCATCCCGTGGTTTAAACAAGGAGCTGTGTTTATCATTGGCTCGTTTTCGGTGTCGGTGTATCCGTGCCCTTCCAGAGCATTTTTAAAAATCATAAGCAGCCTTGCCGCAGAGCCTCGGAGACGAGAAAGCCGAGTGTGTGTGTCCACGGCACCACGAGACTCTGCATGGTGACCAGCAAACGTCCCGATTCTGCTTCCTCTGAGCCCGCCAGCAGGTACTCAGATCCTGGAAAAGCATAAGGATTTCAGCAGAGTGACCTGAAGCGCACCAGTGCACTTTTCATTGTTCCGCTCTTTTCATTGGTTCTGTAGTGCGTGTGTGATTAACATGGATTAAAATTTTAACACAGGTTTCTAACCCATTTAGAGATTTTGTCCATATTCAGAAGATTTCTTTTCTTCTACAGTGTTGATCTTTGCCTAATACACACCCCACCAGGAAACCATGCTGTACCTGGGTTGAGGACGGGGCAGGTGCAGCCTCGGCTGGTCCAGGACAGCGGGTAAAGGCTGTGTGCGCCCAGAGCAAGCAGCCTCATGCCCGGACGCAGAACCTTCCTGACCTTCACCTGCACCACCGCATGCGTGCCTTTATCGTGAGCGGACAGAACCCTCGCCTTGATCACTGCACGGAAGAGAAGAGCCAAAGCGTTATTATTTATACCTTATTATTCAGAAACAGAGGTGATCTGCATGTCAGGGATTAAGTAGCAGAGGTGGAAAGTAACGAATTACATGACTGTGGTTGAGTATTTTTTTTTTGTACTTTAAAATCTGTCATTTTACTTTTACTTAAGTATGTTTTGTTTGAAGTATTGTACTTTGCTACATTTTAAATCATATTTGCTACTGAGTAAAAAATAAATGAATGAAAATGGAAAATAATGCACAATGAGAACCACAGCACTGAACTGCACATTTCCACATGTTTTGGGAGATTAAAGGAGTTCCTGGGAGGCCAGCGTTTCAGATTCTAAATCAGACAGACAGTCCGATCATGGCTCCGGCGTACTGAGAAAACTGTCTACCTTGATGGTATCTAGGCATTAGTGAAACGCTTGGTGTAGCAGGAGATTATATAGAGAAATAAAGGAAGTTTTTACTTTCATAACTCGGTCTGACTTGAACACCACTAACTGCAATAATGAAGCATATACAAAAATAAATGAATAAATCCATCACAAGCTGTGCATACGTTACATTACATTACACATACAGTACTATGATGCACATGCGGTCATAACCCGTGTGTATTTGCCTGATCTTACCATAGGACTGTTTTATCCTGCACACATCAGATACACTCTTCACCTTCCTTTCCTTGCAGGAACATTTCCCTGTAATGCATCATCATCATCATCATCATCAGAAATCTACTTACACATTCGAATATATACGCATTTATAACACACTTTCAGACGTGATGTCTGGTAGCTCACCTGTGGAATACGAGGCAGAGACGGTGAGCTTGTTGGACCATGACGTGTCCTCCTCATGTGGGTGGAAGTGAGTCAGCTCAGGTATTTTGCCTCCGAGGGGAACGTTGTAGAGCTCTCTGTTGGTTTTGCTGGAAAGAGAAAGAGTACATGGGAGTCATCATGAAAGGAAGGCGGTATTCAAAGCCAAGCCTTTCCCAGGATGACTAACGTGGCACGTCGGAGAAGAAAAGGAGTCAGTATTATTAAAAAGACGATACGATGGAATAATGACTTAAAGTAATCTCATGAAACGTGTACCAGCTGATTTCAGTTAAAAGAACAGTAAAAATGAAACAAGTTCACCTTTGCAAGCAGTGACCTGTAACAGAGTCGCAGGTCAGAGGGCATGCGCAAGGTCTGCATCCCTCTAATCCAAAGCCCCAGTGTCCAGGCAGGCAGTGACCACAGCTCGTCCCACCCACGCCAGGCTTACAGCGGCACTTCCCGCTCCTGGGGTGGCACCAGGCCGCCTCGCCGTCGCTCATCACCGGCACTGAGCCGACTGGATCGCACCAACAGCCTGGAGTAAGAGTAAGAATATGTACATGGAGCATATTTACCATTTCACAAGTCGTGTGTCCACTAAACCTCCCCTTCTTGTGGATCAGACAGATCAGTGCTTAATATGTTCACTTTATGAGTGCCAATACTTTTGACTCAATACTATACAATTTGTCTCAATTTGATTGAAAGGGAAAACTTTGGAGTTTATTTTT
Source organism: Channallabes apus (assembly GCA_030522415.1). Classification (NCBI taxonomy): domain Eukaryota; kingdom Metazoa; phylum Chordata; class Actinopteri; order Siluriformes; family Clariidae; genus Channallabes; species Channallabes apus. The sequence goes on from CM060123.1 coordinate 4,753,376, forward strand.
GTCCAATTTATTTCCCTTACTTTAAAAAAAAAAAAAAGATATAATGATGTAATATCACAACTTTACCAGCAGGGGGCCTATGAATTCCTCTGAATTGTCAACACTGAATTTCCACCCAAAAGAAAGTTTGCTCTTCTGATATTTTGTGATTTCTGACATAACAGTGTAACAGGAACATCTGATCGTCCGTCACCAAGACTTCATTTCTCACAAACATTAATTCCACCCCCAAATCTATCATACATGACCCCACTACATCAACTGAATGGACATGTTTTGCATTAGGATTAAACTGGATGAACTGAATTAAATGGGAGTTAATATAAAACAGGGTTGACCTTTTTAAATATAAAAATAAATAGTCCTCATTGTGTGATTATGACATATTTTTCTTAGACATTTATTTTTTATGAAGCACTAGAAATGATCAGAGTCAGATTACGATGTGGTATCAATAAGTTTTGAGATTAGCTCAGTTTACAAGAAAGTGCTTTACTACTTATTACTTACTTATTATTACTTTATTATTATCTGACGAGTAGCGCGGGAGCGGAAGTTCTCCTACAATTGAACACTTTTGTGGGTTAATTCAATTAATTTCAATTTAATTTAATTTGTATAGCGCTTTAACAGTTGTTATTGTCGCAAAGCAGCTTCACACAATCAAAAGTATTATTTCAGTTTGTATGGAATGTGAACGTGTGTGAATCAAAATGATAAGATAAGCAAGTCGAGGACGACGGCGACAGTGACAAGGACAAACTCCCTGAGATGGTAATAGGAAGAAACCTTGAGAGGAACCAGACTCAACAGGGAACCCATCCTCATCTGGGTGAAACAGATAGCAGGAAATGATCTTCATCATGCTGTGTTAGACTGGAAGTTCAGTATAACAGGAGATGTGTTTAAGTTAATATGGAATAGTAAACTCCATTTATAGTCCTGAACTATCGAGTCACAAGTCCTCAGAGAACATCTGTCTGCATCAGCCGAGGACAGGACCTCGTGGGAAAGTGGAACGAGATCTCCAACCAGAAGTCAGACAGCTCCAGAGGGTTACGCTTTTGAAGGTCTTCCTGATCTCTTGTCGTCTTCTACTGAGGTTCTTCCGCTCTTGAAGTGCGCATGCTGCTAAAAACAACTCGAAGGACTCATTGCAGAATCACGTCAAACATCTCTATGATCAGATTTTTATTGCCCAGATTCTCGCCGCAGTTTCACTCTCTTTGCTCTCCCTTGCTGTCCAGGATGAAATAGCAGACACGGTAACGCACGTGGTCAGAATATCATCTCTTGCTGTACTGCACATAGGACGGTGCCTTTTGGCACGCTGACTTATGAGGGTCTGTGCTTAATAAGTGTGAGTGTGGGTGCAGCCTTGTGCTGCCATCTGTTGGCACGTTACAAAACTTTTTTTGTCTTGAAACTTTTTGATACCACCTCGTATTCTTTGTATTTTTTAAATTTAGAAAAATTGCCTCCTAATACAAATTTATATACAAAATTAAATGCAAAAAAAAAAAAAAAACTCACATAATAATCTTGTATTTGTGTTATAAAAATCGACATAATATTATAAAAATATAATCTTATACAGTTATACATCTGTGTTTTCAAGTTGAAGTTGCACAATATAACTTCAGCATGTCTTCTCCCGTCTTTCATCCTAAAGGCTACGAGTCTCGTATCACCTTCCCTATGAATATTTCTGATAATACAATCGTATGTATGAAGTGCCATAGGCCTAATCCTATATCTATTACGCATATACATTATCATTTATTGCGCCTCATTAAACGTTGCATGTAGAGTTTTATGCTTGCTTCACATAACGATGTTTTGCACGTCGTTGCATGAATGTGGTGAACTTTGTAATTCCTGTTATAAAGACTTGCTGCTTCTCTTCCTCACGTGTACAGGCTTGAGGCGAGTCGAGGGGTCGAGCCGGGCCGCGTCGGTATCCCGGGCGGCAGCGCTGGCACCTCCGGCCCGCCGTGTTGTGCTGGCAGTGATCGCAGACGCCTCCGCTGGTGCCGCCCGTGGAGCTCCAGACCCGCTGAGAGAAGCGACAGCTCTGTGCATGGCCATGACATTCACACTCTAGATAGAAAGAAAAAGCGAAGCCCATGTTTAGAACTTAACTGTGAACGGGAAAGTTACCATTATGTAGCACTGACACTGGAGACTCCTTCCATTGATCTTGTCAGAAAATGGTAACAATATACATGTACAGTGGTGTGAAAAACTATTTGCCCCCCTCCTGATTTCTTATTCTTTTGCATGTTTGTCACACAAAACGTTTCTGATCATCAAACACATTTAACTATTAGTCAAAGATAACACAAGTAAACACAAAATGCAGTTTTTAAATGAGGGGTTTTATTATTTAGGGAGAAAAAAAATCCAAACCTACATGGCCCTGTGTGAAAAAGTAATTGCCCCCTGAACCTAATAACTGGTTGGGCCACCCTTAGCAGCAATAACTGCAATCAAGCGTTTGCGATAACTTGCAACGAGTCTTTTACAGCGCTCTGGAGGAATTTTGGCCCACTCATCTTTGCAGAATTGTTGTAATTCAGCTTTATTTGAGGGTTTTCTAGCATGAACCGCCTTTTTAAGGTCATGCCACAACATCTCAATAGGATTCAGGTCAGGACTTTGACTAGGCCACTCCAAAGTCTTCATTTTGTTTTTCTTCAGCCATTCAGAGGTGGATTTGCTGGTGTGTTTTGGGTCATTGTCCTGCTGCAGCACCCAAGATCGCTTCAGCTTGAGTTGACGAACAGATGGCCGGACATTCTCCTTCAGGATTTTTTGGTAGACAGTAGAATTCATGGTTCCATCTATCACAGCAAGCCTTCCAGGTCCTGAAGCAGCAAAACAACCCCAGACCATCACACTACCACCACCATATTTTACTGTTGGTATGATGTTCTTTTTCTGAAATGCTGTGTTACTTTTACGCCAGATGTAACGGGACACACACCTTCCAAAAAGTTCAACTTTTGTCTCGTCGGTCCACAAGGTATTTTCCCAAAAGTCTTGGCAATCATTGAGATGTTTTTTAGCAAAATTGAGACGAGCCTTAATGTTCTTTTTGCTTAAAAGTGGTTTGCGCCTTGGAAATCTGCCATGCAGGCCGTTTTTGCCCAGTCTCTTTCTTATGGTGGAGTCGTGAACACTGACCTTAATTGAGGCAAGTGAGGCCTGCAGTTCTTTAGATGTTGTCCTGGGGTCTTTTGTGGCCTCTCGGATGAGTCGTCTCTACGCTCTCGGGGTAATTTTGGTCGGCCGGCCACTCCTGGGAAGGTTCACCACTGTTCCATGTTTTTGCCATTTGTGGATAATGGCTCTCACTGTGGTTCGCTTTAGAAATGCTTTAGAAATCGCTTTAGAAAAGCTTTAGAAATGGCTTTATAACCTTTACCAGACTGATAGATCTCAATTACTTTTGTTCTCATTTGTTCCTGAATTTCTTTGGATCTTGGCATGATGTCTAGCTTTTGAGGTGCTTTTGGTCTACTTCTCTGTGTCAGGTAGCTCCTATTTAAGTGATTTCTTGATTGAAACAGGTGTGGCAGTAATCAGGCCTGGGGGTGACTACAGAAATTGAACTCAGGTGTGATAAACCACAGTTAAGTTATTTTTTAACAAGGGGGGCAATCACTTTTTCACACAGGGCCATGTAGATTTGGAGTTTTTTTTCTCCCTTAATAACATAAACCTTCATTTAAAAACTGCATTTTGTGTTCAATTATGTTATCTTTGACTAATAGTTAAAGGTTTTTGATGAGCAGAAACATTGAAGTGTGACAAACATGCAAAAGAATAAGAAATCAGGAAGGGGGCAAATAGTTTTTCACACCACTGTATAAGTTCCGGGTATCATATATCTGAAATTTCTATAGCGTTACTTAAGGGGTCAGTTCGACACCCGATTGTCAATGGGCAATTTGGAAATGCCAATTAGCCTAAACGGCATGTTTTTGGATTGTGGAAGGAAACCCAAAGGGAACCCACCAAGCACAAGGAGAACATGCAAACTCCACACACAGACCAGATGTGGGAATCGAACTCAGACCCTGGAGGTCCAAAGCGACGGTGCGAACCACTACGCCAACTGAAATTATAATAAGTAATAATTAAAATAATATAAACCTAAAGAAAGCTAATCAACACCTTCTGATATCTATACTCAGGTAGTCCACATACTCTGACATGGGTTCGGTTCCCCGCTGCTGCCGTTGCCTGCCCTCCAGGGCCGATCGTTGTAGAGCGGAGCGCATTTCTCACAGTGAACTCCTGCTGTGTGGTGAGTGCAAACACACCTGCCGTGTACCTGTGTCCCACACACACACACACACACACACACACACACACACACACACACACACACACAAATCTATAAAGATAACATCACTGCAGGTCATATCATTACTAATAAACCACTCACAACCTCTTATTTGTGTGTGTGTGTGTGTGTGTGTATTTCTGTGTGTGTATTTATAACCATGATTTATAATAAATAAAATTTGTAAGCATGTCATATTTACATGATTTCAGCTCAGAAATAAACCCCACCCCCTAGCCACTAAGCTCCACCCCCTTTCCCCGGATAAGCCAACCCACATGTAGTTTCAGTACACAGGGTGCGACTCAGCTCATCCAAACCTACCACACCGCTGCTCTGCAGGCGTCCCTGTCCCGCCTGAGGAAGACACTGCTCTGCATGTCCATGACACAGGCATGTCCCTCGTGCAAGGAGCGAGAAGATGGCGTAAGGAGAGGAATCAGTGTGTGTGGAGTCATGTGGTGGCCGTCTGGAAGCTCTGGGTAGGAATCGTGTTGTGGCTGCTTGTTGTGGAATATTGCGCTGTCCTCTAGAGGAGGATAAAGGGGACGCAGGGCAGCGATGGGGTTTGAGGAGGCGTACGCGCAGGTTAGTGAGGGTCAGTATGGACAAGGCTTCGGGACTGTACGGGTCGTCCATCCGTCTGCTCTGAGCTATGGATCGGAAAATCACCTGGGGGGCAAAAATCAAGTAATATCAATATATACCCTAATGCACAGAACAAATCTTTTATATTATATAAATGGATTTCCCGGCCTGAAATTGTGTCCCAGTCCGGCCCTGATCAAGACAATCAGAATGAAATTAATTCATGCAATTCTGACTGTTTCTCTTTATTATTCATTTCTTCACCCATTGATTTTTCTATACCACTTCCTTATCCTGCACAGGGTCAGGGGAAGACTTGAGACTTCGGGTACGAGGCGGGGTGCACCCGGGACAGGTTGGAGATCTATCACAGGGCACACATCCACACACACTCACACACCCTTAGTGTGTGCATCAGCGATCACAGCTACAAGGTTAGTAATTCAAATGACTTGCCTCTCCCCCAGTACACGGTATCGACTTGGAGTATCTAGACGTGCAAAGTGCCTCCTGCTGGCTCACATCATCAGGGAGCCCGAAGGCAGAGCTGCAGTTCTCAGCGAACACCTTCAGCATCTCCCAGGAGCGGCCAAAGTCCCGCGAGCGCTCCAGAGTCATGGCAGCGGGACGTGGTGAGCGGAACACCATCACCACATGGGTCAGGCAGAAACGGTCCTCCAAGTCCAGGCGGATCTCGTCCTCTCCGAACGCTGCGGCGTCCGACTCCCACCACGTGTCTGGGTGGAGAAAAGGGTCGTCCGCCATCAGGGAGCTGTTGGAGCAGCAGGATGACTGTGTGTGAAGAGTCCTACCCCTGGCCAAGTTACCCACAGCAGGGCTGCAGGCGTGACCCACACATCTGGAGGCTGGATCAAAAGGGGGGGAATTAATCATCAACCACACACACATACACACTAGAATGATTGATGCTAACATTAAATAGGCATTTTTTTCGGCTCTGATTTCAAACGAAACGTATATGTGTAATTCTACACGGCTAGGAATAGTAAGGACCTGCACCATCACAGAGCTACGTTTGATTGCCGGAGGAAGTTTACAGCCAGGATTGTGTCAAGAAAGGACTAAAGAAAGAGGCAACAATGTGATTATGCTTTGATATACCTTGTGGCTCAGTGGTAGGTGTTTCGCCTGCCATGCGGAAGGCCCGGGTTCGATTCCCAGCCAGTACCCAAATCCCAGCCACTGGATGCAGTGCCGGTCCCTAGCCCGGATAAAATGGGAGGATTGCGTCAGGAAGGGCATCGCTGTGGCGACCCCTTGCCGGGAGCAGCCGAAAGACCAAAAAAAAAAAAAAAACCCTTGTACCTGCATATGACCTACTGTAGGAGTCAAACCCTGGCCCTGGAGGTAAAAGGCAGCAGTGCTATCCACTATGTCACTTGTACCTGCATATGACCTACTGTACTGTATATGCAACAAAATTCTATTTAACATGTTAATTTATTCCATGTAAAAAAAAACCCACAACATTCGACATTTTAGGATTCAGCACTAATGAGCTAGTGACTGTGTTTGCACCATGATTGTGAATTCACTCCAGTGATCATTAATGCAACTGACAGCTACACAACAACACGCTGAGAAAGCGCAGCTGGCTGCATTCGCAAAAGGTCAGCAGCTGAAACGAAAGGGCAGAGCCCTTGGAGAAAATTTCGCATTGTGTCTGTAATGGGCGTTAGAAGGGATTTGGTCAAAAATGTTAATGAGTTTTAATCAGATTTCTTACACAATTACACAAGGCTAAGCCACGTCTTCTCACCATGTCTTTCTGAGATTCTCTGATTGCTGACTCTCAACTGGTCCTGGGTACGAATAAACATGTGCATATGAATAAACATGTGACCAGGGTGATGTATTCCTGCCATCACCCCCCCCCCAACCTTTAAAAGCTCTTTCTGCAGATAATTGAATGCTAATCCATCCATCTAGGAATCTCTGTAGTCCAACTAGGGACCGTGGAGGTCAGTGGTGATTACCATTGTGTTTATTCCCATTTTACAACTGTGGTAACCGGTCAACATTTACACAAACATTCACACACTACTATATATGTCTTTAGACTGTGGAAGGAAACTGGAGTAACTGGGAGGAAACCCACGAAAATCCACAAAAAGAACATGCAATTACTCCATGCATCAAACCTGGACCCTGGAGGTGCAAGGAGACAGTGCTAACCACAATTTGTGGTGACTTTATTATAACATTTTTTTATTTATTGTGTTATACATATAATACAAAAAAATTGTGTTTGCCAAAAAAAAAGCTACTTCTGAAGTTCATGCAACATGGAAGTGACCAATCTTGCTTCCCAAAAAAGTTCAAAATGCTAACTTCAGCCGTGTTGGAGAGATGATTTTGGCCATTTTTCAGCGTTATACTGTCTCACTTTAAATGATAATCATTTAAAATGCTAATTATTCATATTTCTTTTATGAGTACTGGTATTAAAATTGGTAAAAGCTTCAGGAAGCAAACGTTGTTGCTAGTCGAGGGGTCGCCACAGTGGATCATCCAATTCATACACCACTTGGCACAGGTTTTACGTCTGTGGGACGCCCTTCCGGACACAACCCACCCATTTTATCTGGACTTAGGACCGGCACTGGATACCGTGGCTGGGGGCTTGACATTGGGTGGGAATTGAACTTAAGCCTTCCGCATGGCTGGCAAGAAACCTACCACTGAGCCAGCAATGGCAATAAGCTTCTACTTAAATGAAAGCATTCCAGTTTATAGTAAAACAATGAAAAAATATTTTTTAAAAAGTCTGTAGTGTCCGTAACCAGGTCAAATTCATGTTGTAATATCTTAACAATTTACAGTAGGATTTTTGAATAATACACTTTTTCAGGTGAAATCTAAACTGGCCAAGTTTCATCTGAGTGACAATTAAGATCATTGAAAGATTTAAATTTAAAAACGTTACGGACACTACAATAAAAACACATGAAATTGTATTTGTATGTAGCAAATGTGTTTCTTTTTATCTTGTAAAAATATAAATGTGTGTGCATATTTACAAAAAAAACAAAAACAAAAAAAATGAATCATGGATCAGAAGATAAGAAGCATTAAATATTATGATTATATAATCCTTTGTTCACTGATGGGCAGGGTGCCAATACTTTGTGCAGATAACGCACAGCTCTACAGAGACAGTGTACAGCAGGACCACAGATCTCCTCACCTGTCACGCCATGCAGAAACCCCAGGAACAGCACCGCGACTCGGACCCGCGGCCGGAAGCGCGTCATGCCGGCGAGGTGGCGCGCGCGTTAACACTCGGGTCAGATCACAGCCTCACCGGCGCCGCGCGCTTCATCCTGTTCTCCATCACCGTCTCCGTGTGGGCTGAGAAAGTCCACGAGGAAAGACCTCAGCGCAGACGCTTCCCATCATCATCATCATCATCATCACTCCTATAAATAAACGCACCCGCTCATTAAACCCCGCGCGTGCCGAGTCCCGTGTCCATGCGCTCGCTCGGACCGCACGCGACACCTGGGATCAGACAACAACAATCACGCGGCGCGAGACGAGATGTCCCAGCAAAGACCTCGCGCTCTCTCTCTCTCTCTCTCTCTCTCTCTTTGAGATGCGTCTGTTTTTGTGCAAAACCAGCCCCTCTGAGGTGGAAATACAGCGCCGCGTACAGGACACGAGCAGAACAGCATGCACTCAGCCACTGATAAGACTCTGGGTCTGTTCACCTTCACACTCTCAGGAATGAGGGTTTCATTTCCACCTCCATGTGACATAAATGTGTTATATATTATATATTACATGATACACATCTGCGTTCATATTTCCTGATTATGGACTTAAAATTGTCATAAAAATTTTTTTTTGCCCCAAAAGTGGATCTTGGGCACTTGAGCACCAGCTTAAATTTACAACCTTACTGCTGTTCCTAAAATCAGATGTTGGTGGCTCAGTAGTAGGCTTCTTGCCTCTCATGTGGAAGGCATAGGTTCAATGCCCAAACCCCAGCCCGTGGATATCCGGTCTATATTCATATGCGCATTCATGCACTATGGACAAATTGTGAACACCAATTCGATTAATCTGTTGGACATTAGTCTTTGGACATTTGGAAAGCCACTAATCTCATTGGAAAACATGCAAATTCCACGCACACAGACCATGAGGCAGGAGTCAAACCCTGGCCCTGGAGGTAAAAGGCAGCAGTGCTATCCACTATGTCACTGTGTTGCCATATATTTATGTAGGTTTTCAATTTAATTTTTTCAATTTTCAATCTTCTAATTCTATCTTATCTTATCTTTTTAGATCCCAAACAGGCATTTAAGCATTTAACTGCATATCATACTGTTTATGGTGTTGTACATAAAAAAAATTTAATTTGATTTTGAATTTTAAATATACACATGATCTCCAGCCATGATGTTCCCTGATCATAAATTTTAAATTTTCGTTAATGTAAACTTATTTTTGGAGGCACAGTGGCTTAGTGGTTAGCATTGTCGCCTTGTACCGCCATGGCCCCGGGTTTGATTCCCGCCTTTGTGCGCATGGAGTTTGCATGCTCTACCCATGCCCATGCTTGGTGGGTTTCCTCTGGGAATTTCAGTTTCCTCCCACAGTGCAAAGGTATGCAGATTAGGCTAATTGGTGTTCCCAAATTTGCCCATAATGTGTGCCCTGCAATTGATTGGCACCCTGTCCAGGCCTCATACCCTAGGTCTCCTGGGATACCTGTACTGTATACAGGATTATACAGTATGAATGTTCTAGACTTACAGAATAGAGTGTTCTAGATGAGTGAATAGACTTTTTTTTTTTTGCCCAAAAGTGGATCTTGGCCACTTGGGCATTAGCTTAATTTCACAACCTTACTGCTGCTCCTACAATGACTTTGTTGTATTGAATTAAATTTCTCATAGCATGCAATACCGTTGGACTGAATTCCAAAGCCTCTGAGTCTTGCTGAGGATCTAAGGACCAGCGCCTCCTCACCACACATTACACACACCCTTTGTGGTTTCCAGCTTTACAGTCACTGGTAAAAAGCTGCAGGCACAGAAACCTCTAGTAAAGTCTTACTAGAGTCATCTGAGTGGGGGCACTGTCGATAAAAGTGATGTGTTTGTGGTGTGGTTTTGTTTTATGAAATTATCATGTAATTCAAATTGCATTTAAAAACAAAGACTGTTGAATAGATTGTACAGGATGCATTAATATCTCGGTTTAAAAAATTGTGTAAATAATACATTTTTAAAAGATCCACATCGTGTTTTAGTGTTAATTAAAAAAAAAAAAACACTAACCTCTTTGTGAAATCTAACACTCGTTTAAATATAGATCTTAGATCTGCTCCTCGTTACTTTCCCTCTGCTTCAATGCATCCTGCTTTCATTCATCTCTCTCCTTCATGTCTGGCTCGTGTCCAGGCTGTAAACCACAAAGAGAGATTTTCTTTCCTTTTTTTCTCTTTCCTTCATCTGTACCCAGCACTGCTCCTCTTCCACTGCTTCACACGGATATCCGTAAAATAGATTGCATTAATCCCGTTCATGGTGCTTTAGCTGATCATATTTGATCTTTGCACGTGTGCAGGCCCGATCGAGAGACCGTCAGCTGATTTGGACACCATATGAAGCAAGCCGAGGGATTTGAGTTCGTATTTTCATGCTTTTGGAAATTTTTTTGTGACTTAGCATCTTTAAAAGTTTGTCTCGTTTTTGCATAATCCTAAAAGCGCCAGCTGAAAGGTCAACACTTATACTGTAGCTTTTGGAACAAGTAATGAACTGGACATAAATTGCAAGCCTGAATGAATATATTTCGCGATAGACGATCTGCACCAACTACAGTGGTGTGAAAAACTATTTGCCCCCCTCCTGATTTCTTATTCTTTTGCATGTTTGTCACACAAAATGTTTCTGATAATCAAACACTTTTAACTATTAGTCAAAGATAACACAAGTAAACACAAAATGCATTTTTTAAATGAGGGGTTTTATTATTTAGGGAGAAAAAAAATCCAAACCTACATGGCCCAGTGTGAAAAAGTAATTGCCCCCTGAACCTAATAACTGGTTGGGCCACCCTTAGCAGCAATAACTGCAATCAAGCGTTTGCGATAACTTGCAACGACTCTTTTACAGCGCTCTGGAGGAATTTTGGCCCACTCATCTTTGCAGAATTGTTGTAATTCAGCTTTATTTGAGGGTTTTCTAGCATGAACCGCCTTTTTAAGGTCATGCCACAACATCTCAATAGGATTCAGGTCAGGACTTTGACTAGGCCACTCCAAAGACTTCATTTTGTTTTTCTTCAGCCATTCAGAGGTGGATTTGCTGGTGTGATTTGGGTCATTGTCCTGCTGCAGCACCCAAGATCGCTTCAGCTTGAGTTGACGAACAGATGGCCGGACATTCTCCTTCAGGATTTTTTGGTAGACAGTAGAATTCATGGTTCCATCTATCACAGCAAGCCTTCCAGGTCCTGAAGCAGCAAAACAACCCCAGACCATCACACTACCACCACCATATTTTACTGTTGGTATGATGCTCTTTTTCTGAAATGCTGTGTTACTTTTACGCCAGATGTAACGGGACACGCACCTTCCAAAAAGTTCAACTTTTGTCTCGTCGGTCCACAAGGTATTTTCCCAAAAGTCTTGGCAATCATTGAGATGTTTTTTAGCAAAATTGAGATGAGCCTTAATGTTCTTTTTGCTTAAAAGTGGTTTGCGCCTTGGAAATCTGCCATGCAGGCCGTTTTTGCCCAGTCTCTTTCTTATGGTGGAGTCGTGAACACTGACCTTAATTGAGGCAAGTGAGGCCTGCAGTTCTTTAGATGTTGTCCTGGGGCTTTTGTGGCCTCTCGGATGAGTTGTCTCTGCGCTCTTGGGGTAATTTTGGTCGGCCGGCCACTCCTGGGAAGGTTCACCACTGTTCCATGTTTTTGCCATTTGTGGATAATGGCTCTCACTGTGGTTCGCTGGAGTCCCAAAGCTTTAGAAATGGCTTTATAACCTTTACCAGACTGATAGAGCTCAATTACTTTTGTTCTCATTTGTTCCTGAATTTCTTTGGATCTTGGCATGATGTCCAGCTTTTCAGGTGCTTTTGGTCTACTTCTCTGTGTCAGGTAGCTCCTATTTAAGTGATTTCTTGATTGAAACAGGTGTGGCAGTAATCAGGCCTGGGGGTGACTACAGAAATTGAACTCAGGTGTGATAAACCACAGTTAAGTTATTTTTTAACCAGGGGGGCAATCACTTTTTCACACAGGGCCATGTAGATTTTGAGTTTTTTTTCTCCCTTAATAACGTAAACCTTCATTTAAAAACTGCATTTTGTGTTCAATTATGTTATCTTTGACTAATAGTTAACAGTTTTTGATGATCAGAAACATTTAAGTGTGACAAACATGCAAAAGAATAAGAAATCAGGAAGGGGGCAAATAGTTTTTCACACCACTGTATATGGTTCGGGTTTGAAAAACACTAATGTTCACATGTACACTTTACTAACAGTAGGTGTACCTTAGTTAAAAAAAAATATGAATTAAAAAATATGCATATACGAGAGGCGTTCAAGTCAAACCGGGACTTGTGATGCCATTTCTCATGAATAAAGGCATAAAACCTTGAAAATCGACAGATGACTTGTAAAAGCGACACATCTGTCTGTGTGAACTGTACACACAATTGTTCACCAACACCACTTACACATTACAGGAACTCGGTGGGGAGTTATTGCCATGTCCTCTGTACAGTCCTGACCTTTCCACATGTTTGGGCCATTGAAGGAGTTCCTGGGAGGCCGGCGTTTCAGATGTGAATGCAGTCTGATCATGGCTCTGGCATACTGAGAAAACTTTCTAAGTTGGTGGTATCCAAGCACCAGTGAAATTAGTGTAGCAGGGGATTATATAGAGAAATAGAGGGAGTTTTTACTATCGTGACTATGTTTTGTTATTCTGCAAAATCAACAGTCCTGCTTTAAACTGAACACCCCCTTATATATTTCTAGCATTTAGTAGATTCCCTTATCAACAACTCCATCAGAAACAGATCCTGGTCCAAATGTGTCAGAGCAGAACATCTGTATAGACTCATGTCTCAGTTCCCAGTTCCGCGGTTGTATTCATCTATTAAACACAAATAAATTTATACTTGGTTCGATTACTTGTGTGTAATCGGGTCTCTTAACCGCTGCTTTTCCCTTCAGGTGAAACATTTTAAAGAGCTGTAACGTAAAACACATGCGCATACCAGTGTCTATATTTGGCCTCTCGTTCTGGTTTGAATCGTATTTTTAAACTTAATTGAAGTGGCGGTAATTGCCTAGGATTTATTGCACAGAGAAAACAGTTGGCCTCGGGCCAGACCACATGCAGGGAACTTTTTCAGCAGCTCATTACAGTAAAACAGGAGAACAGCATGCCTCTGCGTCGACCAAAATCGGTCTCTCGTAATGTGCCTGATGCTGAATCGACTGTTTTTCTGAGCTGAATATTTGATCACGTTTCTATCATGGGGTATTCTCCAGAAGCGTTGATCTGAGAGGGAGCTGAGGGGGAAATTCCTGGAGCAGCAAGCTCATGATCTCAGGCCAGCGCTGCCTACATTAGGAACTTATAGTCATTATAACCAGGTACCGTTCGGTGCTGCGACAAAAAATACTGTGATGGAAAAAATCTAATAATTGGAATTTTAATAGATTCTAATAATTGGAATCTCTGGGTACCCTGGTACCCTCCCATAGTCTAAGGCATCCATAAATTGGCCATAGTGTATGTGTGTGCATGTGTGTATGCATGTGTGTGTGTGTGTGTGTGTGTGTGTGTGTGTGTGTGTGTGTGTGTGCATTTGTGCCCTGAGATGGAGTAGCATCCTGTTCAGGGTTACCCTTCCTTGTGTCCTTGGAACCCTGTACGTGGTAAATGGTATAGAAGATGAAGCAATGAGTGAAAATATAAAAAACATATTTGCTTTGATGTAACCCCCGTCCCCCTGAAGGTTCTGTATTCCTGAAAAAGGACTAATGTATCCGACATACAACATGTACTCTGATAAAAAAAAATGTGACTTTTGCTTTAAACCCATCCTGTATTGTTATCATCCAAAAAAAAAAAAAGCAGATACTCTGTTACTCTAAAACACCAAAAAATATATAAATATTTAATGTAAAAAACAGTAAATTATGTTTTAAAATCACTACACTACAGTAAAATGCACTAATGTAGTATAAAATATAACCTCACATCTCCTGGATCAGACTGGGGGAAAAAATTCAGTGTGTGTGTGTGTGTGTATGTGTGGTGTGTGTGTGTGAATTCCCTACAGTAACTTTGAATGGTTGCATGTAAAAACTTGGTCTTTGTGTGTAAAATACCATGCGGACGCTGTTTCGGTGTAGGTAATACACTCAGTTTACTGCTTTGATCTGAGAAAATTAATGGTACAGATCAGGCTGTCAGCCTGGGCGACGCTGATCGAGTCCAGATGAAGCAGGTTGACAGCCAGGTGCCCTTGTAGAACATGGACCAAAATGTGTGTATGTGTGTAAGAGAGAGAGAGAGAGAGGTTGTGTGTGTATTGTACATATTTTTACTCTGATGTGTTTGTGTGTGTGTGTGTGTGTGTGTGTGTGTGTCTATCTGCATTATTGGATCAACGTGCACATGTGCCCGCTTATGAAACCCTTTTTTTTAATTTAAGCATGATTAACCAATAAGAAGGTAAAATGAGAAGAATGTTTTGGTTGAAATAAAAAGATAAATCTCTCAAGCACTAAATTAAACACAAACCTTACAAGGAGCCAAAACAGTAAAACAGCCCTCACGCACATCTGGACATCTGTGCAAACACCCTGAACCAGCTGCATGAAAGAGAGGATTATTGCAGAAATGTAGCACAGAAATAAACTGGATATACTCCAAAATAATTCATCATTACAATAATGAGTATTTCCCATTCAATGAACATAATCCATTCCTGCTTACTTATGGAAACACGCTCATGATTTTAGTTTCCAGTGTTAAAATCAAAGTTTAGACTATAACCATCCCAAACTAGTAGAGCAGATCCTCCAGTGGGGTTTCCGAAGTTCCTGAAAATGTTCCAGCTGATTGCTGCAGTCTTTCCTCCAGGTCTCTGCTGAACCCTCTCACAGCACTCTGGAGGAACACCACAGCATTCACCGGCTGTAAATCATGAATCTGCTGAATGAAATGCAAAAGATATCCCAGCATCCCTCGGTGCATATTAAATAGTTTACCTGACAGTGACTGGAAAATAATAATGCATGCACCTCTTACTCGTAGAACTTTTGCCCAATTGTGCTTTATTAAGGAACTTTATTGCTGCAGGTAATTAATACTATGGCACGACGGTGGAGTCGTAGTTAGGATTGTCACCTTGCACCTCCAGGGTCTGAGTTTGCATGTTCTCCCCGTGCTTGGTGGGTTTCCTCCCACAGTCCAAAGACATGCAGATTAGGCTAATTAGCCTTCCCAAAGTGCCCGTAGTGTGTGAATGTTGACTGGAGGTCCTACCATGGTTGGAAAAACGGTCGCCATTGGCCTCGACAGTCCCTATTTGGACTACAGAGGTTCCTAGATGGATGGAACCTCTACAGTATGATGGAATCTAACTGACATACCTTTAGGGAAGTGTTTCAAATAAAAGCAGTAACGTCGGATAGTCTCATACCTGTCGGGACATCTGGTCCTCATCAAGATATAAAAACAAGACATGCATGGACGCTTTATAGAATCAGAAACACTTCAGTGATTTTTATGACCAAACTTTGTTATTTATAAAACTCTCCTGCTCTCCCAGAATGAGGAACAACCAGGACTAACGCCCCCTTCCTTTCTTCTTTACAAGCT
Source organism: Channallabes apus (assembly GCA_030522415.1). Taxonomy (NCBI): domain Eukaryota; kingdom Metazoa; phylum Chordata; class Actinopteri; order Siluriformes; family Clariidae; genus Channallabes; species Channallabes apus. Next base: position 4,769,202 of record CM060123.1, read on the forward strand.
CCTCCGGTGTCCACCTGAACTCCACACTGACCCCTTTGGTCATTTCAGGCTCTCAGAGGTCACAGGGTCACCTTTAAATTTCCCCTCAGTCCTAAAAGTCAGACGTTTAACAGATGCCAGTGTTAAAGGATTAAGAGACTCGTCACAGTAACGAGGCGTCAGATTTCTCTCCTTTACTCATGAAAGATGTGGAAGCTTGGCGGTATGAAGATGAGAAGCACCGCTCTGATGTTGTATACATTTCAGCCGTTAAGAAGCACACATGCTGGTCATATACACAGGACGTATAACGGCTGAGCTCGTTAACCTCGCCCCAGGGCCCAGGGCTCATACTTCATTTTAGCTAAATTAATGAAGTTTGTCAGCTTGTGAAATATCTGGCGCAAAAACAAGCCTTACTGACTTTCCACAAACTCTTTCAGTAGTACCTTCTTGTTTTATGAGGTTTATGAGGTGCTTGATTGAAACCAAGTGGTTCACGTTATATAAATTCCATTGTCCTAAGTCATCTATTTAATTAGAATTTATGATGCCAGATCAATAACACAAACATTGAATGAGTTCAGGCAGTACACTTTTATATACCATATGTTCATAAGTCAGCATTTATGAGTTAAATGGTCACACAGCTTCGGCATGGTCATGCACATACTGTAACGTCATGCAGTATTGTAGAATAATACCGCTTCCTTGCTGTGACCCACATGGGTTTTGCACCATATTAATCTTTGCTGAAAGTAAAGCTTAAAACTACAGGTTAGTATCGGTTCCTGCTGTTTTAAACTGGATGTGTAATGCAACAGTTGACTCATTCTAGAGGCATTTAATAGATTTGGGTCTGATGGTCTTGAGTGGTGAATGATGGGATTGAATGGTGATTTGATTTAGCTTTAGCGGCTAGTAGTGGTTACCACTTTCTCCTTGTACCTCCAGCGCCTCGTGTGTGCATGGAGTTTGTATCTTCTCCCCGAGCTTGGTGAGTTTCCTTGGTGGGTACTTTGGTTTCCTCCCACAGTCCAAAGACATGCAGATTAGGCTAATTGGCCTTTCCAAATTGCCAGTAGTGTGTGAATGTGTGTCTGAATGTTGACCGGAGGTCCCACCAATGTCGTCAAAATGGAAATAAACACAATGGTCAACACTGGCCTAGTTGGACTACAGAGCTTCCTAGATGGATGGATGGATGATGAAGTTCAAGGTGTAAGTGATATTGAATCTTTATGATGATTCAAACTAAATTGTGGGAAAAAAATCCATTATACAGACATACAAATAGATAGATAGAGCAAGAGTAATGGATGATGGATGATGGTTATGGGAAAGAAGCTGGACCTAAACCTGCTGTTCCTGTACTTTCTCTGTAATTTCTCCTGGATGGAAGAAGGTCATAAAGTTTGTGACTCGGGTGGGAGGCGTCCCTGATTATGATGCGTACTCTGCGAAGACATCTACACTGGTGTTAAATGATCAGTAGTTCAATGTCAGTGATGTGCTGGGTGGTTTTCACTACCATTAGCAGGACTTTCCTTTCAGAGACCAACTGGCTCATTAAAATCATTACTTCCGAACGAAGAAATAACGTTCCTCAATTCAGTTTTATTATTTAGTTCTATTTAGTTCCTTTATACAATACATTCACACACACACATTATGAACAATTTGGGAATGCTAATTAGTCTAAATTAATTATTAAGTCATTGGACTGTGGCAGGAAACCACAGTACGCAGATGAAACACATCAAACAGAGGGAGAACATGCAAACTGCATGCACACAGACTAGAGGTGGGAATCGTACCCTCGGCCCTGAAGGGATCATAACGTTTGGTTTTGACATTCACTTTGATTTTTTATTTTTATTTTCACTTTTGTTTTTGTTTTTATATCTTTGAGTACGATTTTGATCTTACTGTATGTTCTGATTTTGGTTTTTTGATCTTTGAGTTTGCTTATGATCCTTGTTTCTGATTTCTGCTACCTTGTGTTATGTTACTTTTGCATTGCTTCATTTGCATGAAATAAAAAGAAAATGAGACGAAACAGCATTTATAAAATGTATTGCAGAATTTTATTTGTGATAGAGATAGCACTTCACAGTCTGGCCCTTAGACAGTTTTAGAAGTTTTACTGGGACTGAATTCTACACATACTGTAGGTCATTTAATGTGAGAGAATACGAGGCATACGAAGAGCTCGAAGCACATGCTGCTTTTATTACTGTAAAACGGGAGCCACACTTAAGCAGACATGATCTCCTGGCCCTTTTCTGAGCACATCGTGTCAACAAGCCTGAACACATGACAGTAATTAATGAGAATAGCACAGGCCTGGAGCTGTACTTGAACTGTACAGATTACACCCCGGATAATGCCATTTCAACAACCTGATTCTCTTTTTCTCCATTACAGATCAGTACAGACGGGTCTCAGGGGAGTGACTGACGTCAGCATTAGGACAGAGATGAGAGAGGTGTCAGTCATGCTCCGGTGAATGCTTTGATGTTTCAGCAAAAATTACATCAGTGTGGAAAAAAAGACTTTAAAGGCACATCAAGGCTGATGAGATACGGTCACAATCATGCATGCAGCACATGATTCTGGCCTTCAACACTGCAGCAAGGTCCTTACACCGCCTCCTGGTGTACTAGAGCGGGGTGTGGTGTTTATTCAACTCTAACACAACATACAATTGCTCCAGAAGAGCAGCAAAATCATTTGAATTTGCATTATTAATAGAGTTTCTGTCACGCATCCAACTTCCATGCTTACAGCAGATTTAATACAGATGTATCCAGATGTAGGTTTATTGTATTGGGTTTAAAAAAAAAAAAAAAGCATGTTGCTGTAAGTAGTCTTATTAGTCAAGTCATTTCATTGAGCTCTCTTCGAAAGAAGTCCAGGAGTACACTGTTATAGGTGCACTAGTCTAGAGCCAGGGTCTGGATTTTGTGACATTTTGACCTACAAGTGTGGGAATTGTCCTTGAGGACCCTCTGCCGTGCACTAAAGCAGGGAAAAACTAAAGGGGACTAAGGAATTAATATTGTAAATGTAGCACAAACCAGGCCTTTGGATTAAAGGTCACCATGTTTGGGTGTATCCAACATTTCTATTCATACTATGGTGGTATTTTTAATATTTCTAATTTTATAACACCATATAAAGGTTACAACTGAGCAAAACAATACACAACAATTGTATAGGGGGGAACTAGAGTAAGTAAGTCGATGGGTCGCCACTTCCTGAGGCAAACTTTCCATTTTATCCAGGTTTTTGTTATGAGATGGTAATTGAACTTGGTCCTCCAACATAGTAGGCAAGAAACCTACCATTGAGCCACCAATTCCCAGAGTAGAATGACATACTGTAAGTGTGCCAATTAAATGCAAAGTACAAAAATATACGTACACTATATACATAAAACATACACATATTCCTTTTTAGCAAATAGCAAAGGAAGATAAAGAAAAAATATATATATTGCTAACATGAGATCTCAAAACACAGAAAGAGCTTTTTGGTTCTTAAATACTTTACGAACACAGAATTTAGGAGAAGCCGAAGGAACGTAGCTTTGTGGAAGGGATGTTTTCCCAAAAGACACATCAATTTAATTAAATTAGTAACTTTTAGGACTGTATCTGTGTAAGATTTTAATATGAATTATTTTGACCTTATTGGCAATAAAAATGTTGTTAAATTCCATCTGTATATTTTGGTTAATATCAGGGAAGAGAAGGTTGCTTTCAAAAGAATTCTTCCAAAAGAATGCTGAATAGAAACAAGAACATTTTTCGAGATTATTCTCACCAGGTAATGGCCAAGGCCTTACTCCTGAAAAAGAAAACCTGGAAGCAAAACTGTCATAAGAGCAGCAGCTTGGAGTACTGGGGATGGAGTATATCTTTATGCCTCTTGAGTGGATTCCATCCATCCAACTATGATCCTGGAGGTGATTATCATTGTATTTATTCCCTAATCCTGTGGTAGGATCACTCCAAGCACCCACCAAGCACTAGGAGAATATGCAATAGACATGTACGCAGACCCGAGGTGGGAATTGAACCTGGACTGTGGATGGGCAAAGCGTCAGTACTACTGTACCACTATGCCAGTGGTTCTCAAACTGTGGGGCGCGCCCCACTAGTGGGGAATACAGACATGACAGGTGGGGCGCAATGAACGGGAGGAAATAACAGGAAAGTACCTATTCTAATTCATGCTTTGCTTTATTGATAATGAAGAGCGTACGCTCAAAACTAAACAATCACACACAAATAAATGGATCATTAATACAAGTAAATTTAAAATAACATCAGTTGTGGGCCGGGAGAAAAAGTGGAACCATAGGGGAACAATAACGGTTTAACTTCGGGCCAACTTCAGCTGCGCTGCTCGAATCACAAACCTGCGCGAGCCACTGGGCAGCGCTGCGCGACTCTGACAGAAATAAACCGCGCCGACCATCAAATTAAATTTTCTGGGATGCGCACATACAAACCAGGCATGGCAAGGCGGAAACAATAATAAACAGTCCTGACATTTTAAATAGTTTGTAAATAAAAACATAGTGGGTCGCATTCGAGCGGCGCTGCACGATCCACCGGGCTGCGCAAATAAACCAGATCATCACTGCGCTATTCAGGTAGTCGCGCTGCGCTGTATTTGCGCAGATATTTGGTTCAATCGGGTGCCGCGGTTTCGTCCCACTTTTGATGTGTTTGGCTTCACATACACTTCGACAATGGAAGAAGACGAGCAGTGAGCTTGCTTATATGTGACAAAACCAACAACGAGGAGATTGTAAAGAAAAAAGCTGCCTCGTCTGTGGTGTGGAATTAGTTTGGGTATAAAAAAAGTAATACGAATGAGATGAACGTGATCCACTTTAAACATGTGGATTGCACAACCCTGGACATTACCATTCTTTTCCTACTCGTACAGCTGCTCTTATTGTTCACATATTCTTCATATATTTTCTATATTGTGTATTGTTGTACAGTTATTTTATTTTAACTTTAGTTTTTATATTTTATTTTATTCTTTCCTAGTTAAATTTACCCCCTATTTTATTTTTCATATTTATTTCCTATTCATAGTCTTTTATTTTAAGGTTTGAATTAAATAGAATTTTTGAATTTGATTTGCAAGGTACGCAAGTTCACTGTTTTAACAAGTGGTGGAAACACGTCAAACCTCTTCTATCATCTGAAATCCAAGCATCCAAACGAATATGGCCAAAGTTAAAAAAAATGCGGCAAACCTCAGCAATTCACATTTTATATAAAATTACATTATGTAAAACAGTTTCTTTGTGTTTGAATTTTTATTTATGCATTTTCAGATACAAATTGCTATATTGTGATATATATATTGTTACCGAGGTAGAAAATAGCTTCTACTGTGATAGAAGATTTTGGTTATATCGCCCACCACTAATGAAGCCTAACTTGCTTCATGGTGGGGATGGTGGGGGCAGAGGAGAGACCTGTGTGTGTTTTGTGTCTTATACCACTGGCAGCAGACCGCATGAGACCCAACAAATTAGGAAGACACTTAGAGACAACACACGTTAATAAGCCACTCGACTTCTTTCAAAGAAAGCTGGCAGAATACAGACAGCAGGAGAATCGCATGGTAAAATCTGAATCAGTGGACAGCAAAGCACAAATGGCTTCATTCAAAGTTGCATACAGAATTGGCCAGTGCAAAAAAAACTACAAACGATTGCTGAGCAGCTAATAAACATGGGGTCAGTTATGCAAAGATAAGTGACAACGTAAGCCTTTTATAACAATTGCACGTGTATTTTATCTGTTTTTAACTTGGTGTTGTTTGATCTTATTGGTTTAGAAATTGATATTTCAATAAACAGTAAACTTGGCAGATTTCGTTATTATTTTGTTGACAAGTGGGGCTTGAAAATTTGCTCACCCCCTTAAGTGGGGAATGACAGAAAAAGTTTGAGAACCACTGCACTATGCCAACATGCTGCCATTGAGTGGATAACATCCTCATAAAGAATAAAATCCCCAGTTTCATTTAGAAGTTTAGGGGTAAACATAACACCGTGGTCATACCAGTCCTTTATTTTTCTTGTTCTTTGTAATATGTTGATTATTGTTTGCAAGCTTGGTAGGCAATTTATTATAGGAATGCAAATAATAAAGAAATAAAATCTTAAACCACCACACTAATCAGATTTTTAAAAATGGGAATGGAAAAAACAGGTGGGAGTTATTAGGAGTTATGCAATGTTTTACCTAATTAATCTTAATTGTACTATTTATTAAAATCTAATAAACTACATTAAAACACTGTCTGTATGTTTTCTATTAAATTAAAATTTTATTTGTCACAAACACAGTCATAAACAGTACGATATGCAGTGAAATGCTTATACGACTGCCAGTGACCTTAAAACATAAAAGTTTATAGATAAGAAATAAATATGAATAAAAAGAAAATACAATAGAAATTAATTTAACTCGGAAAAAAAATACAAATATACTGTACAAACAAGGACATTCACAATATAGCAAAATATAGAAGGTATAGAAAAAAATTAATGTACAGAAATTTAGTGTAAATAAATAAAACATGAAGTAAAAATGACTGTGGTAACAAGTGTTTGACACGCGCAGGTTTACACCTCACACATTCATAAGACTGAGTCGAACAGCTGTGCACGTGTGGACCCCTCGAGGAGAGAGAGAACGCGCTCTGCGCGCGTGTGTAATTCCGTCGCGTATGAAACGTCACAAACGCGACATTACTGGAACTTTGTTTACTTGGCAACGGTTGCCGCGCGCTGGAGTCGCGGATTCGAAAAGCCTGAAAAGTTCATTTACGACATCGAAGTTTACTAATTATAATATTTACATGTTGCGTAAAGGTATGCTGTGGGAAAGACAACAACTATATCGGGGAAATTGAGCGTTTGGGAGAATTTAACGTGCGTATAAATTTAAGTATTTAACATGATGTATAAATATATATGAGAGATATATATACTGTGTGTTTGGGTTATATATATATATATATATATATATATATATATATATATATATATATATATATATTTTAAAACCATGATATATAATAATATTTTATGTTATGTATTATTTTAGATACATATAAAAGTGTTTTGTGCCATACATACCATAATATATAAATATATTTATGTTATATATGGTTTGAGTATGTGTTTATTATATAGTATATATGATATATTAAGTGCTTTATGTCTGTCATTTGTACTGTACTATCATAAATAACGATATATATGGTGTGTATATATATTTGTGTTCATCCGTAATTAAAGGGATAAACCGGGTTTTGGTGACAATTTATTTCATTATACTAGAATGTCATGTGAACTGTCAGTCAACCTTACAACACATACTACATATGATTATTATTTTATATATTATCCTGGGATAGGCTCCAGGCCCCTCGTGACCCTGAATACAGGATTAAGCGGTGTAGAAGATGAATGAATGAATATTATATAAATCAACTCTATCCTTGTTTCCGTCTGACTGTCAGCAGGACAATGGACCCAAGAGAAGAGCAACCAACCCTTCCAAACCCTGCTGATGATCCTAGACCTGAGGATCAAGAAGCAACGGCACCGCAGGGCCAAGAGGGCGATCTGCCCCCCATGAGTGAATGTCCCCCTGGAGTGCAGGGCATGACAGTGACCAAAACACGTGCACCGGTTATAGATACATTTTGTTATAGATGATCTTCAAAAATGTTGAAATATATATATTTATAAAATAAGTCAATCCTATCCTATTCTATTTAAGTGATTTCCTGGCCGGTTCAACCGGTTTTTCCCATTAATAAATTAAATCATCATTTAAAAACTGCATTTTGTACTTATGTAATCGTTCATCTTTATGTTATCCTTATGTAATATTAAATTAATTTAAAGATCTGAATCATTGAAGTGTGACAAATATGCAAAAGAAATAAATCAAGAAAAGGGCAAATACTTTTTCACAGCATTGTATATAGTATTATTGCGTGAATGAATCCTAATTCCTGACCTTCTGTGCTGTTGGCAGTGTTGTACAAAGGGTTCATTGATCCAGCACAGTTTACTATGGCGGGATGGCTGCGGCTCAAACCCTCCCAAGGGTAAAACTGTAAACAAGCTACGTGCAAAAATCCAATACATGTTAAAATACAATAAATGTTTTATTCTTCATATTACTCTCCTCATTTTTCCTTCCTCAGTAAAAAACACCTTCCAGACCCCGGCTGACCTGCTCAGTATCATACAGAGGGACAGACGCAAACCGACCACCCAGATCCTGCAGGAGACGGACTTTCCCTCAAGAGCTTACTCACCCAAAGTACAGATGCCCTACAGTTGCCCGCGTGGACAGTGGCCCCGCAAGATAGAGCTCGAGAAGTGAGAAGAATTAGCTACTATTGATTTTTGAGAAAGGTTAAAAAGTAGCCGGAGATCAGATAAGATAAAATGAGTTGACAGATAAAGGGTTTTGTAAAAGTGTCATGGTTTAGATTGTAAAAGTTGAGTAGTGTTGGGGTACTTAATCATGTCCTAAATCATTTACGTGAGCTCTATTTTTGACAAATCCCTATCTGATAATTTTATACTTAAAGTTTGGTTTTATATTATAAAATCAAGTAATATCAACTCATTTTTCAATATAATACGTTTGACACAAAGAACTCAAAACTCTAGAAATAAGTTACACTACATGTCCAAATGTATGTGGACATCTAAGAGTGTGGTGTACGTGGATGTTCTACATTGTTGGAAACTGTTGAAAAGTTGGAAGCATACAATTGTATAGAATGTTTTTTTGTGCTGCAGAATTTTTCCTTTATTTTAATTAAGAGGCCCCATCTGGTTCCATCATGAAGTTGCCGTGTGGACGAACCAAGCTCAGTGAAGACATTTAGGTTGAATACTTTTGAGATGAACACTGGAACACTGACTATATCTCAGGCTTCTATGGCCATGATCAGTGCCTCACCTCAGTAATGCTCTTGTGGCTGAATGATCACAGATCCCCACAGCCATGTTCCTGGAAGAATGGAGCCAAAAAGGAGAGAATAAATGGGTACCCATAAACATTTGCTCACATAGTGTAGGGCAGTGGTGGGTCAAACGGTTAGGATTGTGGGTTTCTGATCAGAAGGTCTGTGGTTCAAGTCCCAGCACTGCCAAGCTGAGCCCTTGAGCAAGCCAGCTCCAGGGCGTGCTATATTCTGGCTGACCCTGTGTGTGTATTATGTAGTGATCTGACCATTTTACTAAATTCCATACAATAACTATTCAGGGAGTGATCACGTTCATTTGTTCTTTCAACAACTTCAAAAGTCTTCAAAAGTTTTCTAGCAAGATTCTCATAAAACAAAACACATTATTTGGGTTTTAAACGTCCCGGTTACGCAGTCATCAGAGAAAGACAGGGGACATGTACAGTATAAATAGCGCCCTTAAAAATTGCATTGAATAAATTCAATCAAGCCTTTGTTTTTTAAGGTTGAGACGAGAGTATCTGAAGTTAGACATCGCCCAGCTTCTGGCTGATCTAGGCATTGACTCCAGTCAGCTGGTACCCAGAACCCTGAGGAGCGAGGAGCGACCAGAGATCTCCGTTCAGTCTGTTTCTGAAGTGGTCAGCTCACCTGGAGCCTTCTACCTGCCCATGGAGGTAAACCTATTAATGTGTCTCACTAGAAGATATAGTGTGCTAGGATTAGTATATACTGTATGACTGATATGTTCACCCCTTGTATACTACAGCTTTAGTATCTTTGAATAGTACATTTTTACTGTGTGTTTTTTTGGGGCTGCAGATATTTGATAACGAGGATTTTGATCGCCGCACGCCCAAGGACTGGCTAGCTCTGGGGTGTGAGCAGGGCTCGAGCGAGCAAAAACCCGTCCCTGCCAAAGCCTTTCTGCCGACACACGATGCCACGTCTGCTGGTACAGAGCGTTCTCAAACAAGAGTTCTATGAAAGTGTTTTGTTAGGAGATATACTATTAACCTGATTCTGTACAGACCGTTTATTTTTTCTTTTATTTTTTTTTAAGTCGAGATAGATCAAGGATCTGAGCTTCTCCCTTCCTCTCTCTTTCTGTTTGTGATTTCTTTGGTGTAGAAGAGCAGAACACTAGCACTACAGAGTATACATGGCAGTCTGTCGGGGTTCTGGATTACTGCCCGGCGAAAAAGCAGTATATGGTGCAAAAAGCAGATCAGAATGGTTGTGTGAGAGACAGTGAGGGCAAACCTGTTTTAGGTGGAGCACAAAGACGTAAGGGTAAGTGCTCAAGGGTTTAATGTACTATATTTAGCGACATCTAACAGAACCATTTTTTGCCAAGTTCGTAATCTAGCTCTTTCTGATTGTTGATCTGATGATAAAAAGTGCATTAATCATACATTGCATCAATTGTCTGACTATACAGTACATCTCTATCTCTGTTCATCACCAGAACCTTTGGAATCAAATCAGTATTGGGTTCCACGGATCCGGTTGCAGTTCTGCGCAGAGGACCCACATATCTTTGCTCAGAGGGTCCAATTCGCCTGCCAAGCCAGGCGCAAAGCTGAGGCTCTGCTGCTCTACAATCTCTCTATAGACTGCATGCCCATGTGGAGCGGAGGCCCTGCGGTGCATCCAACCAGCCTCCAGCGCATCAAAACCCTCGCCCTCAGCAATCCGGGACTCCAGGAATCACTGTGAGAGAACCAGATAGAGAGAGAGAGAGAGAGAGAGAGAGAGAGAGAACAGTCTCTTTTAAGTTATAGATTCTTATGAGGGTGAGTCAAAAATGATCCGCACTCGGGTTATGTGGGCCGCACTGCATTATTGGCTCTTTCCGTTCAAGGCTCCTGTCTCCCCAGTCACTGCAGTGCAGGTGGGAATGCGTTACATCAGTTCATTTGTAATTGCGGTGCGAGCAAAAAAGGATTCCCCGCTTCATGTTTTTTCATGATAGAAGAGCAGCATGCAGGGATTCAGGTTGTTCCAGGTCTGAGGGTGTATCCGGTGCAGAAACAACTCACGGAAGATCATAACCAGAAACGTTTGAATATCTGAAAATAAAATTCGGACTGATATTATAAGGAAGGTGAAAGTTCCTTAGAGAGAATAATTACTGGTGAAGGTACTGTTTCATCACTGTGAGTCTGAGAGTAAACGGCAGAGGATGGAACGGAAACAACCTCAATCACAGACAGAGAAAAAGTTCAAGAGTTGGGCCTCCGAGTGGCGCAGTGGTAAAGTGCTCGCCCTATCAAACGGAGATCGCTGGTTCGGTTCCCGGGTGATGCTGTAACCTCTCACGGCCGGAGGTCTGGAGAGAGCTGATTGGCCGAGCTCTCTCAGAGGGGAGGGATGAGAGGTAAAAGGTGCTCCCACATTAATCACGGCTCTACAGCAGGAGCGGATAGCACTGTCCTCCGAGTGTGTTACGCCACCTCCAACGGTGCGTGAGCGAGCAGTTCGAAAAGATGCGGACGGCTGGCATCATGTAGTTCGGAGGAAACATGTGATAGTGTTAAGACTACTACTACCAGCTGAGGTAGTAGTAGTCTTAATGTGGGAGCCCCCTAGTGACGGGGAGGAATTGGACACGACTAAATCAGGGGGGGGGGGGGGGGGAATTCAAGAGACAACCATCAGCTGGAAAATTTCTTAATTGGGATTCTCAAGGGCCAGAAGTATTGGAACGCCATTAGGAAAAAGGTTCAACAATCTACAGTGCTCGTTACAGTGAGACGCTTATTGAAGTCCAAATTTCGGGTTTAAACGCAGAGGACTGATATCCAAGGGCGTCGATATCTTGCATGACGATGCACGTCCAAACACTTCTGCCGACACTGTCGATACTCTGCAAAAACTTGGTTTTGAGATGTTAAAGCATCCTCCCTCTAGTCCTGATCTCACTTCATCGGACTTCTGATGAAGCAGTGAAGACAGCGGTGCATTCGTGGTTCTCAGAATAAAAAAGAAAATTCATGAGGGAATACGAAAGTTTGTTGACTGATGGACAAAGTGTATGGAAAAGCAAAAAGATTATGTTAAAAAATCATGTCTTTTCTAAAAGTTCATTCAAATTAATTCTACAGCCAGAGTGCGGATCATCCTGACTCACCCTCGTAACAAAACTATTTAAGTGTCATGGTCATTAAGATTAAATGTCAATTGGAGCCAAGAACTTGCATAATATGAACAAAACTTGTCCTGATTTAATTTATGTTGGTTACATGGCAAGCAATTGTAGCAGTTTTTAAAAAAATCACATATACACATATGCTGTTTGTAGAGCAAAAGTAATATGCGCCAATGTGTCTGTGTATTTCTGCATAAAACACAGTGTTCAGCAGTGGATGGAACATCTAGAGAACAAGGTTCAGCTGGAGTATGCCCGCACCATGAACCAGTTGAGTCTTGATAAGACCGTGCAGGACGATCCCAAATCGTACCCCCACATCACACTGCCTGAGAAAGAACCTGAGAGAGTTCCCAACAAAGGTGTGTGTGTGTGTTTATGTTTATTAAACACATTATTAATCTATAGCGATGGTCTCTCTGATGATGGTAACACTGATGGCACGCTCTTGTGCAGGTTGTGTGTCTGTACCGGACTACCCGTTTGAGAAGAGCCGTGCCAGATTCATTTTTCTCACCCAGCTCACAAAGCCAGAAGTGATTTCTGCTTTGGCTACCGTTCAAGTTGAGTGTAACAGGGTGGCAGATTTGACCCTCTTCCAGGTCACCTTTAACAAGGCTATACGCCTGGAAGAGTTTGAACTTGTGCAGTCACAGATACACACACAGGTAACACCACACGTTTGATCGAACATTTCTACGCTTTATACTGTAGCGCTGCAATATGCTTTTCAGTGACACTACTTGCCGTTATCTCTGTTCAGGTGCAGCTTTTCCTGAGTGAGACCTGGGTCACCAATCTGTGTAGCGGGATCTGCTCCAGCCTGCGCAATGTTGGGCCTGGCTGGTACAGTCTGAGCGAGTCGTCGTGGCAGGTGTACTGCATGTCCAAGCTGTGTCGCTTGATGAAACAGATATGCTACAGACTCCAGGACACCCTGCGATCCTTGGTGCAGGACTCGCTCTCCTGCTTGGCTCAGCTGGTCTTAGATTCCTGCCAGAGTGTGATGCAGTGTTCCCCAGACATCGCCTGGGGAACTGACCTCATAAACAGTCCCTTTAAGTAAGACAGCGTGTTTTAGGCTCACATATTATTGTTGAGCAGAGATCTTTGTTGAACAAGGTGTCTTAGAACAGTAGAAGAATCTGAGTTAGATCTTCTTAGTATTTCCAAGGTCCTTTTTAAATGATTAGACATAAGAATGCATGAATGAAGACGCCTGGAAGATGCCTCATGTGCTTTCTCACAACGATGTTGTTTACAGACCAAAGAAGATCCCGCTGTTTCATGTGGACCTGGTCCTGGACCAGAGCGGGGTTCATTACAGCACCCCACTAGAGAACTTTGAGACGTCCATGAGGAACCTATTAGAGAAAGGCATCCTCTGCACGCATTATGTCCCTCAGCTGGAAAAGGTAACCTACATGTCCACTGATCGACTGTGATTAAGGACAATTCAAGTTTCATGTATCATTCATTACCTGTGTTCTCGTGTTCTCTTCGTTAGTCCATCATGAAGAACCTGTTTATCACTGGGGTTCCACTGTTGGAGGCAGTGGGACTGTATGAGCCAGAAGTGATGGAGGTGAAAGACGGAGTGGGCACCGCCCTGCTCCAGGCCACCATCCCTCTCCAAGCCTACGCTTGTGAATACGAATGCTACCTCGAGCTTCACAACTCTGACATCGAGACCCTTCTAAAGTACACTTCAATTTAAACTATATCAATCACTTTCTAAATCTTTCTACATCAAAAGTTTAGATGCACCTTCTCAGTCAGTGATTTTATTTATTTTTTTTATTGTTTTTAACATTGTATATTAATAGTGAAGATATTGGAATTACAACTGAAAAAATATGGAAGGATGTACAGTGGTCAACAAAAACATGTTAAATAACCCTGAATAGGTTTTATATATTCGATTCTTCACAGTTTTGCTTTGATGATAGCTTCACACAGTCTTGCCATTCTCTCACTCACGCCTCATGAGGTCTTCACCTGGAATGGTTTTTCCAACAATCTTGAATGAGTCCCAGAGGAATTGTTGGCTGTTTTTCCTTCACTCTCCAGGAACTCTAGTATCTACACCATCTCAGTTGATTTAGATCAACAATATTTAGATTGGGTCATTTTCGAGGCCAGGTCATTAATCTTACATCCTTTTTAGCGACTTTTAGCTTTTTTTTTTATCTCATTATACATCTGAGGCATTGAGAGTTCAGGACCTTGATCAAGGGCAGTTTGGCGTTTGTGAGGTTTGAAATGTTGAACCATAGTCCATTGTCTTATCACTTTCCTTCTTGGACACATAGCTCTTACATAGTCTAGAGGTGTGTTTGGGGTCATTGTCCTTTAGAAAACAAATAATGGTCCCACAAGGTGCAAAGCAGATGGGATGGCATATCACTGCAAAATGCTGAGATAGCCATGCTGGATAAGTGAGCTGTCAATTTTGACTAAGTCACCAACAGTTTGACCAGCAAAGCACTATCACACCATCACACCTCCTCCTACATGCTTCACCTACACCTAACAAGGACACGAGGGTCAGACATCTTACATTTGGACTCATCAGACCAAAGGACTGATCCAGTGATCTAATGTCCATGCTAGGATTTCTTAGCTGGATATCTTGAGTATTAATGTACAATGTTGAAAATAATAAAAATAAAGAGAAACCACTAAAGACAAAGGTGTATTCAAACTTTTGACTGGTAGTGTTCTGGTTGTCTGTTTGGTTCATTGTGTACAAAATGCATGATGTTACCCAGCATGTTCATGATACACTAGAATTAGCTAAATATTTTGTAGTGCTTGCCTCCAAACCTCAATATACACGGCCGACTTATATTCCATTAGGTTTCACAGAGGGAGTGGCTTAGTGGTTAGCACTGTCGCCTTGCACCTTCAGGGTCCGGGTTCGATTCCCACCTGAGGTCTGTGTGCATGTTGAATTTGAATGTTCTCCCAGTTCCTGGTGGGTTTCCTCTGGGACTCCGGTTTCCTCCCAATGAAATGAGGTTGATTTGCGGGAGGGGGGGCTGGGAGCTTAGATCAAGTGATTTGTCTGTGTCTTCTTTAATCTCTGTACCATATGCTAGGCTTTACAGTAAGGAGAACAGCACTCCTCTGGAGCTGAAGGAAGAGGTGTTGAGACATCTAAAGAAGAAAGAGATTTTGGAAGAGTCCCTCCCCTCAGTCATCATAATCGGGGCTTTCTTGGTGAATGTGGATTATGTGAAGCAGAACCTGTCTAAGAAATGTCACGTGCTAGCCAAAGCCGTGATGGACCGGCTCGCTCTCAGGCTCCGCGAGCAAATGGAGGAGGCAAGTTCCACAGTATTACATTGTACATCTTCGCAGCTTTTCTTGTGCTTACCTAAATTGTTATATTATGGGCGGCACAGTGACTCAGTGGTTAGCCCTTTTGACTTGCACCTCCAGGGTCCGGGTTTGATTCCCACCTCTGGGTCTTTGGTGTTCCCAGATTGTCCGTAGTGTGTAAATGAGCATGTGACTGTGTGTATGTGTTTGTGCCCTGTAATGGTATGCAATTACTGTTATTTTGTGTTTCAGGCATGTGAGGAGTTCAGGGTGATCAACAGGAAGCTGGATGAGCAGCCCAACAGCATTGAAGAGCTGGCGGACCAGAGGGAGTGGATGAAACAGATCCCAGAGCAGTTAAAGCTCCATGAAGTAATGAGATATTACGTACTTGTTAAAGTTCATTTTAGCACGATTTCTGATTATGCTGTTAAATTCCCTAAAACACACCATAGAAACAGCCAAACCAGACATTGTTGGCCACTACTTCTGTTTATGTCATCACTTAATAAACTGTATATTTAATTGATTTATAATGATGGTTGTAGTGCTCTTGTGTCTAATGTGTGTATAATGGATTTCCTGTCCTTACCTTTACTTGCACAGGAGTTTTTGTCCAAATCCATGGCTGACTACGAGCTACTAGACGAGTTCTACTACAATCTTACCAATGAAGATTTCAGCGGAAAGTATGCTGCATTTTCTTTTTCTTAAATTATAATTTTGCTGATCAGTCGACGATCAAATACACATAGCTGGAGTTTTATAGCAATTTGAGACAGTAAAATTTTTTTTTTATGTTTTTGTCAAACAAAGATGGACCGCAATGGCCTGGCCTCAAAAGATCCTCAATCAGATTGAAAGCGTTCACTTACAGCAGATAGAAGATGAAGAACGCTTTCAGAAGATCCAGATGGTTGACCAGAAGAATTTCTATGATCTTCTGCAATCCTTGGAGGTCAGAGCTCCCAGGCAAATATTCACATGTGGTTCATTGCAGTAAACTTAAAAGGTTTTAAGAGTTACCTTGTTAAATTTGTGTGTGTGTGTGTGTGTGTGTGCTTTAGATGGCGGTTGCAGGCTTTTCTAACTACACAGACATCAATCGTGCGCACGAAGTGGCAAATGAAGTGCGTCGGATTGCGAAACAGCTGAAGGAGTGTCAGAGCCTGGCGCTGGTTTACAACAACCGTGAGCGCCTCTTCGGCCTCCCCGTCACTAATGTATGTTTTGAACAGATATCACGGCATCGCCACAACGAATAAGTATAGTACAATGCTTTAGACAAGTTTGAATTTGAATTTGTTTAATTAATATTTGTTTATTTTTTCCTTCGACCAGTATGACAGGGTGCAAAAGTATAATCGGGACTTTCAGTCTTTTCGAGACCTATGGCTGACCACGTCTGATTGGCAGCGTTGGAACGACAGTTGGATGACCGACCCGCTGTCTTCAATCGACGCAGAACAGCTGGAGCGCAGTGTCAGCGACGCCTTTAAGACCATGCACAAGTGTGTCAAACAGTTCAAAGACATACCGGGTACGTGAAACATCTACATGTCTGAGATAAAGCGTTCACGTAGAAGAAGGAGGAGAGCCGTCCTTATTATTTTTACTGTTTCACAGCCTGTCAGGAAGTGGCTTCTCACGTCCGGGGCATGATCGAGAAGTTCCAGCCGCAAATCCCCTTGATTCAGGGCCTGAGGAACCCAGGGATGCGCAGCCGCCATTGGACCCTGTTGTCCGAACGCCTCAACGTGGACGTGCTGAACAAATCCGACCTCACGCTCTCTGAGTGCCTGGAGCTTGGCCTGCCTCAGCACATAGATGAGATTGCTCTGGTTGCCGAGGTGGCTGGCAAAGAGTACGCCATCGAACAGGTAATGTACTCTAACAGAATAGGATTTATGTCCCAGATATGAATGACACACCATAAAATTAACAACAAAACATCACATCAATCCTCAATTAATTTACAAAATAATGTTTTATGGCCATGCTTTACTCATCTGATCAGATTAATATTTACCATCCGTGTGAGATTAGGCTCTGGACAAGATGCAAAAAGAGTGGTCCTCGATCATGTTTGAGATTTTGCCGTATAAGGAGACAGGCACCTACATCATGAAGAGTCCTGACGAGGCGTCCCAGCTGCTGGACGACCACATCGTGATGACTCAGAGCATGTCATTTTCTCCCTACAAGAAGGTGTTTGAGGAAAGAATCACCACTTGGGAGAGCAAGCTGAGGATGACTCAGGTATAACCATGAGGTTGTAATTCATCAAATAAATTCTGATCATGTCTGATAGACACAGAACGTTCTCAGCATGTTTTACGTAACCCCTGTTGCCAGGATGTCCTGGAGGAGTGGCTGATGTGCCAGCGCTCCTGGCTTTACCTGGAGCCCATCTTCAGCTCAGACGACATCAACCGACAGCTGCCTGTTGAAGGGAAGAGATACCAGACCATGGAACGCACCTGGAGGAAAGTGATGAGGGCAGCATATGAAAACAGACAGGTGATTTTCGTCTCTCTCTTTCTCTCTCTCTCCCGGATCTTCCATCTAGTTTGAATGTATACGTGTGTATTTTATATACGAGGATTTATCAAAAAGTTTTGAGATTCTGTTGTTACAGATCCGTATGCCTTCCCTCAGACGCTTTAAAACCTGGCAGTAGAATTGGCTATTGACGGTCTGGCCTCTGAGGATGAATTCTTGATGCACAATGCTATGAATGTTGAAAAAGACGATGAGCGTTCACTCTGTTGAGCTACGGATCTGCCTCGTCTTTTTCGGTCATGGAGATGATGGGCTCTCAGACCGTGAAGACTGTTGCTTCATCTCAGGGTCGTACCCGTACACCCAAGTTTCATCACCGATGATGATCCTCGACATGAAGGATGGGTCATCCACGGCACGTTGACGGAGTTCTTGGCAGACTTTGATGCCACGTTTTTTCTGTTCCTGGGTCATCAGCCTGGGGACGAACTTGGCAATCGAATGTTCAAATCACACGCCTAGACTGTTCCGTGTAACACACCAACAGCGATAGCAATGTTGTGGATTGTTCTTCGACGATCATCATGCACAAGTTGCTGAACGTTTATTTTCGGAAGTTGAGCTCGTTGAACTTCGTTGAAGGTCTTCCTGATCTCCAACTCTTGAATCTACTCTTGAAGCTTGCGTGTCACTCAGAACACCTCGAACGACTTGTTGCAGCATCACCGCAAACTCCTCCGTGGCAGAGTTACACACAGAATTTTACACTCGCTATTTGTTCTAACTTGCTGTCCATAATGGAATAGCAGACCTGGTAACGCATGTGGTCAGATAAGCACCAGTTACACAGCTCCACATGTACACAGGATGATGTCTTTTGGCACGCTGACTTATGAAAGTCCTTGTGCTGCCATCTGTTGGCGTGTTACTATACTAGTCTTGAAACTTTTTGATACATCCTCATAGTGTGTGTTTTTAATGTGTGTCTTTGAGCTATTTTATTTTCATGGGTGTGCATGGATGTTATGTTGCAATTTATAGTGAACATTGTGTGATCTCTCATACTCAGGTCATTGACCTTTGCCCTGACAAGCGTCTCTTGACTAATCTGAGAGAGTGCAACAAGCTTCTGGAGCAGGTGCAGAAAGGACTGAGTGACTATTTGGAGACCAAACGGGGAGCCTTTCCCAGGTCAGCTATCCATTACCAATCATCAGTGTGTATTAGAGTAAAGTTAAAAACACTTGTTAAAGGAAAACAATACATGGCAGTGTGGAATGATGTGGATAATTAATTATCATTATATATAAAAATGCAGCCTGTCCTGCAAACTGACTGTAACAAAGCACTGGCTCTGGAGACTCCTTCCATTAAAATCTATGTTTCCAACAGGAAGCATCACAATATCATCAATTACACATTTATTTATCTGTTTATTGTTATTGTGAGCATGTCCTTATGATAAAGCCGCCACAGTGGACTATAAAGGTGCAGCTGCACTTCCATAGAAAATTAATCATCACCAGTGCTTCTGACCAATCCAAAGAATTCAACTTTGTGTTGTAGCATACATATATATTTTTTTATAATTCTTTTACTTATTACATTATTACAAATATCCTGATATTTCACCCTTCTTGATTACAGATTCTACTTTCTGTCTGATGATGAGTTGCTCGAGATCTTATCTCAGACCAAAGACCCGACAGCGGTGCAGCCCCATCTGCGCAAATGCTTCGAGAATATCGCACGGGTCAGTCTTCCACACACACACACACACACACACACACAATCACAATTTCATATCACAGTTTAAATAAGCCGAACCAGATGCAGCGAATCTTCCTCAGATATGACTGTAGCTTGTGTTTTATAACACGATTTCTGTAATGTTTTAGCTCAAGTTCCAACCGGACCTGCAAATCACACACATGTACTCCGGAGAGGGAGAGGAAGTCCAGCTTTACCTCCCCGTGTCTCCTACTGGGAATGTGGAGGACTGGCTGCGTGAGGTGGAGAAGACCATGAAGCTGAGTCTGCGTGACAACATTGAGCGTTCCCTTAAGGTTTATCCTGAGGTCAGTCTATCAGGGACAAAAAAATGTTAAACCTCAAAGAGTGGGGCAGGGTTCACCTGCACTTGTCCTATCAGCCATTGCACACACACACACACACACACACACACACACACACACACACACACACACACACACACACACACACACACACACACACACACACACAGAAACATGCAAACACACAAGCGTCACCTTGACACCCACTAGTGTGTGGTATCTTACTAGTTGTATGGTTTAATGTGATGCATTATATTGCAAATCATTTTCTGGTGAAATATATATACTGTATATAAAGTCACAATGATGCCCCTCTACTGTATGAATGCTGCATTATATCTAAATCTCCATTTACTTATTGTCATTTTTTCTGTTTCTTTGCGTAGGAACCCCGCACTAAGTGGGTGCTGTCGTGGCCGGGGCAGGTGGTCATCGCCGGATGTCAGACTTTCTGGACCCTGGAAGTTTCAGAGTCCCTAGAGAATGGAGACCTCGCCGATCGCTTGTACCCACAGCTCCAGACACAGGTATGACGATGATGATGAGAATCCAACGCTAATTTAGTGTAGTGCATATGAGAAAAATCAAAGTGTGTATATATACAGTAGATATACGGATCAACAATAACATTATGACCACCTGCTTAATATTGAATACTGTAGGTCCCCCTTTTGCCACCAAAACAGTAATAATCTGTGTGTTCTGACACCGTTCGAAGGAAACCAGCATTAATTCCTTTCAGCAATTAAGAACTACAACAGCTTTCAACCAGCCTTCACTCTCTATCACCCATTCCCCTGTCACCAGTTCACCGGTTTTCATTCCTTGGACCACTTTTACTATGTTCTGACCACAGCAGCCATCACACTTTGTCTCTTCTCACATCTGTAGCTACTTCTCACAGTAGCTACAGATACAATACAATAGGGCCAGGCGTAGCTCAGTGGTTAAGGTACTGGACTACGGTTCGGAAAATCCCAGGTTCAAACCCCACAACCACCAAGTTGCCACTGTTGGCATGGCCCTTAACCCTCAACTGCTCAGATGTATAATGAGATAAAAATGTAAGTCGCTCTGGATAAGAGCGTCTGCCAAATGACTAACTGTAAATACAATATCTCGGATGTAAGCGGGTATATTTGGCAGCAAGTGAACACCTTGTCCCTGAAGCTGATCGGTTGGAAACAGAAAGAATGGACCAATGTACGGATTTGAATGATTTTGAAAAGCGCCAGGTGGCACGGTGGTGTAGTGGTTAGCACTGTCGCCTTGCATCTCCAGGGTCCGGGTTCGATTCCCGGCCAGACTCGATTCCCATCTCTGTGTGCATGGAGTTTGCATATTCTCCCCGTGCTTGGTGGGTTTCCTCCCACAGTTCAAAGTCATGTATTTTAGGCTAATTGGCGTTTCCAAATTGCCCGTAGTGTGTGAATGAGCGTGTGAGTGTGTGTATGTGTGTGTGCCCTGCGATGGATTGGCACCCTGTCCAAGGTGTACCCTGCCTCGTGCCGTAAGCCTCCTGGGATAGGTTCCATACCCTGAATACAGGATAAAGCAGTATAGAAGATGAGTGAGTGAGTCAAAAGGGCCAAATTGCAATGGCTGGAGGACTGGATCAGAGCAACTCCAAAACGTCAGCTCTCCCTGCAATGTTGAGAACCGACCAAAAGTGGTGCGAGGAATTAGAACCAGTGAACTGGAGACAGGGTCATGGGTGGCCAAGACTCACTGATGCACATGGGGAGCTAAGGCTGGTCCAATGTACGAGCTACTGTACTGTTGCTCTCTCTAATTGATGAAAAGGTTAATGCTGATCTCCAAGTGTCAGAACACACAGTGCATTGCTGTTTTGGTGCCACAAAGGGGGGAGACCTACTCAGTATTAAGTGGGTGGCCAAAAGTGGGTGGCCATACAGTAATTTTATGGCTGATCATTGTGTGTGTGTGTGTGTGTGTGTGTGTGTGTATTACCAAAAGTGGATTGTTTAATGTTTTTTGAAAGCTTATGTGTTTAAAAGTATGTGTCGTGCTTAGCTGGGAGACCTGGTGCAGCTGGTGAGAGGCCGTCTGTCTAGAATGCAGAGGGCTGTTCTCTCTGCTCTCATCGTGATCGAGGTACACGCTAAAGACGTGGCTGCCAAACTGGTGGATGAATCTGTGGCCAGCGTTAATGACTTCGAGTGGATCAGCCAGCTCAGGTCAGGAGATAACACAATAAATTATGGATAACAATTATATGTGTAAAGCATGAACTTATGCAATTGTGTGTGTCATGTGTTGTCAGATATTACTGGGACAGAAATGACCTCTATATTAGGGCGGTGAATGCAGAATTTCTCTATGGCTACGAGTATCTTGGTAACTCTGGGCGACTTGTCATAACACCACTGACCGACAGGTAAAACAGCAGAGGAAGATCAATACAGACACAACACGCCATAGCCACTCATTACACCCAGAGCTCACGTGTTAACTCACATGTCCTGCTTTCTTTGTCTCACCCAGGTGTTACCTGACCCTGACTGGTGCTCTGCACCTAAAGTTCGGAGGCGCCCCAGCGGGTCCAGCTGGTACCGGTAAGACCGAAACCACTAAGGACCTGGGTAAAGCGCTGGCCATCCAGACGGTCGTCTTCAACTGCTCTGACCAGCTCGACTTCATCGCCATGGGAAAGTTTCTCAAGGGTCTGGCAAGGTCAGGCACGCTTACCTGGTGCTCTTTTTAAGCTGCTGTACAGGTGCTGAATGCAATGTATATGTATCATGTCAGTGTCTTTGTATAAACAGTTCTGGAGCTTGGGCGTGCTTTGATGAATTCAACCGTATTGATGTGGAGGTGCTGTCCGTGGTGGCTCAACAGATTACCACCATCCAAAAGGCGCAGCAGCAGAGAGTGAGCTAGGACACACTGTCAAGCATATATGAATAGTATAAGATGGGAAACAGATTCTAATATAAAGTGGAATGTGTCCCTTTTTTAAGGCGGAGCGGTTTACATTCGAAGGCTCAGAAATCCCGCTCGTTCCCTCCTGCGCCGTCTTTATCACCATGAACCCAGGCTACGCAGGTCGAACTGAACTACCTGACAACTTAAAGGTACACCTCCACCACTCGTATTTACCCAAATTAGTTAAGTTTTGCCATGAGCTACACTGCAGTTTTATTTAATGTCCTTCAGGCTCTGTTTCGACCGGTTGCCATGATGGTCCCAAACTACGCCATGATCGCTGAGATCTCTCTGTACTCATTTGGCTTCGGAGATGCAAAAGTCCTCTCCAAAAAGATCACCAGCACCTTCAAGTTGTCCTCCGAGCAGCTCAGCTCCCAGGTCTCATGTCCTATATGTACTGTCACATGTAGGAATACAACGTAAACCTTACGCATTGCTTCTTTAAGTGTCGGGGTGTGTTGTGCTATATGTTATGTAGGACCACTACGACTTTGGCATGAGGGCAGTGAAAACCGTGATCTCTGCTGCAGGAAACCTGAAGAGAGAGAATCCTGAAATGGATGAGGTGAATGGATGGATTGATTGCACACGTACTGTACATCTGCTTATAGAACGTGACATAAAACGTGCAATTAAAAAAAACAGTATTTGTGCTGATATTTTTTTATGCTATACATGTAATACTGAAAATGTGTGAATGCCAAAGAAGCTACAAGTTTACGCAACATGAAAGTGACCGATCTTGCTTCCTTAAACATTTGCTAACGTCAGCCATTTTGAAGAGATGATTTTATATGTGCCGCTAAAATAGTAATTTTTCAGCGTTATATTGTCTCGCTTTAAACAATAATCATTCAAAATGCGAATTATTCATATAATATTCATTCTATATTCAGTATTCATTCTAAAATTGGTGGAAACTTCCCGAAGCATATGACCTGATTTTTGCTTAAGAAATTGTTGCTTAAGTTCTTTTTTGGTAAAAGTTTAAAAACCAAAAGATCTGTAGTGACCGTAACCATGTTGCAATATTTTAATAATTTAGCATTTTAGAATAATACACTTTTTCAGGTTTATGCCTTTTCATGTGAAATCTAAATTGGCCAAGTTTCATCTGAATGACAATTAAGATCATTGAAACATTAAAATTAATTATTCATAAAATATTTGAAGTAACAGACACTACATAAAATGGCATGGAATTGTATTTGGCAAATGTGTTTCTTTTTATCTGATAAAAATATATGTGTATGAATATTTACAAAAAACACAACATGGATTGGGAGTTAAGCAGCATTGTAACGGGTTTAACTTACGGGCGGCACCACAGACACGGGTTAAATAGGATAGGGTTAAAAGGAGGGAGGTAGGGAAAAATGATGCACATGCAGGTCTGTAGGCAGTGCCCCGCTGGCATGCGGGCACAAGCTGGTGAGCGAGGAAAGCCCGAGATCAATCAGCAATGATTATAACCAGCCATTGCCCATTCCCACGGCCCCGCCCCTTCATTTCATTTAGGCATTTGACAGACGCTCTTATCCAGAGCGACTTACATTTTTATCTCATTACACATCTGAGCAGTTGAGGGTTAAGGGCCTTGCTCAAGGGCCCAACAGTGGCAACTTGGTGGTTGTGGGGTTTGAACCTGGGATCTTCCGAACCGTAGTCCAATGCCTTAACCACTGAGCTACCAGCTAAAGCAGGCAGCGATCTAGCAAGGAACGAGAGACACCACAATAATCTTATCCAAAAATTTAGATTTTTTTACCTAGGTGAGACACTTGTAACTTGCAACAATACCATGTTTTGGCCGCCATATGCACATCCTTTCTACCATATAAGTCTCTTTATTTTCATCTATCTAATAAAGTCAGAAATTAAGCTACATAGTAACTTCTGTGTGCTTCTGCAGGAGCTGATCTGTTTACGCGCCATCAGAGACGTCAATGTGCCCAAGTTCTTGCAGGATGACCTCAAACTCTTCAACGGCATCGTGTCTGACCTCTTCCCGAAGATCCGCGAGGAAGCCATCGACTATGGCGTGCTGGATGAGTCCATCCGTAACGTCTGCAAGAGCAAGGGAATAAAAGATGTGGACGGTGAGAGTTTAAGATCCTGTAAGAAATTGCTGACTGAGCAAATTTAATTCTGGATGCTCCTTTGCATTTCTGTTTTATTTTTATTTGCAGGTTATATCACGAAAGTCATTCAGTTGTACGAGACCACGGTGGTGAGGCACGGCTTGATGTTGGTTGGACCGGCCGGCTCAGGCAAAACGAAGGTGATTCCAGTTACTCCAACTTTTACTTTATCGCCATTTATGTATTTACTGGTCAGCAAGAACTTTGTTTTAATCCCTTCTACATCCACTGGTAAGCTACCAAACCTTATAGCCTCGTGCATTTTGCTTGCATCCCTCAGTGCTACGAGGTGCTGGGGACGGCCATCACGGCTCTACAGGGTCAGCCATCTGTCAGCGGTGGAGTGTACCAGCCTGTTCAGACCTATGTCCTAAACCCTAAGTCCATCACTATGGGGCAGCTGTACGGAGAGTTCGACGTGCTCACACACGAGTGGTGAGTATCCAACGGACATCCTGATCTTCATGCTTATTACTGCACATTAACCAGGAAAAATGTAAAGTGTAACCTTTTAATTCTCATTTAAATTTCTTCTGTTACGCTCAGGACGGACGGCATCCTGTCATCCCTGATCCGCACCGGAGCTGCTTCGATGGACGAGGAGAAGAAGTGGTACATGTTTGACGGCCCGGTGGATGCGGTTTGGATCGAGAACATGAACACCGTCCTAGATGACAATAAGAAGCTGTGTTTAAGCTCGGGGGAGATTATCAAACTTACAGACGTGAGTTCTGGTCCACAACTCTTTATGGTCTCTTTTTTTTTTTTTCTTTATTGTCAGAATCTCTATCATCATGTCCTCTCCTTGTGTCCAGGTGATGACTCTGATGTTCGAGGTCCAGGATCTGGCCGTGGCTTCCCCGGCCACGGTGTCGCGCTGTGGAATGGTGTATTTGGAACCCAGTATTTTGGGACTCACTCCATTCACTGAATGTTGGTTAAAAATAGTCCCTGCACTTCTGCGGCCACATACCGAGCAACTCAATTCTCTCTTCACGCGATTCCTGGAGGTCAGTCTTTTTTAACTTAGAGATCAAACCACTACAGCCGTGGCCAAAAGTTTTGAGAATGACACAAATATTAATGTGCCGCTTGAGTGTTTTTAGAAGGCCATTGGCGGCTCAGTGGTAGGTTTCTCGCCTGTCATAAGGAAAGCTCGGGTTTGATTCCCAGCCAGTGCCCAAATTCCAGCACCTGGATACAATGCCGGTCCCAAGCCCAGTCAAAATGGGAAGGTTGTATCAGGAAGGGCATCCAGCAATAAAACCTGTGCCAAGCTTGTTTGCGGACCGGCTGGTCCCCTGTGGGACCCCTTGCCGAAAGACCAACTGCTGCTTCAGTGTTTTTATATCTTTTGGCAAATGTTACTATGGTATACTGAAGTATAATTACTGTACAAGCATTCTGTATGTGTCAAAGGTTTTTATTGACAATTCATTTTTAATTTATGCAAAGAGCC
Organism: Channallabes apus; assembly: GCA_030522415.1. Taxonomy (NCBI): domain Eukaryota; kingdom Metazoa; phylum Chordata; class Actinopteri; order Siluriformes; family Clariidae; genus Channallabes; species Channallabes apus. The sequence goes on from CM060123.1 coordinate 4,795,821, forward strand.
AATACAGTAATTGCAGCGTTAAGCATTCTGAGACTATTCATGCGTGAGGTCGCTTCTCAGCCAAGTTTGTCTAAGAACACAGTCATGAAAAAATAAGGGGTACAAAAAATTACGTCCGAGAGCAACTTCTCGCAACCATTCAAGAACAGTTTGGTGATGAACAATGCCTTCTTAGCATGATGGAGCTCCCCGCCATAAGACAAAAGTGATAACTAAGGGGCATTTTGGGTCCATGGCCAGAAAACTCCCCAGACCGTAATCCCATTTCGGACTTGTGGTCCATCCTCAAGAGGCAGGTGGACAAACAAAATCCCACAAATTCTGACAAACTCCATGCATTGATTATGTACGAATGGGCTGCCTTTTGCATAAACTTAATGTAATTGCCAATAAAAGTCTTTGACACTCATTAAATGCTTGTAATTATAATTATATATCAGTATACCAGAGTAACATCTCACACAAAGATCTAAAAACACTGAAGCAGCTGACTGTGAAAATTAATATTTGTTTCATTCTCAAATCTTTTGGTCATGGCTGTACTTGTGTGGACTTTTAGGAAAAGCTCAGATATGTGTATTTGTGCACAGGATTCTATAATGTTTGTGAGGAAGTCAGTGACCGAAGTGATCAGTTCGATGGACAGCAACCTGACCTCCTCTTTACTCAAACTGCTGGACTGCTTCTTCCGGCCCTTTATCGCACGAGAAGTAAATTGAATTGCTAAATGTTTTTTTTTTAAGTAAGATTTATTTGATTTTATTAGAGTATACATGAACATTCTTTACGGATTGCTTTCTCTCTCTCTGTGCATTTGTAGGGACAGAAACCTATTCCTCAGGAGAAGCTTGACCGTGTGAACGAGCTGATTGAGCCGTGGTTTATTTTCTCTCTGATATGGAGCGTAGGAGCCACCGGAGATGCTGCTAGTCGCCAACGCTTCAGTGCTTGGCTAAGAGACAAAATGACGAAAGAAAAGGTACTTGACCTTAATAACAATTTCTTGCCATATTTACGCTTAAAAGAACCCCAAACCTCTGAGAAGTACGGTGTATATTTGTGCTTTGCACTATTGCACATTGCACAAAATGTTTTAATGATTTCATAATGAAGAAACCAGATTTTTGTCCGGTTATGTCATTACGTATGAAATTAGATTTATCAGGCATATGTATTAAATAAATATCAGCTCTCAGTGGATGGCAGCTGTTTAAACATTCAGTGTGTTTATTCTTTTCGTAGATTCAGTTGTGTTTCCCCGAAGAGGGACTGGTGTATGATTATCGCCTGGACGACGCAGGTATCACTCTCCGGCAAGAAGATGAGGAAGATGTCAAAAAGAAGGTATGGGAATTAAATACATTTTTACGTTGTCCCGGTGTGTTAATATCCTGTAAGTGCAGTTCATGAAATTATTCACTAAATATTTTTTTTTTTTTTATTATTTATTATTATTTTACAAGGTGCAATGGGTCAACTGGATGAATTATGCCAGCAACATCGTCATCACTCCGGAAACCAGCTACGCGGACATCATCGTGCCTACCGCCGACACCGTGCGCATGTCCTTTCTGTTAGACATGCTTCTGTCCAATAAGAAGCCAGTATGTTGCTCTCAAGTCATTTGTGTTATCTAAACTAAAAGATAGATAGTGTTTTATTAGCATAGCACATGCCAATGTCTAAAACATGGTGCCAAAAAGTGTCTCATCTAGGTGAACTTTTTCAGGTAGGATCATATAACACCATTTTTCATAATACTTAAAGCTTCCTAAAGTATTTTCCGATCTCCGGATTTTTTTTGTTGTAAAAATTCATATATATTGATATTTTTATTATATAAAAAGAAACACATTTGCTAAATACATTTTCATGCTCTTTTATGTCCAGAGTGTCCGTAACTTTTTAAAATGTAAATCTTTCAATGATCTTAATTGTCATTTAGATCAAACTTGGCCAATTTAGATTTCACATGAAAAGACATCAAATTTAAAAAGTTGTTAAGATATTGCAGCATGAATTTGACATGGTTACAGACACCAAAAACCAAATTAAGCAACAGTTTTTACAGGTCATATGCCTCGGGAAGCTTACACCAATTTTTAGTAATAATACCCATAAAGAAATATGAATAATTTGCATGTGAAGTGAATATTATTTGAAGCGAGACAGTATAATGCTGAAAAATGGCCATTTTCTATACATATATATATTTTAGGGAAGCAAGATTGGTCATTTCCATGTCGCATAAACATCAGAAGTACTGTAGGTTTTTGGCAAATTATATATTATTAGATATTATATAATATTTGGATTATATGCATAATGTAAAAAAAAAAAAAAAAAATATATATATATATATATATATATATATATATATATAGTATTCTGTATCAGCCATAATGTTGTGTTTTGGCTGTAAGCAAGTGGAAATCCTGCAATGAAACATATGTGGGGGTTTTTTAGGTGCTGTGTATCGGCCCCACAGGCACGGGCAAGACCCTGACCGTGTCCGATAAACTGCTGAAAAACATGCCGGCCGAGTACATCACACACTTCCTCATGTTCTCCGCCCGCACCTCAGCGAACCAGACACAGGATTACATCGACAGCAAACTGGACAAAAGGTCTGCTTCACTGAGTCTTAAGCAAAGTGATTTTGAAAAAACCCCAAAAAGAATTCTGAATATAGTTGGCAAATTGGTTGGCTAATACTTTCTATGAAACGTTGTTATGATTGTAACCATCATGGTTGTGGTGTACCAGACGGAAAGGTGTTTTTGGTCCTCCGTTGGGAAAGAACTTCGTCTTTTTCATCGATGACCTTAACATGCCCATGCTGGAGACATACGGTGCCCAGCCGCCCATCGAGCTCCTGCGCCAGTTTATGGACCACGCAGGCTGGTATGACCGGAAGCTGATAGGTGAGCAGATGGTAACTGTGTATTTACACACATAATCTTTCAGCATAATTGGATGAAGAGTACAGTACATTGCACATTCTGTACTGTACATAGTGGTCAGTTGTTTAAAAAAAGTAAACGATATCTATTCTTTTTACCAGGGACATTTAAGCAGTTGGTAGACATCAATTTCGCATGCGCCATGGGTCCTCCTGGTGGAGGCAGGAACCCAATCACACAACGCTTCACGAGACACTTCAACTACCTCTCCTTCACCGAGATGGAGGACTCCAGCAAGAGAAAGATCTTCTGCACCATCCTAGGCAGCTGGTTGGGTAAGAAAGACATTTTAAGAGCATTTCATCGCTTGTGTGTGTTGTTCAGTACCTAAACCTGGTCTTGGAGATCTTCATCAGTCCTGCAGTGTAATGTTGTATCTCAGATTCTAGCATTTCTGAATGCCTGTTCTTCTGCAGAAAAAGCTCCAGAGCTGATTCCCCTGAACACAGCCCTAGTGGATGCCACTATTAACGTGTACTCCACCATCACCTCTGGCCTCCTGCCGACTCCAGCCAAATCACACTATACTTTCAACATGCGCGATCTGTCCAAGGTCTTCCAGGGTGTGCTTATGGCGAACGCTGGAAAGATCCAGGTAGAGAAAAAAAGTACATAAGCACAAGAAGTTGTGAACATGAAGTCGTTTGTAAGAGAGGATATCTTGCATGTTAATAAAGCTCATAACACCCAGGAAATCGATATATTTTTTTAAAAGCATAGTGTTTTTTTTGTGTGTGTGTGTCTCATCTCAGGACAAGGTTCAGCTCCTGCGCCTGTGGTACCACGAGAGCTGCCGGGTGTTCCAGGACAGACTGGTGAGTCAAGAGGACAGGGACTGGTTCGATCAGCTGCTGCAGAAGCGCATCGAGGAGTTCGACTGCAGCTACGAGGAGGTGGTGCCGTGCCAGCCGGTCCTGTTTGGAGACTTCATGATCCCTGGTGCTGATCCCAAAGTGTACCAGCTCATTGACGACAAGGAGAAGGTGGGACACTATATACAGTATATGTTTATTTAATGTGTGTTGTTTCAGCATTTATTAGTTACTAGCGTAAGTATCCATAGTTGATGGTTAAAGAGTTTGTCAAAAGAGTTAAACGCTTAAAGCTAAAAATACTCTCTAACTTATTAATACGAACAAATCAAATGTTGTATGGTTGAGTATTTTATACCTTGTTTACGCCGAATACACTCCCTGTTCGGTAATCGGAGAGAGAATCACAGATGAGAAATGGAAAAAGTCGATCAGATAAAGATGAAGTTTTGTCTTAAAACGACTCCTGCGTGTTAAAATTCACTTATACCACTTCAGCGCTGTTATTTCAGACAAAGTGAAAATATGAACTAATCCCAGTCAAAATATTCACTTTATCTTTTCTAATTAATATCTATTGGTGCAGGTGTTTGTTTACATTGAGACAGTAGCGCATTAGTAGCTTATTGTAAAGTAGATTATTAAATCCGGGACATAACTGTTCGTGAGATCGCTTTTACTCAACATTTTGATTTTAGCGCATAACACTGGGCTCTCAGTTCAGGTATTTCACACACCCATGAAATTCTTCTGAGACTGATTTCTGGTCCTCCAATGTATGAAACGTGAAGATATCATTGAAATAGCGAGTTCTGAACCTTTCTTTTATTTATATAGGTGACATTTCTATCTTTGAATTTACTCTGTCTTTTTTCCTACAGCTGGCTCGGGTAATGGAGGAGTACATGGACGACTACAACCAGATCAACACGGCTAAGATGAAGCTAGTTCTCTTCATGGATGCCATCCAGCACGTGTGCCGTATCGCCCGCATCGTGCGCCAGCCGCTCGGAAACGCACTTCTGCTCGGATTGGGTGGCAGCGGGCGCCAGTCCCTCACCAAACTCGCCTCACACATGTAAGAGACTACACTGAGTCTACACAGTCTGTATGGGGTAACTTACTACCAACTTAAGGTTTTTAGGCATTTGCGCAGTTAAATGGTTGTTTAATTCAATCCAAGACAAATCGCACGCACCTTTAAAAAGGTTGAAGAGCAATAATTTATAATCCAAGCTCCAGTATTCAGATCTACTGTACATAGTTTCTGTACTCCAGGGTTTTCTCAGAACTGAGACTGAGGGCGATTGCATTCCATACTCGTACAGATGTGTAAAGCTGTAATGCATTCAATAATTTAGGGTTAGAACACACATGCAGAGGGTTCCTACTTCAAACATGGAACATTTTCTAAGCAGGAGCATTCTGGATACACACGCAGTCATTAAAAAGTCATTATAGCTCCGTGTCTAAGCACTGAGTCCATGTGTAGGATTCCGCAACCAATCATTATGGCAAGTACAAAGAAGCCGTGTATGGGAGAATTGAGCCAATTAGCATTATTACTGGTCACAGATAATATAAAGCAGCTCTTATTATACTGCCGAGGACCTAATAATGTGGTCACACATGTTGGGCATTAAAGGTTAAAGTGCAGATGTACACTGTCAGAGGTTCCTCATCGCTTTTGTGCCACATGTGAGTGCGCAGACACTGCAAATTAGCATGCGCTACACTATAACGACCACATGGAAAAGAAAGGCGCGTGACATTGCGTTAAATACTTCTAATAAACTGTACTTGGAAAAGAAATGAGTCAGAACCAAACGGTTCACAACGGTTATTAAAGTTAGTAACATTAGCTATTAAATATTAGCATAAATACAAGTTGTTGACGGGATAAGAGTTTGTAGAAAGAGTTAAAAGGTTAAAGCTAAAAGCTAGGTGTCATGTGTGTCACCATGTCATGTCATTTAATGTCCTGCTGTTTTGTTTGTTGCGCTCCATTCTGTGACCGTCGTTGTTGTGTGTTCCAAGATGTGACTACGAGTGCTTCCAGATCGAGCTGTCGAAGAACTACGGTGTGCCCGAGTGGAGGGAGGACATTAAGAACATCATGATAAAGGCCGGTGTCACGAATGCTCAGATCACCTTCCTTTTTGTGGACACCCAGGTAAAGTTCATGGTGAACCTGAATATATGATTAATCTAAGCTAAGGGACGGCACGTTGGAAATAGTCCAAATGGCATTTTATCGGTGATATCCAGAACACTGAAACACGTTCAATCCTACTTGCTGCTTTTCAGATTAAGAGCGAGTCGTTCCTGGAGGACATTAATAATATCCTGAACTCGGGCGACGTGCCCAACCTGTACAGCGGAGACGAGCAGGAGAGGATCATGGCTGCCATGAAGCCTGTGGTGCAGGATCTCGGCATGCAGCCCACCAAGACCAACCTCATGGCCGCCTACGTCAGGAGAGTCCGCAGCAACATCCACACAGTGCTGTGCATGAGGTTCATAAACCATTCTGTAACCCATTTTTTATGGAGACACTCAAGTCTAAAAGGTTAAAGCTAAAAATAAGCTGATCAGCATCTGGTTTAGGGCTGCAACAACTAATCGATAAAATCGATAATTATCGATAATGAAATTCGTTGTCAACGAATGCCGTTATCGATTAGTTGGGCTGCTCACGTTACTGAGGCGCGCGACCACAAGATACACAAATACACAAATAAACACACACAGATTCACAGTCGCTCGCGCAATGGAGGTTACAGAAGCGTTTGCAGGAAAAAGCGCGCGCGCCAAGTCCTCCAAGGTATGGCAGCAGTTTACATTAAACACCTCTTATCGGGCGTTAAAAGCGAGCGGTTTTCTGCCGGTCGTAGTGTCCCATGAGCGCGGATGAAGCGCCGAGGGTTTTCTACACATGTGGGCGCCCCTAGCGACGGGGAGGAATTGGCCACGACTAAAAAAAAAAGGAGTCAGTGAGAGAGTTCACACGGGCTTTGGTGACGTGTGTTTGTCCGGCTGCGTGGTTATACGGGGTAAAAATAAAAAAAAACCGTTGCATGCAGCTTTTTCTTGGCGTTCAAATCCCAACGAACGCAAGGAAAACACTTCTAGTTCGTTTTCTTCACGTTCAGTTTACACCTCGGAAGACCGGATATATCCTATGATCCTACAGGCTATACAGGGGGAAATGCGGGTAAAGGGAAAAATAAACAGAGTGAACCCAGTAGCGGCCATTTTTTTTCTCTCCCTACGTCCTTACGAGAATGTCTAGTATAGCAAAATGGTCTATATATATATATATATATATATAAATATATATATATAAAAATTTATTGAGACAACAACAAAAAAGGATAAAATACATGAGAGGATCGAAATAATGTATAAACCGTGACAAGGATGTAGCAAGAGACACTTTCATTAAAAATAATATCATAATAATCTAGAAGTCTATTATTCTTATTATTAAGTTGAATTAATTAAAATTTAAAATTGAGGTCATTCTTAACAACTGAATATGTCAGTGTATTTTTTTAAACTAGTGTGTGTGTGTGTATAATATATATATATATATATATATAAACACACACACACACAGATACACCATATCAACACTGTTAACTTGCCATCTGCAATTATTGTTAAAAAAGAATGTTGATTTACATGAACTAAGGTTTAAATGTCAAAATTAAAGATCATTATACTCTATGTGGCTATTGTATTTTTAAAAGTTTATTTTTATACATAAATAATACCTTGATTTATGGTTTTATATTGTTAAGCAAAACAGCAAATTAAAGCGGTCACTTTTTATCCGATTAATCGATTAATCGAAAAAGAAATAGTCCAACTAATCGATTATCAAAATAATCGTTAGTTGCAGCCCTAATCTGGTTTATAACTTCCATCCTACTCAACATTTAGATTTATACGTAGGTTTAACTTCAGGCATATAGCGAAGGACTGGCGGACATTTCATTAAATTCTTTCCAGTTTTGCGTCAGACAGACAGACAGACAGACAGACAGACAGAATTTTTTCAGAGACTGGTTTCTGGTCCTCCAATGGATGAAACGTAAAGCTGCCCCAATGTACAGACAAAACCTTTCTTTTATTTATGTATACATGCAGTGTACAAATCAAGGGTTGCCAGATTCATTAGGTTTGGTCCTGGCATGGTACTGAAGGTTCCATAAATAAAACCTACTTTTCTGAAACCTGCTCGTTTTCCCTCTACAAGCCCGATAGGTGAAGTCTTCCGCGCCAGGCTCAGGCAGTTCCCGTCTCTAGTCACATGCTGTACTATTGACTGGTTCAGCGCCTGGCCACAAGAGGCCTTGCTTTCTGTCGCCACGTCCTTCCTCAACGAGCTACCAGAGCTGGATGCGAGTCCCGAAGCCCTAAAAGGCCTGGTGAGAAAAAGTCTTGAAAAAATGTTTCTGCGTCCATACAGTACGAGCGCTGCACATAAATCATACACCCATCAAAAGATCTACAGACTCTACATCTTCTGTTTTTAGACGGAGATGTGTATGGAGATCCACCAGATGGTGGCTCTCAAGTGCGTCCAATACCGCACTGAACTCTCGCGCTATAACTACGTCACACCCAAGAGCTACCTGGAGCTGCTCAGTATTTTCTCAGCCCTGATTGGACAGAAGAAGCAGGAACTGCATGGTGCTCGTCAGCGCATGAAGGCGGGTCTGGACAAGGTGACCTCAACTTAAAAGAAAAAAAAAGTGTGTTTGCATCTGTTTTTTTCTGAATCTGACTCCACTATGTGTGTGTGTGTGTGTGTTGCAGCTCTTGAGCACATCTGACGATGTGGGTAAGATGCAGGAGGAGTTGGAAATAACGAGGCCTCTGCTAGCAGAGGCAGCCAGAGAGACAGACATCACCATGGAGAAAATTGAGGCAAGTGACATCATCAAATAATATGTTCAGTTCATTAAATGACGTCTTATTGCTAGTGGTGTGTCAATATATCTGTGTGTGTGTGTGTGTGTGTAGAAAGACACGTTGGTTGCAGAATCGACTCGTGTGGATGTCCAGGCCGAGGAGGCCAAGGCTTCTGAGAAGGCCGGTGTAGCAGCCGCATTTGCTGCAGAAGCACAACAAAACCTTGATATAGCTCTGCCTGCACTGGATGATGCTCTAGCCAGCCTCAAGTCTCTCAACAAGAACGACGTCACTGAGGTGATGCTCAATACCACAAATTACACCGAAACGTAAAAAGATGAATTGTGTTTTCTTTTTCTTTTGTCATGTTTTGAAGCGTGTGTGTTGGTGTCGCGCTGTCCAGGTGAGGGCGATGCAGAGGCCTCCTCAGGGAGTGAAACTGGTCATCGAGGCGGTCTGCATCCTGAAGGGCATCAAACCCAAAAAGATACCTGGAGAAAAGCCGGGGACCAAAGTGGATGATTACTGGGAGCCTGGAAAAGGACTTCTGCAGGACCCTGGGAAATTCTTAGACGGCCTGCAACAGTTTGACAGGGTCACATAGATACCTACACACGCTTAGTTTTCTAGTAGACTTCATCAGACACTGTATACGTTTGTGATTTTTCTTGATGTAGCAGTTGTGTAGTATAGTAGTGCATGTGGGTAAATTGGGCTGCTTTCACACTATGGACCGAAGCACTGGATGGATTCTGAAACATCCCAAAGTTCAGTGTGTCCGCGTAATATAACAGAACTCTGTATATAACCCAGGCATAGATCAGCATACTTTGCTCAAGTCCACGTAAGAAGCTGATCTTGGGCACGGTGTGGTGTACCGTAAATTGTAAAAATTTAAATTTTTATTTGCCATGTGCACCACCAGACACGGTATGATTTGCAGTGAAATACTTACTGTATACCACTAGATAGGACAGGATGGAAAGATTTTACTATAATAAAGTTGCACTATAAGAATACAACTAAAATAAAAATAGAGCTTCCAAAAAAGAAATTGAATGAAAAATTAAAACCTATAATTAAAATAATTTACAAAAGGAACAATAAAATGTAATTAAAATGTAATTCACAATGTGGCCAGCAGGTGAGTGGGGAGGGAGGCGCAATCGCACCCGAGCCCAACACAAAGCCATCGCACCTAGAGTGAAAGCGGCTTTAAATCCATTACATGATTAGGTTCTTTCTCAACATTCTACCTACTCGTTTTAAGTTGAAAATAGTTTAATTTCTTTTTTTTTCTCCCCCTCTGACACCCACCAAGAGAGGCAACTAAATCACAGCTTACAATTATTCATTCATTCATTCATTCATTTTCTATACCGCTTTATCCTCTATTCAGGGTCGCGGGGGACCTGGAGCCTATCCCAGGAGACTTCGGGCACTAGGCGGGGTACACCCTGGACAGGGTGCCAATCCATCGCAGGGCACACACACATACACACACTCACAATCACACACTACGTGCAATTTAGGAACGCCAGCATGTCTTTGGACTGTGGGAGGAAACCGGAGTACCCGGAGGAAACCCATCAAGCACGGGGAGAACATGCAAACTCCATGCACACAGAGACGGGAATCGGGCCTGGCTGGGGAATCGAACCCAGACCCTGGAGGTGCAAGGCGACAGTGCTAACCACTACACCACCGCGCCGCCTAGCTTACAATTAGATTTATTTAAATAAAAGTATCATATAAAAATCTGTCTGGACGGACATACAGACAGAACATTTTCCAATTTGAGACGGGTTCGTTCTCCAATTTATGAAACGTAAAGATATAATTGAAAGAGTAAGGTTTTTTTTTAATGAGATAAAATGAATAGTAAGTTGCTCTGGATGACACCCTTATTACCGTACATTTGATCAGTCCATCACTACTGTATATGTATATTTATTTATTTATTATTATTATTATTTTATTATTATTTTTTTTTTTACTCTTTCCACAGGACAATATCCCAGATACTGTGATCAAACTGGTCCAGCCTTACATAGACAACGAGGAGTTCCAGCCAGCCTCCATATCTAAAGTGTCCAGGGCCTGCACGTCCATCTGCCTGTGGGTGCGCGCTATGCACGGGTACCATTTTGTGGCCAAATCTGTGGAGCCCATCAGGGTGAGAAGTGCTGCCCTCTGTAGTTCAGAACTCAGTACTGCACACATTTTTGACCCGATCTGTAAATTCTATATTATGCTACCCTAATTATATCTTTATTTTGTGTACCTGTGTGTGTGTGTGTGTGTGTGTGTGTGTGTGTGTGTAGAAATCCCTTGCTTTGGCTCTGGAGGAGCAGGCAGTAAGTGAGAACTTGTTGAAGGAGGCGAAAGGACAGCTTGAGGCGGTGGAGGCGGGCATTGCGGCGCTGCAGGCCACGTATCAGGAGTGTCTGGCCAACCGTGACGAGCTTGAGAGCAAGTGCCAGCTGTGCGAATGCAGACTGGTTCGAGCAGACAAGGTGAGCAGGGACTAATCTGTATTGAAAAAAAAAAAAGAAACAGTCTCTACAAATGATCAGATGCAGCACACGCCTATGCGATTGTCCGGGTCCAAATCATTTGTACCTGTCCAGGTCAGTAAACAACCAGGTCACCAGGTCTAACTCCGCCCCCAACAACCAGATCACCTGGTCTAACTCCGCCCCCAACAACCAGATCACCTGGTCTAACTCCGCCCCCAACAACCAGATCACCTGGTCTAACTCCGCCCCCAACAACCAGATCACCTGGTCTAACTCCGCCCCCAACAACCAGATCACCTGGTCTAACTCCGCCCCCAACAACCAGATCACCTGGTCTAACTCCGCCCCCTCACCTTATAGTCATTTCTGTCACATTACATTTTTTTTTGTACCTGTGTATATTATTGTAAAGCCACATAAACACCTGTATGTGTACGGTGTGTGTGTGTTGTAGCTGATCGGTGGGCTTGCTGATGAGAAGGTGCGCTGGAGTGAAACAGTGCAACATCTGGATTATCTGGTGGATAACGTAGCTGGCGACGTGCTACTGGCTGCAGGATACGTAGCCTACCTCGGACCCTTCACTGTAAGCATGCACGTGTTCCGCGTGTCTGTGTGACTCCACATGCATAAATATGGCATTTTGTACAATCTACCATTTAGAAGTGTTTGTTTATAGTTATGTGTGTGTGTGTGTGCACGTTCTCCAGGGCGAGTATCGGGCATCGATGTTTGAGGAGTGGCTGCGTGGCTGTAAGGACTACAAGGTCCCTCACACGTCCGAGCCCAACCTCATCAGTACACTCGGAGACAAAGTGAAGATCCGTTCCTGGCAGGTAACAACCACGCACACACGCGCACAGACACACACACAAGAAATGAACATATCTATTCAGACAAGATTAGATCCACATTTGTGCTTAAACCATTCACTGAGAAATAAGAAGCTATTCAAAAGTTGTGTTTCTTTGCATTCACTGTGTGTGTGTGTGTGTGTGTAGATTGCTGGATTGCCGAAAGACAACCTCTCTGTAGAGAACGGAGTGATCACTCAGTATTCTCAACGCTGGTCTCTGTTCATCGACCCTCAGGGTCAGGCCAACAAGTGGATCAAAACCATGGTATGAACCACGAAACACAAGTAAACAACTTACACAGACTCCTTTGTCGGCGGTACGCGTCTGTGTAGGATTTGTTTTTTCCTTCCTTGCTTGAATGGTTCACGTTTTTCAGGCATTTTAAATATTGTTTTGATCTCTGCTTCTGCAGGAACGTGACAACGGACTGGATGTGATGAAGCTGAGCGACCGGGACTTCCTGCGCAGTTTGGAAAATGCCATTCGGTTCGGGAAGCCGTGCCTGCTGGAGAACATAGGAGAGGAGCTGGACCCAGCGCTCGACCCTGTTCTGATGCGACAGGTACAGTGACACGTCTGCTTATTCTCTATATCTTCTCTATATTCTCTATATTGTTATATATATAAACAAGTAATATATTGTACATTACAGGCTTATGATTTAATGCTTGAGAGTCAGACAACAGCTAAATGATTTCGAGCAGCAGTCATATGTGATGCTTTTACAAGTGTTTAAATAATTTGGCTTCCATTACTCTGTGTGTGTGTGTGTGTGTGTGTTTGTGTGCTCAGACGTTTAAGCAGCAGGGCAGTACAGTACTCAAGTTAGGAGACACCGTTATTCCCTACCACGACGACTTCAAGATGTACATCACCACTAAGCTACCCAATCCACACTATTCCCCCGAGATCTCCACTAAAGTAACCCTCATCAACTTCACCCTTTCTCCGAGGTATAACAGTGTTCACTAGAGTGTGTGAAGCATCCATGCTGTCTACTAAAAGTTATTGTTGTTTCAAAAAGATTTTCGCGGAGACTGAGACGGCTGAAAGCGCACCATGTTTAGTTCATTATTTTATTAATGCGCAAAGTTTTGTGGATATTGTGAGTATATATGAATAAAACTAGACCCTTTACAGATTCAAATGATGTACTACACTAATGTGTATGATCAAACATGACGGAGCATTTTAAACTCTTTTCACGGTTACCAGAAATAAATGCACTTTTTGCCGCCGGCGGAAAGTCAGACTCCTAAGGGTTAAAAGCCAAAACATTTCTTTTTATGTTATTCATATAATACTGAAAATGTGTGTGTCAAAGCTACATCTGAAGTTTACGCAACATGGAAGTGACCGATCTCGCTTCCCTAAAAGTTTAAAGTTGCTAACTTCATCTATTTTGGGGAGATGATTTTATATGTGCCGTCATTTTTCAGCGTTATACTGTCTCGCTTCAAACAGTAATCATTAATAAAGCTAGTTAGTATTGATTCTAGAAGGATATGACCTGTAAAAATGTTGCTTAAGTTGGTAAAACCTTAAAAAGCAGAATATCTGTAGTGTCCGTAACCATGTCAAATTCATTCAACGCAAAAAAATTTCGTATTAGAATAATACACTTCTTCAGGTTTGTGTCTTTTCATGTGAATCTAAATTGACCAAGTTTCATCTTCAAAAATTGAAGCATATAAGAAGCATTAAGTATTTTTAGCACCGATACCATGCTTCGGCCCTTGATAATGCATTAAATAGAAAGTTGAAGTGTGATAATAAAGTGACGTGTACTTTGCAGCGGCTTGCAGGATCAGCTGCTGGGTCGGGTGGTGGCCGAGGAGAGGCCTGACCTAGAGGAGGCCAAGAACCAGCTGATCGTGAGCAACGCACAGATGAAGCAGGAGCTAAAGGAGATCGAGGACCAGATCCTGCTCAGACTCAGCTCGTCAGAGGGGAACCCCGTCGATGATGAGGAGCTCATACGCGTGCTCGGAGCCTCCAAGATCAAAGCTGGAGAGATACAGGTCTGTCACCGGACTACAGGACAGACGCAGACTCTCTCTGTTTAAACCACACACTCTTAAAACAACACAAACATAGCGTTCAGGCAAACTGAGCATAACTGAGCAACGGTTGTGAAGCTCAAATGAAAACCTGAAAGTTATACAGTACAAAACGAAATACAGACCATAACCTAATTATTAATTTTATTATGTATTATTTAAATGTACATTTATTCTTTTCAAATAGCAGCTTACTTCAATCACATTCAGCTTACCGAAATTTAAGGTTGTATACGCATTTTTACTAAGAAAGACTTTAGTTAAATAAAGATATATAACCAGTTAATATACGTGCTGGACTGTGGCAGGCCAAAGTGGTGGTGGCGGAGGAGACAGAGCGAGACATCGACACCACACGTCTGGAGTACGTCCCGGTAGCCGTGCGCACCCAGATCCTCTTCTTCTGCGTGTCTGACCTGTCTAACGTGGACCCCATGTATCAGTACTCACTGGAGTGGTTCCTGGGCATCTTCATGGCGGGCATTGCTCACTCGGAGCGTGCAGGTACAGAACAGGATCATCATCATCATCATCATCATCTCTGAGAGTGCTATAAGTGTTCATACTACAATAATATCACTTCTACTTAAATCTGATCCAATTTTAAGCACTGAAAGATTTAATCTGTACATATTTTGTGCTTTAATTAATTAAAAGTTTCTTATAGGCTTTTTTAAGTGTCCGTTTGTTGGCTCTCGTCCCCAGACTAGAACTTGTTCTCTAAACATCATCCAAAAGTGGCTACAGTTATCCAACATCTCCAGTCCCTGCTCACTGAGAAGCTCGGGCTGTGACCGATGTGACGTCTAGACATTGCTGAACTGAAACAACTAACACTCACAGCTAGAGAACGAGCTTTGTGTATTCATGTGTCCAATTGGTGTCACATGATCAAAATCAATTCAGTTACGTATCGTGATTCTTTTGACTGACTCAGTCAAATTAAAATTGACTTTTGGGCCTCCGAGTGGCGCAGTGGTAAAGTGCTCACCCTGTCATCCGGAGATCGCTGGTTCGATTCCCGGGTGATGCTGTAACCTCTCGCAGCCGGAGGTCTCGAGAGAACTGATTGGCCGAGCTCTCTCAGAGGGGAGGGATGAGGGGTACTTCGTGCTCCCACATTAATCATGGCTTTACAGCCAATTAGGGGCGTCAGAGAGCTCGCGCAAGCGTAAGGAGCGGATAGCGCTGTCCTCCGAATGTGTTACACCGCACCCAACGGTGCGTGAGTGAGCTGTTCGAAAAGATGCGGTCGGCTGGCGTCGCGTGGTTCGGAGGAAACATGTGATAGTCTTCGGGCCTCCCGACTCAGTGGTAGTAGTAGCCTTCATGTGGGAGCCACCTAGTGACGGGGAGGAATTGGACACGACTAAAATTAGGGAGAAAATCGGGGAAACATTGCCCCAAAAAAGAAAATTGACCTTTCAAGTGGATACAGGTAGCTTGGTCTAAACTATTCATACAGCACGCAGCACAGGATCCTGTGTGCATCCTCATGTGCACATTTTGTTTAGAGAATTGTAACAAAATCAGAACAAATGTAACAAATAGTTACAAAATCATAATTCAAATCTGATCATTTCACTGGTATTGTGATTGTGATAATATCACAATTGCGTTCCTCTCTCTTCACATGCCTCTATGTCTTTTCTTAGACTTACTGGAGCAGCGGATCAACAACATCAACGAGTACTTCACCTTCAGCCTCTACAGCAACGTGTGCCGCAGTCTGTTCGAGAAGCACAAGCTCATGTTCGCCTTCCTGCTGTGCGCTCGCATCATGATGAACAAAAATGAGATCGATATGGTGAGGGGGGACAAAATGAGAGAATAACGCACTCAATTCGCTTGGCCATTCCTGCTTTCCTGTGCTGATCTTCTACAATCATTTATATAATCATTACAAGACTGATGTATGGAAATGTTTCACCTCTATTTTAATGTCCAGATGGAGTGGCAGTACATGTTGTCAGGAGGCACAAGCCAGCAGCAGCTGCCAAACCCGGCGCCCACCTGGTTATCGGAGCGGGCGTGGCAGGATATCATGGCCCTCAACGCTCTGCCCACCTTCGAAGGCCTGGCACAAACCTTCTCCAGACACGAGCGTGATTACAGGAGGATCTTCGACAGCAGCCAGCCTCATCGGTATCCTCTCACACAAACAGACACCGACATACACAGCATGCAAATATACTGTACACGAAGCAGAAAGCAAAAGTTTGTGGACACCTGACCATCTCACCCATGTGTACGTTCCTGTGCATTATATTGTACATGTATGTTCTCTGTGTGATTGTCCAGGGAGTCTCTTCCGGCCAAGTGGATGGACAAGCTGGACAGTTTTCAGCGGATGTTAGTGCTGCGGTGTCTGCGTGTAGATTGTCTCACACAGGCCCTGCAGGATTTCGTGTCAACAAAGTTGGGCCAGCGCTTCATCGAGCCTCAGGTGAAGCATATCTATATTTTCTGATAATTACCTCTTTTTTTATACTAAATGCACTTGGTAATCAGATATTGATTGGGCTTTGACAATATGCTTCTGTAGAGCTACAACGATAATGTATATACAGTATAAGTGATAAAAAGTCTGTTTCACCCAGTAACTAAAGTGTTATGCAGCTGAGTGCTGTAACATCATGGACGCCGTCATATTATTAGCACAATTTGGTCTCTTAAGTAGCAGAATGTTGGAAGTGATGCACCACCAGTACAGAACTTTCTCTGCAATTTCACTTAAAAGATTAACACCGTCCTTTAAAACAAGTACATGAACTTTTAAACATATAGTATTTGTGAAGAAGAAAGTCCTTTTTTACCAAACATGTCTTGGCCAGACGGCACAGTGGCTTAGTGGCGGAGGTGGAAAGTAATGAATTACATTTACTCGCATTACTGTAATTGAGTAGATTTTTTTTTGTGTACTTTAAAGTAGTTTTTAAAATCTGTAATTTTACTTTTACTTAAGCATGTTTTGTTTAAAGTATTGTACTTCACTACATTTTAAATCATATTCGCTACTGAGTAAAAAAAAAAAGAATGAAAATGAAAAATAATAGAAATAATACAATGTGGAAGGAAACCACTGCACTGGTTGATTGATGGAGAACAAACGCGCTAAATTCACAAGAACGATGGAGACAAAACAGATGCAGACACAGCTGGAAGTGAAACACCAACACATTCTTATGAAACAAACCCCTCCAATATTTAAGCGACCACTTTGTTTTCAAGCACAACAAAGGCAACAGATATATTATTTCTATAAGTGTGTTCGCTGTTTAAAAAAAAAAAAGTAACTCAGTAACTTTTACTCTGAGTAAACTGTTAATGAGGTACTTTTTACTTTTACTTGAGTAGATGTTTATAAGGGTAACTTTACTTGTACTTCAGTAAAAGTTCACTAAAGTAACAGTACTTTTACTTGAGTACAAAATTTTATTACTCTTTCCACCTCTGCTTAGTGGTTAGCGCTGTCGCTTCACTCCTACAGAGCATGGGTACAGGTTCGATTCCCGCCTCTGTGTGCCGGGTCTGGGTTCTCCCTGTGCTTGGTGGTGTCACATTCTGCTATGGTGTTGGACTGTGGGCTTGGTGTTGAGGCATAGATGCAGAGGGGATGCAGTGAAACGCAAAGAGTCTTTAATAAGAATCAAACAAAAAGCAAACATGAACAAAACATGAACTAAGAGAGTTGGCTAAAATCATGGAGCATGCTAACAAATGAGAACTCAAAATACAAACAGACTCGGGATGACATGATCTAATACAGTACAGACATGGGATACAAACTGGACAAGACAAGACACACGAAACAGTCTAACGGACTAAACATTAGGGACTGTGCATTCAAGGGATAAACAAACACAAGACAGGCTTGGCTAGGTCTATTGGCTGAGCTGCACATTAGCTGCTAAGCTAGCTCATAGCTAATCAGACTAATGGCTACACCAGCCAGTAGCCTGAGACACAAGGGAATGAACAGACAAGGTACACAGCAGACTAGGTATGAAACAGACTAAGAACTCTAAAGGTTAGTGGCTAAAGATGTTAGTACCTAAACAGACTAAGAGCTAAGCAGACAATGAGACTAGACAGACACGAAGACTAGACAGACTAAGATCTAGACATGTTAGTATCACCCTCATTAGTATTGAAACAGACTACTAGCTAAACATGCAATGGGGGTTACTTACACAAAAGGGTAAACACAAAAGGCTAATTCTCCTAGAGGCTAATCCTGCTAGGAGACACAGAGACAAAGAGACATAAATTAAATCAAAGCAAATGCAAACTTAACTTAAAGTGCTCCTGAAACAAAAAGGCCAACCATACTGTTTAAACTAAAACAGAAAAGAACAAAACAAAACCCACATAACAGAAATCAATGCTCGACCCAGTTTCCCAGAACAAACAGGTATTTATAAAAGTGCTAATGAGCCTCCTCAGTTCAGGTGAGTATCCATGTCACCTGACCGAGGAGGCTTCTGGGAAACTGAGTCTAGGAACCAAAACTACAAAGTAAAAACACTGCCCTCTAGTGGGCAACCCTCACAGTACCCCCCCCTTAAAAACGCTCCTCCGGAGCGCTAACGGAGGTCCTGGGTACCCTTCCCCCATGTCCCGGGTCATTCCACCCGACTGCGACGCCGACGAGCAGGCTCCCCAAGGTGGGTGGGAGGGTGGGCGAGCTTGAATTGCCGCCAAAGCCAGGCACCGGGTGCAGCAGCGGCCTGCACCCGAGGCTGGGTGGCGGAGGCAGCAATGGCTCGTCCTCAGGGCTGAGCGACGGTGAGCTCATGACGTCGTCGGGTGGCGGAGGCAGCACTGGGCCGATGCCGCAGGCCGGGCGGCGGAGGCAGTGCCGGATCGCTGGTGTAGGCCGGGCGTTGGAGGCAGTGCTGAGTCGCTCTTGCCGGTGGAGCGCTGCCTGCAGCACTGAGTCGCCCTCCAAGTCGGGCGGCCGATGCAGCACTGTTGTCCTCACGCCGGGCGGCCTCTGCAGTACTGTGGCCTCCTTTGACACCGGGTGGCGATGGAAGCACGCTCTCGAAGTCTGGCGGTGGAGGGTCGCTGTCACCGCTGTGAACGAAGCTAGAGAGCGTGGTGAGGGTTTTCCCTGGCGAGGTCCTGGCTGGGCTCTGGGGACATGGAGACTCCCCTGCGGCGCGCTGGAGGAACTGGAGCCTCCCGTGAGGCGCGCTGGAGAACTGGAGCCTCCACTGAGGCCCGCTGGCGAAACTGGAGCCTCCACTGAGGCCCGCTGGCGAAACTGGAGCCTCCACTGAGGCCCGCTGGCGAAACTGGAGCCTCCACTGAGGCCCGCTGGCGAAACTGGAGCCTCCACTGAGGCCCGCTGGCGAAACTGGAGCCTCCACTGAGGCCCGCTGGCGAAACTGGAGCCTCCACTGAGGCCCCCTCACCTCCAGTTCAGTCCCCTGTTTTGACGTGGGGCAAGCTGATTATTCCTGGTCAGCTTGCCCAGGTGTTATAGTCCCAGCCCCCCCCCAAAATTTTCTCCAGGGGGGGCCCCTCTGCTATGCCTCTTGTTTGGTCGAGCATTCTGTCACATTCTGCTATGGTGTTGGACTGTGGGCTTGGTGTTGAGGCATAGATGCAGAGGGGATGCAGTGAAACGCAAAGAGTCTTTAATAAGAATCAAACAAAAAGCAAACATGAACAAAACATGAACTAAGAGAGTTGGCTAAAATCATGGAGCATGCTAACAAATGAGAACTCAAAATACAAACAGACTCGGGATGACATGATCTAATACAGTACAGACATGGGATACAAACTGGACAAGACAAGACACACGAAACAGTCTAACGGACTAAACATTAGGGACTGTGCATTCAAGGGATAAACAAACACAAGACAGGCTTGGCTAGGTCTATTGGCTGAGCTGCACATTAGCTGCTAAGCTAGCTCATAGCTAATCAGACTAATGGCTACACCAGCCAGTAGCCTGAGACACAAGGGAATGAACAGACAAGGTACACAGCAGACTAGGTATGAAACAGACTAAGAACTCTAAAGGTTAGTGGCTAAAGATGTTAGTACCTAAACAGACTAAGAGCTAAGCAGACAATGAGACTAGACAGACACGAAGACTAGACAGACTAAGATCTAGACATGTTAGTATCACCCTCATTAGTATTGAAACAGACTACTAGCTAAACATGCAATGGGGGTTACTTACACAAAAGGGTAAACACAAAAGGCTAATTCTCCTAGAGGCTAATCCTGCTAGGAGACACAGAGACAAAGAGACATAAATTAAATCAAAGCAAATGCAAACTTAACTTAAAGTGCTCCTGAAACAAAAAGGCCAACCATACT
Organism: Channallabes apus; assembly: GCA_030522415.1. NCBI lineage: Eukaryota > Metazoa > Chordata > Actinopteri > Siluriformes > Clariidae > Channallabes > Channallabes apus. The sequence goes on from CM060123.1 coordinate 4,816,291, forward strand.
GTTTAAACTAAAACAGAAAAGAACAAAACAAAACCCACATAACAGAAATCAATGCTCGACCCAGTTTCCCAGAACAAACAGGTATTTATAAAAGTGCTAATGAGCCTCCTCAGTTCAGGTGAGTATCCATGTCACCTGACCGAGGAGGCTTCTGGGAAACTGAGTCTAGGAACCAAAACTACAAAGTAAAAACACTGCCCTCTAGTGGGCAACCCTCACAGGTGGGTTTCCTCCCACAATCCAAAGACATTGGAGTAGGCTAACTGGCTTTCCCCAAAATTGCCTGTAGCATACAGTATGAGTGTGTATATGAGTGTGTTCTATGCGATGGATTGGCACCCTGCCTCGTGCCCTAAGTCTCCTGGGATAGGCTCCAAGCCCCCTGTATACAGGATAAAGCGGTACAGTATAGACAAGTGAGTGAGATATCTTGGCCAGTCAGCTAAATTTGGGATATGATTTAAAACTTTTCAGTGTTTGGCTGATGGTACTAGTTAGTAACCTATTAACCCAGTGTAAGTATCTATCCAATGATGGAACCTACAGTACAAAGCACGTCTGCCAAATGCCTAAATGTAAATGTAGACTTCTATATACGTTCATTATAACTTGTGTCTTCTTATCTGTCTCTCTTAGACTTCCGACCTGTCTGCGGTCTTTAAGGAATCGTCTCCCTCCACTCCGCTTATCTTTGTGCTGTCCCCCGGTACCGACCCTGCAGCTGACCTGTACAAGTTTGCCGAAGTCATGAAGTTCTCCAAGAAAATGAGCGCCATCTCTCTAGGCCAGGGCCAGGTTAGAACAACAAAAGAATTAAACATATGATTCTTCAGGTACTCTGTACTGTGATAGAGCATACTGTAGGATTTTCTGAATTTTAGTTTGTAATGTAAATGAAGATCTGTCCAGCTATATGTTTTCCAGATTATGCAAATTACCTTAATTAGGCTATAAGAAAGAAAGACAATTTTGACTGGGATTTCTTTTCACCCTAGCTTTTCTTTTTTACAAAGCAGTGACATAGAAAAGCATTTCTCCCCATTGTGTTGCTAATAACGGCTCTGTACTCAGCACTGGTATCAGTTGCTGGCATGTAGGTCACTCACTATAGAGCTGCTACATTCCTAACAATGACTGGTGCATTCAGTTCCTAGTGAAGGTCTCCTGGTAAAAGAGAAGTGGCCTGAGGTCACACCCACACCCATGGGAAAAAACTTTCCCAAGCATGCTGCAAAAATGCCTAAAGATATAATTTTAAAAAAGGATGTTGATGTACCAACCTCAGCAGAAACCCCATTTCCAATCTCGTCTGTTCTGACCACAGAGTATTCAGCATCACCGTATACTAATCACTGGCCTGATCATCATCTGCACCCGTTTCTCACTGGTTCATGCCTCAAGTTGAGGCGATTCATTGGTTACTATGTGCGTCAACAAGCAAACAGAAAAAAATTATCTGAAACTGCTCAGGTACTAGGACTAGGACTAGAAATGAGAGACGTCCTGCAGGAAGCCTGGAGAAGTAATCCTCAATACAACATAAAAAATACAAGAAACTCTGGCTCTTTTGAAGTGTGTGTGGGGGGGGGGGGGGGCATATGTACTGTATTTATAATTTCAAAAACACGATATTAGTATTGCTTTATTGGGTTATTTGAATGAACCCCACCTGCCTCAGGTCTGTGTGCATGGAGTTTGCATGTTCTGCAGGTTTCTTCCAGGTTCTCCGGTTTCCTCCCACAGTATAAAGATATGCAGACCTGGATAACTGGCATTTTCAAACTACTCGTAGTGCGTGTGACTGTGTGTCTGAGTGAGTGTGTGCTTGTGTGTACTGGCATCTCATCTAGGGCGTACCCCGCCTGGTGCCCTGAGTCCCCTGCCATGGGCTTCAGACAGGATAAGAGAAAGAAAGAGTCCAAATGATTTGAACATTTCTGTAACCTTCCTTTTCTTCCTGCGTTTTTCTCCTCTTGTGCTTGCTTTCGGCTGCTCTCGGGATGTTCCCAATTCCAACTTTTTAGACTGTTTTGGCTGTGTGCGTGACTGCTTCTTGGTCTGTTCGTGATTGTTTTGTCTACACAGCATTCTTTCCTGAATTGACTTCAGCATTGTGTGTTTTGTTTTTTTGAAAAGTTCTTCCCCAGCTCCAGCATTCTTGGCCTTGCCTTTCCCGCCTGGAATTTCTTAGAAAGGAAACGACGATCTAATTATTCATCCCTGGTAGAGGAAGATCAAACGCGATGGCAGATGTTTCATGCTGAATTGTTTTGTTGAACCTTGAATGTGTGTTTAGATCTGATGGTAATGTTGGCTGAGTGTTTCAGAGGCGCTCAGGCCGGACTGCTGAGTCAGATCTCTCTGAGACTGCATCTGTCTAGGTGTGTGTTGAATGTGTGGCTGATGATGGGGAATGTTGTGTGTATGTACGTGTGTGTGTGTGTGTCAGGGCCCCTGGGCTGAGAAGTTGATGCACAATGCGATGGACAAGGGGCAGTGGGTATTCTTCCAGAATTGCCACCTGGCACCCAGCTGGATGCCCAGTCTGGAGCGACTCATCGAGAACATCAACCCCGACAAGGTTAGCTACTCCTAACCCACATGTGCACAAATTCAGTACACACACACGAGACAATACTGAATGTGTATCAATTAGTTTATTAGTTATAATTATCTTAGGTAACTGGACACTAAACACTAAAAGCAGCCACTCTGCCTATGTTTGTGTGTGTCAGGTCCACCGGGACTTCCGCCTGTGGCTCACTAGTCTGCCCAGCAACAAATTCCCGGTCTCCATTCTCCAGAACGGTTCTAAGATGACCATCGAGCCTCCACGAGGCATCAAGGCCAACCTACAGAGGACCTACCTGAGTCTGAATGATGACTTCCTTAAATCCTGCAATCAGGTGCAAACACACACACACACACACACACACACACACACATGACTGCATTTCAATCTTAATAATCTAAATCGTTAATGTCGTCTCGATATAAATCTAAATCTTACGTTTCTTATGTCTGTCTCTCTCTCAGATGGCTTCGTTTAAGTGCCTGCTGCTGTCTCTCTGTCTGTTCCACGGAAACGTCATCGAGCGCAGGAAATTCGGTCCACTGGGTTTCAACATTCCGTACGAGTTCACCGACGGAGACCTGCGCATCTGCATCAGCCAGCTCAAAATGTTCCTTGATGAATACCAGGACATTCCTTACAAGGCACACACACACACACACACATGCTCACCGATACATCTTCTTCCAAAAAGCATCATACTGTACCTGAACTGGCTCCATAACTGAACAGGAAGCTCAGTCATGACCTTATTCTGTAGTATTAACGTTCTTATCCCTCTCTCTCTCTCTCTCTACGTCTAGGTTCTGAAGTACACGGCAGGTGAGATAAACTACGGCGGCCGTGTGACAGACGACTGGGATCGCCGCTGCATCATGAACGTGTTGGAGGACTTCTACTGTCCCGTCGTGCTGACTCCTGAGTACTCCTACTCGCCCTCAGGAGACTACCGCCAGATCAACACAGAGCTGGACATCAAGGTTTACTTTAACGTCTATTCATGTACCAGATGTGTTACTGAGCAAAAGTGTTAATATTAAGTATTATTAATACTTAAATAATTATGGTAGTTAAATACAGTATTTGCAGGACGTATTCACTATGAAAACCGTTTTTTTGGATGAAGTTTGAGCCACTGATGTGATGTATGGGGAAACTCGACGCATCTCAGTCTGGCTGAATACTAGGGGGAAAAAAACGTACACATCTAATCTTGCCGTGCTCATTTTGGCGAAGTGTGATTTCCTGCCACAGTGAACATCCTACTTGGGTCGAGTTATGAAAGAAAGCTGCGCGGCATAATTAAATGGAAATCTTTAAATGGAATCTTCTCCGTCTTCCAGATTTAATCTAGTATAAAAAAGCTGTCCTAGCCACCCTGTACAAACTGTATGTCTTTTATTATTGAGTCAGTACAAAATTTCAGATTTTCAAACATCAGTATTCCACCACAAGGTTACAGAAACATGCCAGGAAAGAAAGTAGCATATTATATAAGGCTGCACGGTAGCTTAGTGGTTAGCACGCTCTCCCCCGGCGTCCGGGTTCGATTCTCACCTCGGGGTCTGTATCCGTTACATGTGCTTAGTGGGTTTCCTCCGTGTATCCTGGTTTCCTCCCAAAGGCCAAAGACATACAGATTAGGGTAATTGTTCCCAAATACTTGTCCACCACGGTTGTAAAATGGGAATAAATACAATGGCACAGCAATCACCACTGGTCTCCACAGTCCCTATTTGGACTACAGATGTTCCTGCATGGATGGAGATGGATATTATATAAGCAACTACTTTTTACACACACACAAAACAAAAGAAGCTGACAGATATTGCATGCAAAAAAGAAGCAGGTGCGACAGTCATGGTCCTCAGAAGTGTGTGGTTTTTGCAGGAGTCTTATTACCTAATAAAGCTGGACAAATTACACCTGAGACTAAAGGCTCCTTAAAGCGTCTGACTTTATCGTTTATTGGACTTTATAGTTTTCTTTTTCAAGGCATCCTTGCTCTATAGCATTTCTTTGCACCTGTCTAAGGCTTTTGCACGGTACTGTGTATAAACAGTGTAATATATGTACATACTGTACATGACCTGAGGATTGTAATGCATTATTCGCAGGGCTACCTATCGTACATCCGCGGCCTGCCGATCAACGACACACCCGAGATCTTCGGCCTGCATGACAACGCCAACATCAGCTTTGCCCAGAATGAGACTTTCGCCCTCCTGGGTGCTGTTCTCCAGCTGCAGCCCAGAGCCACCTCCAGCGGGGGCAAAGCCAGAGAGGAGGTACTGAGTCCAGTCTAGAGTCACTTGTAGTTTTAATTAACTCCACAGCTAAAGGGTTCCGAACTCCTACTATATATATTTACGTATACATGTCTATATACTTAGAGTGAAACTCTTTCTCACCGGCAGATTGTCGAGGAGATTGTGACAGGGATCTTGCAGAAGGTTCCCAACCCCATCGACATACAGGAAGTTGTTATCAAGTACCCGGTGATGTATGAGGAGTCGATGAACACTGTACTGATACAGGAGGTTATAAGGTGCATACACACACCTCATACACACATCATACACACATCAGAATCAGCAAGTGGCAGCAACTATAGGTTATAGCTAAAAAATCTATTATAGATAATCTATTATTAATATTGATGTTAATTATATTATGTTTTTATGTAAATATATATTATGTATTAAATAAATCTATAATAAATATATAATATTATTATATTGATATTAAATATTCTTATGTATTTGCATTTTTAAAAATGCACCAATTTATTATTTAAACCCTCAAAAAAAAATTGCGGTAAGAATATTTTCTTAGTTTGTTATTAATTTTCTTTGGTCTTTTTTTTTCTCAGATATGTTTATCTGTAAAGCCGGCATTAGCTGTAATCTCTGCCTTCTCCTTTCTCTCACTCTCGCCGCAGAGATTTAATCCCATTCACAATCGCTTGATTTCGCGTATAATGGGTTAATTATCTTTCTCAATCGTTCTCTTTTCTTCATTCTTTGAGAGATTGCGCATATTTTTTTTGCACCATGATTGCTCTCGTTCTCTCTCTCTCTCTCTCTCTCTCTCTCGTCCTCTCTCTCTCTCTCTCAATATCAGATACAACAAGTTGTTAGCAGTGATCTCATGGAGTCTGAAAGATCTGGTGAAGGCACTGAAGGGTTTAGTGGTGATGTCATCCGAGCTGGAGCTCATGGCCAACAGTCTGTTCATCAACGCCGTTCCAGAAATGTGGCAGGCCAAGGTGAGAATCTGTCCTCCTCACCCCTTCTCCCTCTGTCTTGGTTTTTCTTTTTTTTCTCGCTTCACTTGTACTTACTGTGTAAAGTGTCTTGCCAATGACAAATGTACAGTGTTTTATGTTGGTCTGTACTTTGAAAGCCACAAACAAATGAGTGTAGGCATACTTGGCAAATAAATCCAGATTCTGATTCTGAAAAATGATGAAACATTTATTATTTTAGACATGAGTTTTTCCATTTTAAGGTTTCCAACATTTGTTGTGTCATCTGCATTTATGCACTTCACAATTAGGGTCTCATAAAATCCCAATAAAATACATTTACATTCATGTTGTGTGTGTGTGTGTGATCTCCCCCGTAGGCGTACCCGTCTCTAAAGCCGATGGGCTCCTGGGTAGCCGACCTGCTCCAGCGCATCAGTTTCTTGAATCGCTGGATCTCCAGCGGGATCCCGCCCGTCTTCTGGATCAGCGGCTTCTTCTTCCCACAAGCCTTCCTGACGGGGACGCTGCAGAACTACGCCCGCCGCTCTGGCCTCTCCATCGACAGCATCAGCTTCGGCTTTAAGGTTCACAATCCTACACCTCCTGAAATCAACATTTTGGTGATAAATGTTCCCATGCTTCCACTCCTCTTTTTTTACAGCGCAATACTAAGTTAATCATTTAGTTTTTCAAAGAAAAATAGCTGCTTACCCCTGGCTTCAAACTTGTACACGGCCAAAATATGGTATCGGTGAGAAATGAGTAGGAACACAAAACGCCATTCCATTTTTCATAATACTTAATGCTTCTTATCTCCTGATCCATGCTTCGGTTTTTGTAAATATGCGTACACATTTATATTTTTATCAGATTAAAAGAAACACATTTGCTAAATACAATTTCATGCCCTTTTATGTCCGCAGTGTCCGTAACTTTTTCAAATCTTTCAACGATCTTAACTGTCATTCAGATGAAACTTGGCCAATTTAGATTGACATGAAAAGACATAAACTTGAAAAAGTGTATTTTTCTAAAATGCAAAATTGCAACATGAATTTGCTTATAAATTTTGCATATTTTTTGCTTTTTAAGCATCTTACCAAAAAACAACTTAAGCAACAATTTTTTACAGGTCATATGCTTCTAGAAGCTTACACCAATTTTAGAATCAATACTCATAAAGAAATATGCATCATTTGCATTTTAAAAAATGATATATTGTTTGAAGCGAGACAGTATAACACTGAAAAATGTCTGTTTTCAGGGCATATATAAAGTCATCTCTCTGAAATGGCTTGAAATGTTTAGCGAGATTGGTCAATTTCATGTTGCATAAACTTCAAAGAGTAGCTTATTTTGCATTCACATTTTCTGTATTATATGTATAACAAAAAAAATTAAATCAGCACCAATACTGTGTTTTGGCTGACAACAATTGTCGTTATGCTTCCTTCTGATTTGGGGTCAAATTTAAGTGGCAGCCTGGTTTTTTAATATATGCAGGCGTAATGAATATAATTTGATGTGTCCACAACTGTGTACTTTGAACTATTACTGATTATTACCCCATGCAGCATCTATCTGAGTCTATGTGACTATTGTCTGCTTATATAATAGCATAATAATACCTTCCCGATCGTGTTTTTCCTCCACAGGTGATGAAACAGTCAGTGGCAGAGTTGGCCGAGAGGCCCGAGTCGGGGTGTTTCATTCACGGCTTGTTCCTGGAGGGGGCGCGCTGGGACGCACGCAAAGGCTTGTTGACCGAGTCTCGACCCAAAGAGCTCTACACTGAGATGGCCGTCATCTGGTTGGTGCCTACGCCCAACCGCAAAGCCCCACAGTCCGGCATCTACATCTGCCCCATATACAAAACACTCACACGTGCTGGTGAGTGGTTTTTGCTGTTGGCGTGTGTGTGTGTGTGTGTGTGGTTAGATTTGTGCCGTATAAAGTTTCAGATCAGTGGAATAGGTTTGAAAACTGATAGTAGAATGTTGTACCTTGTGATACATTATTATTATTATTATTATTATTATTACTCTCATTAATTTATTTGACCTTTATTTTTTCTCCATCTCTCTGACCTTTCTGTCTCACTTTATTTCCCCTCTCGCCTTTGACTCTCTCGTCCCCTTCTATCTCTTCCTTTCTCAAATACACACATTTGTCCCACTTTTCGTCCTCTCTCTCTTGTCTCTTTCACTCTTTCCTTCTCTTTTTTTAACAGGAACTCTGTCCACAACCGGTCACTCCACTAACTATGTAATCGCAGTAGAGCTTCCCACAGACCGTCTCCAGAATCACTGGATAAAGCAGGGGGTGGCACTGATATGTGCACTGGATTACTGAAAACACACACACACACACACACTGCTCTTTCCTACATTCTGCCTTTTTTTGTTTATCTTACAAAGACACGCTGTTTGAAGAAGTAAAGAGAAACTCTTTCATCAGGAAGTGAACTCGAAGCTGTGTTTCCTGTTTAATCTCCTGGAATGATGAATGATGCTTGTGGAAAAAGCCAAAAACGGCCCAGCACCCACTTACATTACCTTAAAGCACATATCACACCCCGCAGTCCATCTCTCAGGGATCGAGGACGACATGCATCAAGACTGTGTTCTGTACCGGCGCCCAGGTGGTGGAAGTCTAAAGACCTTAAATAAATATCCTTCCCAACGGTGTTTGACTGATGGTACTTCCAGTCGGTACCCTAGTGGACCAATGTAAGGATATATTTATTGATGGAAACTTCAAAAGCACTTATATAATTCACTCTGGATAAGGGAGTCTGCCAAGTGCCGAAAATGTTAATGATTTAAGCTGTCAGACGAATAGTTCATGTGTGGCAGCTCATTTCGTCCAGATCCATTAGAAATACTCTCTCAGTGCGCTTTAAAAACCATGTTGTTCTTGAATGCATTGAAGAATTCATAAATAATTTAAATATAAATATATACGTATTTTGTTGCATCCATGGTAACGACTGCATTATAATAATAGATTCTGTCACTTTCACATGCACAATTATTTATCACACATTTATTTCTCTGATATTTTCAAATGTCATACCAGATACTGGTTTACTAGCTTATTACATTTTCCAAATAACATTTTTCCTTCATTTCTTTTAAAGGGGAATGTACATTTGTCAATGCCACAATAATTATGTATTTTTATGAATCACAAACATATACCATTTTTATACAGAAAACCATATTAGCATTTATTTTCCACAAGCGCAGTTGGATGTTTGCACACTATGTACTTTAATATTAGTACATCTGAATATTCAGTATGCACTCAAATCTCTCTCTCTCTCTCTCTCTCTCTCTCTTTCTTTTTCTCTCTCTCTCTCTCTCTGTCTCTGAATGGTTTTAAAAACCGGTTGCGGAATTGCTCAAACCGGAGGAACAGCACATGATTGCGGTACCATATCACGAGATCAGATTCAGGTTCCCTGGTTTCATCCTGAGCTCTGTGTAAAGATTTTTTTTTTTGTATGTTTGCTTGTTTGTTTTAGTATAAAAAAGTTTGTTATACATATAATACAGAAAATGTGTGTGACAAAGAAGCTACTTTATGCAAGAAGTTTATGCAACGTGGAATTGACCAATCTTGCTTCTCTAAAAACATTTTTGAGAGATGATTTTATATGTGCCCCAAAAATGGCCTTTCTTTCTTGTTTCAACCAGTAATCATTTAAAATGCTAATTGTTCATATTTTATTATGAGTATTGATACTAAAAATTGGTGTAAGCTTTTAAAAGCATATTACCTGTCAATTTGTTGCTTAATCTTTGTTGATTAAAGCATTCCGTGCAAAATTAAACTTGTTTTCCCCCCAATTTACTAACAACACTGGTTTTGTCTTAATTCTTCAAATTAGACACACACCCTTAATTATTGTTAACACACATACCATTAAAATTCCAGGACTACCTCAGTGCTTTGCATGAGAGACAGTTTTGGGATAAAAGTTTGAAAAGCAAAAAATCTATAGTGTCCGTAACCATGTCAAATTCATGTTGCGATATCTTAACAATTTCGCATTTTCGAATAATACACATTTTCAGATATGTTACATGTCAATTGGATCACTGAGAGATTATACAGTACCTACATCGGTCCAAATGGTCCACCTGATCCCCTGCTTTGGACATTTTGGGTCTCTTAAAAAGTCACGCTTCTACCCAAATCCACCCTTTCGCACTTATGGGGACATATTGTTAGTCTTCATATAAAAAGCTGCATGTTTTATTTGTATTATTCGGCAGAGTGGCTTACAGTAGCACTGTCGCATTGTCCCTCCAGGGTCCGGGTTCGATTCCTGCCTCGGGATCTGTGTGTATATGCATGGAGTTTGTATTTTCTCCCCGTGCTTGGTGAGTTTCCTCCGGGTACTCCGGTTTCCTCCCACAGTCCAAAGACATGCAGCTTCGACTAACTGAGTGAATGTTGACCCGGAGCTCGTACCACGGTAGTAAATTAATATTGGAATAAATAGAATAGCATGAAATGTTTGTTTTTTTATCTGATAAAAATATAAATGTTTATGCTTATTAAAAAAAACACACACACAAAAAACAAGCAAGGATCTGGAGATATGTAGCATTAAGTATTATAAAAATGATCCTGTCTGAAAATTGACGTTTTCACCTGGGTGAGACACTTTTTAGCACGGATACCCAGCTTAGGCTGATAAGTTTTAGACTCCAGACATCAGGACTTTACACACAGTGTCGCTTTAAGACACAGAGTTCTGGTGGAAGTTGAGGGCTGTAACCCTGACGCACAGTGGGGGGGGCAGGATCGTGTCTCAAACTAGTTCCTGTTTGGTCGATGTGTGCACTACGTAGGACATGAAGTGAAGGACATGAAGTGCACACTACACTACATAGTGCACTGGCTGAGCTCGTGGTTGGACACGGAGCCGGAGAGGCGCGCGCGCGCAGCCGGACAGCTTTCTCTTTAAAAACTCCGCGACTTTGTCACTGTTCGGACATGAAGAGCCGAACAGCGGCTTAGATATAAACCGTCAAAGGATTGTTTCTTTCCTTCGAATGCAACACTCGCCTTTGATCTCGCGCAGAGGAGCCGTCACGTGCCGCGTGTCGCGTGCCGCGGTGTCATTTGGAATGAGTGTTGCGCGCGACTAAAGCACGATCATTCGGGATTTATTTCTGGCTGGAGAGACACCGAGAGACGAGTGGAATCGGCTCGGAACATGCTGCAGAATGGAAAAGTCAAAGAAGATCCAGATCCAGAGCCGAGCAGTCAGGGTGAGAGCGCAGAGACCAAACCACCGGAGAGGGATCGCGACCCCAGCACACACTTCCCCATCCCCAATCCGAACCCTGCTGCTCTCTACCCCAAACTCGAGATCAAGCGCAACGCCGTGACGGACGACTACAAGATCTCCACCCAGGTCCTCGGCTTGGGCATCAACGGCAAAGTGCTGGAGTGTTTTAACAAGAAAACCGGGGAGAAGTGCGCCCTGAAGGTACCGAGCACACCTGCACACACCTGGAGTGGGGGGGAGAGGGGGTTCAGTTCATTTCTCATTTCTATTGCTGTATTAAAGAACTGTACATGTGGGTTCAATTCTTTGTAAAAAAAAAAAAAAAAAAAGTTTTATAGGAGACCAAGCCCTTCCAGAGCAAAAACACACAATCCTGACTCATTGTGTAAAATCCTGGAATCTGCTTTGAAGATAAGATTGTTCCAAGATTGAACAGTCAAATGTGCTCAGTTTGGAATCTGGGGTCAAAGCTCAACCCGAACCCGAACCCTGGGTCTTGCTCAAGGGCTCAACAGTGCTTAGGCTCGAATCCCCAATCAGTAACTCTTAACCGTCTGAGCCATCACCACTACCTTTAGGCAAACTTACAATCCATTAACTAAGAGGAAAAACAAATAAAGGGTGGCACCATGATGACCCTCTGTCAAGTCAATGCACCTGGTCAATCCACCTGATCTCCTGCTTTGGATGTTGTGGCTCTCTTAGCAAATCACCAGCATAACCTACTCAAATCCACCCTTTTGCACTTATAGGGACGTTTTGTTTGCCTTCATATAAAAAGCTGCCTGTGTTGTTATTATTATTTAAACTCAAATTTTATTTGTCACACACAGCCACACACAGTATAATATGCAGTTCGGCACGGTGACTTACAGTAGTACCTCCAGGGGCCGGGTACGATTTCTGCCTCTGGGTCTGAAATCAGTGACACACACATGAGCGTTTCATATTGAAATGTCACTGGAACTGTTGCCTTGGACCTCCGGGATCCGGGTTCGATTCCTTCCTTTGGGTCTCTTTGCATGTCCTTCCTGTGCTTGATGAGCTTCCTTCTTCCTCCCACAGTCCAGAGATACAGTCCTGTATTTACACATTTATGCAAGTTTATATATATATATATATATATATATATATATATATATATATGTATGTATCTTTTATTGTTTGAAAAGCTTGGCACCTTGCCTTTGTGTAGATGTGTACTTTAGTTTAAGTTGGGGTTAGATTTAAGATTTAGGTTCTTTGTTTTTTTTTTTATTACATATCTACTACATGACAGTTAAAGGTCCTCACAAGCATAGGATTAAATTTAGACAAAAGTGTATATGTGCTGTATGTAAAACGTATCCATGACTTTATGTGACTTGACTCCGAGTTCCTGGAAGTCCACCGTCATGTTGCTATGGTTTCATCACAAATGACCAAGTCGCTTCTGCTGAATCAAAGTCGAGTTACAGTATAGGCTGACTATTGACCTTTATAAATCATGAATAACAGTAAAAAAAAAAGTGCTGTAGTGGACATGTGTCTAGTCCATCAGGTTTCCCCTCAGACTTGACGGAGAGCATGTGTGGGTTTGTACTGCTTGCGTAGTGGAAACGGTTACATCATCGGGAGGCCACGCAAGAGTGGAGTGGACTTTATATGACCGACGAGCTGTAATCCAAATCTGACTGCTTAGACAGCTACAAAATACGTGTGTGTGTGTGTGTGTGTGTGTGTGTGTGTGTGTGTGAGCAGTAATAGAGTGAGGGAAAGGTTCTCGCAGACTGATTTATAGTGTTTGTTGATGGTTTGTTTTCTGCTCTAAATCACACATGCATAAATTCTCTGTTCCTCCTGAGGGATATTAAACAGTGTAGTCGTGCTGTTTATCTGTGAACAGTATCGGTTAATATTTGTTTTTATTATTATACTATTTGAGTTCAGCTAAAGGTTACAGCAGTATATATAATTTTTAGGTTTACGCTCCAGGTCTGAGATCGATGACACCGCAATCACTAGTGAAACATACAGTGTTGTGTTTAATACATGAAATAACACAAAATAATAGATAAAAGGACTCGGTATATGGGTAATTACAACAGATGTCCATTTTGCGATCGCGTACATTTTACTTTTACAATTCATTACAGTTCTTTCACATCATTGTTAACTGTGTAATGTTTGTGAATGTACCGAGAATTAGTCATGTGACAAATTCACACTTGCACTAGTGACAAATGGAGATGTGAAAGTAAACGGATCATGTGACAATTAAAACATGTACTGCATTGAAGAACGAATATCCAAGTTCATGTGAGGCTAGAAAACAGCTTATTCTTTAACTGTACAATAATGTTAATGACTAGCTGTAGACAAACAAAGCTGTTTGGAAACAAAATCAGGGCTCAGTCGGTGTGTGTGTGTGTGTGTGTGTCGCTGTAAAATGTCTTGACTCACGTTTAAAACATGAGGCCGATGATAAGAATAACAACGTTCTCTCCAAAGGGAATTTCATTTCAAATCCAACTAGAAACAGCACCACCCGTCACTACACTGACTACAGAACAGTATCTCATTCTGGATAAAGGAATTACAGAATAGCCTGTTCTTACTATAAATACTGTGTGTGTGTGTGTGTGTGTGTGTGTGATCAAAGGCAGTGTTTAATGTCTAATTCTCCAATGTTTGTCTCATGTAACTAGTGAAAAGATGGAATAAAAGGCAGGGAAGAGAACAGAGCTGCTAAAAGACAAACCCAGAACCTCCTCCTAATCTCCGCCAAGGGGCTTCTTAACAAATCAGCACCACCATTAGAGTTTAATTAGCTTTTATCCCGCCGGTGTAATCACAAGCGTCCCCTGGCTAATGTGTCCTGATCCGAACAGATCCCGCGGTGATGACACACGTGGCAGCTGATTTCCTGCTCCTGCGTCTGAACTCGTCTCAGCATGGCATGTGGACTGTTTATACGGTATAACAGTTTCAGACCTCTTTTGTGTGGGGAAAAGGACGTGCGCCTTTGATGCTTATGTTCCAGTGAACAGAGGAACAGGCATTTACTGCCTTTTTCCCGTCGATGCATTCGGTGAATCAGACCGGCTCACATCTGCGAGTCTGCAAAGATTGCTCACAGCGTGTGTCAGACAGACGGTCACAACCCGTTCGATAGGAGTGTCTCGTGCACGGCGTTGTGGATCATTCAAAAACATCATTAAATATAGTTTCACCCCTATTCAATTCACGGCACCGTTAAAAACCAGTCGAGCTATGGAGAGAGAATCAGTCGTGTCACAAGACACAAGCTGGAAGCACAGGGCTGTAGAGGTACAGAAATAGATAGTGTTTTTTGGAGAATTACAAAAAAAAGAATGGTTAATGGACGCAAATCTTAATTATTGAATAATTTAGGGGCGGCATGGTGGCGTAGTGGTTAGCGATGAGGGTCGGGGTTCAATTCTGTCCTCGGGGCTGTGTGCATGGAGTTTGCATGTTCTTCCCGTGCTTGGTGGGTTCCCTCCGAGTACTCTGGTTTCCTTAACTTATGCAGATTAGGCTAACTGGCATTTCCAAATTTTTCTGTAGTGTGTGCCCTGCGATGGATTGGCCCCCGAGTCCCTTGGGATAGGCTTGGGATAAGCACTAGAAAGAATAAGTGAGAGACGTGTATCATTTATTTAAATATATGATGTCATTTGTCCATCGTTGTATTTCTAACCAACGTACTGTATGGTGCAAATTCCTGGTTTCCGCTTGGGTTAATTATGCGCAGTGAGAAAATCAACCCAAACCGAATCTCAAACGCATCAAAAGGATTGAAATTTTGCCCTGATTCAGGACTAAAGCGACTTAAGATTGCGAATAATACAAATGAACACACTTGTATATCAGTATAATAAAAAATGAAAAGAATGTACACACATTTTCCGTGGATGAAGTGAATAATGACTTTCATCTTTAATTCAAAACCGCAGTGCACAATATCAAAGAGTCACCACATCCTACGACATTACAAAACAAATCGCAAATCACCTTCGTGTCACTTTTGTGACTGCTTTAAATCTATCATCACATCTCTATACTCTCTAACTCAGGCATGATTGTGGAACTCGTGACAGTCGCCACTTCTCAAAAATACTAAAGGAAACTTCTTCTTCAGGGGAACCAACCAGCAGTGTTGTCACATCCTGGCGTCTGACCACAGGGTGTTTAAAATACATACGCGCAACTGTCACCTACTTTCAGCCCCTCTTAATGTGTCACTTAAAACCAAAAAGCGCTTATGTATATATGTATGTATATATATAAATATAAACACACATACTATAATATGTATATATATATATATATATATATATATATATATATATATATATATATATATATATATAAACGTTTCTAACCAGTTTATATAAAGTTAGAATACACTCTCAATACAACACTGATATAGTGTTAACTCAATGAAAAACTTTGAACTTTATCTCTGGGTAATAATTACATTAATGGAAATTACAGTGAGATGAAAATTTCATAGTGTCAAGTCAATGCAGATGTTTGAGCAAACACTGTCCTGTGTGATGATCCGATGTGACCATGCACACACCGTTTTAGAGACTGAACCCTGTACACACACACATACACACACATCATGTTTGATTTCTCATTGTAAGCACACAAGCACCAGATACGGTGTTTTAATATAAGTGCGGTTGCCGCGAAACCGGAATCAACCGGCTTCCACGTGCTGTGATTTATTCCTTTACAACCGCTGTAGTTTATCGCTTAATTTCCCTTTTGCGACTTTTAATCACACAAGCAAACAGACGTTCCAGTGTCTCTGTAAAATGCGTTCATTATGCAAGATTGAACGTGCAGGGCGTGAAGGCGCAGGCCGAGAACCCGAGCGATGGACCGATCGATCCACTGGAACCAGGCCACACTTTTCATCTAATTCAATTACTCTAGCTCGTGATTTCTCTTACTGAAATTGATCGTCTGCCAACGCTGAGATGAGGTTCGTCTTGGGTAGATACGTTACACTTTAATACGACCTCTGAGATTTATTTTCCAGAGATAAAAGTGTTGGCCAAACAGGATGGAGATACACTGTGTTAGTTATTGCCAGTACACACAGAGTACGTCCACAAAACCTACACATACAAAATACACATCGAAATGTACAGTATATTTGAATATGTTCTATAGTATACCCCTAAATGGAGGTTTAGGAACTGAATACACTAAAATTATCACATGATGTGTAGTGAGCTACTGTAATACTAATGCTCAGTGTCCATAAAATTCTGATTTCCTATACATTACACTTTCTCCTTGGTTTGATTGCATGATAATAATGCTAGCATACATACTGTTATATTTTAGTGAGCTTAGAATAGCTACAGAATCATAACAGCTATTAGATGACTTGCTAGCTAGAAGTGGATACATGTGATTGGATATTTTTCTTTTTACATTTTGGGAGATTACTCACTATACCGTCTATACAGCTTTATCCTGTATACAGACTATGCTAATTTCATTTTGGTAAATTAGCCTTAACCTGCATTTCTTTAGTGCGTGGGAGGAAACCCACCAAGCATGATGCAAACTCCATACACACAGACCCTGTGGCGGGAATCGAACCCGGACCCTGGAGGTGCAAGGCGACAGTGCTAACCACTAAGCCACTGTGCCACTCTTTAATAGATTAGAGATAAGAATTTAATTGGGATTGGCTTTAATCTCCTTAATGTCCCTGATTTAGACTGTATACAGGTTGAATTTATAGAGGTTAATCCTAGATAGGTTATCGGCTGTTAGAATATCGACGTAGAGTGTAAGCGTAGCTATTAGTGATGGGACGTTCATTTATCATTCATTCTTTTTGAATGAGTCTTTAATGGAACTCAGAAGAACGAGTAGTCTCGGAGGGTGATTTGTTCATCTTCTACTGGGCGCATACGCAAAGCATCGAAAAACCTCCGTAGGTTATGTACAGGAAACAGAAATGTGTAGTTACCTCTCGAGTCTTGGTCTGAACTGTTCGTTTTTTTGTCAAGTGACTCCCATAGACGCTATGCGGTGCAATAGATTCAAAAGAATGAACGACTCGGACCAGAAGATATGATGGTGAACTACTCATTCTGTTTATTATAATATGTCCTTAGCTGCATTGTAATATTTTCATTACTGGAATCATAGCCAAAATTAGTTGTTGGATGTCTGTTTATTAAAAATGTAACATTTTATTTTATTTCTGAACAAAAGAACGAAATGAATTAAATGACTCAAAGAAAGATTTGTTCATTTTGATGAACGAGATTCAAAGAACCGAGTCACTAAAATGATTCAAACTTCCCATCACTGGTATTAGCTGATGCTCAGTCTCTGCGTGTCCTCCCTGACATTGCCGACATTAAATTCATAAGATGAAAATAGAAAAATTGTCGCCGACCTACAAACCTTTCTGCCAATTTGAATGGACAGCTTGGTTAGATTTAATTCTTTAAAGTTTTATGTGGACTGAAATGGGGAACCTCTTAGGCCTAACCTTAACCATATCTGTAAACATGACCCTGGATTAACTTTTTTTAATGCACTTTTCCCCCCATTTCAACAAACAAAAGTTCAAACAGTTCCCTCTAATTTCTCTGACTCTTTTGTGCATGATGTGTGCTGAATAGTCATTAAAGTTTCTGCTCTTTATACTCTTGTTTTCATAGAACTGTCTAAGCCAAAGAACATGAGTTATATTACCACACCTAATGTTGAAACATGTTTGTTGGAATTGCAATTAGAAAAATGGGTCAGCACTAATTTCAAGTGATTTGGAAATGATTTTTCTGCTGCGTCAGTGCATGAAGACGAACCCAGACGCACCCGTGACTAGGCTTCTTGTTGCGCCGTGTGGCCGCCTAAGGTTTGTGGTGTCACATTTCTGCCTTCACTCATCCTGTTGTTCCATTTTTAGCAAGTAATCAGACAAGTTCAGTGTCTACAATTGTTTTTCAACCACACTTCATTTCATTTCACTTGTAATTTAACACTATTTTTTTTTTTTTTTTGTGGAATTCTTGACCGGAACAATTAACAGAGCGTTAACAAATTTGGGTTAAAAAAATTTCCCTGAAGGCTTCCCTAACCTTTAAAGAACAGCACTCAAAAATTATCTCTTTAAAATAAAAATTATTCAGTTGTGAGTTCTGAGAAATAGTTACTGTTTAGTTCCTTCTTGGTCTTTCCCCTGACACATGGAACAAATGACTGTATTTATTTTCATCTCTTGTAAGACTGGATGGAATCCCGCAGCAGAGCTGAGTGTCAGGTCTTAGGTTTCGGGATGAACTGCGACGTCATGTACAGTACATCACTGACAATTCTGTTTTTTGCCCGAGACCAGTTTCCTGTTACCAGCTGGCTGATTTTGTTTATTTTTTTAACCAGTTCGACAACGTAACCAATAAAACTCAGAGTCATTATAGACTTTTTAAAAATGAATTGCGCAGTATAAAGTGACATATAACGTTTTAGCACAAAGAGGGCAATATGATGAACTGAATTTTTACATTCATGAGCAAAAAACGCACATGATCACATGTTTTTATGGTTATTTTTTATTGTTTATATGACCAAAAATGCTCGTTTTGTAAGTTACTACATTTTATTCTTGCTAATACTGTAGAAATGACAAATTTGGTTAGCACTTACAGCTGTTTAGTTGACCTGCATATTTCTTGTTTAATCTACTGAATATGTAAACACATTCATCTTTTTATACAGAAATATATTTATTTATAAAATATTTACATTACATTACATTCATTGTAGCTTGCTGATACTTATCGGAAGGTTCCAGGTTCAAACCCCACAACCACCAAGTTGCCCCTGTTAGGCCCCTGAGTACGGCCCTTAACTACAGTATAATAAGATAAAATATAAGCTGCTCTGGATAAAAGTGTCTCCCACATGCTATAAATGCCTCAATAAAACAGTAGTATAGTCTGTTTAAGCCGTGTTCCAGTCACCGCATTTTTTTTACACTAATAAAATCAGCAAGCTGGTAACAGGAACTGGTGTCGGGCAAAAAACAGAATCGTCAGTGATGTCCTGTACATTACATACTGGGAAATCTATGTGGAAGTGTGGCAGAAACCACATGCTAGCAAACAAATACTGATTTACATTGAGAATTCTGAATGTTAGCTTGCTAGCGGCTTCTGATTTAGACAACATTTTGCTTAGCTTAATGTTACAGTATATAGCCTGCTAGCATCTTTGAGTAGCAGTTTACACAACAAAAGAAAGAAATAGACTAATGTTAGTGAGACTAATGTTAGTTAGCTTGCTAATGAGACTAATGTTAGTTAGCTTGCTAGTGGGACTAATGTTAGTTAGCTTGCTAATGAGACTAATGTTAGTTAGCTTGCTGGTGAGACTAATGTTAGTTAGCTTGCTGGTGAGACTAATGTTAGTTAGCTTGCTAATGAGACTAATGTTAGTTAGCTTGCTAGTGATCATAATAATGAATATTTAGTCTACCGTTGTGTGCTAGTGATATCTATATACTGTAAATAAAAGAAAGGTTTTGTCTGTCCATTGGGTCTTTCAATTTTTCAGTGATATCTTTAGGTTTCATACGTTGGAGGACCTGAAACCAATCTCAGAAAATGTTCTGTCTGTCTGTCTGTATGTCTGTATGTCTGTCCAGCCAAATTTTGTCACAGCATCACGCAAAACTGGCTGGACAGAATTTAATAAAACTGTGCCATTACTTTGGTATTAGCCCAAAGTTTAGCCTGTGCCATAAATGAAATCAAAATATTTAGTAAAAGTGATGTTATGAACGGTTATGTGGTGGATTTAACAATCTACTTTAAAATAATCTACTAATGCGCTACTGTCTCAATGTAAACAAACACCTGCACCAATAGATATTAATTAGAAAAGATAAAGTGAATATTTTGACTGGGATTAGTTGATATTTTCACTTTGTCTGAAATAACAGCGCTGAAGTGGTATAAGTGAATTTTAACACGCTGGAGTCGTTTTGAGACAAAACTTCATCTTTATCTGATCTACTTTTTCCATTTCTCATCTGTGATTCTCTCTCCGATTACCGAACAGGGAGTGTATTTGTCTGACGATGGAAGAAGGACAACTTAGTGTAAACAAGGCGTCAGATACTCAACCTTACAGAATGTCATTTCTGTCTATTAATAAGTTAGACAGAGAGTTCTGCTGTACAGAAAGACACACAGACGTGGACGTGGGGCTTCAACCTCTAATAATAATAATATCACTGATTACATTAAAGATCAGCTTTAACCTTTTAACCGCCAACAATGTGTACATACGCTAGTTAGTTCATATAATAAATAGTTAGTCTAATGTTAGCTAGCAGTAAAGCGCAACCAAATGCTCTTTAATTATTATTTAGGAATATGAATCATCCTGCTCTACTTCCTGTCCTTTTCTCTATGTTGGTTATTTGAATAAAACTAGGAAAATGTGACACGCAGACATGAACCCTGTCCTGTGAATCTCTGACACAGAGGCGGTAAAGTCGAGGCGGTGCTGGAGATAAGAACCTCTAATGAACAGAGCGCTGAGCTTTTATGTATCCATGCCGCATTGTAAAGCCTCACACAGCTTATTTTAGCCTGGGAGATTAGACCTCACTGAGACAAGTAATAACTCACACACTAGGCATGTTAATGCAAACACAGGTGTGTGTGTGTGTGTGAGAGAGAGAGAGAGAGAGAGAGACCTAAATGCATTCCTTTCCTTTGAGGTACAAAGAAGACAATTTATCTTTTATTTTCTAAAAGACAATGAGCATTTAATGACTATTCATTCCTAAAGTCTTCATTCAGAAAATATGTGCTCGTTTTCCAGGGCACTGATCAATAACATGCTGTGAAAGCTTTAACATTTTACGTAAATTTGTGCTTTGACATCATCCAGATACTATCGTTAGAGATACCCACATCCTACAGCTCGAGTTTCCTCCTCTACTCACTCTTGAAGCAAAAAAACACCCTGATGCTTCAATTATTAATGTTTGTAATTAATAGAATTCTCAAGTGCATGGAATATTTATTTTTAAGTGCATGTATTATTTATTTCGGTTGAAAGTTCCTTCAGCAACATGTTTTTTTCACTGTGTGTGTGTCAGTTTCTTGCGTAACCCACAAAGCTGCTCGACTGCCAGATGAATGTGATGCAGTGCAGCTTAGCCTTTCTACGTAACATGATGGAGCGCTTCTTCAGTCCTCGAGTCTGTCCACCCGAGCTGAGCTTCTACCGTACTTAACTTAGGGACTTTACTACTGCATTGCATTCTGGAACTTTTAAGTCTAGTGTTTTTCCCCTAATAGACGGCATTGTAACAGTTTGAGCAATAACATCATCCTCCTTCGGCATCAGTGCAACACATGACTGCTTGTCTTCTTAAAGAACCAAAATTAGCACCGGACTCACTAAACCCATCATAGATATTTTAATATACGTGGGGCTTTTAAGTCAAATCAAGACTGATGAAGCGTCTGGTGAATGAAGGCATATAACTGTACAACTTCAAGAGACTCTTAACCTCATTAAATACATTTTAAAGGCAGGACGCCCGGGAATGACCAAGGTGGCCTGATCCTTGGAGTTATTGCCACATCCCCCATAACACCCTGACCTTGCTTCGAGCCATTTCCACATAGGGTGTTAAAGGAGTTCCTGAGACGCCAGTGTTTCAGATGTGAAGTGGGCAGTCCGAACTTTCTACCTTATTGATAACCAAGCGCTAGTGTGAATAAGTACATTAGTGTAGCAGGAGATTATATAAACAAATAAAGGGAGTTTTTACTCTCAGAATTGTCTTCTGACATTCTGCACAATGAAAAGTCCCGGTTTAATAATAATAATAATAATAATAATAATTTTCATTTATATAGCGCCTTTCCAGAGCTCGACTTTTGACTCGAACACCCCTAGTATTTAATACTTGGAGTTTTCTTTTAACGTCTTCCTGTTATTACAGAGACCTGATCCAGTGTTGTGTATTCGATGAAGCTCACACTCTTGTTCCACTTCTTTGGTCATTAAGGGTGATGTAACCTGCTCAGACGCCTGAATCGATCGGTGCATCTCCTGGACATTTTCCACAGCAGAAACTATAAATCACAGCCCTCAGCTAAAACCTGCACAGTCAGGAAATTAAATACAGTAATAAAATATAAGCGGTCGATAATTTTGTCAAGTCTTGATGATGAACAGTGATTGATATTAAAACATAAATGCAGGATGGACACAAATTTATGACAAAACTCCAAAATAACTCAAAAGCCTTTTTTTTTTTTTTTTTAACAAAAACCAATACACACACACACACACACACATATGGTATATACAGAATCAGCCAAAATAATGTATACACACTTCAGGAAAAGAAAAGTAGTATGATGTATATTATATTATATTAATATAATATTATCATATTATTATCATGTATATCAATATATAACGTATAGCAATACATTTAGTGTTAAATTTTTTTTTTCTTTTCCTGAAGAGAGTATACATTTTCTGGCTGAATTTGTATAATTACATATACGAGATTCACAAAATTTTGCAAATGAGTATGAGGCAAAGTCTGAGTCAGGCTTAGACCTGACCAGTTAAGGATGATTTAACCTGTAGTAACCCCTAGAATTGAACCTACTAGTCACTCCTAGGGAGTCGCTAAACCCCAACAAGCTGGTGTGTTTTCTCATGCCTTTTGACAATCATTACTGACAGAGTGAGCTTTGTGTAACTCTGACTGTGACTGTCCCTTAAAATGGAATGCATATCTGTGGGAAAATCAGAGATTTGGCAACATTTCCTATAAAAGTCCAAGAAAAGGTCTACAATTTCCACAGAAACATCCCTATGGATTCTGCTGATACTTATATATCTAGTGTCTGTGGATGAGTTTAGAGTGATAGTCTGGACAAAAATTTGATGTTGTCAGCTATACAGTCAAATGATCATAATTAAATGTACAAAGTATTCCATTATTATATGGTATTATATGGTAATGCTGTTTTGTTTAGCTGATAATTTGAATGGTCTCAAACAATATATTTCTATCCATCCATCTATCTATCTATCTATCTACAATGTTATGGTCATGATACTGTAAATGGCAGTGTGAAACTTTTATGTACTCTTATGCAGATAAACATTATATTATTATAAGTGTGTCATTCACTGCAATCGATCCGTGTACATTCAGCGAGTGAAACTCCTGATGCTCGAAAATCGACTGATAGCTCGTCATCAAGAGGGTGTGGAAACTGTACAAACAATCATTCACCAACGCTGTGTGCACATTACAGGAACTCGTCTGGGAGTTATTGCCACATCCGCCTCCCGTACAATCCTGTCCTCATTCCAAGTCATTTCCAAGTGTTTTGGGAGATTAAAGGAGTTCCTGGGAGGCCGGGGATTCAGACATGAAACCGGTGCACTGAGAAAACTTTCTACCTTGATGGTATCCAAGCACTAGTGAGACACTGGGATAAGTGCATGAGTGTCGCAGGGAATTATCTAGAGA
Source organism: Channallabes apus (assembly GCA_030522415.1). Lineage (NCBI taxonomy): Eukaryota > Metazoa > Chordata > Actinopteri > Siluriformes > Clariidae > Channallabes > Channallabes apus. The sequence goes on from CM060123.1 coordinate 4,839,986, forward strand.
AATAAAGGGAGTAAAGAAGTACAAAGTAATTCTTATTCTTCTGTATTCCAGAAGTCCTGGTTTGACTCGAACACCACGTAATTGTAGTCAATTCGGAAAAGATATTATTTTTAATTTGTGTACTTTAATCTGCATCATGTAAACTAATTCTATTTTCCACTATATTACATTGAAAATGGTCAAACAGTGAATAATGTAAAAAATACAAGTTTTGAAAAAGTAAACATCCAGATCCACAAACTCAAATATATTTGTCTGTGAATTTGGTGACGTGTGTGATAGTGTCTTAAAATGTTCCAGCAGAGTAATGATATTCATTATGAAGTCTATGTATTGCTTTAAATCATGTTATATTCAAAATCAAAAGTGAAATATTTTTTGTCATATTTATGATGATGACATTTAATATTGTAAAGGAAAAAACAAACAAACAGGATGTTACTTTTAGTCCTTTTTTAACAACTGAAAATGTCAAACACCCAGTTTTTTGTTGTTGTTTCCCTCACATGATTCTGATTGGATAAAAAAGTGATGACGGACAGTTGAATGTGGATCTGTTAGTGATGCGTACAGAAGCTCTAATCCCCATGACCTCATGTCCTACTAGCGCACACACACTTACACACACAGGTGTCATTTTACATTAGTTTTAATCTCTTCCCCCGAGGCTTAACACACAGTAGGACTGCTGAGCATGAGTGTTTTACATCTCTGTGTGTGTGTGTGTGTGTGTGTGTGTGTGTGTGTGTGTGTGTGTGTGTGTGTGTGTGTGTGTGCGCGCATGGGAAAGAAAAAGACATAAGCACACTGTAGATACTCAGAATAGAATGTGAAAAAAACTTTTCGTTTCCTATTCCACCCAGTCTCAATCTCTGAATCTGTCATATAAAGAGTGTGTGGTTGTTGTGTGTGAAAGGTTCACTGTATGAACGACAGACCAGAGCGGGAGAGTAAATCAGTCATAAGTTCAAGGTCGTTAGATGAACTTGAGATCCTCAGTCAACATGTGTTACTGCTTTCTGAAACACGGGGACTGACTAAGCATCAGGAACAGATTAGACCCGCTTCAGCTGCCGGTGCTATAAACAAGACAGCAAGTTCATGTTACACACACACACACACACACACACGCACGGAGTTTATGATTTTAGCAGAAATGGCATGTGCATGTGGGCGGAGGTCAAACCGCATTACATATTAACGCCTCCACACCTAATCCGCACACTGACAGTTTTCAGCGTTAATTGATACAAAACGCCGCTCGTCTGTGTCTTTCTGTGTTTGTTTACTCGTTTGTTTATTTATTTGCCCCTAACCAGATGACGAGTCGACGCCTAATGAAGCCCCAGCGCTCGGTCCTCTATGGTAATGCGGTGGCTTTGGGTCATGTGCCGCTAAAAGCGAGAAAACAACTCGATTAAAATGCAGCGCTGTGTCACGTTTGCAAATTATTCTGAGCGGCTAGTGCGAAACCAATCGGCCTCGCTTGGTACGATCAGCTTATTAAAATAATACCTTTAACATTTTCCCGTATACAATTAAAGGACCATCCATGTTTAATGTTTATACGAGGGTTGTTCAAGTTAATGCGGGACTTTTGTAAAAATTTCTCTATATAATCCCCTGCTACACTAATGCAATCAAAACACTGGCCTCCCAGGAACTCCTTTAATATCCCACATATGAGGAAGTGGCCTTCGAGGTCAGGAATGTACAGAAGGGGGATGTGGCAATAACTGCCGGCCGAGTTACTGTAATGTACAAGTGGTGTTGGTTAATGATTATATGTACAATTCCCACAGACGGATCTCGCAAATTGGTGAGGTCGTTTTTCAGGCGTCCACTTGCTGAATGTTAACGGGAACGACTGCAGTGGGCTCCGAGCCACCTCGGCCGGTGTTCTATAAATTCGTCATACCCATACTCCCCTACCCGTGCTTGTTACACATGCGCATACCAAAATACGCTATGTTTTGCTGCTTTAACAGCATTTATGCTACTACTCCCAGCAAGTCTACTATATTTTTTGCAGCATTTGAAGCAGTGTAGGGGGACGTTATTTTTTAAAGTAATTAATTACATTACAAAATGACTGTCTTTAAAAGTAATCAGTACATCAGTTACCTCCTGATAAAAGTAACTAGTTCGAGTACTTCTCCATTGCAGAAAATAAAAACTCCTTTGTGATTCCTCATGCGTGTTGTTTTAGTTAAGACCTTTATAATTATTCTACCATCATCACTCAGTGAAGTTTGGCCCATAATCTGTTAACTACCAATACCCCTGTCTCATCTACTAATACCCCTATCTCACCAACTAATACCCCTATCTCACCTACTAATACCCCTATCTCACCTACCAATACCCCTATCTCACCTACTAATACCCCGATCTCACCTACTAATTCCCCTATCTCTCCTACTAATACCCCTGTCTCACCTACTAATACCCCTATCTCACCTACTAATACCCTTATCTCACCTACTAATACCCCTGTCTCACCTACTAATACCCCTATCTCACCTACTAATACCCCGATCTCACCTACTAATACCCCTGTCTCACCAACCAATACCCCTCTCTCACCTACTAATACCCCTATCTCACCTACTAATACCCCTATCTCACCTACCAATACCCCTATCTCACCTACTAATACCCCGATCTCACCTACTAATACCCCTATCTCACCAACTAATACCCCTATCTCACCTACTAATACCCCTATCTCTCCTACTAATACCCCTATCTCACCTACTAATACCCCTATCTCACCTACCAATACCCCTATCTCACCTACTAATACCCCGATCTCACCTACTAATACCCCTATCTCACCTACCAATACCCCTCTCTCACCTACTAATACCCCTATCTCACCAACTAATACCCCTATCTCACCTACTAATACCCCTATCTCACCTACCAATACCCCTATCTCACCTACTAATACCCCGATCTCACCTACTAATTCCCCTATCTCTCCTACTAATACCCCTGTCTCACCTACTAATACCCCTATCTCACCTACTAATACCCTTATCTCACCTACTAATACCCCTGTCTCACCTACTAATACCCCTATCTCACCTACTAATACCCCGATCTCACCTACTAATACCCCTGTCTCACCAACCAATACCCCTCTCTCACCTACTAATACCCCTATCTCACCTACTAATACCCCTATCTCACCTACCAATACCCCTATCTCACCTACTAATACCCCGATCTCACCTACTAATACCCCTATCTCACCAACTAATACCCCTATCTCACCTACTAATACCCCTATCTCTCCTACTAATACCCCTATCTCACCTACTAATACCCCTATCTCACCTACCAATACCCCTATCTCACCTACTAATACCCCGATCTCACCTACTAATACCCCTATCTCACCTACCAATACCCCTCTCTCACCTACTAATACCCCTATCTCACCTACTAATACCCCTATCTCACCTACTGATACCCCTATCTCACCTACTAATACCCCGATCTCACCAACTAATACCCCTATCTCACCTACCAATACCCCTATCTCACCTACTAATACCCCTATCTCACCAACTAATACCCCTATCTCACCAACTAATACCCCTATCTCACCAACTAATTCCCCTATCTCACCAACTAATACCCCTATCTCACCTACTAATACCCCTATCTCACCTACCAATACCCCTATCTCACCTACTAATACCCCGATCTCACCTACTAATACCCCTATCTCACCTACTAATACCCCTATCTCACCTACCAATACCCCTATCTCACCTACTAATACCCCGATCTCACCTACTAATACCCCTATCTCACCTACTAATACCCCTATCTCACCTACTAATACCCCTATCTCACCTACTAATACCCCGATCTCACCTACTAATACCCCTATCTCACCTACTAATACCCCTATCTCACCTACCAATACCCCTATCTCACCTACTAATACCCCGATCTCACCTACTAATACCCCTATCTCACCTACTAATACCCCTATCTCACCTACCAATACCCCTATCTCACCTACTAATACCCCGATCTCACCTACTAATACCCCTATCTCACCTACTAATACCCCTATCTCACCTACTAATACCCCTATCTCACCTACTAATACCCCGATCTCACCTACTAATTCCCCTATCTGACCTACGCGGTTTCGCGCGGTGGCCGTAAGTACGGTTCATCAGGATTCACCGCGGGTTTTGCCGCTGTGATTAGGTTTCCATCTTGTAGGACGACTTTCACACACACACTAACGGATTGGGAATGACTGCTGTCCGGCTCACGGATTACATAAATTGTCTGAATAACAGATAAAAAAAATTTTTAATTAACTAAATAACTGAGGACTTAAATGGCGGACCTAACGCATTACATCAAAAAGTAATCCAAGTACTTTACAAAGTAACGCGTTACACCCAACACTGGGTAGGAGATAATGAGAAAGTTGCATATAACTGATATAACTATATATTTGCTATGGGTAGGAAATTCTGGCAATATAGGAAAAAATTATCATCCATCCATCTAGGAATGTCTAGGACAGTTCTAAAGTGTGGAAAAGGTTCTAAAGTGACCTAGTCTGTGGTCCAACTAGGAACTGTGGAGACCAATGGTGACCATTGTATTTTTTCCCCATTTTTTTTTTATGACTTTAGTAGGCCGCATTCACACGCACATTCACCTTATGCGAATATGCGAATGCCGGTTAGCATAATCTGCATGTCTTTGGACTGTGGGAGGAAACTGGAGTACCCGGAGGAAACCCACCAAGCACAGGAACATCATGCAAACTTCATGCACACAGACCCCGAGGCGGGAATCGAACACGGACCCTGGAGGTGCGAGGCGCCAGTTCTAACTTTAAAACATCTGCACCATTCAAATGTTTTAATGCAGCCAAGTGTCTCATTTTAAAGTCGCTTTTACGCCTTCATTCACCAGACATTTCATAGCAAGTCCCGGTTTCACTTGAACACCCCATTATCTCCTACCCAGTGTTGGGTGTAACCATTTGATTACAGTAATTGCCCAAGATTTTCATTAATTTGTTAAGAAACTCTTGCTTAAGGAAACAGAACTCGTATAGAATTTGCTCTCCGTATAAAGAATCTTTATGATGCTGTAAATAAATAAATGATCCGTTATTTCAGGAGTCACTTCATGCACTAAATATTATAATTCATACCCTTTAACTTTGTAACTAGTAGCCCTCATTGAAAACTCTGCCATATTAAGAATTAGCCCCTCCCTGAGAATGACCTGTTGCTATAGTAACGGTAAGGTGTTAGTACTATCGCATACATCAGGACAGATATAATATGATTAGTGTTAAACTTAAACATCTCCTCTTGTCTGTACTTTCCTTCTTAACCTCTCTGCCCTCATACACACACACACACACACACACACACACACACACATATAGACTTAGTGATCGAGTTGCACACTGCTCTCAAAAATACACCCTGACGGAAGACATGTGCAATGTCACAGCCCCGTGTCTATTCCAGGATTACACTCGTCCTTCTCTCAGTCACGCACCAAGAAAGACATCTGAGAGAGAACGAGGGATCCGAGAATATCCACCTCAATGAGAAATAAAATAAAAAAACAAGAGACTATATTTCTCGTCATATTGTAACCTTAATTGTTTACCTCTATTCGTACCATATACCATATTTGTAAGTTTAATTTCTATAGTATGTTTATATCTACAGAATATATTTCTGTATGCATTTTGTCCTGCATTATATTTCTCTTGTGTCTTATTGAGCCTGACGTGACATGCTTGGAGAAAGTGTTTCTGAAACAGGAAGTTTACCTGTTTTTTTTACCTGAGTTCAAACAGTGGCTTCGTCGAGAATGAGGTTTCTTCTTTTGTCTAGCAGCGAAGTGGAAATCTGAGTAGTGTCGTTTTTCCACTTCGGTACGAAGCAGCTAGAATCATCGCCAGAGGTCACTGAGCACTTTTTCGTTCAGCTTTTCAGCTCGGGTTTAATCCTGCCACACTCCCGAGGCGAGGGAAATCCCGGGATAATATTAACATTCTGTATAATGTAGTGTTCTGTAATCCAATGATATACGATGATAACAGTGTCTTATTGATAGGTGCATCATACATACTGTATAGTAAAGCAAGAAGTAACAGCGTAAACCCCGGCCTTCCACTTCCACTTTCTTTATTAGTAAAGCTTTTTTCGTAATTTCAGTACCTCTTACGCTCATCGCAACACGCCCGTTTCCTGATTGCTCAGCTTTAAACACCCCAAAAAATCAGGGTGCATTAACAGACCTGTTCCACCCTGCTGCTTTAACGCTCCTCATTCTCCCTCCTTCTTCTCTTCTTCCCCTCTCTATCCTCTGCAGATTCTCTACGACAGCCCGAAGGCACGCCGCGAGGTGGAGCTGCACTGGCGCGTCTCCTCCGAGCCGCACATCGTGCGCATCCTGAGCCTCTACGAAAACATGCACCATGGGAAAAAGTGCCTTCTCATTATCATGGAATGGTGAGGATGAAACTGCACTTCCCAGCATGCATCACTCAGCTCTGTTGTCACACATAACCCAGTCCTTATTCATCATCAGCTGCTCCGACTGACTGGAAATGGCTGCGACAGCGTTGTTTCTTCATGCCAGGATAAAAGGGAAAAGTCATTCTGCTTCCAGAAAATCACCAGAGTGGCTTTTCCGTTCTGAAAAAAACGTCATATCACTCAGATACACCAAGACATTAAAACAGCTCTTAATATCTATTACGATAGTAAACCTTCTACAGTGACACTAGTTCAGTATTCAACACTTCTTTGTGAACATAAGCCCAACTTAAAGGAACCATATCTTGCTTTTTCTTCAACATCTGAACAGAAGTTTCAGAGAAAATGTGTGTGTGTGTGTGTGTGTGTGTGTGTTAATTCTCCAGATAATGCATTGTTAATACCTCAAACTTGATTTATTTCACTCCTCTTCTGAACACGCTGGTTTAGTGTCTATGGAAATTAGCTATTGCTAAACCGGGGGGAGGGGCTCTTCTTATATTAGGTCACATTAGGAGGAAAATCTAATTGGCTCGATTTTCAACAGAAAATGCAAAAAGGGACAAAATCAGGGATTTTTTTGTTCATAAGACTCACCGATTTATTTATTGACAAAATAAATTATCATCATCAATTATCATCATGGCGTCGCGGTGGTGTAGTGGTTAGCACTGTCGCCTTGCACCTCCAGGGTCTGGGTTCGATTCCCCGGCCAGGCTCGATTCCCGTCTCTGTGTGCATGGAGTTTGCATGTTCTCCCCGTGCTTGGTGGGTTTCCTCCGGGTACTCCGGTTTCCTCCCACAGTCCAAAGATATGCAGGTTAGGCTAATTGGTGTTCCTAAATTGCCCGTAGTGTGTGATTGGGTGTGTGAGTGTGTGAGTGTGTGAGTGTGTGTGTGCCCTGCGATGGATTGGCACCCTGTCCAGGGTGTACCCCGCCTAGTGCCCGAAGTCTCCTGGGATAGGCTCCAGGCCCCCCGCGACCCTGAACACAGGATTAAGCGGTATAGAAAATGAATGAATGAATGAATTAATTAATTATCATAAAAGTCTAGTTTGTTTGGGAAAATGTTCAAATTCTACAGGAAGCCTAGTAATGCCAAATATGGCTTCAAATCTTATTTTATAAGAAATTAATATAAACATTTTATATACTGATTGCACAATTGAGGTGTTTATTTCAGTGAAATACTTTCCAGTCTGATGCCGTTACTGGAAATCCAAATCCAACATGGCCGTCAATGGGGTTATTAGTTAGTCAGATGAACATTGAGTATAGGTCCTAGTAAATGTCTCTAGTACATATGATGCTGTATGTGTTTCAGAATAGCAGATGGGGTTATAACAGCGTTTCCCAAAGTGTAGGCCTTGGCCCTCTGGTGGGCTGTAAGGGTAATGCAGGTGGGCAGTGTGACATAATTTATAGCAAAAAATTCAAATAATTTGAACTTTTTTGTAATCAGGTTGAAAATTCCCATAAAATATTCATGATGAACTAATAAAACAAAGGGATTATGCGATTTAATTTATCTGGGTCTCGTTCGCTTGCTGCTCCAGTGTTTCGGCAGATATGACACTACCTACTTCTACATGGTGAGAGACGTCTGTTACACTGGCCGCCCAATACCGAGGCCACCCGCTACACCAGCCACCGGCGGCCAAACAGAATTATATATACTGTACATATAGTAGATATTATTCTAACTTCTAACCATTCTAAAGTATAACCACTAGGGGGTGCTAAACTGGAACCTGGTCCATTACAGATTGAATGATAATCATCGTAAATATTTCATGGGAATTTTCAACCTGATTCAAATTAAAAACGTTTACTTTTTTTTTTTGTTGCTATAAATCACATCTCGCAGTCCATCTGCAGTACCTTTACAGGCCACCAGGGGCCTACACTTTGAGAAACGCTGAATAAGACATTTTCGAACTCGTTGTGAGCGCTTCAAACCTCTTTATAACCCGATCTGACTTTTGGAAACATCTACACTGTATGTGCTAGAGACACTAAACTAGAAACATTTAGCATTAATTAACGATTAGCTTATTAGCCTGAAACACCACCCTGTAGTTAACGTTACGTAAAGCAGTACGAACGTGAGACCCAGACACGTTACACTGACAAATATTTACCTTGACAAAGATTGTTAATGAATCCGCTTTTTTATTCTTATTGTTTTTTACGCTTCGGCTTTATGGCTTTCAGTGCCACTTTGCGTCTTCTTTCAGCGCGCAGACTCAACGTAGACGCTAGCAGACAGACGTTAACAACAGAATGAGTTTATTTATAACCGGTCGAATGTTGTTGACACGAACAGGACGATCTCTGTGGAAAACAGGATGCGAAGCGTTCAGTAGACGACGGGGTATGAAGGAACCACGGCGTTGCGCAGTTTCGCATTCTTTTTGTGAAAGAGACTAAGGTTGAGAGAAAATGTCTATGTGTGTGTGTGTGTGTGTGTGTGTGTGTGTAGTGCAGTAACTGTAGAAGTGCTGCAGGTCATTTCTTTTTTTGGGGTTCGAACCGTTAATGCTGGCCACAAACAGAACATAAACCACTACTCCACACACACACACACACACACACACACACACACACACACACACACATGTGCACCCAACATCTCAGGAAATGAGTTGTAGTTCGCAGTATATGGTTTGTGGTTTTAATGTTTCATGCCTGGGGATCCACAGCGTTGCACACTTTGGTGTTTTTCCTTAAACTGTGATGATGATGATGATGATGATGACGAGCTTCAGTCTAAAAACATTTAAACTATTCGGATTTTATGTGTTCAGTTAGATTTTTAATGGCTGCATGCAACATTTCACATCTGATTTTGCCTGAAAAACAGTGTTTTGATGTAAACAGTTCATTCCCCTCATTCTGAGACTCATCTTCTCTTTAACCTGGAATGTGTGTGTGTGTGTGAGAGAGAGAGAGAGAGAGACCGTTTTTAGATTAATTGCCCTGTCAGGTTGGGGAAAAGTGTCATTATTTTAGCTTCCTCTCTGTTTCCAAGTTAACTGAGGAAGTCAGTAAGGTGTGTATATAGTAATGTGTGTGTGTGTGTGTGTGTGTGTGTGTGTGTGTGTGTGTGTGTGTGTGTGGAGTGATTAGTTGGGATAAACACAAAGAGGAGGAGACGGAGGTGACGGAGACGCAGCAGGATTTAATGATGTTGCTGTAACACACGGTTTAAAAAAAACTCTGAAACGGCGAAGGAGAGACGGTTGAGGGGAAGCGGATCTGAAGATGTTGTGAAACTGTATGCGCATGTATGTGTGTGTGTGTGTGTGTGTGTGTGTGTGTGTGTGTGTGTGTCAGTTGGTCTCACTCAGCAGTTTCGAGTAACCACGCTGCCAAATTCTCACAACTAAAAATGTTCCATGATTTAATTACGCTTTATTTATTCTGAGTCTCTCATTATTTCTCTCTCTCTCTCCGTCTCTCTCTCTCTCCGTCTCTCTCTCTCTCTCTCTCTCTCTCTCTCTCCGTCTCTCTCTCTCTCTCTCTCTCTCTCTCCGTCTCTCTCTCTCTCCGTCTCTCTCTCTCTCTCTCTCTCCGTCTCTCTCTCTCTCTCGGTTCTGCTGTTTCTTGTCCTGGATAATGAAATGTTTTACACAGTCCTCTTTCTTCAAACACTGGCATAAACAACTCATTCTGTCTGACTTTATGTGAAAAGTGAGATTAATGCTGCTTTTAATTATTATTTTTTTATTTTTAATGTGTGTGTGTGTGTGTGTGTGTGTGTGTGTGTGTGTGTGTGTGTGTGTGTGTGTGTGTGTGTGTGTGTGTGTGTGTGAGACAGTATGGAAGGAGGAGAGCTGTTCAGTAGGATTCAGGCCAGGGGAGACCAGGCCTTTACTGAGAGAGGTAGGTTCTCTCTCTCTCTCTCTCACACACACACACACACACACACACATACACACAGAAAGAGAAACCACAATCAACAAACACAACCCACAATCAGCTTCCTTTAATCCAGTTTTGCTTATTGTTCGAGTCAGATTAAATATATTAATTATACTCAACAGACATTTCTTCTTTTATGAATGTTGCATAAACATGGACACACACACACACACACACACACACACACACACACACACACACACACATGCGTAAGCCAACAGCTATGAGCTTCCATTATTATTATAATTATTATTATTGTTATTATTATTATTATTATTATTATTGTTGTTGTTATTATTATTGTTATTATTATTATTATTGTTGTTGTTGTTGTTATTATTATTGTTATTATTATTATTATTATTATTATTATTATTGTTGTTGTTATTATTATTGTTATTATTATTATTATTATTATTGTTGTTGTTATTATTATTGTTATTATTATTATTATTATTATTATTATTATTGTTATTATTATTGTTATTATTATTGTTGTTATTATTATTATTGTTATTATTATTATTATTATTATTATTATTAGCTCCTGAAGGAGTGAGACTGAATCGATAATGTAATTTAATTAAGTTTTTTTGAGTCGATTCACAAATTGAATCAGTGAATCATTTTTAATTCACACTTTTTTCTTACTTGACTTTTTATTTTAATTTATTAAATAAAAGTTAGGTTTTATTTATTTTTTCTTTACACATAATTTACAAAGGTTAAATCCTTTTGGAAAAAAGATAAATGCTACAGATTTGCTGAAACTAAACTAAAAATAATAAAATCCAATTTCTATAATAAAATCAAAATACAAAATACTAACATTTTACGAGATCACCGCTGCTTCTCCTTCTTTTGAGTTTATGAGCGCTTGGTGCAATAGCGCCACTTACTGGACTGGAGTGTAGAGCAGAAGAGTTACATCGCTTTGTATGAAACATGATATTTAAAAAATCAATAATTTATTACTCAGCGTGAACATGTTTATCAGAAATGTTAAGTAGTTTAACCGTGTATAAACTGGTAAGAAGTGTACAGCGGTACCTCGGCGTACAGATTTAATCCGTTCCGGAGACGATGTCTTAGGCGGAGATTTCGTATTGCGGAACACGTTTTCCAACAGTAAATAATGTAAATGCAGATAATCTGTTCAGATCAGATCATTTTCAATATTATAATCATATTTCAGCAGAACAACAATCAAAACATTTAGAAAAGACACGTAAATATTGAATAAATCACTTTAACCTTAATTTATGATTCCTCATGGCTGCGGCTTCCTTCTTGCTCCCGTTCTTGCCAACATTCTTGGGACACATGGTACTATGTCTTCACACTTATGTAAAACATAATAAGACAAAAATTAGGTAAACCGACTCCCACTAACGAGGACAAGTTTTGAACGTCTCCCGGACGTACGCGCAACTTAGCCGTCGTTTGGTTCGGCTCGGTTCAGATGCCAAGGCCAATTTCTTGCAAAATTTCAGTTCTTAATGCAAAAACATCAGTGAAGCGGTTCATTTGTATGTCGAGGTAACAGTGTATAAGTGAGAAACTTTAGTCCTAGTGAATTAATTCCATAATCGCAACGCCCCAAAAAAATCATGTAATCGACAGTCTGATTTGTTTGTGTAATACAAAACTCAAGACGCCAATCAGAAATCAGAAACTAAACATCCTGCTGTAGATTATGACAATAATAATAATCATCATAATCATAACTTGGTTGTGTCTTTGTGTAGAGGGCTCTGAGATCATGCGAGACATCGGCACCGCCATCGAGTACCTCCACAACATGGACATCGCACACAGAGACATCAAGGTGATACACAGCTAATATGTGTGTAACAATAAACTTTCCATATAAATATTCCATATAAACGGAGATGTTTCCTCAAACGCAGCCGGAGAACCTGCTGTACAACAGCAAAGACTCCAACTGCGTCCTCAAGCTCACCGACTTCGGCTTCGCCAAAGAGACCACGCTGCACAACCCGCTGCAAACGCCCTGCTACACTCCCTACTACGTGGGTACGTACCGGACCTGCTCGTCTACACTGGTGGGAGATCAAAGAGTCGACTCTTTTGATGTGACTCTTTGATTTTGATCATATGCAGGATGTACTGTACATTCTGTGAGTGAAGCAGGATGACGGATTTGATTTGCTGTCGATTTCTGTGTGACTGTTTCAGCTCCTGAGGTTCTCAGTCTGGAGAAATACGACAAATCATGTGACATGTGGTCTCTGGGCGTGATCATGTACATCCTGTGAGTGCCAAGGAAAATAAAGCTGACCTTCAAGAATTGAAAGATCAATTACAAAAATTTGGTCATTTGTAATTGATTTATCACAAAAATATTTTTTTAAAGATTCCATTTTGTGTGTGTGTGTGTGTGTGTGAAGGTTGTGCGGTTTCCCGCCGTTCTACTCTAACACAGGACAGGCGATTTCCCCCGGCATGAAGCGACGTATCCGTATGGGCCAGTACGAGTTTCCCAACCCCGAGTGGGCCGAAGTGTCCGAGGAAGGTGAGACCGTGTGTGTGTGTGTGTGTGTGTGTGTGTGTGTGTGCTGTTATGAATAGTAACTTGTAAATGCCTTGCCGGTTGTGGTTTCATGTATGAACATGTGTCATGTTTGTTTCCTCTCTTGACTCTAAAATGTGTCGGGTTTCACTGTATAACAGTGTGTGTATTTGTGTATCTAACACATGCAGTGTGTGTGTGTGTGTGTGTGTGTGTGTGTGTGTGTGTGTGTGTCTTCATCCAGCCAAACAGTTGATTAACCAGCTGCTGAAGACCGACCCTAATGAGAGGATGACCATCGCACAGTTCATGAACCATCCCTGGATCAATGTGAGTCCGCAGTGTGTGTGTGTGTGTGTGTGTGTGTGTGTGTGTGTGTGTGTGTGTTTGTGTGGGTGATGTATTTTACATGTAACTTGTATATTAGTGATCTGTCTGTAGACGTGCTCAGTGTGTGTGTGTGTGTGTTGTGTTCTCAGCAGTCCATGGTGGTTCCTCCGACGCCGCTACACACCACACGCGTCCTCACCGAGGACAGAGAGCTGTGGGACGAAGTGAAGGTACAGCACTGACCTCTACTGTTCACACACTAACACACACAATTACTATTATTATTATTATTATTATTAGGAGGTGTATTAGTAGCGGTTGTAGTCATAGTGGAAATATTGATAATATTTCTGTATAATGATAATAATTATTCGGGCTACCATTTTTTCTTAAATGTCAGCCAATATCTGTACACATATGATATTTATATATTCAAAAGCTACCAGCTTTATCATTTTTGATGATTTTATGAATGGAGTGCTTAGAATTCCAGGAGTAAATCTTAATCTGATCCAAACTCAGTTTCAAACTGAGTTTCCATTAATTACATTTTTTTTCTTTTTACTGGTATTGGTCCTGTACCGACCAACCAATCATCATCATCATCATCTTACATGCAGTGGCTTGCAAAAGTATTCACACCCCTTGAACTTTTCCAGTTTTTTTCACGTTACAACCACAAACATAAATGTATTTTATTGGGATTTTAGTTGACAAACCAGCACAAAGTGGAAGGAAAGTAGTTAAAAATTTTTTTTTTACAAATACAAATCTGAAAAGTGTGCCGTGCATTTGTATTCAGCCCCCTTCACTCTCATACCCCTAACTAAAATCCAGTGGAACCAACTGCCTTCAGAAGTCACTTAAACAGTAAATTGAGTTCACCTGTGTATAACTTAATCTCAGTATAAATGCAGCTGTGAAGCCCTCAGAGGTTTGTTAGAGAACATTAGTGAACAAACAGCATCATGAAGCCCAAGGAACACACCAGACACGTCAGGGTTAAAGCAGAAGTTAAAATCCCAAGCTTTGAACATCTCACGGAGGGCTGTTCAATCCATCATCCGAAAATGGAAAGAGTGCGGCACGACTGCAAACCTACCAAGACATGGACGTCCACCTAAACTGACAGTTTGGGCAAGGAGATCATTAATCAGAGAAGCAGCCAAGAGGTCCATGGTAACTCTGGAGGAGCTACAGAGATCCAGAATCCAGTGGGAGAATCTGTCCACAGGACAACTATTAGCCGTAGCACTCCACAAATCTGGCCTTTATGGAAGAACTTCAAGAGGAATGCCTATGAAGACCTATTTACAGTTTGCGACAACCCATGTGGAGAACACTGCGAACATGTGGAGGAAGGTGCCCGGGTCAGATGCAAATCCAAAACACTTTATGTGGCAGGAAAACTAACACCGCACATCATCCTGAACACACAGTGAAACATGGTGGTGGCAGCATCATGGTGTGAGGATGCTTTTCTTCGGAAGGCACAGGGAAGCTGGTTAGAGTTGATGGGGCCTGAGCTTGAGCTATTTTGAAAAGAAGAATGGGCAAGAATTTCACTCTCTAGATGTGCAAAGCTGGTAGAGACATGACCCCAAAGACTTGCAGCTGTAATTGCAGTTTACAAAGTGTTCAGTCAGGGGATCTGAATACAAATGCACACTTTTCAGATATTTATTTATAAAAAGAAAAAAAAAAAATTTAAAATTGAAAGTCAATGGTCATTTCCCATTTGGCTTCACAATGATGTGCCACTTTGTTTTGGTCTATCGCATGAAATCCCAATAAAATACATTTATATTTATATTAACATGACAAAATGTGGAAAAGTTCAAGGGGTATGAATGCTTTTGCAAGGTGCTGTAAGCACCTCTTTAACATACAGTTACTTAAACCTAAAACCATACCAAATATTATAAACAAACAAGTTAATTAAAAAAAAAGCAAAAAAAATTAAGTAACCTTTATTTATTTATATATTGTTTTTTTAATAAACATTTTTAGATTTTTTAAATATTTTTCATATATTTAATATTTCATTATTTTGTTTATAGTATCTAATCAGCTAAATGTTATCTAAATGACAGATTATTAAATACAATGATCAATGAATATAAATGTGATTTATTTTATATAATGAAAATGACGTTTGCTGCAGAGCTCACTTTTCTCCACTAGAGGGCAGCACACTACGTCTTTTTTCAGGTTGAAAATAATCTTAATACATGATTTGATCCTTCAGTACAGATGTTTTTCTTAATTGCTTGACTTTCTCTCTCACTCACATACACACTTTTCTGCTTACTTATACACTTGATTAGGCACATTCCTGTTGTTTATTTTCTTCCTACATTATCTGTTAATACGAACTCTACATAAAGCTTCCTTAGATAATTTGTTGCTTAGTATGAATTTTTTCTTTATACTTCATTCTTGACTTCAGCCCATTTTCTCAACTCGTGTGCTTACTTTTGTGTGTGTGCACGTGCGTGTGTGTGTGTGTGTAGGACGAGATGACAAGTGCACTTGCCACCATGCGTGTGGACTACGACCAGGTGAAGATTAAAGACCTGGACACTTCCAGCAACCCGCTGCTCAACAAGAGAAGGAAGAAAGCTGCAGCGGCGGGAGGAAAGGGCGGGGCAACCGTCTGCAACAGCCAATGAGCCGAGAGGGAGAGACGGACGGACGAGGACAAATGGACAAATTTATAGACGAGTGAAGAATTGAAGGGTGGAGGAGGAAGTGAACATGAAGAGAAAATGAGGACACTCTTTTGACTATAAACAGCATACACACACACACACATACACATACACACTGAGTACTTATAGATGCTAAGATTTGTATTTTTACACATCACGTATCACATAAGTTATATTATTGTAAACATGTCTATAGGTAACGCGTTCAGTTGCACATGCGTGTGTGTGTGTGTGTGTGTTTGTTTGGGTTCGTGCGTGTGTGTGGTGCATTCATAAGCCCTTGACTATTAATACAGTATGCTTTCCTGAGACACTACACACAGATGGTACACTGCCAGTGTGAAGCAGAAAAGTTTGTCCTTCCTCCCCACTTCCTCCTCATCCTCGGACAACACGAAGGAGATCGAATCTAGGAGAACACACAACTTCAGCGGACACACTCTGTAGGAATGATTGTGTGTGTGTGTGTGTGTGTAAGAGAGAGTTTTGTACCTCAGTACTGGGCTGCATCATCATCATCATCATCATCCTCGTGTCACAGGATGCTCCGTTTGGATTTGCTCTTCTCTTTTAGCCCGTTTTTAAGCAGAAGAATGTTTTATTTTTATTTCCCATCTCTTGAAGACTTTTCCAGGAACATTTTAGCCACAAAAAAAGTTTTTTTGTGATGTTTGACGTTTCCCTTCGAGTCTTTTATTATGACTTTTCTGAACAGAATGTACCAGAGAGCAGCCACTGTGTTTAAAGCAACATCATTTTAATTAAAAAAAGAAATGACTTAATCAAATGCAGAAGATTCTTCTTGTTCCTAATTTTCATTGGAATGTTGACATTCTTACATCTTTATATGAGTGTAACTCTCCTCAGGGCAGAACATTTTTCCTCATTCTGTGTAAAAAAAATATAAAAACATGCAGATTTGAGGAGATGTGGCGTTATTAATTAATAGTAATAATTACTGTAATAAAAGTACAATGATCACGATTTACTTCAATGTAAAATATACATGGATAATTACTTCACAGATACTTTAAAAAAGTTTTAAAGTACTCTAAGAATACTCTCAAAGTACTCTAAAAAATGTTATATCTTGTCTTATGTTCTTATCTTTTTAATTACCATAAATGAACCAAACACACCTGGTCTCGCCACCAGGTGGAGCCACTTTGCTAGGTTTGTTTGCTAGCTAGCTCATGTTAGCTCATGTTACAGCAGTACCTCAGAATACCAATTTAATCCGTTTTTAAGGTGAAATTTTGTTTTGCGAAACGCATTTTCCCATAGGACATAATGTAAATGCAGATAATCCGTTCCAGCAACGCAAAAACATTGTACCAATATTACCAATTTCCAACACTATAATCATAATTTTTGGATAAAAACAGTTTGGGATAAAAACATTTAGAAAAGACAAGTAAATGAAGCAAAAGATGAAATAAATTGACATTAAACCTCACTTACCCCTAATTTGTGATTCCTCTTTGGCACCGGCTGCTTTAAAAACCAAATTAAATGTGGTTCTTTTTTGTTCTTGCTACTTTTATTTTTAATTTTTTTTTAATTTTGTTCATTTTATTTTAACCTTGGTAAAAGTATACCCAAAAACAACCATATCAGTGAACCATGTACTCGTGTACGGTTGACTAGATGTGATCAGAACTAGACTTAACTCGAACTTTAAAGTGAGAAAAAAAGAAAACATTGAGACGTTTCCATGTCTGTTTCCATGTCTGTCTGAAACAACTCAGCTAACTATGATGACCTCCTCAATACAGCAAACTGTTCATAGTCAGTTCATAGTAAATGCTCATATACACACCGATCAGCCATAACATTAAGACCACCCGCCTAATATCGTCTGTGGCTGAGCAGTGTGTATGTTCAGTGTACCTTATTTTAAGGTACTCTGTTTACTGGAATACGGCTTTTTCTTAGATTTTATTCTAGCTTTCCAAGAAATGAAGAGTTTTGTTTTTGATCCTCTCATTATGTAACATCCATTAATCCCACCAAGAACCATTGGCAACCTCTTAACCCACTGTACTCGAGTCTGATGATAATAAACAATGATCAGTCATAAAATGAACACCACCGCCCGGTGAATTGAATAATCTTTTTTAATGTACAGTATAAATTGCATACCAGCAAACTGGTGATGAGCACCCGAGGCTCAGGGCCAACCTGTTCGGTCTGATCACACTGAAAAACCAATGCAGCATGAATTTTCATCATTGGCTGTGATGGAAAAAAATCAGAGCACACAGTGCATCACAGCTTTCTTCACATTCCCCAGATCTTAATCTGATCAATCATCCATGGAATGCTCTGGACAGACAAGTCTGAACCTTGTATGTAACAGTAATTCTGCCACCAACATCCTGGTACCAGACACCACAGCACACCTTCAGAGGAACTGTGGAGACATGAGGAGTCTTGAGGGCTCAGAGCTGTTTTGGTGGCATCAGTGGAACCTGAAACCTAGGTGGTTTCAATGTTATGGCTGATTAGTGCATGTTTTCACATCTTAAATAATGCGTACATAATGCGCGTACATTGAAGAACTTGCACCTTCAGGGTCAGGGTTCGAGTCCCACCTCAGGTCCGTGTACATGGAGTTTGCATGTTCTCCCCGTGCTTGGTGGGATTCCTCCGGATAGTCCAGTTTCCTCCCACAGTCTAAAGTCATGCAGATTAGGCTAACTGGCATTGCCCGTAGTGTGTCAATGAGCATGTGAGTGTGTGTGATGGATTGGCAAAAGTTTCCAGGCCCCGTATAGATAAATTAATGAATGTCGCGAGTGCAGCAGGCTGGATCCTAAATGCCTCCCTGTGTGACACACTGTGCACTACCAAGTGTTTCTCAGTTAAGGGAGTACAGAACTGTATTTATGACTGAAGCAGCAGTGCAGGCCAGTGTTTCAGGTTGATAATCTCAGACACTTTAACTGTAATCCATGTGTATAAAGGTTTTTGTGTGTGTGTGTGTGTGTGTGTGTGTCATTTGAGGATAAAGAGAACCCCGAGTAAAACCTGTCCAACCTTTGCTTATATAAATACTGCGTTTTATAATCCAGGCCTTTTGTTGCTGCTTTTTTTTATATATATATATATATATATATATATATATATATATATTATTCTGTTTAGAAGAAGAAAAACAGGATCGTCAGCATGCGATGCAGAAATGTAGGCCTGATGCAGAGGACACTAAGAGGCTAATCTGTGTTTCCTTGTTCTCTCTAATCTCTATGGTGTATAAATAACAGAACGTAGCAGAGATGTGGACGAGCTCCAGCTTCCCTCTGTCAGACTGCCGCCTTATGAATATGCTCGAGCCGGAATGACCTTTTACCTACTTTCTGCCTTAAAGAGCGACTGACGCCGCTTCCTCTGTGCCTCATGTGACCGAAGCCTCCAGTCAGACTCTCATATTTCACATGCTGGCTGGCATGCCTTACCATAATCACACTGCTCATCAAACCTGGAGTAACAGGTTTATATTGTTTTACATGCACACGTATGAGCCGATCCGAGATCAGGCCAAGCATGGTGTTTTTTTTCTTCTTCTTCTTCTTTTTATTCCTCCTTATAGTGTTTCCTCTTTTACAGCACGCACTCAGAAACGCTGAGCCTCAAGGGACCTTTAAATAGAGCACCATTTGTGCTAGGGCACATTATCCCACCTTGTGTACGTACACTCACAATGTTTATACCTCGACGAACAAAAAAAAACATATGTATAAGTACAGATCTGGATTGTCGATCCTTTTCATTATTACCATCAGACAAACCAAAAGGAAACACGTGAGTGTTGTGTCTGAGTAAGTGATCTTGCACCATTCTGTGTCACGCAGTTATTGAAGCCTTAAACACGCTGTTGCAACTAGAAACGATTCCCCAACAGGCCTTGAGAACTTCTTTGTGGTTCAAAGTGTGTTACAGGAAATCATTTCGTCACCTACAGAATACGAAACAGATGATGAAAACCAGCTTCTCCAAACATTTCCCATGAAAAATAGACTTGTTTAAATTTGTGGATAAATAATTTGCAAGAACTCTCCCTGCACTAAAATTAGCTGACGGAAAAAAAAAATTATGAAAATCTATGTTAAATCATGGGTTTAAACTAAACCGATTTTCATTATAAGAGCATCTTATTCATAAACTGCAAACTAAGTACACTGATTAGAGGTGGTGTGATTATTATTTGTCCAGGGGAAAATGTTGTGTTAAAAGTGATGAACACTGTAACAAAGTAGTTCATTATCACAAAGGGTTTCTACTATTCTATTAGGAGACAATGAGCCCTAACACCTCGAAAACTTCTTCTAAAGTATAGTGTACCAAGTACCAAGAGCAGACATATGTTCAGTGTTCAGGGTTCGAAGTTAAAACTAAAATAATTAGTAACAAATTTTAGTTTATTCCTCAAACCTAAAACCCATAAAACTCAAGCGGCTCTTTTTGAAATATTCATTCATTTTCTATACCGCTTAATCCTGTGTTCAGGGTCGCGGGGGACCTGGAGCCTATCCCAGGAGACTTCGGGCACTAGGCGGGGTACACCCTGGACAGGGTGCCAATCCATCGCAGGGCACACACACATACACACACTCACACACCCAATCACACACTACGGGCAATTTTAGGAACGCCAATTAGCCTAACCTGCATATCTTTGGACTGTGGGAGGAAACCGGAGAACCCGGAGGACAAGGCAAGGCGACAGTGGTAACCACTACACCACCGCGCCGCTGCTTTTTGAAATATTTTATATAAAAACCTCGCCAGGCTCGTATTAACGAGGAGGCTTCAGACTTGGATTGTCGGATATGTCAGGTAGAACAAAAGTGATATAATTATAGTTCTATATATTTATAGTGATATGCAATTAAGAGGTTGTAAAGAAAACTCTTAGTTGTAGTGTTCAACATGGAACCTGTAGTGAACCCACAATGCCACAATGTTTGGAAAAGTTCCTTATTTGGATTTATCCTTGTTAAATTATGAAGTCCCTAATTGACATAATAATCCTGGTGCAGTCATGTGACAATCTGTGACCGTCCCGGTGTGCCTGGGTAGCACATGTAAACTGAATAATGTTAAAAAGATTGTTTTTTGTTATCATTAGTTATCATAGTTTCATCCTATTTAATAATTCTGCATGATTTAATAACCACTTATATGTTATATTTAACCTGTTCTGACTTCTGATTTCTCGGATAAATTGATATAAAAACATTTAAGAAAATGTTGCTGTGACATACGTCACATATGGCTTCTTTACGTCTTTCAAAATGTGTTCCATGTGGTCTATATGGTCTGCGTTATATCCCTTAAAGAAGAAATGGGCCTGGGCTATTATGGGTTCCTCAGTAGGACATCAGGAGAACCCTTAAGGTTCTACATTTTTTTTCAAGAGTGTAGCAGCTTCAAAATAAATGCGCAGATTTTGTTTCAAAGATTTATAGTTAGTAGTGTGATGCCATATTTTATTTTGATATTATTATTATTATTATTATTATTATTAGTAGTAGTAGTAGTAGTAGTAGTATGGTAGTGGTGTTTTTGTTTCAGATTTTTCTATATTTAAGGATACCATGTAAAGGGTTTGTAAACTAAAGATCCATCCTTTAAAAAAAGGGGGAACATTTTTTTCATGATTCACATTTTAAGAGTCGATTGAAAGTTAAATTCGTATATTTTTCTGGCACTGAATGAGCACAACCAGCTCATCAAGTTTACACCAGTCTGATCCGACTCGTTTTCAACAACCTTGAGTCCGCTTATTGACAAGTGGTGGCACACCTAACAACCTGGACCTTAATACACAGCAAAACAGGAGACAGCCATTCACACGCCACACTGGGAATAAACGGTTTGGTCAGCAGCACGGCCGTTTAGACTTTTGGGCTTTCACTGGACCTGAAACGGAAAGACACCATCAAATCTATTACTATTGTATTGCATCTACTGTAGGCTCAGGAGCGACTTCTCCTTCTTCTGCATCCAAATGTGATGATGATCCTGATTCTGAGTTCTTTTAAAGTTGTACAGTTGACTCTTACACTCTTGTAGTTTCCAGGCCTTTAAACATCAGGGTTGGGTTCAGGGAGGAGATCGCTGAGCTTTAATCTTTAATGACTATTGTATTGCATCTTCTGTCTTTGAAAAAAATGATAAATACTTTATTGCAAAGAGGCGACCTCGAAATTAATTTGAGACAAAAGGACGATAGAGGGGTGTGTGGATTCATTTGTACGAGGACATGCATGGTTGATCAATATGAGAGAAATTTTGGAAGAAAAGTTTCGAATATATTATTTATTTATTTATGAACTTGAATTGCCTTTTGCTGGACGGCCTTAGTTTCTGAATAGATTCTGAATAGATTGAGATCATGAAACTAGAATAAAGTTTGTGAACTTCAGATGAGGAAATACTTGAGTGATTGTATTTCATTGTTGTACTATTTTAAAGATTGCATTGTATTTTTCATCTTGTTTTTCTTTACAACAGGAAAAAATACTTTTCATTCCTTCATTTTTCATTTTTGTCTGACATACTAATGAAAAAAGCACCACATATCTTTGATGTTTGTCTTTTCTCAGTCACACACTAATCAGGTAATTATTTAATTGTTCTGGAATTGCATGTTTGTTCATTTCTAAAAATGTGCGTGAATGGGTTGGACAAAGATAGTAGTCATGGTGCTTTTCCTGTAGAAGACCTTTTGAGGAGGTCAGAGAAAGTTCAGGCAGTTGTCATGGCACTGACCCGTCTGTCTGACTCCTTCAGCTGTTCTCACTCTCCTCTTCAGTTTTACAACCTTCTCTTACATTCCTAGCTTACAAAACTGCCTTTGTCCCATTCCGATCGCTCCCTCGTCCTTATTTTTCAGCAAACCTTCCATCCTGTGTTTCGTTTCTGTGTCAGCTCTTCTTGCACAGTCACGCAGCTCTTCATAATTAGTGCTATTATCTTGATTCGAGCTGATAAAACCCATCATTGCAGCTCCTGAAATAGCAGCGGCCCTGGTGGACGGTCACAGTCTTGGGAGCGCAAGGATTTTCCTCCTGAATACCCCGTAGTTTTAGGGTCACTGGCCGAACGTTGTCCCCCCCCCCCCCCCCCCCCAGGCTGACGTGGCATTCCTGTGCAAGATTAACTTGTTATTATTATCTTTTTAATTCTTCAAAGGTGTGTGATTTAAAAACAATCCTTCATCCTAGTTTAATCTGGGGTGTTTCATAGGAAGAAATGACTGTCTTGTCTGCAGTGTGTTTTGTAACACCTGTTTGTTCATTGTGTTTCAAGTTCAGGGGAATTTTAGCAATAACGTGATGAAACAATGGCACAGAAGTTGATCATTAGTTGGCACTTGACTCACGCTGATGTTGAAATCTGATTTGGGTGAAAACAAACAGTTTTAATCGATTAAATTTTTATTTCATGTGCATCATCATCATCATCATCATAAACCAGGCCTAAGTTCACATAACATGGATGTCAGACTGTTTACTCATCTGTTTGTCACTTGACATTATCAGCTGATACGCACACCTCAGCTGGCTATTTTCGTGGCGCAGAATGTTCTGGTGTCTGAGCTAAATATGAGTCTGAATGCAGAAGCACACCGATGGCTACAGTAGGTCAAATCGTCCTCCTCAATCTAGACCAAAAGTCAGCAGGGAGCGGCTTCATAATTACCTGCACTGCCACACTGGCCTAATCCAGTTAGACCTGAATATCACACTCAGGGGATTTAAGGAAATATAGCATTGGGATTATTAATACTGCTTATTTAAAAATATATAAACATATCTCAATGCTCAAACTTTAACTCAGGATGAAATATTACACATGCACATCTACATTTAAGATGCATCAAGGAATGTTACAATATGATGCTCGTAAACACACAAAGGACCATAAAAATGCGGTCATTCCATAACGGTAGGTCATGACCTTTAAACACAGTTGCATTACTGCATTACTGTTGAAAATGCTGCCACTTAGTTTTGCTGATGCCAAAATCATTCACAGACACATTACTTTTTGTATATGTTCAATAAATATAGTATGTACTTACAATTATCAAACACATTTTCCTATTTTTAATGTTCAATATTAAATGTAGCATTTTTTAAAGGCCAAGTTCAAGGAAGTGTCTTGTCATTACGATCATAAGTGGGACCGTATCTAAAGATATATTTTTTTATTTAATAAATCTGATTTACAATAACATAAATATTGTATATAAGTAAAACACGGGCGGCACGGTGGTGTAGTGGTTAGCACTGTCGCCTTGCACCGTGCTCAGTGGGTTTCCTCCGGGTATTCCGGTTTCCTCCCACAGTCCAAAGACATGTAGGTTAGGTTAACTGACATTCCAAATTGCCCGAAGTGTGAATGTGTGTGTGTATGTGTGTATGTGTGTGTGCCCTGCGATGGATTGGCACCCTGTGCAGGGTGTACCCCGCCTTGTGCCCTAAGTTTCCTGGGATAGGCTCCAGGCCCCCGCGACCCTGTATATAAGGATAAAGCGGTACAGAAAATGAATGAATGAATGAATAAGTAAAACACTCAAATCATGAAATAATAATTGATTATAATTAGTAATATGAAATAAATTTGAGTCAGACTATGTCACTGGTGTTACTGTTACACAAATAAGAGTTTTCTTTTGAAATGCATTTGACAATTGAAAATTGTTCCTGCATCAGACGTCACTAGATGAAATGCGCTGGACAAAAGCAATAAATATGTAAGATTGTTTAGAAATGTCATGATTTATTTAGCTAATTTTATGCACACCTTTTGAGTCTGTCATTGGGATTGCTCATTTTTATAATTATATCTGTCAAAAATGGAACATAAAAAAATTATTACATCTAATAACTGATTTTGACATAAGTGGAAGCCATGACATCTTACACATGGAAGCCATTTTGTAAATAGTTAGGATTTTCTCTAAATTGCCATTGGTGTTACCTTCATTGGTGTTACTGGGAAGAGAAGAAATACCAGTTATTAAATATAAAAAATACATACATAGCTCTTCTAAGTGCTATTAAAGAAATTTAGGTGTGAAAGAAGGAATACATTTTAGGGGATTTTTATGACCTAAAATCCACCTTTTTTGTTGAATGACAAATGTGCTGCTATAATAATAATAATAATAATAATAAATCTTACTAAAGACATAATTCATTAAAATTCACCTAAGCTGCACACTTCATGTATTTTTTAATGCTAGTCTTCTTTCTTCACTTTCAATTTAAAAGTGGGTGTGTAGCTTGTGTCTGAATTCAGTGATTCACTTTACCCGGATGAGTCGACTCTTTTGAACAAATCCGTTAAAATGAATCGCGTTAGGATTTGTTTGATTCACAAATATAAATTTACTGTATTTAGAAACATTATGTCGCCTTCATTTACGTTAAATACGACAAAACCCTCCTCAGTCTGGAGCTCACACTGGAATTTTATCCTTATATCACGTTTTATACACTTATTAATAAAGGAGCTCATTGTCCGGAAAGTGACAGGGTATAAATCAGTATGATGTTTAATTGAACTGGATAGTCATAGGGACAACGCAGATAAAACAGATAATAAAGAGTAGGGGTTTAAAGGGGGAAAAAAACCTCCAAAAACTATTTGCGATTCATTCGAGGTTGTGAGTCGATTCCTTAAAAGACTCGCTTTAAAAGAGTCGAAGGAACCGAATCAGAGTCATCGCTACACGCTCAGGCGCTCACGAACGCAAAGGACGGACGGTGTTAAAGCTGAAGAGAAGATGAGGGGTGCTGCCAAGTCCAAAAACACACCGAATTCCGCCAGGGCGGGTAAGAAAAGACGCGTTTTTCTCCTCACAGTCCGGAGAGTCGTTTGGTTTTAAAGTGAACACGGTTGTGTTTATTTTCTCTCTGTCGCTCCTCGCGCGCGCTGAGGAGGAAGAAGTAAACAAGAGCGTGCACGTAGGCGGTGTGCAGCAGCAGCAGCAGCAGCATCAGGAGCGTGCACGTTCACGTTCATGTATCGAGTAGTACAAGTAGAACAGGACAATAAGTGTCTGTGTCAAATGTCATGCACTTTACATTAGACAGCAAGATGTGTCAGGATATACATGCACAAATCTGAGTGTGCTTGTTAAACAGTCTAGAAGCTGTGTTAGAGGTGTTAGATGGTCGTCCATTGGCATTGGACGTGTTGTTTGCCTTGTGTGTTGACAGTGATCGATGAATTTTGTGCTTTTGAGTGAATGCATTCAATGCATGTGAAAAAAAAAATCTAGCTGCATGTGATATTCTTTAATCATTAGCACATCCTTATTTTGCATGGTGTGTTTACTTTTGCACCGTAATATAGCGTGTGAGTAAATCCAGTGAGTGGATCAATGCATTCATGAGATAATGCTTAGGAGCACATGACCACTGAGTTTTGCTTGCACTGATCTCTTTCTTAGGTAGATATGCAAAAAAAAAAAAAAAAAAATCTTTACATGTTAGGGACTGGAATTTCGTCCCATTCGATCGGTATTTTGATTCGACAAATTCTAAGCAAATATTTCACTCCTATCCCACAGGATGCTGTGCTGCCTGTCAATGTGCAAATAGTTTTACCAACACGATGCCTTCAGGATCTGGGTTCGATTCCCATCTCCGCTTTGTGTGCATGGAGTTTTCATGTTCCCCCCGAGCCCAGTGGGTTTCCTCCGGGTACCCCAGTTTCCTCCTACAGTCCAAAGATTTGGCTAATTAGCGTTGGCTGTATATATATGTGTGCATATATTTGTGTGTGCGCTGTGATGGATTGGCACACTGTTCAGGGTGTACCCCGCCTCGTTCCCCTAAGTCTCCTGGGCTCCAGGCTCCCTGCAACAATGAATACAGGATAGAGTGGTATAGACATTGAGTGAGTGAGATTTGTTTATCTGCTGGTAGTTCACATTACATGTCCCATTACATTTCTGTCATTTGCATTACAGTTTGTTTTTAAAAACGTGCATAAGCATGCTTAATAATTAATCCAACTAAAGGTCCTGTTCGGAGATCCTTGTTTACCATCTCCGTAAGGAGTCTCCAGTGTCTGCACATTGTAACAGTGATGACAAGAGCTAACTTGTCTTGGGATTGTTGCACAACAGTGACTCTATGTAGAAGAAATGGTTGAAAACAAAAAAAAGTATAATGTCATTCATTAATACATTAAAATGTATTGTAATGATTGGAGAATAATCCCAAATCCATTTTCAAGAGTGCTGTTATTGGAGAATAAACTGACGAGGGAAGGTACAGGTTTTTTTTTAGTACTCTTCCCAGAAAAAGGGAAGCAGAAAAACAATATGGTGTGTAATTGTATTTTCATTACCTCAAACCCTTAGTGCAGACTGGAGCCATTAGTTAAACACTCTAAGCTCTTTATATGAGTGTACATGTGCATGCGGTGTTGTGAAAGTCTGTGTGCAACTGTTTTTAGGTTGTTTTTAAGAAATCTTTGTGTTTGTGTGTGATTGCCTGCAACAGAAAAAATACTTTATGCACCTCCATGCTGTTTACTGTACAGGTGGAGACCTTGTTTTCCCCTCAGCACTGATTACTACTGACGGTTTGTGGATAAGAGATTAGAGGAGTATTTGGCGGGGCAGTCTGTGAATTATATAAGAGCCAGAGAGTCAGAGAAAGTGACCAAGCCAGAATGTACACCCCTGTACACAGAGAACACATGCCTGACTGTACCTGTCCTGGTGTTTACTGTTGTGCTCTTTGTTTACACGCCCATTACAGTAAAGGAGGAGCCTTGGAAAAAGTCACACTGCTGCTTTGTTAAATATACAACTGGGAAATGGCCATGTCCCTATATTTTCTTTCGTGTTATATCACATTAATGGACTATGGTTATTATGTTGTGTTATATTACTAAATATACAATGGCATTCAAGGCAAAGCATGACTTTTGATTGTGCAGAATAACAGAACGCTGTTATAAGAGTAAAACCTCCCTTTATTTCTCTAAATAATCCTCTACTACACTGATGCATACATTCCAGTGTTTCACTAGTGCTTGGACACCATCAAATTATAAAGTTTTCTTAGTGCGACA
The DNA here is from genome assembly GCA_030522415.1 of Channallabes apus. Classification (NCBI taxonomy): domain Eukaryota; kingdom Metazoa; phylum Chordata; class Actinopteri; order Siluriformes; family Clariidae; genus Channallabes; species Channallabes apus. The sequence continues at coordinate 4,868,145 of CM060123.1, forward strand.
AGGGCATGATCGGACTCTCTGCTTTATGTCTGAAGCTGGGCCTCCCAGGAACTCCTTTAATGGCCCAAACATGTGGAAATGGGCTGGAGTGAGGTCATGTGGCAAGAACCAGCCGAGTTCCTGTAACGTGTAGGTAGTGCTGGTGATTGTGTGAACAGTTCCCACAGACAGAATTGTCTCTTTTCCAAGTTGGCTACGTTGATTTCCCAGGGTCCGGCGTTCCATTTGCTGATCGTTTACGTGAACGACTCCAGTGGACTCCGAGTCACCTCGACCGCGGTCACCATTCACAGACGTATGGCCTTCTTTAAAATTTCTGCACCGTTCAAATGTTTTACTGCAGCTAAGAGTCTCATCACTGTACTGTGCGTACTGTAGTCTTTTACACCTTCATGTAGTCTTTTTCACGTGTTCATCTGCTCATCAGAAGACAAATTCTGCACTAACACTAGCTAAATATATTTAAACCACTAATGAACTAATAAACGTACTGCTGTCATAAAATAATACATGATGGATTGGTTAGTGTTAACATCCTAAAGATAATTACAGGTAGTCCCCGACTTACGAACATTCAAGTTATGAATTACTGCAGGTGCGAGCGGACAGGGGTTCTACAAACATTCGTAGATGCAAACAAATCGCGGACGTAGCTCACGTGTATTTTACAAAAAAAATAGACACTGTAGTGCACTAGATACCAATATTTACAAGTATAAACAATATTTTCAGTGTGACAGTGAATGTATAAAATGTCATGTATATGGCATGTGTGTGCGTGTGGGAGTGCAGGGAAAATGAGTCAGCCATGAATCAGTCCACAGTACGATGATAGAAAATGTCTGTCCTGTAAATCTGTCTTGATGGTGAATATTCTTTATTTTGGGAAGGAAAAAAAAAAGAGTTCACAGTCCAATACAGTGGAGAACAGCTCTGAGACAAAATGGTATCCATTCAAGTATGCAATAAACACAGTGTAACATTGTTTTCCCGGGGATGCCTTTCAACATGCTCGCAATAGTATAATGCGGAACCAAAACACCAAACCTGTGTGTTAGGTTTTTTTTATGCTGTACATTAGATATTTGTGTAAAATGTGTATAATATAGCTAGCTATCTCACCTACACAGTTTGACTCGTGATGAAATGCGGTGTGAGACTCACTTTGTCTGACTTAAGAACGAATCCAACTTACAAATGTGCTCCCGAGACGGAACTCGTTCGTAAGTCGGGGACTGTATTTTCTTTTAACAGCATATCCTGAGGTGTTTCATTCCTCTTTCACAACAGCAGGGTTTTTTCATGATTTTTAACTTCCTAAAAAAGATTGTTCATCCTTTATATTCAAGTTTATCTTTAATTCTTTATATCCCTAATATCCGTTTTTTCATAAAAAAGTAATTATCTCACGAGTGACATGTTTGTTTGTTTTTTCTTCTCATTTCTAAGATTAAAGGAATTTTTTATAGTGATGGAAGGAGTCTCCAGTGTCAAATCTGGATTTAATAATTTAATAGCTAGAAAATAAACGAGTTGTTACTAAAAATGAGGGGAAAACATAAGGAATTGTAAAAGGTATTGTATTTATATTAAAACTTATAAAGTGTATTGTGACATTCAATTAAGGTGAATGGTGTGGTTTTGTTCTTTCCCCTTTAACCATTATCTTTACGAGGGACAATGATGTGCGCAGATTTGTGTCGCAGTCTATCTCACTCTGGTTTTTTCTCATTTATTTCATAGTTTTGTTATATTTTCACTAAAATCTTTCTTTCTCCATCCTATTTGTCATTGCTTTCATCTTTGGATTTATTCTGTTAGTCATTTTAAATCTCAGCACACAACAGTCTCTGTTAAACGTCTAGGTCTCTTCTATTCACCTCTGGCTTTCTCTTTCATAAAAAAAAAACCAAACAAACAAACAATATACAGCTTGAAGAGACTGTTAGTTTTATTGACGCTGCTGATTAGATGCTCTGGCTGTGGATCCAGACTGCTGATGTCCCTGAGCGCCACCTTTTGGTTGACCACGTGTAGTAGCACTGAATCAGGCTGGTTGATCTCACACTTTCTCATGTTGGAGATATTACACAGGGAATAAAGTTTGGGAAACACAGTTTATGTGCTTACGTTTATTTTCCGGTGCTTTTTCGGTTAACGATCATAATTATATTATCATTATAGTAATTATAATAATGCTTGTAAAATCAGATATATTTATTTTCTCTCTGATTCACACTAATAAAATTTTCTTATGGTCAGGTAGCAAAGAAAATAAATGCATAAGCTTCATCCAAGCCAATCCATAATTGTACATCCATTTTCTACCAGTTATTGGGGTGCCAGTCAGACCTCCCTCTCCCCAGTCACATCCTTAAGCTCACACACTGAGATATGGAGACACTTCCAGGCCACTTGGACACTTGGACATGCCTGAACCACCTCAGCCGGCTCCTGTTAATATGGAGGAGCAGCGGCTCTACCCTGAGCCCCACCCACATGTTTGAGCTCCTCACCTTATCTCTCGTGTTCGTGACAGTAAGTGAGGGTCGGAATGTAGATTGACTGGTAAATGGAAAGCTTCGCCTTTCGACTCAGCCCGGTCTCCACCACAACAGTCCTTGTTACTGCCTCGTTCCAATTTGTCCGCACTCATACAAACCGGATTCCAAAAAAGTTGAGACACTAAACAAATTGTGAATAAAAACTGAATGCAATGATGTGGAGATGGCAAATGTCAATATTTTATTCAGAATAGAAGATAGACGACAGATCAAAAGTTTAATCCGAGAAAATGTATCATTTTAAAGGAAAAATATGTTGATTCCAAATTTCACGGTGTCAACAAATCCCAAAAAAGTTGGGACAAGTAGCAATAAGAGGCTGGAAAAAGTAAATTTGAGCATAACGAAGAGCTGGAAGACCAATTAACAGTAATTAGGTTAATTGGCAACATGATTGGGTATAAAAAGAGCTTCTCAGAGTGGCAGTGTCTCTCAGAAGCCAAGATGGGTAGAGGATCACCAATTCCCACAATGTTGCGCAGAAAGATCAGAAAGGTGTTACCCAGCGAAAAATTGCAAAGACTTTGCAGTTATCATCATCAACTGTGCATAATATCATCCGAAGATTCAGAGAATCTGGAACAATCTCTGTGCGTAAGGGTCAAGGGCGTAAAACCATACTGGATGCCCGTGATCTCCGGGCCCTTAAACGACACTGCACCACAAACAGGAATGCTACTGTAAAGGAAATCACAGAATGGGCTCAGGAATACTTCCAGAAACCATCGTCAGTGAACACAATCCACTGTGCCGTCCACCGTTGCCAGCTGAAACTCTACAGTGCAAAGAAGAAGCCATTTCTAAGCAAGATCCACGAGCACAGGCGTTTTCATTGGGCCAGGGATCATTTAAAATGGAGTGTGGCAAAATGGAAGACTGTTCTGTGGTCAGACGAGTCACGATTCGAAGTTCTTGTTGGAAATGTGAGACGCCATGTCATCCGGACCAAAGAGGACAAGGACAACCCAAGTTGTTATCGACGCTCAGTTCAGAAGCCTGCATCTCTGATGGTATGGGGTTGCATGAGTGCGTGTGGCATGGGCAGCTTGCATGTCTGGAAAGGCACCATCAATGCAGAACAATATATTCAGATTCTAGAACAACATATGCTCCCATCCAGACGTCATCTCTTTCAGGGAAGATCCTGCATTTTTCAACAAGATAATGCCAGACCACATTCTGCATCAATCACAACATCATGGCTGCGTAGGAGAAGGATCCGGGTACTGAAATGGCCAGTCTGCAGTCCAGATCTTTCCCCTATAGAGAACATTTGGCGCATCATAAAGAGGAAGGTGCGACAAAGAAGGCCCAAGACGATTGAACAGTTAGAGGCCTGTATTAGACAAGAATGGGAGAGCATTCCTATTTCTAAACTTGAGAAACTGGTCTCCTCGGTCCCCAGACGTCTGTTGAGTGTTGTAAGAAGAAGGGGAGATGCCACACAGTGGTGAAAATGGCCTTGTCCCAACTTTTTTGGGATTTGTTGACACCATGACATTTTGATTCACCATATTTTTCCCTTAAAATTATAAATTTTCTCAGTTTAAACTTTTGTTCCGTGATTTATGTTCTATTCTGAATAAAATATTGACATTTGCCATCTCCACATCATTGCATTCAGTTTTTATTCACAATTTGTTTAGTGTCCCAACTTTTTTGGAATCCAGTTTGTACCAAAGGACCTGAGATACCTAAACTCTTCCACTTGAGACAGGATCTCACATCCGCAATGAAAAAGACAATCTACCCTTTTCTAATTGAGAACCATGGCCTCGCATTTGGAGATCACAGGACCGTCTGCAAATAAGATATGAGCTCATAAGTTGGTTTATTTTTGGCAGCAGCAATATGTATAAATAGTGACTTATCTCAGTATTCTGAGGCGTTACCTCATGGTTACTGTATTACCTATCAAACTCATTTTAGACAAATATATCTTTTAAGTACCTCAACATTATTCCTTGTATGAAATTTTAAGTTCTTAAGTTAAATTTCTTAGAATAAAAAAAAAAAACTTCCCAAAATTCTTACATCTAAAAACTGTTTAGTAGCCCTTAAAACTTTTAGCCATTATTTGTTTAGCTGTTTTTAACACATATAGGGCTAAGGATTGTTCAGTACACAGCGACACTCCATACATATCCTTTATTTCAGCACAACCGACTGCAGGAAATATAATGAATTGAATTAATATAAATAAAATAAAATACATTTTAACCAACTATACAAACATGACTGAGCAAAAAAATATAGAAAAAGAAATAGCACAGATACACACGATCACTTGTTTTTCTGGTTGTTTGCAGTTGGTTCTGTGACCAAAAAAAAAAAAAAGATAATTTTGAGAGTTACATTTTTGCAATGTCATATTCCGGTAGTGATAAAATGTACACATTATAAAAGTAATGATAACTTTTGTTCTACCGGACATATACAAAAACCTAAATACACAGATTGAAGGCTGAAGCCTCCTCGTTAACATTAAGGATCTACTGTATATAAGCACATACAGTGTTACCTCGGCATACGGACCCCCACATTAAGAATTAATTTTTGCCTTAAGAACTGACATTTTTAAAGAAATTTGCCTCAGCATAGAAAGCATTTTCGGCAAACACCGGCTAAGTTGCTACTAGTACAGTATGTCCTGGAGCTGTTCAAAACTTGTTTGTGTCAGTGGAACAGCAAGTTAACTTTTTTTTTTTTCATTTTGTACGAGTTATTAAAAAAAAAAAGGTGAGACTCTAACAACAAAATTAGCATTTCTTTTAATCGAAACAAACCAAAAAAAACATGTTCTATAACTTTTCCTCTGTGACACATTTCATTTTTTTTGCTTCATATAGTTGGTTTAAATGAACCATGGTTTCAGTTTATCATATTGCCTATTTGTGCTCTTATATACACTACTCACAATACGTTAGGGATATCGTGAGAGACTTGGTGGATGTCATACATACGGCGTTCGTTTCACTTCAGACATTTTTGGGATAGGGAGGCAATTGTATTGGGGTGATAGACACCTCATTTTGTGTTTTCTATGTAATGGTCTCATTGTGTACAGGTGTGCCTTATATTGGGGCCAATCCTAAAAGACAACCTTTTTCAACGTGACATCAATTTCAACATTCTGTGGGTATAATAAGCTAGTATTGTCATTTAAACAGCCATGAACATCTGACTGCCTGCCACCGACCCGAAGGCGCACCATGGCCAGCCGTGGCCATGGCGCGCCTTCGGGTCGGTGGCAGGCAGTCAGATGTTGCTCGTGAACTTGGTATGTCTCAAAGTGTCATCAGCAGACTTGCATCAAGACACAGAACTACTGGCAGAGTTCATGACAGACCCAAGAGTGGAGCCCCACGAGTGACAGACCACAACGATGACCAGTACCTAAGGACCCTATGCACTCCGGCATCGTTATGCACCTGTCACACGGCTGAGGCCCGTTTACGAGATGCGACAAGGGTTTCCAGACAAGCCATTCGCAACGACTCCACCGCTTTGGCTTGAATGCCAGACGACCGTTGCAGGCGACTCCACTGACACCAAGACACCGCCGTGAACGTTTGCAGTGGGCACAAGACCATGTGACCTGGACAATGCAGCAGTGGTCTACCGTCCTGTTCACTGATGATTGTCGGGTCACCTTGCACAGAAATGATTGTCGTCAGCGTTGCTGGAGAAAAACATGGTCCCCAGGGTTTGCTTTGGTGGAGGAGGTGCAACAGTCTGGGCAGGCATCATCACCAGTGCACGTTCTTACCTCAGAGACATCATAGAACCCATAATCATCATCCCCCACACCCCCAACTTTGTTCATGGATGATGATGCTCCACCACATGGCAGAATTGTCACAGCTCGACTTCAGGAAGTTAGAGTGCCTCATATGGTCTGGCCATCAATGAACCCCATAGAGCACGTCTGGGACCAGAGACTGGATGATCGTACCCCACCCCCACGTGACCTGGCAGAACAGCATGTAGCACTTGTGGAAGAGTGGAGGAACGCATCGCCTCAGAACAACATCATGAGGCTAGTGAGGAGCGCGAGGCGTCGAGGTCAAGCTGTCATTGCGGCTACTGACATCATGTTTTTTTTTGGGGGGGGGGGGGGGGGGCTATCCCTGTTATTGTCTAATTTTTGGGGTAATAAATATTAAACTAATGAAAATGGTGTTTCTTCTCATACATTATTAGTAATATCAAAGGGAACCTTTATTTATTTCATTCAAAGTCAGAGCAAATAGGAAAAGCACTCATGTAAATAACAATATCCCTAACTTATTGTGAGTAGTGTATGTTTATTTAAAAAAAAACAGCAAAAAAAAAAAAGAGAAAATGTGATGTGAGGTCATTTGGGTGACCTGAGGTAAAGAGAGGCTTTAAAAAACGCGGTTCAGGTGGTAAATGCGCGTCTTTTATGGTCTCTACGGTAATGCCGGTTCTCAGGCTCGTTTCTAATCCACTTCCTGTACTCGGCTTTGGGTCTGTGGGTGTCATTTGGCTCGGTTACAGACGAGGCGGGATTTTGCACCGTGATTGGGTTGTAAAACCGCCAGTCCAATCATGTGACTCTGCGTTTAGGCTTTGTTTCACACGCTTTGGACGCGTGCATGCGGCGTGTGTGTGTTTGTACTTGACATCCTGATACTACTGAAGTAGATCAAACACACACACGGAACAGCAGCACAATGGACAACAACAACAGCGACTTCCCGGAGGACTGTAACCCTACACCGTCCAGAGAGCTCACTCAGAACCCGCTGAAGAAGATATGGATGCCCAGCAAAAACGGCCACCCGGAAAAGCAGATATTTCAGAGGACAGGTATTCTACTGTAGCTTATTAGGCGCCCCGGCGTCGTACAGTACGTACAAAACGCGCACAAAAAAAAGCAGGTACGAAAATTATAACACGCGGCCGTTACGGAAGAACCTGGGTAACCATGGAAACTTGTGTGTGCACGCGCGTGCTAAAGTCACGCGCTGTTTGTCTAGTGCTCTCGCGCGCGCGACGCTCATAGCACACGAATTAGTTTTTTTTCAGGACTTCAAAGAAAACCAAAATTAATAGAATCGAATAGAATAGCCTGATTACTTTCTCTTTCTCTGTAAGAAGCACCATCATGATTCTTACAATACAAACTCCAGCATCCTACTGCACAGCACTGCTGCTTGTTATTTACACTCATTATTATAGTAGATGTGATGCACACTAGGGCTACTTTATGTCTGTATGATTATGATTCTGTTAGAACACATTTTTTGATAATGTTATAGCGAAACTTTGAGCTCAGTCTTGATTTCTATGTAAACATTAATATTTTTAAACTTCTGGGTCCCTGCGTCTTCATATGGAGACATCACTTTTTGGGTTCGCTGCACTTTATACTTCATTCAGTCTAACTTGAGACCCCGTTACACATTATAGCATCATTTAATGGTAGCAAAAGCACAATACACTAATTAGTAGAGAAACAGAAGGGTTTCAGACATTTGATTAATATTCGGACATAATGTTAGTATTTGTTCTTGTCCACATTTCTGATCATTTTATCTATGAAGCATTAGTCAGGTCATCATTTAGTGCATGGTGCATTGTTTTCTAAAATACATACAGGGCTTAAGTCAGACTGGGTGTCTTTTTGAAAGCGTGACAACTTTAAATTTTCAAAATGTTAAAGATACTTCTTTTAACCCTATTTTAAGTTCCTAACAGTATGAACTCTTCACCTCGATTCTCTGCAATCCCCTGATATCAGTATGAGATGTTGTGCAAATCTTCCAACATTTCATCTGACCCCTGCTCTACTGAGACAAGACGCTGCTCGAGTACTTCGGCCAATAAAACAGGAGGATGTTTGCCGTGCTTTATCGGCTCTGTTACCACAACGATATTTACAGCTGTAATAAAGGCAGAGAACACGCAGCATTAAAGTCTTGTTTAATGCAGTCCCTGTGTTATCAAGCACTGTAAATCAAAACTGTTGCATAAATTTCTCTATCTATCTGTTTATCTGCGTTGTTCTCATGGTTCGATGTTTCTGTCTTTGCAGTATGCATGACCAACTGTCCAACCGTCATCGTCACAGTCGGCCTACCAGCCCGGGGCAAGACGTACATCTCCAAAAAACTCACCCGCTACCTTAACTGGATTGGCGTGCCAACGAAAGGTACTGACGCACAAGCACTGAAAAATGTTAGACTTAGTAGAAAGCCAACAAAAAGGTGCATTCTGCCCAGATCTTCAGGCCAGAGTGTTCCTGGCCACAACCTAACAACTGGTTGTGCCACCCTTAGCGGCAACGTCTGCAATCAAGCGGTTGCGATAACTGCCAGTGTGTCTTGCACATCGCTGTGGAAGAATTTTGTCCCACTCTCCTTTTCAGCATTGTTTTAATTCAGCTAGATTGGAGGGTTTTCATGCAGGCTGTTTAAGGTCAATACTTTTTCCCATAGGGCCAGGTAGTTTTGGACAGCTTATTTCCTCCTTAATAAAGGGAATCATCAGTTAAAAACGACATTTTGAATTTACTTGGGTTATTTTTGTATAATATTAAAGTTGTATACACACTATGACTGTTTTCTGAATGAAAAAAGATGTTCATACAGATGTGCTGCATCTTATATAGTTTCCTCGTCACTATATGTGCTCACTACATAGTGTACATTGTGCAATAGATGCTCAATTGACACAAAGTGCCTCATTTTTTCTTTTGTCCTACAGAATTTAACGTCGGGCAGTACAGACGAGAATGTGTGAAGATCTACAAATCGTTCGAGTTTTTCTGCCCAAACAACGAGGAGGGGCTTAAGATCAGAAAGTGAGTCTCGTCAGTTTCCTGCATATTGAGAGTATTGAGAATAGAAGGCTCTGGTTAGAGTGTGCTTAGCGTCTCGGTCCGGAATTAAAACGTGTGGTCATTTAAGAATAACAATGTGGTTCTTTTCGTGTTCTGTTATCGTAAGCGATATGATTTGATGCTGACTTCCTGTGTCCTCAGGCAGTGTGCATCAGCAGCTCTTAACGATGTGCATCAGTATCTCACTGGAGACGGGGGGCAAGTGGCGGTGAGTTAAAATGTGAACGAACCCGATGGAGCATCTCGTCCATTGCACGGCTTCGTCCCTGATCAACGTGTGTACTTTAATTTTCTGCAGGTATTTGATGCCACGAATACGACGAGAGAGAGGAGAGACACCATCATTCGGTTTGCTGAACAGAACGGGTTTAAGGTGCGATTTGTGTAAATGTGTAACTTTTGTTTAATGAATTAGTAAACCTAGCTAGCCAAGGTGGTGTGTCTTGTTCTTCTTCTTTTTTTTCTTCTTCTTTGCATCATTACTTTTCCTCTCTTTCTCAGGTTTTCTTCGTCGAGTCTGTATGTGAAGATCCTGCCGTTATTGCGGAAAACATCATCGTGAGTATCCAGCCACTTGTCCCGCAGCCATGTTTTCTGTCAGTTTTTTCACACCACTTACTCTTCATTTTTGTTTCCTCCAGCAAGTGAAACTCGGCAGCCCAGACTACACTCACTGTAACACAGAGCAGGCTGTGGAGGACTTCATGAAGAGGATAAAATGCTACGAGAACTCCTACCAGCCTCTGGACGAGGTGTTAGACAGGTGACCGAGCGGAAACGCAGTCTTTTATAGAGTTACAGCACAGTAACTGTTTTGTTCGTGGTTTTGTGCAAACAACACAATGGTATTTTCAAGAGTAGAACAATTGGACCATTATGTCATGTCTAAATAGCTGACACAAGGTTACATGCATATGTAAAGCGTCTGGAAGAACATGAATTAGAGTAATAATGGATGATGTTCATTTACATAAGCATTGAAAGAGTTCAAGTACACTACCAGCGGTATATGAGACATATCTGACGATAAAGAGAATTAAATATTAAACTAGTGCAGTTTTTTTTTTTTTCTTCCTCATTAAAGTCTAAAAACTATTTTCTCCACACAAAATTTTCTCAATAAAAAAAAAACTAAAATGTTTAAATCTACATTACCGGTCAAAAGTTTGGGTTAATTTTAATTATAAAATTTAATAGTTAAATATTAAGTAATAGTAACAACGACAATAACAGTCGGTTGTTATTTTAAGACACGAAGGTCTGCTGTTCTGGAACAGTTCTTGTAAGAGCAGTATTGTGTCAAGTGCGGTTGCAAAACCCATCAAGCACCATGATGAAACTGAAGACCTTCCCAGGAAATCAGGACCAAGACTTACCTCTGCCACAGTTCATTTAGAGTTACCAACCTCAGAAATCACCACTTAACCTCAAACAGCACCTCATATTGGGTAGCTCAGTGGTTAAGGCATTGGACTACGGTTGGGAAGATCCCAGGTTCAAACCCCACAACCACCAAGTTGCCACTGTTGGGCCCTTGAGCAAGGCCCTTAACCCTCAACTGCTCAGATGTGTACTGAGATATAAAAATGTAAGTCGCTCTGGATAAGAGCGTCTGCCAAATGCCTAGATGTAAATGTCATATTAGAGCTGTTATGAACGATTTATAGAGCATAAGTAGCGGATACATCTCAATATCAACTTAGAGGAGTTTAGAGGAGATTATTGTGTATTTTGGATAAACGCCTTTAGCATTGTTTTACAGCGTAGAAAGAAATAAACATCCGGAAGGACTATAGAGTTAGAAGAAAGCGATTAGAAACTTTTGACTGGTAGTGTATATAAAAATAATGATAAACTTTGTCAGACTTAAGAACAAATCCGACTTATGAACGTGCTCCCAGAACGGAATTCGTTCATAAATCAAGGACAACCTGTATTGAAGAATGTCTTCAAGAATTGATATCTATGGTCTTGTCTAATTCTCAATCAGTACACCACACAGGACTAAACCATTTCTGCATGTTCATACTTATGGACATTTGTCTCTTTGCACTCATTCTGGACATTGATGGACACTTATGGACACTGCACACCTGCACATTCATGCACATTTACATATTTCTATTTCATTTCTTGGCTTTTTAAGGTCACGGACGGTCGTATAAGCATTTCACGACTGTATGTGACCAAATAAAAATTTAATTTGAATTCATTAATTAATTTTTATTAATTACAGAGTTGTAAATCATGTCTATTTCATTCAACATTAATGTGTATTAGAGTGAAGTGTTAGTTTTGTGAAAGAAGTAGTGTTAAAGCAAGCAGGAATTCTTCTCATTATGTGTTTTTAAAAAATAATAATAATAATTTTTTATATATAGAGACTTGTCCTTCATAAAGATCATCGACGTGGGCCGGAGGTACTTAGTAAACCGAGTCCAGGATCACATCCAAAGCCGCATCGTGTATTACCTCATGAACATCCACATCACGCCGCGCTCCATCTACCTGTGTCGGCACGGAGAGAGCGACCTCAACGTCAAAGGCAGAATCGGAGGCGACTCGGGTCTCACGCCTCGGGGGAAGGAGGTGAGGGAACGGCATCACGTTTCACATCTGTTAATCAGTAGAGATGGAAAACCAGTACATCAAGGTCAAGCGTAGTGGTTTTCCTGATGCGAGTTTAAGGATATTAACGCTGGCTATGTCTTGTCAGTTTGCTCGCATCTTGGGACAGTTCATCCACGCGCAGGACATCAGCGATCTGAAGGTGTGGACGAGTCAGATGAAGCGGACGATTCAGACGGCCGAGGCTCTGGGCGTGCCGTACGAGCAGTGGAAAGCTCTCAACGAGATCGATGCTGTGAGTTGATTAAAAACCTGCACTCTCTCGCTCTTTGTCATCACTCTGGCAAACAACAAAGATGTGTCTTTTCTAGTCGTGTGTCAATAAACGCTTGATGAGGAAGTGTCGCTATGATTTTTGAGCAATGTATAATTAATTAATTATAAAAGATGTGGCAACACGTTCTCCTTACAGTGAGTGATTAAAAATGTGTTTAAAATAAATAAATAAATGTCCACCCTTGTGTGTTGATGTTTGTCCAGGGTGTGTGTGAGGAGCTGATGTACGAGGAGATTCAGCAGCGGTATCCTCTGGAGTTTGCGCTGCGTGACCAGGACAAATATCGCTACAGATATCCCAAAGGGGAGGTGAGACACTCGGAGTGTGCAGCACATTGCACTTAGACTTACCGTGTGTTTTATTACACGCCGAGTTCTTTATAGCCTCACTCGATGCTTGTGTTTGCGTTCGTGAGAGAGAGAGAGACGTGTAACCAGGCTACTACTAATTACACGCAGGACAATCTTCCTGCGAGACAGGATAAGCCGTGATGAACAAACCCATTAGGACTCGCCGTGATGAGCGAGCTTGTTTTTATGGTTTCTAAATGTGGTGTATGTGCGTGAGAGAAAGCTCACGTCTCCTTATCTCCTTTGGTTTAGATCGTCCATGTCCACGTGGAAGGCATTTGGATTAGTGCAAGGTTTATGTTTACACAATAAAAAGCAGCTTTTCATCATCCAGACAGTGTTTATTTAACTATTTGTCATTTTTTTGGATCGATTAGGCAGCATGTGAAAAATCACAACATAAATATAGCATGAGATTAAATGAAGCACTGATGAGTTGTGTTTTGTTGGTTTTGAAGTCTTACGAGGATCTGGTGCAACGCCTCGAACCCGTCATCATGGAGCTGGAGCGGCAGGAGAACGTCCTGGTCATCTGCCACCAAGCGGTCATGCGCTGCCTGCTCGCCTACTTCCTGGACAAACCGGCGGGTAAGAATTCTTCCTCTCGGGTTTAATTAACCGTTAAAAGTCTGCGACGGCCCTCAAGCCGTGAACGAACGCGACTCATGTAATGCAGAATTGTTTATGAACCGTTTACTACATCTACTTTCAAATTCACATTTTATTTGTCACATACACATTCATGCACAGTACGATATGAAGTGAAAAATGATTATACAACCACAAGGGCCCCTATTATGTGTTTTCAAATATGATCTTTCATGCAGTGTGTCATGTAGCTGTATGTGCACATAAACTATCTGCACTATCTGTGACGCCGACGCTGCACGATAAATCAAGTTTTTGTTTTTGTCACATTCGCCTCAACGAGTCGTTAGCAATTCGAATCTTTCTCTGTTACGGATCCACGTCATTACGTAACATATCTGCATAATATGCCCGCCGTCTTACAATTAACGTTACCACACTCATGTTAACATATTACACTTACCACTGAGAAACGTCCGGCTCCAGTCGTAGTAGCGAAACAGTTTCTTGTCGATGTGTCACTTCAACCGTTTCATCGTCAGACTCCGGCTCGAATCGATACGGTAAAACCGACGCCATCTGTTCTATGTATCGACGCGTCTCCAGAGCCGTCGTTCAGTTACGGTAACGGGCGTTTCGTTTTCCGACACACGCTGTAGCGGTAGACCGATCATAAAGGACCGCGTCATCTGACCAATCACAGCAGTGAGGGCTCACGGAAAGGCGGGGTTTAGACAGCCTGAATCTCTGAACTGCTTCACACGAGTCGTTTACGAATCATTTAGAAATGGAGTAAAATTAAATCTATTTTTGGAGAAAACTAAAGTGTTTTAAAACAGGTTTACGTGTATGCAAGGTCAAAAGAGACTCATAAAGCAATATTAGCAACCTTTAAAATGGCATAATAGGGGCACTTAAAGATTTAATAATAGGAAATAATTATTAATTATTGAGTAAAAGAAATACAATAGCTTTGATAAGAATAATATCTATAGAAGACAGAAATCTACAGTATAAGAAACTTAGCTGTACAAATATTTGACATTTATCACTCTTCGTACTAAACATGATCTCAAGCACCACATGTCTGTCCGAAGTAAGATTAAATTTTTATTGATTTTTAAACCTAAGCATTAACGACGGCCAAAAACATGGAATAAAACCAAAAAGGTTTGGAGATTCACACTCCCCAGAGTGTCGCTCTTTTCGCTTTTTGCCATACGTCCTCCTTCAGACCCGTTTAACCTGGCAGTCGGATTGGCTGTTGATGTCCTGGACCCTGAGGACGAATTCTCGATGCACTACGCCGCCAATATCGAAAAAGACGATGAGTGTGTGCTCGGCCGAGCTTCGGACCTGCTTCGTCTTTTTCGGTTATTTAGATGATCGGTTCATCAGTGAAAAGTGCCAAAACTTGACGAATCGCGTCAAACATCTCTGTGGCAGATTTGGCAAGTTTCACGCAGAATTTCATGTTCGCTCTTTGTTCTAACTTGCATGATGAAATAGCAGACGTGGTCAGAATAGCACCTTATTTACACAGGATGGAAGATGTCTTTTGGCACGCTGACTTATGAAGGTCCCTGCCGTCTGTTGGCGTGTTACAAAACTAGTCTCAAAACTTTTTGATACCACCTTGTGTGTTGTTTTTGATACAACCTTGTGTTTAGATTCTTACTTACTGTTTATAGTAAAGGTGTTAGGATGTAAATATAATAATTTTAATAATGTAATAATCATTTCCACCAGTTAATAAAGCCGTGTGTATTTTACAGAGGAGCTGCCGTACCTGAAGTGCTCGTTGCACACAGTGCTGAAGCTCACGCCAGTGGCTTACGGTAACGGTGGCTTTAAAAAAAAAAAAAAAAAGATCAGTCATTTAGTCCGTTTTATTCTGTAACTTATTAATTATTGTTGTCGTAAATGGATGATGGTGTTTTTACCTGCAGGCTGCAAAGTGGAGACCATCATCCTGAAGGTGGAAGCAGTGAACACACACAGAGAAAAACCAGAGGTAACACACACACACACACACACACACACACACAATACAGTCCAATGTATTTTTTCATTAATTAATAGAAAACCTGAGCAGCAAACACAACACATGTGGCATTTAGAAAGAAACTGCAGTAGCACTAACGAGGACGATGCGGTCGAGTCTCAGGGGAAGTGTGTGGTCATCAGTGTGACCCGTCATCAGTGTGAGCGCCCCCTGTCTGCAGGGCTTGTGGTTGGGATTAGTGTTAAATGCTGTACTTAGTTAATTAGTGTTAATAATCTGGGAGCACCGTTCACGAGGTAACACCTGTATTAACTGATGTTTGTTTACATGTTGACTAATAGCACCTTTAAATACACACACACACACACACACACACACACACACAACATAAATGTATTGTATAGTAAATATGCATGACTTTATAAACCGTGAAAAAACATTATATATAACCAGTAAACATTATAAAGAAATGAATCTATATAACTTATATCATATATTTTAACAATAAATGTCTGCAGCTTAAAAACCTAAATGTTATGTAACTACATTTCTAAGACACTTTAATATAAAAATAAAAGTATTTGACTTGTATAAATTGATATCAGTACATATAAAACAGCTTGACGATACAAATTAATGTTATAATACTTATATTGTACTTATATTGCTCTAGGTAGATATACAATAATGATTGTTTATTATTAATATTATTTATAATAATGCTTTTTTAAATCATTCTGAATGCAGTAATTATAATATATGAAATATCAAATTCTAATAAAAAATAATACACAATAAGTACCAAGATGAAGAAAACATACATTTCAGCGTTAATAAAAACACACCGCAGGAATTATACCTACAGTAATGTTGTAACTAAGATTCAAATATCCTTCACAGATCTAATCGTAATAAATCGTCTCGTCACATCACGTTGCTTCTCTCTTCACCACAGCTTTGCTTCTGTTTATTCCCCCCCCAAGTTCCACATCACACAATTCACATCACACTCGATCGTCTCACTTCAAGTTTATATTCAAAGCTTCTTTTTTTTATTTTTATTCCACTTCCTCATCCAGGAGTTCCTGTTTTACAGAGTTGCTCTGTGTGAGTGTGTGTGTGTGTGAGTGAGTGAGTGTGTGTGTGATTGTGTGTGTGATCTCTCCTGGTCCTTGGCGTGCCCCCTGCGCTGTATTTACCCGCTGTGTGTGTCTCCTTTCTGTGTTTGTGTTGAACAGAATGTAGATGTGACGCGGATGCCGGAGGAGGCGTTGCTAACAGTGCCGGCTCATCAGTGACAGACCGCTCACAAAAACACTCAAACACACCCGTGCACACACACTCCATGTTTAAAAAAATATATATATAAAAAATGTTAATTGATGGAACGATTCCGAGCTGTAATCGCTCCTTCTGTGATCTGGCACTAATGAATCGAGCCGTGAGCCAGTGTGAGCCAGTGTGAGCCAGTGTGAGCCAGTGTGAGCCAGTGTGAGCCAGTGTGAGCCAGTGTGCACATGGACTGGCAGGGAAGATTACAATCAGTCTTCAGTCTGTAAAAAAGAATTTTAAAGAATGTATCTAAATGTAAGGATGTTAAATAACGTATGTGCTGAGAATGAAACGCGGTGAGGAGTTATTGCTCTTACGCACAAACAAATTTAGTTTACCAAGCTGAACTACGCTTGCACCTTCACACTAAGATTGTTTTTTTTGTTTCGTTTAAATCCCACAACATTGTGTCTTATGTAAAAAGTTCCAGAACGCTGAAGTGACATTTTAATCTGCTAACGGAGAGCCGAATTTAATTTTTAAAAAAAGAAAAAAATGCTTTGATTTTATTTTGAAACATGTGAAGGTCTCCACCATGATGGGGAAGAGATTATACAGTATTTATTCAGTGACTATGATAATGATGATAATGTGTAAATGAAATGCTAATAAAATGTATTTAATAGACTTTGAAGCCCATTTGTATTCCTACACTTTCCCGAATACTGTTTGTTTATTTACATTTTTTTTAGATTCGTGAGGAATCAATTCAAGAGTCGAGATAAATTTAAGAAATTAAGGTTTCTTTAATTCTTTACTAGATTTCTTTAAACTACAAAGTCCTGAAGTTTGGTTTATAAATACTAGAAATCTTTTATTTTCTAATGCACTTAGATGGTTCTGCTGCATAAAATGGTAAAGGAATTAGTCTCATTTAAAAAGACACCGACCCTGACCAGGAGGAAGGGCTCGCTGTGTACACCTGAGGATACGCTTGTGTATTAACCAACGTGGTGCTTCTTCATCTTTATCATCATGCAAGTTGCTTACTTCCTGCATGTTTGAAAATTTAAGGAATTCCTCAAACATTTTTTGTTTTTAATTGGCTGAAAGAACAGTCTCAGATTTCTGGAGTCTGGATTTAAGCCAGGAAGCATGGTGGTCCAGGTCCAGGTTCTGCATGTTCTCCCGTGCTTGGTGGGTTTCCTCTGGGTACTTCGGTTTCCTCCCACCTTCCGAAGACATGCAGATTAGACTAATTGGCGTTCCCAAATTGCTTGTGCTAGTTGTGTGTGTGTGTGTGTGTGTGTGTGTGTGTGTGTGTGTGTGTGTGTGTGTGTGTGTGTGTGTGTGTGTGTCCTGCTGTGAAATGGCACACGGTCCATGGTGTATGTACCCCACCTTGTGCCCTAAGTATACTGGGATAGGCAGCAATCCACCCCTCCCCCGCGACCCTGTAAAGGTAGTCCCCTGTACATTCACAGTCCTATACAGTGGGAAACAGCTCTGTGACAAAATGGCGTCCAGGATTCCTCCTCGTGATTTAAAGGCGACATTTCACTGTGAGATTGATTTTCTTAGGCAAGGTCATGGTTTTTGGCCACATGATGTGTGGGGAAAGGGGGCAGAGATTTAGTCAAGTGGACTGGTATTCTTTAAATTGTATATATAAAGAACAAATCCAATTTACGAACGTGCTCTCAGAATGGAACGTTTATAAGTACGGGACAACCTGTACACAGGATAAAGTGGTAAAGTGACTGATTCAGATTCAAAATGTCCTCAAATTTAACACTAAATGAAGCTTTTATAATAAAAAAAAAGTTTAAACAGTCAGGGATAATCCCAAACTTGGTTTGTTCAAATTGTTGTGTTCATAAGATTAAATGTGAAGAAAGGACTGAGCACTGAAAAGCTTTGCCTATTAAACTTCTTTGGTATCAAAAAAAAAGCGTGCAAAATATAGCAAGGAGATTTTATTATTATTTTATTATTATTATTATTACACATGCGTTGCTCAGAAGCAGGAAGTACATCTTGTGTATTACAGGTTCGAGGACAAAGTTTACGTTTGGGTATGTTCATATTAAACCTGGCTTTTGATCGCTTTTATCAGTGTTGCGTAACGTTAGCATTGTATTGCATGATCTATAAACTGATTTGGGCGGGAAATCATTAATAAACCAATCATGTGTGTTATTGCATCTTTCTAATGACTGTACAGGGCGAGCATGAGCAAGTCTTTCCCTGATTTTAAACATATTCTACAGAAAAATCCTTTTAATTCAATTTGTATACAAAATTACAAAATGTCAAATGTGTACTGCCTGTTTTCTAATACAGTTGATGAGATACTGTAGAATTCAGACTTCATGCTGACTCTGTGCACAAACACATACTTCTATAATCAGTATAATAGTTCTCTCTTTCTTTCTCCTTCTCCCTTACAGAATGTCCACGTGCACCGGACCCAGGAGGACGCCCTTTGCACCGTTCCTCCTCACCTCTGACCTCGTGCGCCTCCTCGTTCCTCTTACTCCAGGGATCCCCTGTCCCCCAGGCATCTCCGGGACAAAACATTTTGCCGTCACGCAGCCTCCCGGAGTCTTTACGTCCTGTACCTTACTCTACCTTTTAACACCCTACAGAGCTCACAGACTCGACGACGTGGGGTGTCGCACCCTGACGGTAGAATAATCTTCATGAAAGAATGGACTGATCTCAGATCAGCGCAGGGATCAGTGAAATGATTGGCTTTCGTTCGTATAGGACGTCTGACGAAATGGGGTGTGGCCTCTAATCAACAGAATAACTCCAGGGCTTTTGAATGGAGCCTTGCATAATCTCCTGCAACATGGATTGTGTGTGTGTGTGTGTGTGTGAATACTATAGACTAGAGTAGTGAGAAAACAATGGAAAAACTTGTGCTTTATTTTGGCTTGTAATAGAAATCTAAGGGCAGACTTTCACGTTTCCAAAGAAACACTTTGTGCACTACAAATCCTATATATATTTTTATTTTATTTATAATTGTTTTTGCACGGTTCAGCAGGGAACTCACTTTTACCTGCTGCTGGATTGTTTTAGACGTTCTCTCCGGTGAAATCTGTTTATCACATTTTTAGCACTTATGGGCCAAACGGAAACCAACAAATTCCCACCAGATTTATCACAACACATTATACACACCGTACAGCTGCTTTACTCTTACTGTTAACAAACTGCCCCTAGACTTGTATTATGATTAATGATTGAATGAAGCAGGTTTTCCACCGTCGTCATTGTTGTTGTTGTAGTTAATCACACACACAGCACAGGCGACCCGGATAGAGGACACGAGGGAGGTTAGTGTGACACATCATCATGACGTCACTTTAAATCTGGATTGATTTGTTTAAAAAATGGAGATGTTTAAAAAGAAAAAAAAAACTTTTTTTTAACCCCTCTGAGTTTTGGGACGTGAAGGATGTAAAGCGTCCTGTACCTGTCCTGTGAGCGAGCTCGTATATCAGACACGATCGTGTCTGGCCTGTTTTTCGCCCATGTGTTAGTTAGGGTGTGCTTCTTTCCTGCAGCTCGCGCGCTCTCCTCCTTGCATCAGTATTGTTCTGTCGTTGTGTCACGTCACCATTTGATTCTTATCTCTCTGTTACTTTGAGAGAACCTCACAAGGCACAACGTCGCTTCATCTGTGTATGAGAGTGTGTGTGAGTGTGCGAGAGAGAAAAGAAATCATCACTACAGTACATCACGTACATCCTCATAGCAACGCAAAATGTATTTATCTGCCTTTTACGGGTTTTAAAAAGGTGATCAGCCGAGTTTTATTCAAAGAGACGAAATCGTTTTTATTTTTATCTTTTTTTTTTTTTTTTTAAATAATGTAGGTTTGGTTTGTAACTGTGAAAGTACATCCTGACCTGTCTGTCGGAACACCGTAAACATGATTGAACAGTTTGTGTGATGAGATGTAACCATCCACTGGTTCTCATAGGAATAAATATTGGAATACTCTTCCTTGATGGCAATAAAGTTGAATTTAATAAGAAAAAAAAAGTATTTTTTTCCCTGTGTAAAGCCTTATCATGTTAACGCTAAGGTGCGAATGTTATGAGGTCATTATTCGGACATAAAAATCTACTGTTTATAATTATTTATACAGTTATTTTTGCATTTCAGCTGTCTTTACATCACGTCACATTCTGAGTCATGTTCATGACGCGTCATATCAGCAAGCCCGAGCTGACCCAAGATCAGAGGATACACCAGTGATAGTGTGTTATAGAGACTCATATACTGTAGTACTAATATGCCCTGCCTCTCACATGGGCGAAGATGTCGAGATTCAATCACCATTCAGTTTAGCTTTGATTACACACACACACTGTGGTGTCCAGTTCAAGTGTGAAGATGATGCCTCATACTACCAGATCCACTCATTCACAAGGGGAAATTTCACACAAGTGGCAACCTGGTGATTCAGTACATTCAGGTCGTCAGCTGACTTCATTTTTTTTGCCACATAACGTTGCCGAGTTTAGACCTGAGCGACTGAAGCAAACCCCAGATCATAACACTGTCTCCAGAGGCTTGTACAGTGGACACGATGCATGATCGCTTCCCTTCTTACCCTCACTCGCCCATCGCTCCGGAATAGGCTCAATCTGGACTTTTTCCATCGCTCCAAAGTCGGATCTTTATGCTTTCAAACTAATTGAAGCCATTGTCCTGATGAGTCTCATTTACTGTACAAGTTGTTTTCTTATCGACACACAGCTGTTTAGTCCCAGTCCTGTGAGTTTCATCATCACACTGTGTCGATGATGGTTCAGCACGATCCTTCCAGGTTCTGATAATGTAAAGCTTTGAACTTGGTTCCAACTAGTTAATTTCAAATCTCCTTAGTTGTTTCCCCAATAATTTTAACCCTCTTGGATATATTTTGTCCAAATATTATTGAAGAACGAATGGATGCGGCTAATGATACGGAAACGTATTATTAAATCTTTACATTGTAAAATGTTTACTGATTTATTCATTAAAAATATATATAATCTCATGCTAGATTAGTTCTAATACTAAAAATCCTACACTCCATATATAATATACTACTGTTTCCTTTTCTTTCATACAGTATATAGTGTCTCACAATGTACTGTATAAACAGTGATGTGACGTACACGTACCTCTTAAGACTTAAATCAATCATAAAACACACACATTGTTTGTTCTACTTTACAATACACGTCCAAGAGGAAGGAAATGAATCATCGTTGTGCTTTTAATACCGAGATTAGTTTCTTTTCATTTCCTGCTCTCCGTAGACCTCGCACAGACCGTCTCTCTTCTCTCTAACGCGATATGATTTCCACCACTGTGTCTCCTTCACCTCCGCTTAGAGAAATCAACTCCTCGGGCTACACAAAGCGCAATATATCTTTATTGGTTTTATCACCACCATCAGTTTTACATTTTATTTTATTATTATAATCATCATTTTTTTTCCTTTGCAGTTGCGGTCATTACTTTACTTTCCACCTGGATTTATTATCATCAGAGGCTGTCAAAATATAAACACCCACTTTTTTTTTCCTGTCACGATGCCACCTATTCTTTTTTTCCTTAAGTAAAAAAAACAAAACATAAAAAAAAAAAAAAACAACAACAAATGGAATATATAAAAGACAAAAACAGAGAACACGAGCCACTGTAGATGTTGGTATTTCCTGCGCCCATCAATAGTAACGAATATTCGACTTAACACTTTTGAAGGACCTGCCTTGACCATAAGTCATTTGTTTCCTCAGAACATGTGGGTTATCTTTTAAAACATTCAGATGTTCAACGATCAATATCCATGGGAACAAGAAGCACATTGAACAGAAGGCGTAAAAAGGAAGAAGGGGACGCTGCGTACGACATCGCAGGATCGTTCGTTCGGTCGGCCGTTTCTTTTTTTTCTTGGTTTATTTTTTTGAGGGTTGGTTCGCTGACGATGAGCTCCTGCTGAGATTCTGAAAGCCTGCGATGCGCCTCTCTACGGGGGGGGGACTCCATAAAGAGCGCAGTGACGGATCCTCAAAACTGCAAACAAAAAAAATTAAATAGAAATAAAATAAGCAAGGTCAGCAGAATAAAGACAAGCATAGGATCTAATCACTGATGGATAGAAAAGGAGCGTTACGTTTTTGAGGAATTCCTCGGCGACGATGCGAGCGCGCGCGTTGACGGCCAGCTTCATCTCGCTGACCTCTTTGTCGATTTCCTCCATGAAATGGATGACGAAGTCCACCAGCTTGTGCTTGTACATCTGCTCCGTGTGGAAGTTGGTGATGAGGAAGCTGATGTCATAGCCCTTACGGAGAGAAAATGAAATAAAGGTTTTAAAAGACACATACACACATTAAGGAAACATATTACCCAAAGATTGCCATACATATATCCATTCATATGTTTATACGCAGTACCAGTCAAAAGTTTGGACACGCCTTCTTATTCCCGCTCAGAACAAAAATGCTTGATACATGTTTGATATTTTCGATTCTTCAAAGTAGCCACCTTTTGCTTTGATCACACCATAACACACTATTAGGATTCCCTCAGTCAGCCTCATGAGGTCGTCACCTGGAATGGTTTTTCAAGGAGTTCCCGCAGGTGTTGCGTACTTCCTTCCTTTTTGGACAAATAGTTCTTACATAACCTAAAGGTGTGTTTGTGGTCACTGTCCTGCTGGAAAATAAATATTGGTCCCAGAGTGCAAACCAGATGGGACGATGATATTCTGTGTTTGCCATGCTGGTTGAGTGTGCACTCAATTTTGACTAAGTCACCAACAGTGTCATGAGCAAAGCTATCAACACCCTCGCCCCTCCTCCCGCATGCTTCAAAGTGGGAACCACACATTTAGTAATTGTCTGTTCACTCTTTCAAAGTCTAACCAAGACATTGCGGTTAGAACAAGAAATCTCATTTTGAACAGTTTTCCACTGATCCAATGTCTATTCTCTTTTGCTTGCTGTTCTTCTCAAGTAATGCATCTGCTGCTTGAACTCCGAGACGCATTTATGTCCTCAAATCTGAGGCTGGTCGTTCTAATAAACTTATCCTCCGCAGCAGAGGTAGCTCTTGGTCTTTCTTTTCTGGGACGATCCTCATGAGAGTCTGTTTCATCTTAACGTTTGATGGTTTTGGCGACTCCGCATCAAAGTTCTTGAGCCTTTTCATATTAATTGATCTTCATTTCTTGATGAAGTAACAACGGACTGTTATTTCTCTTTACTTAATTGAGTGTTTCTTGCGATAATATGGATGTGTACAGTAGTTGTATTAGCACTAATAGGGCTATTGACTCACACTTCCTCTGCATGAGACAACTGATGGTCTAATGCACATTAAGAAGGCAAGGAACGTCACAGATTAACTCTTGACATGACGCACCTGTGAACTGAAAACCATTCCAGGCGACTACCTTGTGAATCTGTTGAGAGAACGTTGAGTGTGCCACGCTTTCGTCAAAGTTAAATGTAGTTATTTTGGACAATCTAAAATATAAAACTTATTCTGGATTGTTTAACACCTTTGTTGTTTATGACATAATTCCATACATATTTTGTATAGTTTGGATGTTTTCAGTATGGATGTACAGTGCTGGAAATGATACAAATGAAAAAGAATAAATAAATTTTAAAAAACTCTCCCATCTAAATTATACACCACATTTAAGTTCATGTAACACTATATAAAACACTTTCAGTGTCAGGAAAATAATTAGTGACCGATTGACTTGTGGTGAAGTCACTGTTTCACAGTTTTTTTTTTGCTGTAGTAGTTATTCATTTATTTGTCGGTTTATTATTGTATGTCTGACTTTTTATCCGTTTATAGTTACCTTTTGTGTTACGGAACACCCACTCCACAAGTCAGTTCCTGTTCTCACTTACGTTATTGCTGCTATAAACAGTCGTTTCCTCACTGCTCACTGTTTTTTCTTTCTCGCTTGTGATTTTAAACCGACAAACAATATATAAATAAAAACCTGACTTGTCAGGTTACTGAGTAACCAGAACACTCCTCTGTCCTGATGTACTGACCATGACAAAGCGCTTGGTCTAGACATCAGCAACACAAGCAGCTGTGCATTTTTCCCCGTTTTCTCTCTCTCACTCACCTCCACAGGTTTCCTTCTCAGAATGAAAAAGTTCTCTGCTCTCATCATCATGAAGCGCATGAACTTGTGGCACAGGATCTTCTCGATCTCGTCCGCCTGGTTGGGAAATCAAGCATTAACGCAGGGTTTTAATTTAAAGAACACAAGAAAACTCCTCGGCCGTGTCCTGTTTACGCTCCATGTACCTGTTTGACGGCGATGCTGACTCGCACCGAGTTGATGGAGCCCTCGATCAGGACTTTCTCCTTATCATTGCGGCTGATCACCACCGGCTGCAGCAGCAACTCTTTGCTACTTCTATAGAAAGACATGACAATGAGAGGGTAAGAACACACATAGACCTGAGGCGGGTATCAAACCCGGACCCCGGAGATGCACGGGAACAGTGCTAATCACTACGCCACCGTGCCACCATAGCTCTTGTTTGTCAGTGTGAGCACACGGTTTCTGACTCACCTGACCTCCACCTCCGGCTTGTTGTGCCGCTCCACCACCTGAGAGGAGAAGTTCTCCAGACACAGGGCCGCCTGTAGGGTGGCACGCACGGCGTTCAAGTAGGGACGCAAAGTCGCCGTCTGGGGGGAAAAAAAAATAAATAAAAAATAATAATTTAACTTTAAAACACAATTCTGGTGCATCACAAGCCAATGCATTATATAAAGAATCCAAACTGGAGGGTTATTGTAGCAAGATTCTTCCTGGATTATGCATTAATTGAGTGCAAATCCATAGGTTACATTTTTATGTCAATATAATTTATGCAGAGTTTATCACATGATCTTCATCATCATCATCATCATCATCACAGAGTAGACTATAATAAACAGTGTCACTTCTTAACGCACATAAATGCACAGTAACACCACAAAACTACACACAATCTAAATTTAATGATATATATTTCATTATAATAAACACACAGTACATCATTATAAGCTAGTAATACATGCTAGCTATTCAACGTTAGCAAAGGCTAGCAAAGGATTCTATACGGAATTTCATGCTTCTCAATTAACTTAGATGTCAATTATCACTCTAACTATCACTCTAAAAACAACAAACAGTCAACATGAATCTCATAATGCAATTTATTGTCACTTTAATGCAGAAGAAAAATCTTCTTACCATTTTTGTGGTCCTTTGAGAAAGGCGGAAGTATTTACGCCACGCCTGGTGCTATTTTCTCCACTACCCGTATTCCTAAATCTCCCGCCCACAACGCCGCAACTCAATCCATTGGCTAATACGTTGTCAGTGTTAACTCTTAGCCAATCACAACAATGAGACTAACCAATACAATCTCTGGAGGTGGGGCTTGTCGGAATACGTGTAGGGATAAAACAACGCCTACGCCTTGTAGCGCTCTACGTGCGCTTGTAGCGTCGATTGTCTAAAAGTATGTAGTAATGGTACACATTATTTTTGTGACACGTTTATTTGCAGTATAAAAAGAACTGATTAAACAAACAAATATGATTCATGATATGATTGAGTATACGCATAATATGCCTTAAGGTTTTATTTATTACTTTTAAACAATTAAACAACTCGATCAATCAATTTTTGACGAGTTCATACTATTCTAGATATTAAGGCAACCAGCGTTTACCTTGATTCGCGTTTTCTTCCATATATGGCAAATAATAAAACATACCCAGTTTGCATGGTAACTACTTAAATATTATACACTTGCATACTTTATTTCGTTTTATATGATTTTAAATATTAGTTATTTAATTTTTTTAAATCCGTATTTTGTTTTTTAATCGCAGTTACAGGTTTGTCTTACGGCCTGGAATGGAACGTACCATGTTTTTAAAAACCCATTTGAGTACATGTGTTCGTACGCGGGGGTGTTTAGTGCTAAGTGCTATGATTTATTTTAATTATTAAACGATTAATGCGTAAAAAAGTTAAGAAATTCTGTCTTAATGACCTTAGGATTCACATCGTCTATCGACATTTTATTAAATCCAACGAGAACATGAAAGAAAAACTGTGTTTCAGGGCACTAACGCCCCCCCGGGTCGCTAAATGGTACAGTCACTAATGGACGCCGCTTCTCTGAGGTAAATATAGCAACGAAGAAATCTTAAATAAATCTGAATCGTAGTCTAATTTATGTATATATGTGCTTTACATTATACAACACACACCTCAGGTACTTTAGACATAAAACGGTCATAAAAAACAGGATAAACTGTTTGTAGTTTGACCTGAACATTCCCATTTCTATTAGCTTGTTAGCATAATAGCTAAGCTAACTAGCTAACTAGCAAACACGTTTATTTATTATATCAGTGCAGTGTGGAGTGAGGGTTATGTAGTTTCACTTTGAGACATTTAAGTGCATTTTCAGTCTTTTGCATCACACAAGCTGATGTAGCTTTAGATGGTTTGTTAGGTAACTAGATCACATTGCTGTTAATGACCAATAAACATGTTAATTATTATTATTATTGTTATATACACTTTTATATTGCTGTCAAACACTGACATTGATCTTTAGGTTTTGTTGGTATATCATGCAAACACAAATTTCCCATAAATAATAAGATTTGCATGAATATGTTTGAGTTCTGAACCAATTTTTCAAGTAGATCAGATAAAAAATTAAAGGTTTGATTTGTAATACTTTAAAAGCAAAGCAATATTGTACAATTGTATATATGCTGTTGTATGCCCACAACAAAGATGAAAAAATTTGTAAGACTGTAATTTCAAAAAACATTATATGATATTGGTTTCCACTGGATTTGTGGGTAAATATTAGAAAATTGTACAGAATTTACCTTGTTCACAGCAGGATTTTGAATCTACTGTCATTTCATTATTACAATCAATCAGTATTACAATTAATGAGACAGAAAGGATATAGAAAACTTTGTGTTTACGCTAAATTGTACTTCTTTCATAATCAGCCAAATACACGCTAAATACTCGGTAATCAAAGAGTGAATCACAGATGAGAAATCGAATAAGTAGATTTGAATACCATTTCAGTGTTTGTTACTTCAGCTTGTGAACATATGAACTAATCCCAATAAAAATATTCAGTTTAGCTTTTCTAATTGATATCTACTGGTGCAGGTGTTTGTTTACATTGATCAAGTAGTGCATTAGTAGATTATTAAATCCGGGACATAACTGTTCATAAAATTGCTTTTACTCAACATTTTGATTTCACTTGCGGTTAAACTGCAGGCAGATATCGAAGTACTGCAAAAGTTTCATTACATTCTGTCCAGACATTTTTAAATTATTTCATGCTGTGATTATTTTTATTAGCATAAATTATTTTATGCTGTGATAAAATCTGTCTGGACAGATATAATGACAGACAGAATTTTTTTTATTTATAAATAAAAGAAAGATTTTGTCTGTACATTGGTCAGAACTCGCTCTTTCAATGATATCTTAACGTTTCATACATGGGTATGGGGTGGAGCTTTAACCTTTTATCTTTTTCTAAAAAAAAAAATGCCTTTAATAATATATTTGTCCTCAAAAAGTACTGAATTCTCCTGTGATAATCACAGATCAAACTTAATTCAATTTGTTTTTTTAAATGAAACTACTTTTTTACAGTCCTCCATAATCGCGAAGATGAGTGAACTGAAGGACTGCCCGCCGCTCAAATACTACGACTTCAAGCCCGTGGAGCATGTCAAAGTGTGTCCCCGGTACACTGCAGTGTTGGGCCGCTCGGACGACGATGGCATCGGGATCGAGGAGTTGGACACACTACAACTGGAGCTGGAGACCCTGCTGTCCTCGGCAAGCCGGCGTCTCCGAGCACTGGAGGAACAAAGACAGGTCAGAAGTCGTATATCACTCTCTCTAAGAAGTTCTCTCTCTCTCTCTCTCTCTCTGTCTCTCTCTCTCTCTCTCTCTCTCGGTTTCTCTCTCAGACATGATTATTATTCCATTCGTCCATACAGATCCTTACAGATTGGCAGGACAAAAAAGGAGACAAAAGGTTCATGAAGATGCCAAAAGAAGTCGATCCGGGCGCGTCCTCGCGCCATCCCAAGCCTAAGAAGCCAAAGCTGGAGGGCAAGGCCGGGCATGGACCCGGGCCCGGTCCAGGGAGACCCAAATCTAAAAACCTGCAACCCAAAGTCCAGGAGTATGAGTTCGGTGAAGACCCGCAGGACATGCCTCGCAACCCCAAAAATGACGCTCCAAACAGGTGCGCTGATGTTAAACATGATAAAAAAAAGTAAACACCAGGAACCACCCGATACGATATTATCACGATACCATAGATTTATATTGTGATTCTATAAGTATCATGATTTTTCTAAGTATCTCGATTACATATTAATTTTTTTTCAAAATTTTCTTAAAGTTTTATAGCTTAGCTTTATTCAGTAGCTTCACAGTAATTAAATGTTGGCCGTCCCTTATGAAATCAGTTTTTTTACTTAATAACCAAGTATTTAAACAATACAAACCAACTTCAAATACAAGAGTTTAACATTTAACTTCAAATTAAATTAAACACAAAGCTGAATCTTTACTGAGCAGCACTTGTCGCTGTCCTCGCCATAATTATTATTTCTAACCAAACTTGGCAAATAATTCACTCCATCCACACTGGATGCCAGTGTGAATAGTTTAGAAATGCGCCACCTGTAGGATCAAAAAGAAACTGCGTCATTTTACCACCTTAAGTGTGTTGAGCAGTTGCGAGCACACCATTTCTAACTCAAGTTTCTAGACTTATTAGCGCTCGTGGTGTTTTGAGACTAATTTGCTGGCTGAATTTGAAGAAGAAGGCTTTTGATAATGAATAACTTTTTATAATGTAACAGCATAAAACCTCGTCTCTGTTGCGCCACTCGGAAGCTCGTGGTAATAAATCACTTATATCTGAAACCGAAGGGTCACTGAATGATCAACCGTCTTCATTGTAAATTTAATAAATTGTATAAAAATAACTTTTGGAGTCAGTGTGGTGATGCATGAATCGCCACAAAAAAAGAATTCATATCTAATTTAATTAGGAAAAATATTTCCTTTATTTACTATATTTTATATTCTGTTCTTCTTATCTAAAGTTTTTCTATATTTTAGAAAGAAAGTCTCTATAGTCTATATAGTCTCTAATTTATTTCTATTTCTATTGATAATTTAGATTCTAAAGGTCACGAGCGGTCGTGTAAGCATTTCACTGCATATCATATTGTGTATGTGACAAATACAGTTTTCATTTGTTTTGATTTGCACAGATAATTGCACTGAAATATAATAGATATAACAATATATACAATGGAATGTATGTGATGTGGGACCTGGATCTTGGTGCAAACAGTAAGAGTGCAAAAGTGATATATAAGAAAATATTTCTTATAATAAAGTTATATAATAAAGTTATAATAACCAGATTAAGTGATCTTCAAAAAAACTACTTATTTACATATTTTCCCAGAACAAATAATTCAGCGCTTGCACTGGGTTTAATATCCTTCTGTGTGTGTGTGTGTGTGTGTGTGTGTGTGTGTGTGTGGTTATCAAAAATAAAGTGTGAAACACAGTGTGAAAGAACTCACAAGTTTGGCTTGTCCTTTAAAGTATGATTGTCAAAGCTCAAAGTGTGTGTGTGTGTGTGTGTGTGGTTACAGGTTCTGGGCTTCAGTAGAGCCGTATTGTGCAGACATCACCAACGAAGAGATCCGGGTTCTTGAAGAACTTCTCAAACCACCTGAAGATGAAGCAGAGTACTACAAGGTAACGTTTTTCTACACACATACACACACTTTGATCACAATTTTTTTTAATCATGATAGCTTATGAGTTGTTTCTTTATTTTAAATGAAAAAGGTGAATATTATTCACAGGATTTAAGCGGATTTTAAAGCTCCATGGTCGTGTCTTATTGCTCTTGGTGTGTGAGCTGTACATGGCTTTGATGTAAATCAAGTGATGTGTGTATATGTGTGTGTTTTGTAGATTCCTGCTTTAGGGAAGCACTACTCGCAGCGCTGGGCTCAAGAGGACCTGCTGGAGGAGCAGAGAGAAGGAGCGCGAGCCAACGATAAGAAGAAGAGCATGCTGGGTCCGCTCTCCGAGATCGACGCCAAAGGTAGTTCGCTTGACCGTCGTTAGAAGAATTCAGAAGACGACATGGAGACCTTTTATTCTCTTCTCCCAGTATTATTTTATGGATATTAGCTTTAATAAATCTGTGCGTTATCCGATAACCGTTTACGTTTTTGTCTCCTCTCGTCGAAGACGTAGACGCCTTGCTGAAGAAGTCTGAATCCCAGCACGAGCCTCCGGAGGACGGCTGCCCGTTCGGTCCCCTCACACAGCGCCTGCTGCAAGCTCTGGTGGAGGTCCGAGACTTCTGATTAATACAGATTTATATTCTCTCTTTATATTTATGAAGTGTCCTGTGTTACACATTTGTTACTCTTGCAGTACAGTTATATGCTTTAAGTGATATGAGGATGTTGTGACCATGTTGTAGGAGAATATCCTGTCCCCTATGGAGGATTCTCCCATTCCAGACATTCCGGCGAAGGACGATGGAGCAGGGACGTCGCCCCGCAGCCAGGGGAAACCCTTCAGGTAATATAATATCTCGTGCGCAGAATGACGGTCTGTAGCGAAACTGAAAACTTTTTGAGCTCACCTATCACACACACACTCTCTCTCTATCTCTCGCTCTCTCTGACGTCAGCGTTCCACACACGCGCTCTCTGGAGGCGCGGATCAGGGAAGAGCTGGTGGCTCAGGGTCTGTTGGACTCTGAGGAGAGACAGGGGACAGGAGGGGACTCCGAGGACGAGGTGCTGGCCGAGCTCCAGAAGAGACAGGCCGAGCTCAAAGCCCTGACCGCTCACAACCGAGCACGGAAGCAGGAGCTGCTCAGGTGGGGTTTCACAGAGCGATACGTAGAGGTTTCCATGGAAACAGCTTATTTTGTAGATTTAAAAGAATGTTTTCAAATGTAGGGGGGAAAAAATCCAGTTCCTTAAAATTCTGTGACACAAATAGTTTCTCTAATTTTATGCTTTTATTTCAGTACTAGATCAAACAAAATGCTTAGAGATTTAGAGTAATATGACTGGGTGTAGCATCAGCTTACACTGTCAAAAGTTTGGACACCCCTTCAAATTTCTGATGTTTTTTTTCTCTCTACACTGTAAAACAATGCTGAAGACATTTATACAAAATGCACAATAATCTCCTTTGAACAGTTGATATTGAGATGTATACCTGCTACTTCTGCTCTGTAAATCCTCCATAATGGCTCTAACCTGAGGTGCTGTTTGTTAATTGGTGATTTCTGAGGCTGGTGACTCTAAATGAGGTACGTTTTGGTCTTGCTTTCCTGGAAAGGACCTCATCATGATGGTGCTTGATGGGTTTTGAAGACGCACTTGACAATGTACTGTTGTCGCAAGAACCGTTCCAGCTATTTACAGCTGATCTTTGTCTCTTAAAATAACAACTGACTGTTGCTTAATTATCTAATACCAAATATGTTATTTCATAGTTTTAAAATTCTGTTCTGGAATGTAGGGAATTAATCCAAACTGGTGTCCAAACTTTTGACTGAGATTGGTTACTATTCGAGATCTTTGCTCTGTTCTTTTCAGTCCTCCTCATGCTGTGTGTGTGTGTGTGTGTGTGTGTGTGTGTGTGTGTGTGTGTGTGTGTGTGTGTGTGTGTGTCGCCACTCCAGGTTAGCACGAGAGGAGATGAGGAAGCAGGAGCTGCGCCAGTGTGTCCGAGTGGCCGACAACGAGGTGATGGAGGCGTTCCGGCGTATCATGGCCGCCAGGCAAAAGAAACGCACCCCGACCAAGAAAGAGAAGGATCAGGCGTGGAAGGCGCTGAAAGAGAGGGAGAGGATCCTCAAACAGCTGGATGGATGAAGAAGAACTTATGTGCTTGTGTGTGTGTGTGTATAGAGTCGCGGGGACCAGAGTTTCCAAAACAAACAGATCTTATGTCAAGGGCTGGTTCTAGACTCATCCCAGTCGCACCTAGATCTAACACAGCACCATGGTGTACCTCTAATCACCCTTTTCCACAAGACAGTGACACTGATGAAGCTTTACTAGTCCAGCGTCGATGCATACAGTACTTTTCCTTCCATAGACAAAACCCTTTAGCACGCTATTGCCACACAGCACAAACATAACGTGAACGGTTTTTCTGTTCTTATTCGGCACACAGGAAGTCTCATTGTTTCTGTTTCAGGTTATTTGCTTTCCTCAGATGCAATGCTGTTTGCTTGCAGTGTTAAATTCTCCACAAGTCCACAAGACCAGCATTTTGGTGATGGTGTGTGGTGCAGTGGAGAACGGTTCTGGGTCTGGGAACTTTATTCAGAAGTGGGAAAGTTTGATTAGAGTTCGTTTCAAAATCGTTTGCTCATGACTTCCATAAAAAAATTTTTTTTCCATAAATCACATTTCGCGCCTTAAGTCGAAACCACCGCATTCTTTACCTGTTGGATCTGGAGGTGAGAGCGTTCTTATTAAAAGATAAATAATTCCCAATCCCAGTCTAGAGCCAGCCCTGGACACAACCCTCATTGAGCCACATGATGTGCACTAAGAAATCTCTGATACACTACTGTGAGAAATCCTGTCACCATCCTTGGACTTGTACGAACCGGGCCTGCAGGTACTGTACGAGTGCCTGTTTCATCGCCAGCGGTACCGTAATGTGAGCAAAGTGCTGACAGGAGGTGAGCTTTCTGCGGATCCTGGGGACTTTTTTTTTATTTTTTTTTTACCATGTTTGCCTTTATTTTGTACAGCAGTAACTGTTACAGTCAGGTGAGAAAGTCGTATTTTGCCGTTGCATGTGTCCAACAGGAAGCATGATTATTTGAATGACTTCTTTTTTTTTTTTTTACTTGTTTTTGAACAGAAAGGTTAAAGAAACTGAACAAAGAATTTATGAAATAATTCATTCTCCAGGATATTGTTTACTAATGTTTGTTTTGTACAAAACAACACGATTGTAAATTTTTTTCGCTCTTTTTTTTATTTTATTTCAGTGCTGTTCCATGTACGTAATCAAGAAAAATAAATGTTTATTGATGTCGAACCTGTTTAGATTTTATTCCACGAAACAGATCAAAAGTATCCTATAGTATATGGTCATTAGGGACGGAAATCACCAGTGATAGTTAAGAGGCTTCCGCAGGATTATTACTGTTGTTCAGCTGCAGCATGTTATTTAACCCTAACTGATGCAGTGAGTGACTTCTCATTCCTTAAAACAACCATCTCAGAAGACGTATCCTGTGGTCGTGGCAAAGATGCTCCTCTGTTTCAGAATGTCCTGCATCAAGCAAAGAAAACAACTAAGCAGATTGCTGAGACTATCATCATCTTCGAGGAAAAAATGTGGCCAGAAAAACATACTGAATGATCCTGATGGGAGATCACTTAAATTCTTCAAATCAATAAAAAATAAAGATAAGAAATCAAATCATTAAAAAAAAAGGGGGGGGAATTCTAAATTAAATTAAGAGCATTTCCACACACAATGTGAAAAAAAAAAACTCAAGGGATTGGGACTAAACAGCTGTGTAGCCTTACGAATGGCATTTATCAGTGAGGCTTAATGGGGGAAAAGAGACTTCACTTTTCTAGGGAGAATAAAGAATGGACTGTGGAGGTTCGTGAAAAGGTCATGTGGTCTGATGTCTCTGTTCCAGAGTAATGGGTGCATCAGGGTAAGAAAAGAGCCAGAGTACCCATCATGCCTAGTGCATATTTCCCAGGCCTGTAGGAGGCAGTGTTCTGTCAAGAGTTGCTCAGGTGGCAATAAAATGAAGTCAGCCGATGACCTGAATGACCAGATTTTTTCCATCAATTGAATACACGTGCATATTCCAAGATGGTGCCAGGGCACAAATTGTGAAAAGAGTGCTCCAGGGAGGGTGAGAGATCATTTTCACACATTGAGACATTAACACTACTGAGACTCTTTGAGATGTGCTGAAGGTTTTGCATCATCAATACAAGATCTTAGAGAGAAATTAATGCGACTGTGGACTGAAATAAATGTTTTTGCATTGCACAAGTTTATTAAATCAAAGCAAAATGTGGTACAATGCAATATTATTAACAGAGGTGTCAAGTAACGAAGTGCAAATACTTTGTTACCTTACTTAAGTAGAAATTCTGGGTATCTACAGTGGTGTGAAAAACTATTTGCCCCCTTCCTGATTTCTTATTCTTTTGCATGTTTGTCACACTTAAATGTTTCTGCTCATCAAAAACCGTTAACTATTAGTCATAGATAACATAATTGAACACAAAATGCAGTTTTTAAATGAAGGTTTACGTTATTAAGGGAGAAAAAAAACTCCAAATCTACATGGCTCTGTGTGAAAAAGTGATTGCCCCCCTTGTTAAAAAATAACTTAACTGTGGTTTATCACACATGAGTTCAATTTCTGTAGTCACCCCCAGGCCTGATTACTGCCACACCTGTTTCAATCAAGAAATCACTTAAATAGGAGCTACCTGACACAGAGAAGTAGACCAAAAGCACCTCAAAAGCTAGACATCATGCCAAGATCCAAAGAAATTCAGGAACAAATGAGAACAAAAGTAATTGAGATCTATCAGTCTGGTAAAGGTTATAAAGCCATTTCTAAAGCTTTGGGACTCCAGCGAACCACAGTGAGAGCCATTATCCACAAATGGCAAAAACATGGAACAGTGGTGAACCTTCCCAGGAGTGGCCGGCCGACCAAAATTACCCCAAGAGCGCAGAGACAACTCATCCGAGAGGCCACAAAAGACCCCAGGACAACATCTAAAGAACTGCAGGCCTCACTTGCCTCAATTAAGGTCAGTGTTCACGACTCCACCATAAGAAAGAGACTGGGCAAAAACGGCCTGCATGGCAGATTTCCAAGGCGCAAACCACTTTTAAGCAAAAAGAACATTAAGGCTCGTCTCAATTGTGCTAAAAAACATCTCAATGATTGCCAAGACTTTTGGGAAAATACCTTGTGGACCGACGAGACAAAAGTTGAACTTTTTGGAAGGTGCGTGTCCCGTTACATCTGGCGTAAAAGTAACACAGCATTTCAGAAAAAGAACATCATACCAACAGTAAAATATGGTGGTGGTGGTGTGATGGTCTGGTGTTGTTATGCTGCTTCAGGACCTGGAAGGCTTGCTGTGATAGATGGAACCATGAATTTCCGGTCATCTGTTCGTCAACTCAAGCTGAAGCGATCTTGGGTGCTGCAGCAGGACAATGACCCAAAACACACCAACAAATCCACCTCTGAATGGTTGAAGAAAAACAAAATGAAGACTTTGGAGTGGCCTAGTCAAAGTCCTGACCTGAATCCTATTGAGATGTTGTGGCATGACCTTAAAAAGGCGGTTCATGCTAGAAAACCCTGAAATAAAGCTGAATTACAGCAATTCTGCAAAGATGAGTGGGCCAAAATTCCTCCAGAGCGCTGTAAAAGACTCGTTGCAAGTTATCGCAAACGCTTGATTGCAGTTATTGCTGCTAAGGGTGGCCCAACCAGTTATTAGGCTCAGGGGGCAATTACTTTTTCACACAGGGCCATGTAGGTTTGGATTTTTTTTCTCCCTAAATAATAAAACCCCTCATTCAAAAACTGCATTTTGTGTTTACTTGTGTTATCTTTGACTAATAGTTAAATGTGTTTGATGATCAGAAACATTTTGTGTGACAAACATGCAAAAGAATAAGAAATCAGGAGGGGGGCAAATAGTTTTTCACACCACTGTATACTTTACTGGAGTAATTATTTTTCAGCCGACTTTTTACTTCTACTCCTTACATTTTCACACAATTATCTGTACTTTCTACTCCTTACATTTTAAAAATAGCCTCGTTACTCTTATTTTATTTCAGCTTGTCATTCAAAAAACAAAAAACATCCGGATAAGGTTGGATGATGTAATGTTTGCATGTAGTTCTGTTCCAAGTTTTCTGTTCAGCATCCTGACTCTGACGTAAGCACGTCGAGCGGGCCGAGGTAACTAAGTGTGTGTAATCTGTCCCTGGGCATGCGCATGAGAGAACAAAAAATTAAACGGCACATTCGCTGACAACTTCGTTTGTCTATGTGATCTTTATTTTCTTCTATACCGAAGGACGTTACAGATGAGAAGTATAAACATACCATTCCGACACCCTGTTGGTTGGTACGCGATCCATCGCACCTGCACATGACGTCACGTCACACACTCCAGCAAGGACGTTTGAATAAAATAGCATTTTCGGTTGATAAGGTTGTGATAAGTAGACGAAGCTGTCCGTGATAGAGACTCAAGATTCGAGCCAAATGTCACAACCAAGCACCAGCGAGGAAGGTAACAGCACCAGGAAGGTAACAGGAATAATATATACTGTATACACACACACACACACATATATATATATATATATATATATATTTTTTTTTTTTTTTTATTAATCACTTGGATGAACCACTCATTCTGACAGCACTAATGTTTATTGTAGACAACCATACAGGGGTAATTGTTACTAAGCCTGCTCTGGGTACCCTAATTTTCTTGTATGTTGCCCTCACAGATTCCTGCAGCTAAGCTTGGATGTACATTTACATTCCAATAAAGGTTACTGATGACACGCCTCTGAAGTTTGACTTTTTACACCATTAAAATACTTATAGACAACTAGTTATCATATCTTTTCATTCATTCATTCATCTTCTATACCACTTTATCCTTCTATTCAGGGTCGCGGGGGACCTGGAGCCTATCCCAGAAGGCTTAGGGCACTAGGCGGGGTACACCCTGGACAGGGTGCCAATCCATCGCAGGGCACACACTCATACGCACATTCACACACTACGGTCAATTTGGGAACACCAATTAGCCTAACCTGCATATCTTTGGACTGTGGGAGGAAACCGGAGTACACGGAGGAAACCCACCAAGCACAGGGAGAACATGCACACAGAGACGGGAATCAAGCCTGGTCAGGGAATCGAACCCAGACCCTGGAGGTGCAAGGCGACAGTGCTAACTACTACACCACCGTGCCGCCCTTATCATATCTTCTTCTCCATAAAACATGTTAATGCTCAGTAGTACACATAAATGGTTCTTTAATGTATTTGCATTGGACTAAAATGCATTCTTTTTCAATTGCCATATACAGTTTCCCAAATCACTATGGCTGTTAAAAAAAACAACAAAAAAACAACAAATTTTTCTTTTTTTATGAGGTGTTAGTGTACAGTAATATATATATATATATATATATATATATATATATATATATATATATACTGTAGGTCCGTGGCACAGCCTAAGCGTTTATCCTTAATGCTTTTCCACCCTCACGTTACTTTTACTTTTATACTTTAAGTAGATTTGAAACCAGTACTTTTACTTGAGTTAAAAGCTTGAGTTGATATTTCAACTTCTAAAGAAGTCTTTTTAAAACCCTAGTATCTATACTTCTACTCAAGTAATGAATGTGAATACTTTTGACACCACTGATTATTAATGCAATGCGACTTTTATTTGGCCAGGCAGTATATTTGCATGCTCGAGCGCGCTCCGCACGAGACGGGGTTTTGTATTTGCGCGCGCGTACACAGGTGTGAAGTAACGCTAGCTAGTTGCGGTTACGCCGAAAGACCGTTGTTGTTTTTCGGTGACACACACCGGTAAGTAGATCAAAAGGCATAAACAAATACGCAAGCGAACCTTTCCGTTAACTAATAGTGTGATTTATTATTATTATTTATTTATTTATTACCGTCGGGCGTGTTTATCGAGGATTAGCCGAACGTTAGCGTCGTATTGTTATGCTACACTACCCCGTAGTTTACAAATCCCGCCTCTTGCGATACAATTGGCTACTTTACCATGAATCGACCAATCAGGGTTCGTCATTTCATCGGCGGCTCGAGTGTTGGTACGAATTGGCCAATCAGAACGCAGGAGGCGGAATCTAAAGGGCAATACAGGTAGTGATAAAACCGGAAGTGTAAACTATTTCACTGATGTTAGATAGAATAATTAAAAAAAAGGTTTCTGAATAAATGTGCTAAAGAAAGCTTTGCTAACAAACACTGCTGCTTTAATATTAGCAAAATATTAGTACTTTTATAGGAATACAGTATGCATTCATTTTCAATTTACTGTACAGAGACAGTTAAATTTTTTTGAGACAAACAGACTCATTTTAGTTGTTAATTAATTAATTGATGTATCTTTTTAGGTGGCATGGTGGCATAGTGGTTAGCACTGCCTAACAGTATTGCACCTCCTGGGTCCAGGGTTCAAGTCCTGCTTCGGGGTGCAGATTAGTCTAGTTCGCGTTCCCATATTGCCTATAGTGAATGAGCGTGTGTGTGTGTGTGTGTGTGTGCGCGCCCTGAGATGGACCCAGGTTATACCCCACCCTGTGCCATAAGTCTCTGGGACCCTGTGTACAAGATAAAGCAGTATAGATGATGAGTGAGTGAGATCAATATGTTAGGTGTTTATTAATTAATTGTTTAATTATATGAATTTATCATTTTGTTCTAGATTGATATCATGTGCGGAAGGACAGCCTGCACTCTCGCAGCAGATGAGCTCCGGCGTGCATCTCGGTACCGGGACCGATCTGGACAGCAGCAACAGCCTCGGTGGAAGGACGGCGATGCAGATAAATACCGACCCTCCTACAACAAAAGTCCTCAGTCCTTCAGTCCAGTTCTGCTGTCCAGTAGACACTTTAATAAGGTAAAGTGCTTCTAATTCTTCTCAAAAGTTGCAGAGAGTTTCATTATACAGCCAGGATGCATTTAGTGTGTGACTTTCAGCGCCTGTGAGTGTTGGTGTTTTTCTCAACCATACCAATGATCTTCATGAGAAGACTGAAGCCTTTTTGTTAAACACGTAGACAAGCTCTAAATCTACACACCACTTCTTTGCTGCACGAACTCTTTCAGTAGCTCCTATATACCTGAATAGGATGTGTGATATTCTTACATCACTGAATTGTGGTGTTAGACCGGGGGAAACATTAAAATCCGGTTCCCTTGTATGAATAATAATAATAAAAAAAAAATTCACTCCATCACTGTTGGTGTTGGACAGGAAGCCTCAGTGGATGAGTGCGTACTGGCGACGATGCGGTGGGGTCTGGTGCCGGGATGGTTCAAGGAGAGTGACCCGAGCAAGATGCAGTACAGCACCTCGAACTGTCGCAGCGAGAGCCTGCTGGAGAAAAAGTCGTACAAGGTATGAGGCGTAACTGTGTGTGACATAGCTACAGTAGGTGAAAAGGCTTTTTTATACCAGAGTGTATAGTTAAAATGTTTCCTCCGTTCAATGCTAAATCGCAATTGAGAATGTAATTTAACTGAAATGATAAATTCTATATATAATTTAATTATGTGTTTGTCTATTCTGTGATCACTTTGTCCTGCAGGAGCCCCTGCTGAAAGGGCAGCGGTGTGTCATTCTAGCCGACGGCTTCTACGAGTGGAGGAGGCAGCAGAAGGAGAGGCAGGCTTTCTTTATCTATTTCCCCCAGGGACAGTGTGAGAAGCAGGACACAGACGAGGGAAAGATGAAAAGCGACGGACAGCCTGAAGTAAAATCAGAGGTAAGAAGCACGGAGTTCAAAAAGCTTGTGAAATTATTTCCGCCATCATCTACGCCTGAATAGGAGACATCAAGTTTTTGAAAGAGAAAAGAAAAGAGACTAGAAGGAAGCATGCGTTCTGGCAGCATCCATCCATACATCCAGACAGACATACATACATACATAAGGTCTGAATAAATGTGATCTGATGGTTGTGAATCAGCGTGATAAAAAAAAAAAAAAGCACCATGGTGAGACATCTGGCTGTATCTGAGTGAAGTGAATATAGACGCGACTTATACCAGTTAATACCGTTAACATCAGATCATCACATCACATCACAATTTCATTTCAGGCCACTAAATAATAATCGATTGATTTGTCTGCGTTAACAGGATGCCGAAGTGGGCAGTGATTGGAAAGGATGGCGTCTGCTGACCATAGCGGGGCTGTTTGACGCCTGGACACCTCCTGGTGGTGGGGAGGTTATGTACACGTACACCGTGATCACTGTGAGCGCCTCGACAAACCTGCAGAGCATCCATGACAGGTAGTGCACGCCATCGTGTCGCCTACTGTGGCGTGTAGAAATGTGTAGAGGTCGTTGTAGGATATATTGTTGTTTTTATTTAAATGTGTGTGTGTGAGACAGGATGCCAGCCATTCTGGATGGAGACGAGGAGGTGAGGCAGTGGTTGGATTACGGGGAGGTGCGCTCACTGGAGGCACTTAAATTGCTACGTTCTAAATCGTGCCTGACCTTTCACCCCGTCTCTTCTTTCGTCAACAACGCGCGCAACAACTCCCCCGAGTGCCTGCAGCCGCTGGATCCCGCCGTCAAGAAGGTGCTTTTATGCATTTATGGCACAAACAAGACGGATCGTTCATCTGGCGGAGTCAAGTTACAACTAGGCTTGATAATAAAATCAAAGATATTTATATATTAAAAAAAAAAAAAGTGAAAGCCCCTATGTGGACTCAACAGCAAGAGTGGTTCCTTAGGGGTGAGAGGGTTGCTGGTTCAAACCTCTCCCAGATCCTCCAGCGTCTGAAATTTCTTTACTGTAATATGGAAAGTGTGACCTAATATTATTCCTGTGGTTAAGCGAACGAGCACACACACACACACACACGTACGTGTGATCTCGGTGTTCAAACAGTATGTTGTACACGTGTACGGATGTTCACCATATGAATGACGCGCGCACTGAGACTGTGCATGCGGGACGATTACCCACAATCACGCAGCGCACGGGAGAGAAGAACCATTGGCTCAGGTTTAATCATGTGACCCTCGGCAGACAAAGCGCATGCATACTACAGTACTCGTTTATCAAGATCTCGCTCGTTTATCGAGTTAAAATGTTAAAATGTGTTTAAAAAAATGCTTGCAAACCAAGTTACTCACAATCCAAAGTTTTACTGTACGTTGTATCTTTCAACATAAAAATATACATATATAAGAAGCCAAATAAATGCCAGTAGAAAAACTTGGACACTTGGTTGTGTCATTAGAGAACCTACAGGGATGTGATCAGTGCTGTACAGGTCCTTCTCAAAAAATTAGCATATTGTGATAAAGTTCATTATTTTCTGTAATGTACTGATAAACATTAGACTTTCATATATTTTAGATTCATTACACACAAACTGAAGTAGTTCAAACCTTTTATTGTTTTAATATTGATGATTGTGGCATACAGCTCATGAAAACCCAAATTCCCTATCTCAAAAAATTAGCATATTTCATCCGACCAATAAAAGAAAAGTGTTTTTAATACAAAAAAAGTCAACCTTCAAATAATTATGTTCAGTTCTGCACTCAATACTTGGTCGGGAATCCTTTTGCAGATTCTTGTGTCTTGTGTCTCTCAACTTTCTCTTCACAATATCCCACAGATTCTCTATGGGGTTCAGGTCAGGAGAGTTGGCAGGCCAATTGAGCACAGTAATACCATGGTCAGTAAACCATTTACCAGTGGTTTTGGCACTGTGAGCAGGTGCCAGGTCGTGCTGAAAAATGAAATCTTCATCTCCATAAAGCTTTTCAGCAGATGGAAGCATGAAGTGCTCCAAAATCTCCTGATAGCTAGCTGCATTGACCCTGCCCTTGATAAAACACAGTGGACCAACACCAGCAGCTGACATGGCACCCCAGACCATCACTGACTGTGGGTACTTGACACTGGACTTCAGGCATTTTGGCATTTCCCTCTCCCCAGCCTTCCTCCAGACTCTGGCACCTTGATTTCCGAATGACATGCAAAATTTGCAACCTGTAGCCCATTTCCTGCACACGCCTGTACACGGTGGCTCTGGATGTTTCTACTCCAGACTCAGTCCACTGCTTCCGCAGATCCCCCAAGGTCTGGAATCGGTCCTTCTCCACAATCTTCCTCAGGGCCCGGTCACCTCTTCTCGTTGTGCAGCGTTTTCTGCCACACTTTTTCCTTCCCACAGACTTCCCTCTGAGGTGCCTTGATACAGCACTCTGGGAACAGCCTATTCGTTCAGAAATGTCTTTGTGTGTCTTACCCTCTCGCTTGAGGGTGTCAATGATGGTCTTCTGGACAGCAGTCAGGTCGGCAGTCTTACCCATGATTGCGGTTTTGAGTAATGAACCAGGCTGGGAGTTTTTAAAAGCCTCAGGAATCTTTTGCAGGTGTTTAGAGCTAATTAGTTGATTCAGATGATTAGGTTAATAGCTCGTTTAGAGAACCTTTTCATGATATGCTAATTTTTTGAGGTTTTGGGTCTTTGGGTTTTCATGAGCTGTATGCCACAATCATCAATATTAAAACAATAAAAGGCTTGAACTACTTCAGTTGTGTGTAATGAATCTAAAATATATGAAAGTCTAATGTTTATCAGCACATTACAGAAAATAATGAACTTTATCACAATATGCTAATTTTTTTAGAAGGACCTGTATATTAACATCTGGAAGCCCAATTAGCATTTTAGTCTCTATTTGGACTGCACCATTGTTCTAGTTAAGACGAAAGTCCTATATGCAAACTCTCTCTGTGGCTCTCGCATGTCTTTCAATAGTACAGGGGTTAGTACTTAGGGTTTTGGTGTGTGATGTTGCTGGTTCAAAGCTCCCTTTTTTGCTTTAGTGTTTGACTCACAGCATTGAGCCATTTACTAAACCATAAGTCCTAGTTCAGGAGTGTCCAAGCCTGGGCCCCGAAATCTGTAGCCCAGCGATCTGGACCTGGAGCTGTTCCGAACCCGAGTTGGACGTACCTGGGATTGTGGTTGGTGCAATCGGATTTTGGTGTCCGATGTTGCTGGTTCAACTCTCATTAGAGTTTAAGTTTGCACCATTGAGCTAGTTGTTAAGAAAAAAAAGTCTCGTAATTAAGTTTCTTCTTACAACGTGCGGCAGTGTCTTGT
The DNA here is from genome assembly GCA_030522415.1 of Channallabes apus. Lineage (NCBI taxonomy): Eukaryota > Metazoa > Chordata > Actinopteri > Siluriformes > Clariidae > Channallabes > Channallabes apus. Next base: position 4,911,851 of record CM060123.1, read on the forward strand.
TAGCCTTATGGTTGTTTGGTGTCTGAGGTCTCTGGTTCAAGTCTAATATCTTGCTCCAGCGCTTGAGTCGCACCATTCGGCCCAAAGTCCTGTAAGCAAACACTCGCTTGGCTTTCGTTAGTGTAGTGGTTGGAGTAATGAGTTTTGGTGAATGAGATCACTGGTTCAAGTCTCACCTTTTGCTTTAAGGTTTGAGTCGCAGGTTTAAGAATAAAGAGTGATTTTATTAAGTGATTTTTCACGAAAACCAAAACCCATCACATGCTGTTTGTTGTGTATGATGGTTCAGGTTCTAGTCTGTCTTTTAATTTTCAATTAAAATTGTTGTAGCATTATAAAGTGATTTACAAGGACTAAATCCCACCACATGCTATTTGCACTCATGGTTCTATGGTGTCGTGGTTAGAGGTAGTACCACTGTTTTGACGGTTGCAGGTGCAGGTTCAAGTCTTGCTTTTGGCAAGATTTGGTAGAGTAAAAAGTGTTGTTGTTGGAGTTGGGTGCAGGAACTCTGTAGCTCAACTGGCTGAGCGGATGCCTCTGTGAATCAAGAGGTGCTTGGATCAAATCCCAACCAGAGCTCCAGCTTATCTGAGTGTAATAGATGTGCCATTAGATTGGGGGTGTTGTTGGTGTCTCAGTGTAGGCCAGGGAAGGTTTGGGAGTGTGTGGGTTGAGGGCAGTAGTTGGCAAATGAGAGATTGAGGGTAGGATAAAGAAATGGTGGAGGGAGAGGGTCCTGTCCTCTGAGAAAGGGTGAGATGGAGGGAGTGGGTACTGTAGTCGGAGGAAGGGGGAGATGGAGGGAGAGGGTCCTGTCCTCCGGGGGAGCGGGTACTGTAGTCGGGGGAGAGGGTCCTGTCCTCCGGGGGAGAGGGAACTGTAGTCGGAGGAAGGGGGAGATGGAGGGAGAGGGTCCTGTCCTCCGGGGGAGAGGGAACTGTAGTCGGGGGGGAGGGAGCGGGTACTGTAGTCGGGGGGAGAGATGAGGAAAAGAAAACAGGACAGTGGGCTGCACCCTCAGAGGGAAGACAGGACTAGTTGGATAGGTTTTACTTATTCTTCCACCCTTCACCTTGTCCAATCCTGTCCTGCATTACCCTTTCTCCTACACCTCAGGACAGGACTTGACCTCCCTATCCTTTCTTCCCCACCTACACATCACTCTTGCTTCAACTCAGCCCCCCTTCCTTGACCCATCACTTCTTCTCTCACCTAGACCTTGCACTACTGAGGATAAGACCCCTTGCACTTCCATCTACCTACATCCTCTTCAACATCATATCCTGCACAACTTATAGCTTGTCTATATCATACTGGCCTATCCTCACCTGTGGAGACAAACATACCACTACCTAATCTCCTCTCTAGAGCCACAGCTCATTACATTCAGATAAGCTGGAACTTTGTATTGGGGTTTGATCCAAGAACCTCTTGATCCACAGAGGCATCCGCTCAGCCAGTTGAGCTACAGAGTTCCTGCTTTATTGCTGCCTCTGTTACACCTTCATACTTCTGCAGCAACACTTTTTGTTCTTAAAAACTGCCAAAAGCAAGATTAGAACTGGTACCTTCACAGCCCACAACAGTGACATTAACTCTGACCGCTACACCCTAGAGCAACAGGAGTGTTGGAGTTACATTGGGCTTCTTTTAGACTTCATAATGACGTAACACTTATATATAAAAGCCTGTCAAAGTGCGAGATTAGGACTTATAACTTTCAGCAGTGTTGTGGTTAACATCAACGTTTTTGGTGTGATGTTGCTGGTTTAAATCTCAGGGCACCTTGCGTGGTACAATGGTAAGCCTCATGGTCTCTGGTGCTTCGTGTGACTGGTTCAAGTCCTGCTTTTGCTTTAATGTTCAAACCACCAGCAAACAAGCATAGACGGTTCAGGACTTGGTGGGAAAATGGTGATTTGCTCGCCTGCCTTCACATGGGTCCTTCACATCCAACTCTTAATCTGTAGGGTTGAATAGGATGTTCACCCACCTTCAAGGGTAAGGGGTGTGTTTATGGGAATTTTTGACCGTTCTTCCGGAAACACAGTTGTGATGTCAGACACTGATGTTGGACGAGAAGGCCTGGCTCGCATCACAGTCTCTGTTCAAATTCATTACAAACTTGCTCGTCCATGTTGGAACTGATGTGGGGTTGTTTCTTCAGAAGTTGGGCTTGGCCCCTCACTTCCAGTGAAAGGAACTCTTAATGCTTCAGAATACCAAGACATTTGGGACAATTTCACGCCCCCAACTTTGTGGGAACAGTTTGTGGACAGCCCCTTCCTGCTCCAACATGACTGCGCACCAGTGCACAAAGCAAAGTCCTGACCTCAACCTGATAGAACACCTATGAGATGAATTGGAGCGGAGACTACGAGCCAGGCCTTCTCGTCCATCAGTGTCTGACCTCACAAATGAGCTTCTGGAAGAAAAATTACTGCAAGCACACCTTTAAACCTCGTGGAAAGCCCAGAAGAGTTGAAGCTGCAGAGGGCCAATGTCATATTAAACCCTATGGGTCGGGTATTGGATGTTACTCAAGTTCATATGCATGTGAAGGCAGGCGAGCGAATACTTACTTATCGGCAATATAGTGTATATTAGCATTTTGCAATATTGGATTTTTGATTTGCATGAGGTACTGTAGAAGCTGCAATCATCAAAATTATAAAAAAAAAAAAAAATAGAATTTGAGTTTCACTTTTTAAATGAAATTACGAGGAAAATAAACTTTTACAAGGTAAAAATGTATGAAATGCACCGTATTTATTGCATTCGATGTACTTTCTTCAGGCTCCTCAAGCTTCAGGCAGCAGCAAGATGATGATGAGCTGGCTTAAAAACGGCTCGCCCGTTAAGAGGAAAGCGCCCGACGACGCCGATCCTACAGAAACAGGAGAAAAGTCTCCGTCTGGGAAACAGAAGAGTAAAGCTGCCGGGCCGCTGCAGCAGTGGCTGCTGGGAAGCGGGACTAGTAAGAGACCAAGAACATAAAGCTCCCGCACTTTGCCGTTGTTAAATACGTTGGTTGTTTTTACTGGTATTTGTAGGACGGTTTGCAGTATTAACAGAACAAATGATTAGCTTCATAAGCAGAAAACCTGGGAATGGAGCGGCTTTAATCCTCCAGGGCAAAACCAGAGGAGGAACATCTTTAAGTAAAACATGTTATTTATGTTCCATGGTTGCTTTAAAGTGTACCAGGTTTAAGGTAGTATTAACTACCTGTTACAGAACTGTGAAGCAGATTGATATTTACGTTTGAAACTGCAGATTTAAAAGTACAGTTTCTCTCATTTATGGTTTTGTTTGACTCCACCTAGTAGTTAAACTTATTCAGACTTTTACTCGGCAGCTAAAAATCTGTCCTCCAGATAGCTGGATTCAGAAGAAACTCACGGAATGAATCTCCTGCTGTTGTTTCATTGCACATAGGAAAACTTGTAGCGCTACAATTACACCCACCACAGTTAAGATTACACCTGCTTCATTAAACAAAACAACAAAAAAAGGCAATACAAGATTTATTCAACAAGATTTTTTTTTATTATTTTTTATTACTTTGAAATACATTTATTTTCAAACAATGTATACGCTGTGCTGTAATAAATGTTTCCTTGGATGTCACGATGAATGCTTCGATGTCTTCACTCGTGTATTTTTGTGGGATTTTTTTTTTTGCCCATCTTATTCAGGTCAGTTAATAATAATAATAATAATAATTATAACAAATCATACAAGAATAAACAGATGTAAAATATCTGAGGGATGCCAACTGCTCGTCTGCCACTCTTAGTGAGATTTTAATTTTTTTTATTGGGGGGGGGGGGGGGTCAGCTCATGTTACTTACAGGAGAATTCTTACTAAGCGTCCCTGTTCATGACAGGGTGAAGATTTAAAACAACGACAAGAAAAAAAAGAAAGAAATCTCAACACGCTGTAGAATTCTACCGTCACCGCTACGCGACTGATCTTTAGTCAGATCCTCACACCGCCTGGCTTGTCGGTACGTGACAGTGTATATACGTATTTATATAAAATTAATGAAAAGCAAACAGAGCAAAAGAGCATGCTTTTTAGGAGACGGCCGCTGCGAGACACGGAGCCTCCTGTCGAACCAGAGAGAGCAGACAGTCCTGATACCAACACAGAGCTTTAATACATCGGTATATTACACAGCCCCATCCATCTGCATCATTGCATACGTACAGGTTCCAGTTAACACGAAGGGGTGTAGGTATAAAAAGTCTCAGAAAGCATTCAAGTGTGGAGAGTTTCAGAATGAACTATGTGTTTGTGTGTGTACATACAGAGAGAGAGAGAAACAAGGAAGTTTGAAGAAGGGTGTTAGGACTAGTGATGAGATTAAAGTTAAAAGAGCCACTACTGAGGGCCTGAAAACACTTTTTTTCTTCAGTATTTTTTTGGGCTTAATGTAAAGCCTGTTGAGAACTGCTGTGTGTTTGTGTGTGCACGCACACGTGTGTGTGTGTGTGTGTGTGAGAGAGAGAGAGTGAGTGCAATCTGTACAGAGTATATTCTAGAAGAGGAAGCCTGCCTGCTCTATGAAGGCCAGTGATTACATTGAGGGAAAGACGAGAGAGAGAGAGAGACGTGTAAACAGGGGAAAAAGGAGGAACAAGGCCAGAGAGGGTGGAGGGTGATCAGTAGCGCCCCCTGTACATCTTCAGCAGCTGCAGCTCTCCGCTGATGGCTTGGCTCTCTCGTTTCTGTCCAGCTTGATCGGCTCTGGGAACTCGTTGTACAACTCCACCTCGGTTTCCTGGAAGGAGAGAGAGAGAGAGAGAGAGAGAGAGAGAGAAAGGGGGAAGTCAGGACGGGGACAGGAGCAGGACAGTGTCTAAACTCCTGCATGATGAAGTTCAGGATCCGTGGCACAGAATGAATTTTGAAAATTTCCTTCATCGAGTGCACCGTATTTAAGCGAAAGGCTGAAGTATTCCACAAGGGGGCGGACCTGAGCAATGAGACCAGCGTTTATGATGATATAGAATTGATTTAAAGACAGGTAAATAATGATGCATCCAAGTGTAAGGAAGAAACCATAACTTGATGTTAGGTGCTTATACATAAGTGATGTTTTGCTTTCATAATTGGCATGATAGTTTTTAAAGTTAAATACTGTAAAATAGTTTAACAATGATACTGAAAATATTCTCGGACAAATGTATTACACCGATTCACCAATATCAACAAGAGATTATCAAATTGCTCGTTTATGCTGAGCGTTACAACTATAATGTCAAATTGTTTTGCCCACAATGTTCCCGAACTGATTCAGTTACATATCACAGTACTACTTTTGTGTGGGAATTCATGTATTGCCACGTTGTTTTGAATTGTTCATTTATACAAGTTCGAGGAGTTTGAGGTGGTAAAATGTTGCAGTTCCTCTATAATCCTTGCACTCTAAACAATAAACACACTGGCAGACAGAACAGCACCCTGTGCGGCTTGAATTGGTTTATTTCTTAAAAATTTTTTTTTAAGTGTAACAAAGTCGGGATGTTCATAAAATCACGATACTTACAGAATTGCAATACAAGTCGAATCGCCACCTGGGTATCGTGTGGTTCCTGGTGATTCCCGTCCCAACTGAACACACTATTTTTTCTTTTTGTGCTGATGTTGAAATGTTTTCACACTATTCGTGTGAGAGTGTGAGAGAGAGACATGCTCAAGTCTGTGCACTGTGTACCTGTTTGAGTGCGTTGCGTGCGATGGTCTGAAAAGCCTGCTCTACGTTGATGGCCTCCTTGGCGCTGGTCTCAAAGTACGGGATGTTGTTCTTGCTCTGGCACCAGGCCTGTGCCCGTTTAGTGGTTACCTAATAGATACAGAGTAACAGAGGGTGAGTGACTAAGCGATGATTCTTTTACATCATCTCTTTACTACAAAAAGTCTCACAAAAAAGAAAAAAAAAATCATAAATAGATAAAATAAGATCATTGTTAAGTTCCTGTAAGGCAGTGGTTCTCAAAGTGTGGGGCCCCACTAGTGGGGAATACAGACATGACAGGTGGGGCGCAATGAACGGGAGGGAATTGGTGGAAAATAATAGGAAAAAACTAAACAATCACACACAAATAAATGGATCATTAATACAAGTACATTTAAAATAACATCAGTTGGGGGCCGGCAGAAAAAGTGGAACCATAGTGGAACAATAACGGTTTAACGTCGGACAAACTTGAGCTGCGCTGCTCGAATCACAAACCTGCGCGAGCCACTGGGCAGGACTGCGCGACTCTACTAAATATACCGCGTCAACCATCAAAATACATTTTACCCCGCTGGGATGCGCACGTACAACCCAGGCATGGCAAGGCGGAAACAATATTAAACAGTCCTGACATTTTAAATTGTTTTTAAATAAAAACACAGGGGGTCGCGCAGGTTTGTGATTCGAGCGGCGCTGCGCGATCCACCGGGCTGCGCAAATAAACCAGATCATCACTGCGCTATTCAGATAGTCGCGCTGCGCTGTATTTGCGCAGATATTTGGTTCAATCGGGTGCCACGGTTTCGTCCCACTTTTGATGTGTTTGGCTTCACACGACAATGGAAGAAGACGCTGCAGTGAGTTTGCTTACATGTGACGAACCAAGAACGAGGAGATTATAAAGAAAAAAAGCTGCATCGTCTGTGGTGTGGAATTAGTTTGGGGATAAGAAAAGTGATACGAATGAGACGAACGTGATTTACAAGGTACGCAAATGCACTGTTTTAACAAGTGGTGGAAACACGTCAAACCTTTTCTATCATCTGAAATCCAAACATCCAAACGAATATGGCCAAAGTAAAAAAAAATTCGGCAAACCTCAGCAATTCACAGTTTAAATAAAATTACATTATGTAAAAGTTTCTTTGTGTTTGAATTTTTATTTATGTATTTTCCGATACAAATTGCTATATTGTGATATAGCAATTGTGATTGTGATCGTTATCGAGGTAGAAAATCGCTTCTCCTGTGTTAGAAGATTTTGGTTATATCACCCACCCCTAATGAAGCCTAACTTGAGCTTGGATTCATGGTGGTGATGGTGGGGGCAGAAGAGAGGCTCGTGTGTGTTTTGTGTCTTAAACCGCTGGCAGCAGACCGCATGAGACACAACAAATTAGGAAGACACTTAGAGACAAACACACTCCAGTCACGTTAATAAGCCACTCGACTTCTTTCAAAGAAAGCTGGCAGAATACAGACAGCAGGAGAATCACATGGTAACATCTGAATCAGTGGACAGCAAAGCACAAATGGCTTCATTCAAAGTTGGCCAGTGCAAAAAAACTACAAACGATTGCTGAGCAGCTAATAAACATGGGGTCAATTATGCAATGATAAGTGACAACGTAAGCCTTGTATAACAATTGCACGTGTATTTTATCTGTTTTTAATTTGGTGTTGTTTGATCTTATTGGTTTAGAAATTGATATTTCAATAAACAGTAGACTTGGCCGATTTCGTTATTATTTTGTTGACAAGTGGGGCTTGAAAATTCGCTCACCCCCTTAAGTGGGGAATGACAGAAAAAGTTTGAGAACCACTGCTGTAAGGAGACGTGACTTTTTGAATATAGAGTCGACTTTCAATGCTTTTGCTAAATCTTTCAGACAGAAGAGAAGAGTTTACAGTTTGTGGTTTCTCTGAGTTGGTGAGAGGAAAAATAAAGTTCAAAGCCAACTGTCTATCCTGAAATGTAGTTCAATTGTGAACAAAAAGGTTGAAAAGGTCACGTGACCTCTATTTCACTTTTGTAAAGCTTCCACACTGATCAACCTCAAACCTTTGGTCACTACACAAAATTTGATACTTTTCCTGCCAATCGGTTTATGTTACATAAAACACTGAAACCCGAAGCCCAGGTTCCCCGTCCCTGCCCGCGGCGCGTACACACACCTGCCTGTTCTCCAGGTCGATTTTGTTACCGAGCACGACGAAGGGGAAGTTCTCTGGATCTCGAGGGCTGGCCTGGATCAGAAACTCGTCTCTCCAGCTGTCCAGCGTCTTGAAGGTGTTCGGTGCCGTGACGTCGAAGACGAGCACGCAGCAGTCGGCGCCACGGTAGAACGCCACGCCCAGAGACTGGAAACGCTCCTGACCCGCTGTGTCCCAAATCTGCAGAGAGAAATTAATTAATAATTAAATCGGAACAATAATAATAAAACATAACGTGGGTGTGCATGCTGATGCTCAGGAGAACCTTAATGACATAAACCTGGCGTATACATTTTTCAAGCTGCTCAAGTAGAACACGTATAATAACGTAGTATAACGTAGTATATTCTGTACCCGTCAGTGTTCGCATACTACTACTGCAAAAAAAACGATATCACTACTGCATATCTATCACTGCCGCTTCCTTTATTTATACCCAAACTACCCTGCAGCTGCATGTGGCCAGCACGGTTACACTCACGTCAGTTCCTCAAACGAGTCGAGGCTCGGGTTATCATTCTGATTAAATTAAAATAATTAATTAAAAATAATAAATAAAGAAGGAGAACAGCCGGAGACAAATGCATTGATACAACCATTACCCGTATGCAAGTCCAGTGTCTCAGTGTGTGAGCAGATTTATTGATATCAGTGTGTGTTAAGGGTCAGGGGTCACTCTCCGTACCTGCATTGTGACAAGTCGATCGTCCACCATCACCTCTTTTGTCAGGAAGTCGGCTCCTATTGTGGCTTTGTACTGATTGCTAAACTTCTTGTTCACGTACTGGTTCATCAGAGAGGTCTTTCCCACTCTACACACACACACACAGACACACACACACACACACACACACACACGTGCATTAAAAAAAAAAGAGGAACTGACAGCTTAGTTCACTTTTGCATACCAAAAAAAAAAAAACTAAACGGATGACTAACCAAGAATGAAGAAAAAAGATGAGAGGAAACTGCACTTGAGTGGTGACTGATAGAAGATATATTGCTCTGATGGAGAAATCCTCAATTTTAACGACGTGTGTGTGTGTGTGTGTGTGTGTGTGTGTGATAGGGCTTCAGTATGCATCCCGCTGTTGCTTTAAAATGTCGCTTGTTCACATCTTCAGAAATGAAAATAATAATAAAAATATAGGCAAAAATAATAATAATAATCCATGCGGTGCAATCAGAATGTAGACATGATGTAACTGGTGTCTTAAATTGCATACGTAAACGGTTACATTTAGTCATTTGGCAGACGCTCTTATCCAGAGCGACTTACATTTTTATCTCATTACACATCTGAGCAGTTGAGGGTTAAGGGCCTTGCTCAAGGGCCCAACAGTGGCAACTTGGTGGTTGTGGGGTTTGAACCTGGGATCTTCCGAACCGTAGTCCAATGCCTTAACCACTGTGCTACCCCTGGCCCTGAAGTTGCAAGTTGCATTCTTGCTACTTCTGAATCTGTATGAATAAATCACCTTACATCTTAATCTTCTTTTATAAGAATAAGCAAATCAGCACAGCTCGACACCACCAACGTTACACTGATGTCAAACCCGACATATCATCTGAAGGCAACTCATCCCATCAACTCACCCAGTTACTGACTGGTAAAAAAATATAATAATAACGTGTTAGTGAAGGTGTGCGGTGCTGCAGCATTTCTTCTCCTGTCAGAGCCGACACTCACCCCGAGTCCCCGAGGATGATGACTTTCAGCAGAACTTTCTTCCTCGACGTCATCGTGTCAGAACTGGAGAAAAAGGAAGGGAAAAAAACAAACAAACACACACATGATGAGTAGATGATTATGAGATCAGTTTCAGGAATAACATCAGCTCGTCGTGTTCTTGATGATCCACGATGGGTGCAGGTTTTTTCAGCTAAACAGGCTGAATGTTTTCGTGTGACGGGTGATTTTTTTTTTCCCAATTAAAACCGTTTATTTTATTGGACTGATAACTGATTGACGCATCCCTAATTTTAAATAATATTTTCCTTTTCCATTCATAAAACTTACAGTAGGAGAAATAAGCGACACTGGTCGGAAGTATTAACCTGAGATACTCCCTGAAAAGCAAAGTACAGTGTGGTTTAATACAATGTTGATGTCAAGGTCGTAATGCCGGGCCTTGCGTACCGAACATGACGATCAGGGTCTCTTCACCCTAAGTGGATTTGTGTGACTGCAGGACGGCTCTGACCAGGTTGAACACGACACCATTACGAGGAAAAACACTCATCACTTTTTCTGCACTAAACTTTGAACGGGTCACATGCCCTCACTCCCGTTCCCTGCCTGCAGTCACGAGGGCTGCCTGAATATGCTCACTCACTCTCTCTGTCTCACACACACTCTTGCCAAACAGCAGAGGAAGCTGACTGCTGTAAATGGACACTGATACACTGCTACATGACGCTCTTGCCATAAAGCAGAGTACAGGTTGTAAATACTTCTGTAGCAGACTGCATGAGCCGATGGGGAACGGCGTGTCCCTACTGCCTACGATCAGGCGATCAAAACAAACTAGAGAGAGTATGGTTCGAGAGCGCACAGGATTCGCTTCCACAACTCACATACACGCGTGCGCACTCAGGGACTCGTGCAGGAAATAGCCATAATTAGCTGTGTGAGTAACAGCTCTAAACGGATCACTACAAAGCCAGGATACATCCGACCCCAAAAAGTTCAAGGTGAAATACAGACCAAGGCATGAAAAATTTTGGCGTTGGAATCCGATACCGGCCCGGTCTTACGCAAGACAGGGAGATGATAGGAGAGAGATTTGGAGGCGGGGGAAGAGCGGTGGATTATTATAATGTGAAGCAATTGACATATCGCAACACAAGACTCTTGTTTTTTTTTTTACATTTTTTTTTTTTTTACATTGAGGTCAAATGTAAAACAATTAGAGTTCCTCTATAATCATGCTCTAAACTAGTCACACACTGTCACTGACACTTATTTTCCTCAGAATTGTAACAAAATAGTCTAAAATAATTTTTAATAAATCAATGCAAGTATGTGATGGGGAAAAAATATATATATTTGTAAAATCATGATATTAACAGATTTGTAATACAAACTGATTCGCCATCTGGGTATTGCGATAATATTGTATCGGTTGATATCTGGTCACAGTAAGCAACCAAGATAAAAACAACCGATCTGCATCAAAATATTGGAATTGTGCAACTGAAACAAACACCACGAGCCGTTTATTATACATATTTAATAATAAACTATAAACACAGTAACATACAGCATTATACGTTATATGGAAATGTTGCTGAATTTAAACTTTCATGTAAACATTCATGTAACAATAATAGTGAAGTATATTGCTCTTAATAGTTTAGCATTAAGATTCATGAAACATTATATATTGGCACGAACAAAGCCATAAAACATTAGTTCTATTAGTTGGGTTTTAAGACTGAGGGCGAGAACTCTGAACTGCGACTTTACTTTACTGTACTCAGTGTTGCAGAGACGGACATTAGTGACTGTTTTCTACATAAAGGCTTCGTCCCACAGCGAACTCAAGGAGACGATTTTCAAGGAGACACTCTGTTCCAGGTCTGTACATGAGGTTCACTGTACAAGTACCAAGATTGTGGACTAGTGTCATTTAACCTCGTGGCACTGTTTAGCCAAAAGTATGTGGACACCCGACCATCTCACACAACATTCTGAGGGTGAAGGATGGTCATCATTTGTGCTCTCAACATGTACGTGTGCTCTTCCTGTAGCGTCATGAAAACTGAGGCGGATTTCACGCCGCACTGGAGCACTCGTACAGTACAGCCGATACGAAACCACAGACGGTTTGTAATTTTGTGATTTTGCCTCCGCACAGCAATCACAGATGTCACATCTGCTTTAAGTAGAACCAGAGACCCTGTCTCTGCAGCTGCACCGTTTCTCGACCGGAAATCAGGAAGCTCTAAGAGCAGATCTAGTAAAGGAAATGCAAAAAATAATTCCTGCATGAAACTAAAGCGGCTGCGATCACAAAGGAAATTAATTTTGCTGGATGCAAAGCTCTCGCAGCTTTGCATCCAGCAAAATTAATTTCCTTTGTGTTCCTGGAGGCAGCGAATATGAAGCAGGTGTCGAATCCTGATGTGCATGTGCAACACCTTTATTATGCACGCGCAGAAGTGAAAAAACAAGTTTAGTGTGTTTAACTTTGTCTTTAGGCACGCTCACACATTTCTTGATTAAGGCTGTGTTTCTCGTTTTGTTGTAATTTTCATGGCACAAACTTGTGACCCGGCCTAGCAGAAACCTCACACTGTTAATAGACTGTTTAAAAAAAAAAGAAAAAAAAGATACTGAAACCTTGAGTTTCAGCAAACATTGATATCCTTTCATATTTATTTTCTTTAAACATTGTGTACATGTTAAATGATTTTTTTCAACTAAAGTACCTCACTTATCTTAATACGGTAAGATAAAAACATTTAAAAAATTATATCTTATTGAACTTTTTCCACATATTTGGACATTATTTACACAACCTTTTTCTCCCTGTGATACCCAATCCAACACTTTTAACTCCTAGTACCAGCAGTGTGAATCCTATTGGATCATAAAAGTAGCATCTTACAAAATAAAACTAATTATTCAAATAGTTTAACACAAGTGTCTTTGTCACATCCCTGTATATGCAAATGCAGTAAATGTTCTTCCATGGAACAACGTTTTCGAGAATGAAGTTTGAAGAAAAAAATTTTATAAAATTTTTTTTTTAAATATAAACAGCTTACATTGTCCGGATGTACCATTTCGTCAGTGTAAAATGACATACAAGGAAAGACAGGGCAGATGTGAAATGTCAGGCATTAACACACAGCCGTTTCATTTATTTGTGGTCAGCAGTGTCAGGTCTTTCAGTCTTTGACAGCAGCATGAAGTGTGTTTAACGTTTACTGTCCGATTTGTCTCAAGCAGCTGTTTTCCCTACAGGTTTTGAAGTATAAAATGTGTCTAATAAAAGACTGAAACACTGTGTAACTTGTGGTGTTGTTGGTGTAAATGCCATGGAACATAAACAGCGATAATCTTTTTTTCTCCCCACCCTTCTTCTGCTCCACGCTCCAGTCCGGTAGGTGTATTGCACCAGTTAATATTGCACCAACAAGGTCAAAAGAAGAAGGAGGAGAAGCAATACTTTGCAATACAAGATGCAAACGCTTTGTATTTTCTGTAAAAAATAAGTGGTATATTTTTAAGGAATTCATAGATTCTTCAAAATGTGTGAATCAAAAAATGATCCATTGATTCATTTTAATAAATTAAGTTTATTATTATTCTATTAAATTGCATAATCTATTAAACTGCACAGCTCGATATCGTCATGATTTGCAACCTAGATTTTTCTTACACTAATTTAATATAATTTCCCTCCCCCATTATTATCTTTACACATCTAGCGTTTGTGATATAAACTTCGATATTTGGATATTAAATGTAACATTTTGTACTCGAGTCTATTTATTCAGGCTAACAGCAAATAAAGGCACAGATGACTTCATCAAGAGGATGCATGCCAATATTTACTTATCTACTCAACGACTTCAATTATTGACCAACTCTACATGACTTCCCGACTATGTGTATATTACCAGTAATAAATTACAGACTTTTGCGATTAAATTATTGCACTGGGCCATATTAATTGTGCTTCACTCGTCCAAAAAAATAATCATTGTATGTGCAATACATAAAGCTTGTTCTGTTTCTGATTAATTCTCAAATTATTTAACAAAATCACAAAAAAACTACACCAGCACCACCAACACTGACCCATATTTATTCCAATCAGTGATCTAAGTCCCATCCGGTTTAACACTAAAAACCCCACCGAGCAGCTCTGTGACCTGGCCTTCAGGTGTGGCATCATTTCCCACATGCTTGTACCAATCCTGAATTTCAGAGGAGCTTATGTGAGCCAGAATTATAAGGAAATACCCCACTTGCAGTCATCCAGCTGGTCCTGAACTCAAACACTGTTTTTCTATTCTTGCTTCAAAATTTAAACTGTTGGCCTACATCAGACCACAAAGAGCCAAAACAACACATTAGGATTCTAGCACTGCGATTGCACTGATCCTTCAGCTCGCTCAGATTAAAACACACACGCTGAACTGTACAGGAACCCCTTAAACTCAGATGCATCTTCAGTGCATCTTTTCATTACAGGCTGTTCTGCTCCAGCTAAATCCATACAGCTAAAGATGGCTAAGGAGGCTCTCGGGGAGCGACACGTCATTTAAAAAGGCACAGATCAGCTGGAGAGGAACTTAAAACTAAGAAGACTTTATCCTGTCCAAAAATACATTTTATTTGGAAATTAGTTTACTTATTTTCACAATGCACACAATTAAACTGAAAAAAGAATCTCTAAGGAACACGGTGCATTTGTGCAGCGCTACTACAAATTTATTTTATAACAATAAACACACACGCCATCTTTTATTCAAAGCAGAATCATTTTACTCACTAGACTTCACTTGGAAGCAGATCAAGGGCACGCCCTCAGCCAGATGCTCTAGAAACGACTGGTTTGGTCCACACCCGAGCGTGATCGCAGCGTTCTCGTGGAATGGAGGCGGAGAACTAGACATGAATATGCCAAGAGAAGTCTAACCTTTCTTGCAATACTTCCACCAGATCAATTATCAATATGAGTGAAAAAAAATTAAGGAACTATTGATTTGTATTCCTATGAATTTAATTAGAAGTTTAACCCCTTCACGTCACAAGCTAAACCGTGTCAGTCTATCCAACACATCAGCCCTACTGAACACATTGCCTCTTCATAACTATGCCACACATGAGGGGCAGAGTTTTACTGTGTACGTGGTGCACATGTACTTCTTGATGCATGTACATAGTGCTTCTCTGTCCATCTTGGGTCCACACAATTCACAGCACTTTTTTGTTGTTGTTGCTGGCCACAACCTAGAATAATAGGCCCAGGGTTGTGAAATAGGGGGAGGTGGTGCACCCACTTGTCAGCTAGATTGTCTCTCCAACATCAAGCTGTTCTGTCATCTTGTTTATCAAAGTGGATAATCCTGGAAATTATATGGAGGTTTTCCAGAGACATTGTTGCATGGAAATGTTCTCTGCCAGTTTCTACATCCTACTGGGATTCTGTGGATTCCCCCTCAGACCTGAAAACTCCAGCAAGGATAAAAAGCCCCACTTGCTAGCTGCTAACGGGTTTCTGTTTCTGGAGCTGGCTGCTGATGGCCTGGTTCTGTGTCTCGTCTTCGTTTTGGAACTCAGTGTCAACCCTTTCCTTCAAAGTCACTGTCAGACTCTTCAGAATTTTCAGAAATGTGATCATCTTCCTCTACATCATCATCAAAAGCATCTCTCTCTTCCAACTTCAATTGCAAAAGTCTGAAGAGAGAATCTTTTTTCGCCATTTTGATAAGTTGTGATAAAGAACCACAAAACTATATTTATTGCGTCTGGTCCCCAATTTGAGATATGAAAAATGCAATAGAATAAGAGCAAATAAAGATTGTTTCCCACAAGACAGAGAGCAAAGTGTGCAGACAGGTGTCGGTGCTGGAATTTTGCCACAATGTTGTGGGACAATGTACACACACACACACACAGCAGGCCCAGACAGGAGGAGGACAGAGTGAAGGTACACAGGACCTACAATTTTCACTTTTATTACCTCCGACCATCCTCTATGTAATTTAAATGTGTGTGTGTGTGTGTGTGTGTGGGGGGGGGGGTTACATGGTGTGCTCATTGAAAATGTTTTCTGATATATGCTCTTCACAGAAAATGAGCCAAGGCCAAAGAGTCTGAGTTTGAAAAAATAATTAATTGTATAATTTTTCTTTTGATAAAAAATGAACAGGTCCCACTGACCCAAACACCACACAAGGGTTAACAACTTAAAATATAAACACTCAGAAGTTTAAAAATAAATAAATAAATAAATAAAAATCGGCATCAGGTGACGACTGCTGAAATAAATGAAATAATAAAATTTTTGCCCGTAAAGTAACCCAGAAAGTAAACCTTATGTAACCTTTGCGAGTATTTACACCACGCAGATCTGTTTACAAAACACTCGTCCTGGTGGAGGTCCTTCAACAATCACTAACACCAAACAAAACACTTTGTCTCCTGAACCTGCAGCTCTTCGGAAGGCATGCTGTGCGGCGACCCGTGTCCTCACACACACTCAGATTCTTCATATTTCCCATAACTCTCCAGCAGGAGGTTAATCCATGGTCCGATAATGAGCTGACATTGGTCTTTAGCTGGATTAGTGCAATGATCGCTGAACAGTCTAGTAAACACCCAGCTAAGGAAACAGCGCTGTGTTCTTTTACAGCAAACTGAAATCTTTATCACTGGAAAGATCTTTTTCCCTGAAGTGTGCTTCTCCTAAGAGTAATAGTGTGGGAAAACAATTCATGACAGAGGAAACAATGTGAAGGTTTAAATGATCACTGTAGTGGTGTCACATGGCTGGCATGTTGTTTTTATTCTTTAAGGTAAAGCAAAACTAAAAGAACAGCTTCCCTGAGTAAAACAAAAAACTCTGCTGCGTCACTCTCTTTAAAAAGAGATAAAGGCTAAGGGGCTAAATGGTCCATGCAGCCTGACCGAGAACAAAACAATAAAATAAACCCTGGAGGGTGACATGATGGTGCATCATCACAGCTTGGGGTGCTGCATGAAGTTCAACAAGCTCTCTCTGTGTCTGGATGCGGTTTCCACTGGGTTAAAAATAGGGCTGCACGATATTAAGAAAATATACGATATGTGATATTGTTGTTGAATATTGCGATAACGATATTTCTTGCGATATAAAATTTCCCTAGAGAAATGCATTTTTTAATTATTATTATTGCCTATTTTTTAAAATTATTTATTTATATGTAATGATGATACTAAAATAAACAGGTAATAGATATTCGTCTGATGTAATTAAATCTAATTCAGGCTAAAAAGAAACTATATATCAAGGAAGTTGCAAATATTTAGACTTCAAAACACTATGAATGACTTAAACCCCTCAGCAGATATTCTGACTTCTGGTTTGCTGTTACTATAAACCTGCCAACACAATATGAATTACTTTCAAACATGACTTTTTATTTACATGTAACCATACACTCATCAATAGTGTCTTAAAACAAGAGCATCTTTTAAACTAAATATTCTCTTTGGCTTGCCTGTTTTGCCTGTTGTCACACACACACACTCGCTCCGCGACTGGCACTAGGACCCGGAAGTAATGCGGGCGCGAACCCGGAAGTATAAGAGGAGTAAACAAACCACCGCATAGAGCTTAGTCAATGTGTTCACCATGTCGGTTCAGATTGTTTACTTTCTGATTCGAGTGTGTGTTTATAGGACGCGGGTTAAATGTGTGTTTTTCTCTTGCTCCCCTTCTGTAAGAGTCCTTAAACTAATTCGCGTGGATATCCTGCCTACTCGCTTGCTTCCGCGTTTGGGTTTACCGTCTATAAAAGGGCTAACGGCTAATCGCGGCTAACCGCTAAGTCTTCTGATCATCCGGGGTTAGTTAGCGACAGAATGAAGTACAAAGATATCTATATATATATATATATATATATACCATTTATACCATATATATAAGATATAAGCGGGTATAAATATAGTAAGGGCCCATCTGATTGGTCAAATTTGGTACAAATTTGCTTGGCAAATAAAGTATTTATCGCAACTCCTTGCGATATGGTTATCGCTAGGGCTGCACGATATTAGGAAAATATGCGATATTGTTGTTGAATATTGCGATAACGATATTTCTTGCGATATAAAATTTCCCTAGAGAAATGCATTTTTTTATTATTGCCTATTTTTTAAAATTATTTATTTATATGTAATGATGATACTAAAATAAACAGGTAATAGATATTCGTCTGATGTAATTAAATCTAATTCAGGCTAAAAAGAAACTATATGTCAAGGAAGCAGCAAATATTTAGACTTCAAAACACTATGAATGACTTAAACCCCTCAGCAGATATTCTGACTTCTGGTTTGCTGTTACTATAAACCTGCCAACACAATATGAATTACTTTCAAACATTACTTTTTATTTACATGTAACCATACACTCATCAATAGTGTCTTAAAACAAGAGCATCTTTTAAACTAAATATTCTCTTTGGCTTGCCTGTTTTTTTTTTTATTTTTGCCATAAAGATATAAATAATATATATTATATAATATACAGATATAAGCGGGTATAAACATAGTAAGGGCCCATCTGATTGGTCAAATTTGGACACAAATGCTTGGCAAATAAAGTATTTATCGCAACTCCTTGCGATATGGTTATCGCGCATGCCATTATCGCGATAACGATATTTTTTCGATATATCGTGCAGCCCTAGTTATCACGCATGCCATTATCGCGATAACGATATTTTTTCTATATATCGTGCAGCCATAGTTAAAAACATGTACATCTAAACTGCGCCTAGTTTAATCTAGCATCATACCCAGGGCGTGTTTGCACATCACTGCCCCGGGATGCGCTCTAGAAACAAAGACTGACCAGAATAATATGCAACATGTATAAATTGATAAAGTCATTTATACCACGTTTGTTATAAAGGAAAACATGGCTGTCATTAGGCATGTAGTAGTTTTATCCTTGAAGATAAGAAGCCGTTAGTTTAAACGCAAGTGACATGACAGCACATGATGACTGGACAGCACATGACGACTGAGAGAATGCAGAATGTATTCGCGTGGAAGTCAACATGATAACCCCGTGATGAAAGCACCATGCATCAATTTAGTAGAATTTTTCAGCAAGTCTTTGTAACCTAAAGAAACATGACAACATACTGGCTGAATCAGATACGGCGCCGACTCTAGATTGTTTTTTCTCGCCATGAGCTGTTCAATGATGAGTGATGAATAACAAATGAGTGATGGGTTTAACTTCTCTCAGCTTTGTGTCAGGAAAAAAAGTAAAGGTATTTCTGCACGTCTGCATGTATTAAAATAATTTGCTGTTTTTCACCTCAAGAACAAAAAGAATACAGCAAATGGATGAGCCTAGCTCTAATGGATTTGCAAAAAAAAAGAAAAAAAAAAAAGACATTAGAGACAAGGGGGGGGGGGGGGGGGGGGAACAGCTTCAGTTACGTATTACGAGCCTTCTGTGTGACAATTCATGCATCGCCACACCAACAGTATAATCATTTTTTTTTTTTTTAACATTCGTTTCATTCATATACATTTGCATTCAACGTGGTAAAATGTTGCACTTCGTCTATAATCCTATAAGTGGTGCACTCTAATCTATTCACACACTGTAAGCATCACAGCATCCTTTTTGCTACGAGTTTGCGTAAAACATTCTTTTTAAAAATCGTTATACTTACAGAATCGCCTGGATATTGTGAAAGTATCGTATCAGGTGTTCCCTGGTGATTCCTGTCCCCAAAAGTATGTATCCAGTGATGTAAACGTTAAAGCACTTTTTTGTAAGTCGCTCTGGATAAGAGCGTCTGCCAAATGCCTAAATGTAAATGTAAAAGACACACAGCATTTCTGATTTCCAATAACTCTTTTTTTTTTTTTTTCCTTTTTCTCCCTATCGTCCTTTTTTTGGGGGGGAAAGCACAGACTCTAAAGTTATCTTTGAGAAAAATAGGACGAGGAAGTTAACCTTGGCTAATAACATAAAAGAAAAAAATTATCAAAAGCAATGTGCTTTCCTACAGCATCAGGTACAATTGTGTGGGTCAGAGGTCATGAGATCTGTACACACATGCTATGGTCACTTATGGCGCTTTTCCACTGCATAGTACGGCACGACACGGTTCAGTTCTACTCACTTTTGGGGAGGTTTTCCACTGGGAACAGTACCTGGTACCTGGTCCTTTTTTTAGTACCACCTCAGCCGAGGTTCCAAGCGCGCCGAACCGTTACCAAAACGTGACGTGTAAACATGACTGGTCACTGATTAGCCGGAGAAAATCATCATTACTGTGTCACCGAACTTGCGACACGAGACACAACAGAACCGATATATTTAGAACAGCCAGAGAAGGATCGCACGCACCTTTTTGTATTAACCATCGGCCTCTTTTGAAACAAACTCCTTCGTCTCGCTCTTAAAAACATCCACATGCCGAGAATGAAGAACACCATGCCGTCGATATGCTCCATTGTTGTGTGTTTGTATGTGGCGCGTTTACGATGACGTCACGGCAGTAGCGGCGCCGCGACTAAACGACACGCGAGTAATCCCGCCCACGCTAAAGCGTTACTACACTGCAGTGGAAGCGCAAACCGAGCCAAACTGCACCGAACCGAAGTGAGCTGAACTGAACCGTGTCGTGCCGTACTATGCAGTGGAAAAGAGGCAATAGAGATTTCGACAGAGACCTATGGCACTGATGACATCTAAACTGCAAACTAATTAAGGTATTAGATTCAATCCGCGCCCGTGTGTGCTGTATCGTTATCGAGACCATTTCGTCCAGCGTACTCGGGCATGGTTCCCGAGCGCAGAACGATTGTATTCACATTAATCAAAATGAACCAGGCTTTGGGGTCAAGTGTTCTCTGGGAAACGATCTCAAGGGTCCTAATGTGAAATCACCCTTTTAACAGAAACCAGAATCTGTCCTGAATATTTTTTTTTTCGATTTCACAGACTTTTCCAAAAAAACCTGCCTCATTAAATTCCTACTTGAAAGCCTTCCCGAGAGCTGCAAGCGCGATGCGAGTTAAGGCTCCTGTGTGCGACATACCGATACGGCGAAGCGTTTAACTCTCTTTTTGAACTAAAAAACTGCTCCAAGTGCAATGCAATCGAACAAACAACAGATTGCACGCGTTAAGAGTATTATGTAGCGGAGATCTCTATAATAAGGATCTTTGAATTCAACGTATACTGTACTCCTCACACCGCCCTGGGTGTAACCGCAGTAGTGCGACTCCATATTTAATCTGGAACCCATGACCCTGGGTAAAGTCGGATCACATGATGCAAAAAAAAATAAAAAATGCCCACAATGAAGTGTCTGAGTATCAGGACTGGAGAGTCTTGGCTGTTCCTCAGCTGAGCACTGAGAGCCGGATGATCATGAGGAGTTCTCCTTCACCATGTCTTTATGGTGTTACTGTGTTATTGTTATTCCTGGTCGGCTCGGGGCGTCGGCTCCCCGTTATAAAGCCTCATAAACAGCCTTATTATCATAAACTCGTCCTTGTACGCAGCATTTCATTAAAAAAACGCACTGAAGCAGTTTATTACTCTGTGATTACAGATTTTTAAAGTGGTTCCAATGAATCGCCATCTCACCACCAAGTGTCTATAAAAACAAATCCGATATAAATAAATAAATATAGAAATATATAAAAAGCTCCCACAAATCATTACCGTGAAGTAAAGATTAGCTCCTCAGCTAACGGTCCTGTCAGATGTGAGGTGTGAACGTTAGCACATTACGGAACATTAAAACGTCATTATCTATAAACGACATGTTTCAACGTGAAATTTTTCACAACATTTCTCTCTTTAATTCACATTAACGCCTTAAAAAAATGAAGGGGATAAAAATAAAAAAAAACCGTCATAGCGCGTGCACTCAACCTAGATAGACAGTCCTCATTACTTAGCAACCGTGAACACGGCTAGTCGTTAATGCTAAGCTAGCTTGCAGTCTGTTGACATCCCGTTAGCATCAAAACGTTTAAATAACAGATACAAATTTACAAACCTATAAACATTGTTGTACATTTTCTAAAATAAATAATCCGACTCACCTCACTCCAGGAACGAAACGGTAGTGTTTTAGCTAACCAGCTAAGCAGCTAATGCTAACGCCGACTCCTCTTCGCTGTGTCACTATTGTTTTCGTTCCTTCTGGATGTATTTACAACTCAAATATCCCTCCCCTATGACGCTTTATAAAACCGAGCAATAAATAAATAAATAATTCCTCGAAATGTACAGCTGTTCAATCTCCTGCTAATTCCGAGTGTTTGGGCAATCTCCGTGTTCCGTCCGGCCCGGGTCTTGTTTCTCTTTTCTTTTCTCTCCGGAGCTCCTGCTGCTGTTGCTGCTGCTGCTGCGGCTCACTTCCTTCAAAACAAGCTCGAGAACGCGGCCCTGTCCTAAATCACGCCCTGTTCACCATATCGGCGCGCTGCGTAATGCATTGTGTAGCTCGTGTATTGCACTTCGTGATTTACTAGGGAGCACAATTTGAGACGTGGCCCGCGCCGTCATCGCACATGCGCTAACCTTATCGTTAGGGGGAAATAATAGTGCTTACGACCGTGTTTATTCTGCTCAGTGTGCGCGCGCTTAGCATTCCTACAGACTTTAATATGAGGAAGTATTAATAATTACAAAAATATTTTAAAAATCTAGATAGGTAAACAGACAGACAGACACATATACCACTGACATATAGATAGACAGGCAGACATAGATAGGTAGACTAACACATAGATAGATAGATAGATAGATAGATAGATAGAGAAAATGGGCCCTTGGTGCGTGCATGTTCCTACAGAGTTTCCTCTACCCTTTCACTTGCTTAATGCACACTTTTCACTTGTTTTAACCACAAAACACAGTATGTGTGTGTCTGTCCATCTGTTGTTTGTCTCTATCTATCTGTCTGTCTGTCTGTCTGTCTGTCTGCTCCTCCTCCTCCACCATCAGTATCTGACCTGACTTCTCCCTCAATCAATTCTGTTTTATCTTTATCTTGAGGACAAAGAAAGGCTTTTTCTCCTCCTCCTTATCATCATCATCATCACCACCCAGTCATTGTCAATAGCCTTAACTTTGTTCTCAGTAGGCCAGGAGAAATGGAGTAGGTTGTAGGGATTACTGTTGTTGAAGAAAGACTTGAGGACACTGTTGTTGACTTATCTTAAGGACAAGGAAAAGCAAGCTTCTCCTCCTCCTCCTCCCCATCATCATCATAATCATGACATCATCTGAAGCCTGTTGTTTGTCTTCAGTAGGCCATTCTTTCTCACAATCACTACCATAATCACTGATGTCCTGTTCTTCAGACTAACATTAAAGTCAGTCTGTGATCAGAACATCTGTCACTGTCAGTCGATCTTCCAGGTCAGACTTCTCGGCCTCAGGCTGAGTAATGGACTCCACAGCCTTTTAATGCTTCTCTACCAGTGAGACCTGAAATGAAAGATTTTTAGCTTTATTTACTCCTACGACTATTTACTCACATTAAAGTCACCATGCAGCATGAATAGGAAATCTCATCATACCGGTTCATTAGAAGCTCATGATTATATTATAGGGAATTAATGCTGGGTTTTTCATGCCTTGTTACACCGAGGCTAGGTTTTAATGCTTTTTAAAACAACGTGCAATCTGACACCATGTCTCCCTGGATGGTACACAACGAGAAGTTGGTGCAACTCTGCATTCACCATGTAATTTGACTATGTTTCCCTACATTCTGTGTTTGAATCTTGAATTCCGAGTTGACTCATGTTGAGTTCATTAGTAGCCTTATTTAAGTTTAGTGATTTTTTTAATGACTTTGTCTAAATTTAAATATAAGTAAGATTCTATGATTATCGGTATCATGGGACGCTGGGTTTCCATCAATGTTTTCATTGTTATTTATCGCTCTGTCATACTTTTTTCACCACAAAGTGCATTGTGTGAAGAAACTGAAGAATACAGGAACTGATTAAGTATGTGTTTTCCAAAAGGACACAAAAAGGATAGTGAAAGTTTTTTTATTTTACAGATACCTACTGGTATTGCTGACCTCAAAGACTCTAACACGGAAAAACCTGCCAGAGTATGTGTCCACATTATTCACACTCTGGCTCTAAGTGCAGATGAACATCACACTTCACTGTTTACTCACTTATCATCATTACCGCTTAATCCCCTATTCCAGGAGACTTAGGGCACGAGGCAGGGAACACCCTGGACAGGGTGCCAATCCATTGCAGGGCACACATACATGGGAATGTAATAAATACATGCAATAATGTATTCACAGCACGAGCAGCAGTTCCAAAAGATGAGTTTGTCTTCATGTGTCTTATAGCAGTGGTTCCCAACACTTCGTATTTTCCCCTCGAGCCCCCTTGCCAGTATCTAAGAAAAACTGAGCCCCCATTACAACGACCCACGTCACTCCATACAGTATACACACTACAAAATAATAAGTTGACCTTTTTCCATGCAGACTTTTAATTATACTGTAAATGTGTAATTGTAGTCTTATTACCATGTGCAAATCTAATTCGGGCAACCTCACAGCCTCAGGGCAGATAAATGCTGTGATCTGTGGCGCCTCCTTGATGTATGTGGTCTCGGGGTTGGGAACTATGGTGTTAGAGAAAGCACACGTTAGCCTTCACCTTTTTCGGCTGTGAGTGGTGTGTGAAAAGAGGAGATTTAAGTGGTAGTAGATGATGATGACGACGATGATGATGATACTAAAGTTACTACTACTACTAATGATAATAATATTACATACGCTGTAACTGTGCAATAATCTTTTTCCTGAGACCCCAATTAAGCAAAAATAAATAAATAAAATAAATCAGTTCAGGGTGCTATTTAGTTGAATAATTTGGGATCTTGTTCAATCCTTATCTGATCTGTTCTTGTTATACAGTGGTTGACATCCAGTTGCAATACTGCCACCTTCTGGTCTTGATCTCCCTCATCTTCCTTTTAGTTTAAATATTCTTTTATTAAATACTTCCTCCTTTGTCCTCTTCCCCCATTTTCTGAAATATTTTTACAGTGTATTTAACTTTAACAAATTCCTATTGCTAAATTGAACGCCGTAAAGCTTTGAGTTAAAATGAGGTAACAATAAAATTGACCTCTCTGCTTGTGTGTGCATCGCGAAACCGACTGTGACCTTCTAGTAGCTCAATAGACATCTTTATAAAATTATTGCAAACCATTAAAACCCCTTAAAACAAAGTGTTTGTTGCAGACAAACAGACAAACAGAACATTTTCTAAGACTGGTTTCTGGTCTTCCAATGTATCATAAAGATATCATTATATCATTGATACAGTGGCTTGCAAAAGTATTCGGCCCCTTGTCACATTACAGCCACAAACATGAATCAATATTATTGGAATTCTATGTGAAAGACCAATACAAAGTGGTGTACACGCGAGAAGTGGAACGAAAATCATACATGATTCCAAACATTTTTTACAAATAAATAACTGCAAAGTGTGGTGTGCGTAATTATTCAGCCCCCCGAGTCAATACTTTGTAGAACCAATTGTAGCTGCAATTCCAGCTGCCAGTCTTTTAGGGTATGTCTCTACCAGCTTTACACATCTAGAGACTGAAATCCTCGCCCATTCTTCTTTGCAAAACAGCTCCAGCTCAGTCAGATTAGATGGACATATAATCGATATATATATAACAGTTCTAAATGTTGAATTTTTTTGAAAATGTTGAAAATTCTTTCGACAAGTAAAATGGGAGAAACTGGGTGTTTGTCAGAATTTGTGGGTTTTTCTTAGTCCACCGACAAATTGACCACAAATTCTCAATCGGATTAAGCTCTGGGGGGTTTCCTGACCATGGAGCCCAGCAGACTTTATGAAACTTAATGTTTGTGTCATTCTCGAAACTTATGGCCACGGCTGTATACAAATATACAATTAGTCTCAGACTTAGGGACAAGGCGGGAAATCCCTGAAAACTGTGTACACACACACACACACACACACACACACTACAGCCAATTTAGGAATGCCAGTTAACCTAATCTGCATGTCTTTGGACTGTGGGAGGAAACTCAGCAAGCACGGGGAGAACATGCAAACTCTATGCACACAGACCCGAGGGTTAAACTTTTGTTCCGTGATTTATGTTCTATTCTGAATAAAATATTGACATTTGCCATCTCCACATAATTGCATTCAGTTTTTATTCACAATTTGTTTAGTGTCCCAACTATTTTGGAATCCGGTTTGTATAAACGAATAAATATATATTTATAAATTACATATGGAAAATGCTAAAGAAAAGGGTCCTACAGGGAAAGATACAGAAATAATAAAAATAATAATTAACAATAATAATAATAGTAATAATTATTATTACTGTCATTATTGTGCACTTTAAACAAAGCTACATTTGTTTAAAGTGCACAATTTTGTCTTTGGCTAAGCTTCAGAAAAATGTAAAATGATAGGAAATAAATTTATAAATATATATGTGTATCACTTATATGGGAATAATTATTATAAATTTGTGAATTTACATTTTTAAAGCGAATAAAGTTCTCTTTGGCTGAGCTGCAGAAAAACCTACTGATGACGTCACAGAAGGTTTGTCCAGTTCTTTCCTTTCTGACGGGGCTCAGTTTGTGGGCGGGGTTACGAGATGACGTGGTGCTCGAGGCTACGTGGACCGGAAGTAGAAGCTTCAACGACTCAGCAGCGCTGGACTTCTTTAGCTAAACTCCAAAAACAAAGCCGGAGTTTTAGCGCTCAGCGCTGAGGAGGACCTTAAAACCCACGGACTCGGTGTTTCCCTCAGTTTCTGTATGACATGAGGATTGCGGCAGGACCTGTAGAGTGAGGTGTGATGGCGGAAACCTGATTTTCTCCGGTTTGTTTTCCCGGCCTAGCATATGCTAACAGTGACAGTTTGCTGCAAGTTCGACTTTTCTACACGGAGATGCGCCGTTAAACCGGATCGTTCCGCTCTGCAGCCGTGAGGAAAATGAGTTGGTTTAACGCTTCACACCTGTCGAGTTTCGCTAAACAGGCCCTGAGCACCGCACAGAAGTCCATCGACCGGGTTCTGGATATTAAAGAGGAGGAGCAGTGGGGCGACGCCATCACGCCGAGTTTAGACGGTGGGTTTAAACCTGGAATCTGCAGAAATGCTTTAAAACAACAGCCGTAAACAAACCTGGTGCAATTTGTCATCACTGTAGTCAGGCTTAAAGGGAGATGGAAGTCTGACATGGTGACAGCTGTTTACTCAGCCTGTGTGTGTGTGTGTGTGTGTGTGTCTATACAGGAGTGTGTATCTAAACTCTTTGATTCTTGAGTTTCCTTATTGCAGAATTAAATGCTTCTGATATGAAATGTGGTAGAAAAGAAGATGAAATGGTCAGAAATGAAACAAACCGAAGAGATCTCTGGCAAATAAAAAAAAATATATATATATTATGGCGAAGTTATACATTTTAGTCTGTTTGGGCGTGTATGCAGGATGTAAGAAGAAAGCTGAATCATCAGATCAACAGAAACAAGAAGATGGATTGATGATACGGTTAGGAGTTAGAAAGTGGACACGAATAAAAAAACAAAACAAAAGTTATTCTGGAGCTCATCAGGATAGGAATGAAAACCATCATTAGCCTGCACGGTCCCTAGATGGACCCAGTGGGACTTGAATGTCTGGTCAGCATGACGGTGGATCTGTCTTAGACTGGTTTCTTTAGGAGTTGTAATAATCTAAAACCTGCATACGTGAGTCAAACATCAGGTCATCGCAGGGCACCATATAGACCCACGTTCACAGCCAGGGGGAATTTTGTCTAGTTACTTCACCTACTTGGATGTTTTAGTCAGGTTCAAGGTGAAAAGCATTCATTCAATTCAAGTTCATTCAGCTTGTGTGCATCTAAAATCCTCTTGATGGAAAACAGAAGAAAGAAAGCTAATTGTTCATTCATCACTTGAATACATATTTAAGATGATCAGAAGCTTTTATGTCTGCTTTTTAACTAGTTTAAATAGATAACTAGGTTAATTAGCCTGTTCTAATAGTTGGTAATAAAGACAACAATTCATCCTGCATATTGGAAGCATGCGTTCTTTCACTCCCTCAGGATCTGGGGATGAACCAGTGGTGCTTCATCCAGGTCAGCGTGACAGTGGATGTGTGTTAGACAGGAGGTGTAACAAGTAGTGATGCTCCGATTGATCGGCCACCATTGGCTAAAAATAGCTTGATCGGCGAACCCCAAAAGCGCCGATCAAAAAAGCCGATCACTTGACGGAAATTACTCATGCGACTTTTTCACACGTGCATGTGCGACACACAGGTAAACAACAGCAGAGCGGAGCTTACCAG
This sequence comes from Channallabes apus, assembly GCA_030522415.1. Lineage (NCBI taxonomy): Eukaryota > Metazoa > Chordata > Actinopteri > Siluriformes > Clariidae > Channallabes > Channallabes apus. Next base: position 4,939,938 of record CM060123.1, read on the forward strand.
TGGCAACATGAATTCTCCCGTCTGGAGGTTTTTCAAAGTGTCCGATAAAGACGTAAAGTTAGCCGTTTGCAATTTATGTCGTGATTAAGTCCCTCAAGGTGGAAGCAAGCAATGGAAATTTTAACACCACTAACGTGATTAGGCATCTTAGAACACGGCATACAGCTGAATATGCCGAGTATGAGAAACTAAACCAGCCGAAGCCAACAACACCCCCATCCCTCAGTAGTACGCTAGGTGTAGCAAGTTTTACATTTTGCTGCCAATTATAAAATGTAATCAGTGTATTAAGAGGCTACATCCCATTAAGCTGATCTGATGTGTGTTGGTCTGCCTGACCCCTCTTTGTTTCTTTGGTTCTTCAAGATCTTGACTGTAGCCTATTTCTACAGCTTTTTTTTTCAATATAGTTAATTTAGAGTTAGTTTCATTTCTACAAATGGTGCAAACTCTGCTAGATTATAGATAAAAGATTCCCATTCCCCTGCCATTCCGTGATCGGCAGTGATCAGCAATCGGCAGATCATGATTTTGGTGATCGGCCCCAAAAATGCTGATCGGAGCATCTCTAGTAACAAGATAAAAGCTTAACTCAAACAGCACACCTGAGTCAACCATTATCACAAGCAGGGGGAATTTCTCCTAGACGGTTCACCTCCTTGGATGTTTTAGTCAGGTTCAAGGAAACCAGAGATGATAAAACAGGGGTTTCTCAAAAACGTCTGTGCAGGCTAGCCAAGGAGAAGCCACACCCGATTCAACCTGTTCAATTAGTTATTCTCGCCTTTCAATATCAGTCGTGGCTTCCTCTTGGTCAAAATGCAAGCCTGCACCCACACTAGCGTTTTCTAGAGACTCTCTGGTTTCCTCCAACCTGCCAAAATCATCTCAGTGCAGTAGAAATTCCTCCTTGCTATGACTGTGTTTCTCTGCTGCCCTGCGATCGCCTGGCGTCTCATCAAGTCTTTATTCCAGTTCTGTAGAAATGTGTACTTAGAACTTGTCTGCATTTGCTCAATTTTTTTTCCCTCTGTGTTATCAGACGTCTCGAGCAAGCCATTGTCCACAGGATGGGGGATGAACCAGTGGGATTCTCCTTCAGAGGAAAGCCCGAAGACCCTCACGCCTTCATCCGAGGCCATCACCAAGCCCGTCACCCGCACTGTGGTGGATGAAACCGAGAGCTTCTTCAGTGCCTTCCTGCCTCCCGGAGACGGGCAGCCGGTCAACAAAACTCCGGTGGTCTCTGTTGCGCCGACCAAATCCTACCGCCGGCCTCAGGAGAAATCCGAAAACGAGACGCAACTCGTAGCCAAGGATGACGTCGACTCTTCCATGCTTTCTCAGGAAGATCTGAGTCAACAGGGCAGCGAACAAGTAGCAGAGACCCACCCAGAGGAGGTGCAGGAAAAAGAAGAAACAGCTGTTCTGGAGCACGCAGAAGAAACCGAGGAGACTGAGAGCAAAACAGAGACACTGGAATCCACTTCAAGTCCACAAATCCCTCAAGAGGAGCCGCCTGCTCAGCCTGAATCTGTAGAAAAAGTCGAGAGCTGTGAGAGCCCGGGGAAAGAGCCTTCTAAAGACACTATTTTGGAATCCAAGGATGCGAAAGCAGAAGACCGACAGAGCGACACCCCGTCTCCTCCCGTGAGCGCCTTCTCCTCCGGAACCTCCACCACCAGTGACATCGAGGTTCTGGACCACGAGAGCGTCATCAGCGAGAGCTCGGCCAGCTCAAGACAGGAGACGGCTGAGGGCAAAGCGGGGCTGCACCTCATGCAGGGATCCTTCCAGCTCCTCTCGGCCTCGACGTGCAGCGATTTCCCGCGTCTGGACGACTACCCGAAGCTGACGGAGAGCTGCGGGTCTTCGTCCGACGCCTTCGAGCGCATCGACTCCTTTAGCGTGCACTCTCTGGACAGCCGCAGCGTCAGCGAGGTCAACTCGGACGACGAGATCCCCGGCAGCCGCACTCTGGCATCCGTCACCACCGGGACAAGTCCGCTCCCGGCTCTACCGACACCGCCGCAGGCCAATCAGGAGCAGGAAGAGGTGGAGGGAGGGACGTCTGATTGTGCGAAGGACCAATCGGTGGAAGAGATGGAGGAGAGCGGGCGTAGCGCGACTCCCGTGAACTCTGAACAACCAGAAGAGCTGCCTGAGGAGGAGCAGGAGTCCGGGTCACATCTCACGCTGTGTAATGAAAGAACTGATGCCGGGGAGTCGCATGACTCGGTGACATCACCCATAACCGAGGAGCAGAAAGGAGGCTCCACGTGCCAACTCCTGGAGCTGCAGAAGGTCTGAATCGCACACAGTTGATTATTTTTCTCTTAACAGCTTGTCATGAAGTGTTGTTGTTTTTCCCCATCTTTTATCAAAAAGTTTGCTTAAGAGAACAGTTTTCAATTGTAACCCTTTGTTCTTTCGTGACGTAAATAAGATGAAAAGAGAAAAACAGATTATTATGTTGCACAGAAACTGGAAAGAAGTGTAAAGCCAATGAACAAACACAATCTCTCTCTCTCGTTTTTATTTTATTTTGCCAGATGGTTAACGAGCTCACGAGCAGACTGGAGACGCGGGAAAGCCAGCTGCTAGCAGTTAGCAAAGACAAGGCGCGCCTGGAGGAGGAGTGCGACAACCTCAAGGAGTGAGTTCCGCAGTGTTGGTCTTCTAGTTGATCTAGAATTTGACGTGACGTACCTTTTACGAGTGAAACGTTCATATCGTGTTCACAGAACTGAATCTGAAACTGAAGTGATAATTAATTTTTTTCTCTTTTTATTTATTTAATTATGGCGTCAACGAACTCGTTGGGTGTGAGTTCACTGTCTGAATGTCTTCTTTGTGTGTGTCTGTTTAGGTGTGTGTGTGTGTGTGTGGGTGTTTGAATTCTGACTTTCAAATCAGGTCAGATAAACACACGGATCGACCATAATATTTGCTCAAGCTGAGGAAAGTGCAGCTCTACAGAACACTCCGTGTAAATACTAACTGATAAAAGCGGATCCTGGTTCAGGTTGACATTTAGATTTTAAAAAGTAATTAAAAGTTTATCAGCTTTCTCTGTCCTTTGATAGCATCGTAGGTCACATGACTGTGCTGCTCAGTAGATGCTCAGTTTTATGTGCGGCCTGCATATGTTGCTATTTGTGTTTTTGTTGTTAATTTTCAGGAACTTATCGTGTAAAAAAATCTGTAAAAGCAAATATAGAATCTTGCGTAGCCCAGTTTAATAACCTTGTTGCAAGTAATCAGCATTATTGTGTTAATTTCTGTTCTGAACAAGGATCCTTGGTTAACCGAAACTCAAAAGTACCGTAGTACTATAATTTTTAAAACTATACAATACCCATCACTGGGCACAAGCTCACACACGCGCACACCCGATCATATACTAACCCAGGGACTCCAAAGGACCGTGTCCAGTGATGGGTAGCCACCAGATACAGGATGTAACCTGTGCCTAATATTAAATATCTTTCTGAAAAAATGTCAACGCTTTGGTATGCGTTCCTACTGTGTCCGTTTTGTAGATGAATGTAGATTTCTGAAAATGTGGTCCTGAAGTAACAGGGAGAGATTTTGACTATAAAGTGGGTGAAAGTGAACCTGGAACATGTCGTCCTTCCCCTTCTTGTTACTTCCGTGAAGGAAATGCAGAATAATTAGCAGCAGTAATTTACATATTTATAGACGGACTGCATATTTGCGTTGTGTTCATCTGTCTGTTGTATGCAAATAAAGGTGTCGGAGACACGCGCGTACTGTAGAGAAATATTTCCATCATTCACGTGCATCGGTTTCGCAAGTCGTCCTAACGTGTAGCGCCCATTTCTTTTTTTAATACATGCTGTATAAAGATAGACGTTTTGTTTTGTGGAACATTAGTAGTCATAACTTTATCAATCAGTACTCAAATTTATCATCATTATTCAATTATTATAATTTTTTTTGCACACATCTCATGTCTCTGGCTTAAAGAGTGTGACTCCGAACACTCAGAAGTATTGAAAAAGATCTGAACAAAATGGTCTAACGTGAGTTGCATGCATGTGTTTTGCAGTGAGATGATCAGTCTGAAGGAGGAGAGCTCCAGCGTGGAGTCTCTCAAGGACGAGTTCACGCAGCGCATCGCCGACACCGAGAGGAAAGCTCAGCTCGCCTGCAAGGAGCGCGACATCGCCAAAAAGGTTCTTTAATCATGCGCACGTGCCCTCTCAAAACTTTTGCTTTAGGCAGCAAAGCTAAAGCTTTTTTTTTTCTCCTTTCAATCTTATGTTTGTATGTCCACCATTACCCCAGGAAATCAAGGGTCTTAGAGAAGAGCTGTCGACCAGGTTCAACTCCGCTGAAACCATGGAGCTGATCAGAGAGAAGGAGGAACAGATTAAAGGTCTTCTAGAAGAAGGTAAGGGCATTTTCCACGACAGATCAAAAGATAAGAAGGATAAAAGCTTCTAGAAAAGGCTAAGATCATTTCCAGCACTTCTCAAAGGGTTTCTACAACATTTTTAGAGCAGACAAAAGGTGTTTTGGAACATTTCTACAGCAGATCAAAGGTTCTAGAAGAGAGTGACGACATTTTCAATAGACATCAAAGGCACTCTAATATTTCCTGGGCAGATCAAAGGTACTAGAAAAGAGCAAGGTTTTAGAAGAGGGTGCTGATGAAGATCAAACGCTCTCTAGAATATTTCAGAGATGTCCTAGCATATTTTCAAAGCAGATCGGAGAGGGTAAGAACATTTCAAGGAAATAAAAAAAAATTTAATTCTGGAGAGGTGAAAGGCTTTCTAAAACATACAGCACATAAAAGGTGTTCTGGAACATTTCCAAAGCAGATCAAAGGATTCCAGAAGAGGTTGAGAACATTTATTAGACTGATCGAGATCAAAGCCACTCTAGAACATTTACATAGCGGATCAGAGATTCTAGAAGAGAGCAAGAACATGTCAAAGAGAGATTAAAGACATCGAAGACATTCTAGAACATTTCCACAGTATATCAGAGGCATGTCCTGGACAGGTGAAAGACTTTCTACAACATTTATACAACAGATTAAAGCATCTACAACAGGCCAAGTTAAATTCCAGCAAAGATCAAAGCCTTTCTACAACATTTCTACAGCGGACAAAAGGTGTTCTACAATATTTCCACGACAGATCAAAAAAGGGTGGCGACATTTCCAATAGAGATCAAAGGCACTCTAGAACATTTACAAAGCAGACCAGTGGCTCACCAAAAAAAAAAAAAAAGCATTAAATTCAGAATCCTTGTAAACAGTGACATGAGTCATGCCTGACATACTGATGTGAGACGACTGATGTGAGACGTGTTTACTTTCCTCCAGGTGAGAAGCTGTCCAAGCAGCAGCTGCAGCACTCCAACATCATCAAGAAGCTGAGGGCCAAGGAGAAGGAGAGCGAGGTGAAGATCGCCAAGCATTCCAAGAAGCTCAAGGAACAAGAGGATGAACTCAAACAGCTGCAGCAGGTCTGAGAGAGATTCCTTATTCTTCTGGTTAATTACTCGTTGCTGTAGTGTAAGAGGGATGGAACAACACTTCAGCACACTTAAAAACATGGTGTATGACCCAGGTTCTAGATGCGAAGGAGGAGGTTGAGAAGCAGCACAGAGAGAGCATTAAGAAGCTGAACTCTGCCGTGGAGCGTCAGGAGAAGGAGCTGAGCCGGCTGCAGAGTGAAAACGACGAGGTGCAGGAGAAGAACCGCAGCCTGCAGGCCGCCCTCGACGCCGCTTACAAGTAAATACGCGGGGTTAAAGGTTAAATATGAATGGGGAAATAGGAATTAAAATAATCTTTTATACCAAAAGTTGAGCTGACAGCTTCGTCTGAAATACACAGCATTATGGATGATCTTAGCATTAGTACAGACACAAGTTCTTTTGTACAAACATTGATGTCATCATCATCACACTCCCTTCCGTTCCAGTCTGTCTGCATTTTATTTTTTTTAATAACCCAGATCGAATCAAAACTCTACTGTTTGTGCTAGAACTCTTCTGTGTGTGTGTTTTTAAGGGAGCTTGCCGAGCTGCACAAGTCCAACGCTACGAAGGCCAGCGAGGCACAGGAGCTGGCTCTCAGCCGCGAGGTCCAAGCTAAAGAGGAGCTCAGCCTGGCATTGGACAAAGCCAAGGAAGAGGCCCACCTTCATCAGGATGCACTGGCCAATCAGGTAACTGGATGGAATTACTGTACATTGAATTAATTTTTATTAATCCTCATTTTTAATCCTGTGTCTGACGCTGGTCTTGCTGTCGCTTTAGGTGGCAGATCTGAGGTCGGCTCTGCAGAGAGCTGAGCAGCAGCAGGCCAGGAAAGAGGACTACCTCCGAGAGGAGATCAGCGAGCTTCAGCAGGTACGTCACACCACCTGAACTCTTTTTTTTATTTTTATTTATTTTATTTTAAATTGTTTTCTTCTCTAAGCGAACTTTTAAAAAACCTTGAAACTTTTGCTGTTTTTGCCGTTTTTAAATGTGTGTGTGTGTGTGTGTGTATATATATATATATATATATATATATATATATATATATATATATATATATATATATATATGCTTCTACAACACTTTTCTCTGTTTAGCGGTTGCAAGGGGCGGAGACCAGAAACCAGGAACTGAGTCAGAGCGTTACCTCGGCGACGAGGCCCCTCCTGAGGCAGATTGAGAATCTGCAGTCGACTCTGGGATCTCAGACGGTGTCCTGGGAAAATCTGGAGAAGAACATCTCGGACCGCTTAGGTGAAAACAGAGCAGGGGGAAAAAAAAGAAGTTAAATATTGCATAGTCCTGGATTATATGCTGTGTATAGAACACTCACGTTAAGAATAATAGATATGCCTCACTGCCTTCCTTTTTTTTAATAAATTTTTAATTTTTACATGAATAGCCGAGGCTCAGGCGCAGCTTGCTGTTGCGTTAGAGAAGGAGCGCTCGGTGACAGAGGAAATACATGCAGTCAAGGCTCAGCTGGCCTCCCTGGAATCCCAGAATTCCTCACTGCGTCAGGAGAAGGGACGACTGCAGGGCCAGCTGGAAGCGGAGAAGACTCGGCATGAGAAGCTGGAGAACGACAGCAGCAGGTGAACAGGATCTGTTTAGAAAAGAGAGAGAGATGGAAATCATATGATAAGAGATCAGATATATTGATAGAATAAAGAACAAAGTCCTGCTGATTGGCTCGAGTAACACTAAGATTTTCTAATAATAATAAAAAAAAAGGCTAAAAAAAATAAAAGACTTGCTTCATACTTATTTCCTCCTTTTTTTTTGTCAATCAGTGTATGTTTAAGTGTTTGACTACAACCAACTGTGTGTGTGTGTGTGTGTGTGTGTGTGTGTGTGTGTGTGTGTGTGTGTAGGGAGCGTGTTGAACTGGAGAATCTGAAAGGCGAGTACACTCGGGCTCTGGAAGAGGCCAAAAAGGAAAAGGTACAGTCTAGCGACCAGCTGATACGATACTATTGCGATACATCTGAACCGATTTGATTTGTATTGCGATGTTGTTGCTATTCTGTAAACATCCTGATTCGATATTAAGATTTTCCTACAATTCTAAACAAACACAGCAGATAATTCACTCCCATCACACAGGATCCTGTGCTGCCTGCTAGTGTGTGAAGAATTTAGAGCATGCCACCTGTAGGATCAGAGAGGAACTGCAACATTTTACACTTCAAATGCAAAAAAAATTTAGGAGTCGGTGTGGGGCGATACATGAAAAGCAAGTCTGTTCTATAAACCATCTAAAGCATTCACATAATTTTTTTTCCTTCTTCCCATCCTGCAGCTGCTGCTAACAAACCAGCTTGAGATGGAGAAAATGAAGGTGGAGCAGGAGAAGAAGAAATGCTACCTTGCACAAGAAGCCTTGAAAGAAAAGGTTAGTTTTTTTTTTTTTATTATTTTTTAAACGTTATAACGTCTAGTAAAATGTCAGATGATTTATTTATATATTTTTTTCAGTAAGACCTCAGATTCTTGCTCCTGGGTACTGAATGAATAATATTCTCATAACATGGGTAGTTTAAGTTGTTATATTGTTGTCTCGTGCATAGATTTGTAATCATGTTCTACCCATATATATGTGTGTGTGTGTGTGTGTGTGTTTTAGGAGCGGAAGACACTGAGTGTATCGCTGAGCGACGCTCCTGCATCCTCCACGCCGTCTCTCTCCCGCTCCAGCTCCATCAGCGGGGTGGATCACGGCGGCATACACACCTCTCTGCTCTCTCACGTCAGTTAATTAAAGGCTCTTTCTACTAACTAATGACCTTTTTACATTTAAAACAAAGCACGCTGTTCCCTGTATGCCTGACCAGACTGAACTGAGCAGTCAACACCATCAGTAGCTAGTCTGAACATTCAATAAAGGGTCCATTAGAAAAGTTTTTGAAAAGAAAAAAAGAAAAAAAAACTTTGAGAAAATAAAATAAAAAAGGAGGCTGAAATTTTCTATTCCATTTTTCCGCAATAACAGATTTGCCATCTATTGTTTTAAGTCTTTGATATATGTTAGCTTTGTTAACAGAGGTGGGAATCACCAGGGATCACCTGATACAATGATATCATGATTCCGTGGAGCAGATTCGATTTCTATCATGATTTTATTAAAATCCAGATTCTACACCCCCCCCATCCCCCCTTCCCCGGATTTTGTTCCAGTTCTTTACAAACTTGGCAAAAAGATTCACTATTGCCATACAGAATGCTGTTGTATGTGAACAGATTAGTGCATGCCCCCTGCAGGATTATAGAGGAACTGCAACTATTTATCACCTCAAATGCAGACATGTATAAATGAAAATAAAGATAAAATTTTTAGTCAGCGGTTTTTCAGCGCCACACGAAAGAATCACAACACATAACTGAATCGGAGTTTGTTAGTATTACTTCACCTTTCAGTTAAAAGTTTCTTATCGTCCCTGAAAGCGTAGGATTTTATTCATTCCTTTGTGTTAATCAGTCATCGTCGTCGTCTTGTTTGTTGTCTGTTGCGAAAACAGGACGACTCTCCCGATCACTCGTTCGCCTCCATGACCCTCCCCGGGAACAGCTTGTACGAGGCGGCGCGTCTCAGCGGAGGCTCCAGCATCATCGAAAACCTGCAGTCACAGCTCAAACTACGGGAGGGAGAAATCGCACAGCTTCAGGTAATCAATAGCCACACGCACACGCACACACACGCGCACACACACACACCCAAGCAGTCTGTCTTAACCAGGTCCGATCAGGGATAATTTCCCAAATAGATTTCCAAAAATTTGTCCCGAGTGTGTGTGTGAATCCCATGCCAATCCTCTCTCCTATCCCCACTCTCATGACGTAGGTGGAGATCTCAAATCTGGAGCGGACTCGCTCGGCGATGGCAGAAGAACTGGTGCGGCTGACTAATCAGAATGACGAGCTCGAGGACAAAGTGAAGGAGATCCCCAGGCTCAGAGTGCAGCTCAAGGTGAGGTGAAGAAGCATGAGGTGTTTGAGGTGGGGAAAGGTTGAGTACCCATACCCCTCTCAACAGGTTCCTGAATAACTGGTGATCAATGTTGTTCCTTTCACATGGTGGTCATAATGTTATGGCTGATCCCTAATCCCCTGATCAGGCCTGAGAAACGTTAAGCGTGAAAATGTCATGAATCTTCACGTACCCCTGATAATTAAAATGTGCGGTTTGTTTGTATGCGTTTCTGTCAACAGGACCTGGAGCAGAGACACAACACCATCCTGCAGATGTACGGCGAGAAGGCGGAAGAAGCCGAGGAGCTGCGTCTCGACCTTGAGGACGTCAAGAACATGTACAAGACCCAAATCGACGAGCTGCTCAAGAACCAAAAATAACCTCTCTCGGTTTCTGTCTTGCTAACGGACATCAAAGTGCATTTACTGTACACGGACAAACTCTCTTATCGAGCAGGAAGCTTTGTGGTGTGCAAATAGGTCGCGGCGGCTCTGTGATATATGTTCATTTTTTTTCCTTATGTGTATAATCGTGTAGTTATTTATGGGGTTGTTTGAGTGAGTGACTATTTTTTTTTGTCTTTCTTTTTCTCCTTTCTCGAAGATCATTAGCAGAAATTGACAAGCGCTCGTCTCTTGGTGTCGACCTCGACGCTATGCACATCGATTTGCACTTTTAAAATAACATTTAAGAAGACTTTCTTCTCTGTGTTCAATATGTAATTGTTCACGTCATCAAAACAAAAGTACTAGCGTTGGTATGCCCCATGGGGCAGAATGAATCTCAAATCTTTTGGCGAGGATATTTTCAAGCCGTATTCTCTCACATCGAGCACCTTCAAGAAGTTTAGACGATCGCTGTCGGTTCATTGCGAGCAATGAAGAAACACTGGCAGTCTCTAAGGAGCGCTTATATTCTTTTTGAAAGAAAGCTTCGATCTCTTTAAACGCGTAGTCGTAACATTCGCGAAGGAAATATTACAACCGTATTTAAATCTAATATGATTATAGAATTTAATCTTCACTGTTGTGAAGAAAGAAAGCTCTCAACTTTTAAAACTCTAATAAAACTCTTTCTCCTGCTTTTTCTCTGCCTGAGCTGTTCCTCATGCTCCAGGAATTGCAGATAGAGCTCACACTTGCTTAGCTTTTACGTAGCTATGATTTTTTTTTTTTCCTGAGATATTTGAATGATGAACTTGTAATTTTATAAATTGCAAATCCATATTTGTAAGGTTATTACAAAAAAAGAAATTCCCCAAAATCAGCCCTAACTTTAGGTGTAGTTGCTATTGTATATTATTTTTGTCTTTACAAATTTCATGCTACATTTAGGCCTAGGAATTAGGTTATTAATTGCTGCTGTGGAACTTCGAGAAGTGGGATCAAGTGGTCTGTTAGAGTAGAGCTAATAGTGGAAATAAACGAACCAAAAAATAAAGTATTAAAATTAACATGCTACATGTGAAATTGCAGCTTGACTGGAATGCAATTCATAAAGTTATGCATTTTGCACTCTGATTAAGTACAAACTATTGATGATAGAAACTCATCTTCATTATTAACTCTCACCAGAAACCAGGGTCTGTGCATCAGCAAAGCATCTGAGGACCTTCTTTCATTGAACTAATTGACTTCCTACCGAACCAGGAGCATAAATAATTAACCCGCGGTCATAATACGTAGAGCTACCTGCTTTTCATTTTATTTGTATATAACGTTTATCTTGCGTAGGATTCTAGTAATGGGCCAGATAGGATTTGTGTAAATGTGTAAATAAAATGAATATAGACCTGGTTATGTTTTTGAGTCATTTGTTTTGGTAACTCGAACTTCAAAAACATTGTTTTGAGCCCTTTTCTGTATAAGGAGTCTTAACTCACAACTGAAATGAAATGGAAAAAAAAAAAAAAATAATAATGGTAATAAAATCCAAATGAATTGGTCATGGTGGCGTATTGGTTAACAGAGCCACCCTGCACCTCCTGGGTCTGGGTCGATTCCCGCCTCGGGTCTGTGTGTGTGGAGTTTGTATCTCCTCGTGCTTGGTGGGTTTCCTTCAGGTACTCTGGTTTCCTCCCACAGTTCAAAGACATGCAGATTAGATTCTCAAATTGCCCTGTGTGTGCCCTGTGATGGACTTTGTGTGCCTGGGATTAGGTTCCATGCGTCTCATGACCCTGTACAGGGTTAGCGCTATAGAATATGAATGAATAAAAAAAAATAATAAGCAAAAACTAAGCTAATGATTTTTTTATTGTTTTTTTTTTAATTTAATTTATTTAGTTTTGTTTTGTACAAAGTTTGCCTTGATGTAAAAAAAAAACTGGATTTATTCTGCATCAAGAATGGTAAATTATCTGTACAGCTATTTTTACATAATAATTATACAGTCAGCTAAAAAATATATGATGTATATTATATTATAATATTAATTTTTTTTTATGTTAATATATAATGTATAGAGCAATAAATGTAGTATTAATATATTTATGCAAGTTTTTATTTCCCTGAAGTGTGTAAAACATTTTGGCTGACTCGTGTGTGTGTGTGTGTGTAGGGAGCGTGTTGAATTGGAGATAATTTTACATGTAATATTTGGCAACAAAAACAAACTGTAGAACAAAGTCACACAGTTTAAACAGTATTAAATCCAGCTCTCGGTCGCCCTCTTGTGGTTAATCCTGCATGGTGCATGCCGGCTGTTTCCGGTGTGATGGCGACCCGCTTCCTTTACTTCACTTTTCTTTGATTAGAAAGCGGTAAGTTATTATTGATGCTGCGCTCATTCCTGTTAATTTAATCACTTTTCTGCTTCGGCGTTGTTTTATCCTCATTCAGGGCGTTACTTGTGGTGGAGTGTGTGAAAGTCTCGGTGGTTTTTAAGAGAGAGAGAGAGCGCGCGCGCGGTTAAACCGGAAAGCGGGCGGTTATGGCGGCGAGCCGCAGCCACCTGGCAACCGTCGCTATGGTGGCGGCTTTTTAAATCCACCCCGCGCGCGCGGGTTTCTGTCAGCATGGCTGCTTCCGATATGACGTCATAGTGTTCTGTCAAGTGGGTCAGAAGAACATCATGACGCAGCTGCAGTAAACAAATCACTTTATAGCAGAGGTGTTTAAAGTTAAGTGGAACAGTGAAGTGTTACTAAGCTGAACAGGAATTAGGGCTGCTTTGTGAATGAAAGTGTGTGTGTGTGTGTGTGTGTGATCTGCATTTCAGAAAAGTTTTTTCGAGGATTCTCAACAGGAAATCCAGGAGAAGATGTGAAACTTGTTCACTTCCCTAGTGTTTGAACAGACCAGCATGTCCATGAATCATTATAATTATAGTGTGTGTGTGTGTGTGTGAGTGAGACTGACTGTATGAGGTGGTATAAAAGGGTTTGGAGATTCATGCGCCGCAGATCCGGTCGCCGGATGTCCCCCCGTATGTAGACTCCGTTATTGACCGTCTGGCCTCTGAGGACGAATTCATGATGCACGATGCCGCAAATGTGAAAAAAGACAATGAGTGTGCTCTCAAGCTGCGGGCCTGCCTTATTCTGTCATGGAGATGATCTCAGGGTCGAACCCGTACACCCAAGTTTCATCAGTGGTAATCATCCTCGACATGAAGGACGGGTCATCCACGGCACGCTTGGTGGACTTTGACGCAATGTTCCTTCTGCTTCTGGGTTAGCAGCTTGGGGACAAACCCGGCGCATGTTCAAATCACATGCGAGGATTGTCTGGATTGTCCCATATGACATACCGGATAACGGCAGCAATGTGGTAGAGTGTTCTCTGGCGATCATCATGCACAAGTTACTGAATGGTTTGGACATTTTCGGGGGTTTGAGCTCGTTGAAGGTCTTCATGATCTCTCATTGTCTTCCAGTGGTGATCTTTCACTCTTGACCTCGCACGACTTGTCGCAGCATCGCCGTAAACTTGCCGAATCACATCAAATGTCTCTGCGGCAGATTGTTTTATATTTTTTTCCAATTTTCCCCTGATTTTCTGCCTAATTTAGTCGTGTCCAATTCCTCCCCGTCACTAGGGAGGGCTCCCACATTAAGGCTAATCAGCCAGGAGGGTCGAGGGTTGTCGCGTGGTTCCTCCGAACCACGTCACACCAGCCAACCTTTTTTTTTCGAACCCGCTTGCTCATCCCTCCCCGCTGAGAGAGCTCGGCCAATTTAGCTCTGTCGAGACCTCCGGCTGTGAGAGGTTATAGCATCACCCGGGAACCGAACCAGCGACCACCACTGCCCCACTCGGAGGCCCACTCTGCGGCAGATTTGCTCAGTTTCACATGGAATTTCACATTCACTCTTTGTTCTAACTTGCTGTCCATGATACAGTAGCAGATATGGTAAGAATAGCACCAGTTGCACAGGTTCCGATGTCCACAGGATAAAAGATGTCTTTTGGCACATTGACTTATGAATGCCGGTGCTCCTTGTGACTGTGCATCAGCCTTGTGCTCTGTGCGCACCTCACAAATGCACAACCTGACCTAGCTCGACCCTTGGTGGTAAGGCAGAGGTGAAGCCTGCACGCCAGAGACGCTACATCCTGCGCAGGCTCAGGAAGTTTAGACTCTCTTCAACATCCTGACAAACGTCTGCAAATGCACCGCGGAGAGCATCCTGACTGGGTGCACGACTCTCGAATCCTGTAGCCTTTACTTCTTTTCTTCCACTCTCTCAATCATGCCTCCTCTACTCTTTGCTTGTTTCTGTTACTTTTTCTATATGATGTAATATTTCTAAGGAATGTATTACTGTACTACCTTCCTGCCACTAAGGACCACATCCTGTCCCTGTGCAATGTACAGATTGTGCAATGATACTCCTCTTACATGCTCAGACGCTCCACATGAACACACGCTCTTATTTATTTGATTACCCGAGCCTTATGACCAGCATTCGTCCCTCTGTGCAGGTAAAAAAAAAATGGAAACTGAACCTCAAACTGAACATCTGGTTAGAGACGTGTTTTTAATGAATTTCCCTGATTTACAGCCTTGAAGACCTAAACAATAGTAGGAAAAAGGTCACAAACGTTTCCTGTGTTGCGAGTTAGATCCGTTCATTACCACGATTCCCACGGTGCTCCCTGACTCATACCCTCACTCTGGTCTCACCCTGGCATCTCTCTTACCCGTCTCTGTCTTCCTCCTTTTAGATAGAAGAGACAGAGAGAGTGAAAGACGGTGCAGACGGCCGCAGGTTTGCGTGTGTCGGTGTGCGTGACTATGCCGTTGTTGCTGCTCTTCATGCTCTGCACTTGCTCTGGTGCTCTCGGCGATCCTCAGCCGCTGCTAAACTACAGCTCCCTGACTCTGCCTGATCTCCACGTCCCCTACTTCCTGCACAGCAACGCGCACGTGGCCAGGGTTTGCCGAGACGACCCGCTCTGCCCTTTTAAAGTAAGGAATTCTGTCTCTTCTTTTTTTGTGTTTTTTTTCTTTTTCTTTCTTTTAACTCTTTTGCGTTCAGTAATAAGCGTGTGTTACAAAATGCGTTTGATTATAAAGATGAATGCGGTAAAAAATTATACAAATTTCCTTTTAACTTTTCTTTAGCTCCATGCTAAACATTTTAATGTAAGAGCAATTTCATTTCAAATGATCATGATGTCAATATTAGATCATCTTACAGTCCTGACCTGATGGCCATTTTAAGCTCCTGCTTTGTGTACGCACGCTGTGACGATGAAAGTTTCTGAACCCCCTAATATTTCATCCTTCTTGTTTAAAGGTCCTGTATTTTTACTCCCTTAAAGTGTATGCGTGTTAATGAAATATAGATTTTTCATATCACCAGTCTCCCTTTAATGCACACCACGCCCCTCCAGAAAACATTATTGCTGATGAACAAGCAGAGGGAGGGGCTCTTCTTATATGAGGTCACATTAGGGGAGCGGAAATCTAATCGACTTCTTTAAGGAACTTTTTTTTTGCCTTCTCACTTGTTATACATCCGAATTCCAAGAAATGACTAAAAAGTGATTTTTGCATAATAGGTCACCTTTAAATGACCTCTGAAATATGAATGTAGAGAAATATGAGAATTTATGAAACAGTGAACTCCTCTACCAAAAATACTCTCTTGGGCAGTTCATACTTCACTCGAGTAACGTCACTCATAAAGTTTATCGAAACTGTTTCTGCCTCCTATTTCCCTTTCTCTTTGTAATCGTGTGTGTTTTCTCTGTGCTGTTTATAGGATGCTCTGTCTCAGAGTCTGTCATGCTGGGGTTACGAGAAGAGCTGTTCTCCCGAGCACAGGTTCAGCTTCCCGATCTGCTCCAGCGTGGACTCGGCATGGTGAGAGAAACCTGCTGGTTTTTGTCTTTGTCTTCGAGTCAGTCATGTTTCCTGAGGGTTCCCAGTGTAATGCATGATCATTTAATATGTATTACACCAGGGTTGGCTCTTATATTTGACCCATAGTTAAGCCTTAAATCACTGATTCCTGTATGTTTGTGTGTGTGTGTGTGTGTGTGTATGTAGGGCTCGCTCAGTGCAGGCGGCTCAGGAAATCTTCTGGAAGCAGGCCGACTTCGGCTACGTTAAAGAACGTCTGAGCGAGATGAAGACTCTCTGCGAGCCTTCAGCTCCCGTAAACAGATTTCCTCTCATTCTCAGTTCTGCAGTCTCGTGGTTTCCTTTGTCTTTGACGCTGTATGAACAGTAGACGGTTGACTGGAATGTGTTGTGGTCTTGGCTTTTCTTCCTGTCTCAGGGGGAATCCTCTCTGAAGTGCACAAGCCACCTGCGCTACTGCAGAGCCACTAACCTTTATCTGGACCTCCGGAAGCCACGCAGGGGTCACGAGAGGTGTGAAAAACACTCATAACAACAATACATGAATGATCTGGTGGATACACCATACATTCAAAACAGCTCTTGGGTATTACGTGTATTTATGCAGGGTTGGGAGCAGCCGAAAGTACAACAACATGCTGTCAGGGTGTGTTTTAATTATAAAAAAGTTGACTTTATTGAGACTGAGTTACTGAGATTAACACAGACCACACCTCTTTTAGGGGAGTAAGATATACAAGGCACGCCCCTTTGCAAAGACTAGCACCTTTTTCATTAAACTTAAGACAGAGGCCAGGACTCCTTTAGGGGACAAAGAGCTAAACCACACCTCCTTTACTGAGACCACAACAGGCCACACCTCCTTTACTGAGACCACAACAGGCCACACCTCCTTTACTGAGACCACAACAGGCCACACCTCCTTTACTGAGACCACAACAGGCCACACCTCCTTTACTGAGACCACAACAGGCCACACCTCCTTTACTGAGACCACAACAGGCCACACCTCCTTTACTGAGACCACAACAGGCCACACCTCCTTTACTGAGACCACAACAGGCCACACCTCCTTTACTGAGACCACAACAGGCCACACCTCTTTTACTGAGACAGACCACACCTCTTTTACTGAGACAGGCCACACCTCTTTTACTGAGACAGGCCACACCACCTTTTACTGAGACAGGCCACACCTCTTTTACTGAGACAGGCCACACCTCTTTTACTGAGACAGGCCACACCTCTTTTACTGAGACAGGCTACACCACCTTTTACTGAGACAGGCCACACCTCTTTTACTGAGACAGGCCACACCTCTTTTACTGAGACAGGCCACACCTCTTTTACTGAGACAGGCCACACCTCTTTTACTGAGACCACAACAGGCCACACCTCCTTCACTGAGACAGGCCACACCTCTTTTACTGAGACTGGCCACACCTCTTTTACTGAGACTGGCCACACCTCTTTTACTGAGACTGGCCACACCTCCTTTACTGATACAGGCCACACCTTCTTTACTGAAACTGACACAGGCCACACCTCCTTTACTGAAACTGACACAGGCCACACCTCCTTTACTGAGACTGACACAGGCCACACCTCCTTTACTGAGATTGACGCAGGCCACACCTCCTTTACTGAGACTGACACAGGCCACACCTCCACTGACTCCAAAATCGATTTTCCTACAGGTGGTGTGCTCTAAACTATAAACATGTTGGCCATTCAGCATAGTGTCTTGTGTGTTCTTTTCTAAGTTTGTTTAGAATTGTAATAAAAGAAAAAATATATATATAAAATCAGAAAATATATAAAACCGTGATACTAACAGAATCGCAATGCAAATCGAATCTGAACCTGGGTATCGTGATATCGTATCGAGTCGTCTCTGGAGATTCCCATCCTTAATAAATGTGGTATGTATAAAGATCTCTCTCTCTTGGTCTCTCTCTCGCTGCAGGTATAATGAGGAGTTTGTGCAGAAAGGGGAGGTCGGAGGTCGTTGCAGACTGAACAGTGGGGCGTTAGATGCAGAAGGACAGCACAAGAGCCCCCTGCAGTCCTGGTTAGTGTGACTTCATCCAAAATGAAATTATTACTCAGATGACTGTGCGAGCTGTGAGACCTGGATTAGTCCATATTAAATTAGTGGCATTAGTTCTACCATTCAGGTAATAAGGTAAAGGTGGATAAATAAAGATCACAACATGTAATTCAAATACAGTACGTGCACATATCATATAAGAGAGATTTAAATATTAAATGGGTGAGAAGATTATGTATATAATGACCTATGTAAATTAAAGGACCTACCTTTGACTTGGCTGTCTCGTACCTACTTTCACCAGGTTCGCCGAGCTGCAGACGTACACCGAGCTCGACTTTCATCCAGTAGACGACAGGCACTGTGACGTCATCGTCGAGAGACCCACAGTCTTCATGAAGCTGGATGCAGGTGGGACTCGATGTTGAAACATTCCCAGAAACTTTTTTTTTTTTTTTGAGAGAGAGAGATAATAACATACCGTTCCTGCCATAACCGTAGTGTACGTCTGATTACTGTTTACAAAATGTGAACATAAGGTTCATAAATATAATTTACGAATTGATATTTGCGAATTCAGTTAACAGGCTTAGATTTTTGAACATTATGTTATAGAGTTCAGTTTGTCTCTGACCTTTAACCTTTAGTTCTTTTTGTTTCGACTTTTCAGGCGTGAACATGTACCATCACTTCTGCGACTTTGTCAACCTGTACATCTCTCAGCACATCAACAACTCGTTCAGCAGAGACATCAACATCGTCATGTGGGACACGGTATCGTACACGCACATACACACACTCTTTTACGCCCCTTAGTCTTGCATTTTTTTATTAGTTACCTCAATTGAAATACTCAAAAATGACACTGAAAAATGGCTGAAGAAAAAGAATTTGTTGGTTCTCAATGGGATTAAGGTCTAGGGAGTTTCCATG
This sequence comes from Channallabes apus, assembly GCA_030522415.1. NCBI lineage: Eukaryota > Metazoa > Chordata > Actinopteri > Siluriformes > Clariidae > Channallabes > Channallabes apus. The sequence goes on from CM060123.1 coordinate 4,958,726, forward strand.
TACCCCAAATTTCCATGTTTTGTTCCCCTGAGCCACTTAGTTATCACTTTTGCCTTAAGGTGCTCCATCATGCTGGAAAAGGCATTGTTCGTACCATCAGTCCTGTGTCATGCCAACAGCAAAGCATCCTGAGGCCATTCATCATCTTACAAAAAAATTTTTAAATCTAAAAACATATATATATATTTGCGTCATTCTCAAAACTTTTGGCCCCGGCTGTAGACTGTACCTACACTGTAGTAATAAAGTTATGATAACGTTTAAGAATCTTTAGATTCCCGTCATTGACAGCGGTTCTTAAATACAATTATTTGGTCTTTGGATACAATACATGCTAAATATTTATTTTTCTAATTTATCTATCGTTATACTTCGTATTATTTTTACTTGAGTAGGAAAAGATATTTCGTTCTAAGCTTCACGCTGAACCCTCTCCTCGCCTAGAGCCTCTGTAGGGGCCGAGAGGAAACTGAGTGTGAAGCTCTGTGATTTATAGACAAATCTTATCCTGGCTTCATTTTTTAAAATGATTTTCCCTGTTCTGACAGATAATCAGGTGGAAAGGGTTTCCTTCCTTAGAAAAACAATGTTACTAAACTGATACCTCTCTAAGGAGGGGCAGAATATTAAAGGAAAATTTTTTTTTTGCAATTTGCTCAGTCTGATTTAGAAATTAAGCAGAAGTTTTAAGAACTGTATTTGTAACTGATAAGTCACTGCAAATATGTATACTACATTGCATAATTAAAAAAAAAATCCAGTCATGTGTAAAAGTTAATACTCCCTCTTAGGGCTGGGCGATATGGCTGAAAACTGTATCACAATATCAGTGTTTCATATCAGTCGATATCGATAATTATTGATATTTTTTATAACACATTTAAAATAAGGGCCAGTAGAAGAATATATTATATTTAAACATTTTTATTTTAAACTTAACCTTCCTATGATCATAGTCCCATCAGTTATTAAGACAGAAATGTCAACAACCATGGGAAAATAATTAAAATGTAAACATAAGTCTAAAGTCACAATGAACACTTAACAATTAATAAGAAAAATGTAAGAAATGCTTAATAAAGTGTAATAAAATAGTGAAATGCGTTTATTATACCAGATGAAAACTACAACAAACCTTTAGAGAAAACTACAACAAAAATATATTGTAATATATTTGAGTTTGATGTTAATTCACTGGCGGGCCACCAGGGGGCAATACCGCGCTGTATACTATATGTGTCGTGTGCACTGAATGCAGTAAAAGAAGAATACCGTTTTCCTCTGGTTGTCTCACACAAAAAGCTAGTAATATTATAGATGTTAGTTGTGCATATTGATGCAAACATAACAATTGTCATACCAAAGAATAAACTACCCGCCAATGTGGCTAGTGAGACTAAAGTTATTACCCGCCACAGCCGAATTTTACCTGCATTTGGCGGGTGGGCCGGTGCAAATGTCAACACCATCTTGTCTCTGTTTATGCTTCCTGAATCGCGATCGTACTACTTCCGGGTCCTAGAGCCGGTCGCGGAGCGAGTGCGCATGACAGCAATCAAACTAGCTTCGCGACCAGCGTTTTCTTCCGATAGAGAATAAAAAATATCGAACGTTCTATCGAACACATTTTTTTATTGATATCGATCACGTGTCTATCGCGAAACATATCGTTATCGTTTTATCGCCCAGGCCTACTCCCTCTTTATTATTATTATTATTTAAAAAAAAAAAATAAATAAAAATTTCCCCGATTTTCTCCCTAATTTAGTCGCATCCAATTCCTCCCCGTCACTAGGGGGCTCCCACATTAAGCTACCACTACCACTCAGTCAGGAGGACCGAAGACTATCACGTGCCGAATCACGTGACGGCAGCCGACCGCATCTTTTCGAACTGCTCGCTCACGCACCGTTGGGGATGGAGGAACATACTCGGAGGACAGCGCTATCCACTCCTTCCGCTTGCGTGAGCTCACAGACGCCCCTGACTGACTGTAGAGCCATGATTAATGTGGGAGCACTAAGGACCTCTGATCCTTCCCCTCTGAGAGAGCTCGGCCAATCAACCTCCGGCTGTGAGAGGTTACTGAGCTGGGCCTCGAACTGCAGAACTTTCAATCAGTAACTCAGTGCCGTAGCCTAATACTAAGCACCCCATGATTTACAGTAATTGCTTGTAGATCCATCAATAGGATCAATAACCTGAAGCAATCGTGACTTTATCAGCCTCTCACATCGTTTTGGTCCATTTTTCTTTAAAACATTGCTTCAGGTCTATGAGATTTTTTGGGGCATTCCCTTGTGCACAGCTAGGTCCCGCCACAGCATTTCAATTGGGTAGACGTCTGGACTTTGACTAGACCATTCCAAAACATTGATTTGTTGATTTTTCAGACTGAAACTTTGAGAGACTCTTTTGAAATCCTGTGGAAGCAGTAAGGGGGTACTTGCCCGCTTATTTATTTATTTATTTATTTTGTTCCTTTATTTTTATGAAATAAATAATGGCAAGGTGAAAATGTTATATGTTGTTCGTCTACGGTTGCATTTGCATAATACTGAGTCGCTCTACCAACAGATTTTTTTTTTAAATATTGTTTTTATACAAAAAAAACCTTTTACACATGACTGTACATGTATTGTTTGTTTTCATTTTGTTCTTAGAGTTTTTATGGTTATGGAGACCTGTTCAGCGAAACCTGGCACGCGTTCTCCGATTACGAAGTCATACACCTGAAAACCTACGACACGAAACGGGTAAGATCCTTCAAACTAAATCACGGTCCATGATCATCAGTGGTGTAACTTTACATGTGTTCGCATACGTACCATTCGGTTCGGTGCACGTTGTGATTTTTAACCAGTGCTGCTCAGTTCATCATGAAGGAACAGGCAGCATGTCACTGAGGACTCAGAATGTCTTGTGGCTCAAGATTGAAGTATAACGAATTTGAACAGGTTTGAAAATCAGACATTCCACCCTGCAGGAGCCTCATTACAGATAGATCCCGCTGGACACCAGGTCCACCCTCCGTCACCATGAGAAATCAGAAAAACATTCTCCTGATTAGTTGCCTGGAATGACAGGTTATGCGTGACAGTAGATGATGTAAAGTTCTTGTGACCTTCTCTGGGAAAAGTTGGTTTTCTACTGAAATACCTGAGCAACCTGTCTGTCTGATTGACCTCCCGAATATTTAGTTCTACCTAAAAGAAATAAAAGTGTAAGGTATATTACCATATTATCTTTATTATATTTTGTTGGAAAATGCTTGATTATTTAAAAAAAAAATACTGTCATGTGATTCAACTTAAATCAGGACTTGTGATGAAGTTTCTGAATGAAGGTTTAAAAGCGATTGACATTTACAGAAGACTTCAAGCACAGTCCGATGATGAGACTCTTAGCCGCAGGAGGTTTAGAAGAAGTCTACGAGTCTGCAGTCGTTCCTGTGAACATTCACGAATATTCAGTGAGCACGTGTTTGATCGCTAATTCGCAAGAGTGGGAAATAAAATTTTGTGACGTTTTTCACCCCTCTGTACTTAAAATGTATTGAAAATGTCCTTGACTTTTTTTTTTTTTTTTAAACTTATGTTATACCCCTAATAATCATAGATGATGTAAATATGGTAAGTCTTATCTACTTGTAACCTGTGGAGTGTAAGATGCAATCTTCTGAATTCCTGCTGCTTAGAAGGAAAACTGAAATCAGTGCACATGTTTTTTTAACTGTTTAAATTAGAACATCACCTAGAGGGTCAATAAATGTCCATTCATCCATCTGTCTGTCTTTTCACTGATCCCTTCATCTACTGTCAGCTCCAGTTATCCAATAAAACCCATGTCCTTTTGAGAACCAACCTGTCCATCCATCCATCCCTACTCCCACAGCCTGTCCATCCATCCATTCAACCATCCCTCCTCCCACAGCCCCTTCATCCATCCTCCCTCCCACAGCCTTTCCATCCAGCCATCCGTCCATCCATCCATCCATCCATCCATCCATCTGTCGTCCCACAGCCTTTCCATCCATCCATACATACATCCAGAGATACATCCATCAATTCCCCCACAGCCTCTCCATCCATCTATCAATCCATCCATCCATCCATTGTCCCACAGCCTCACTATCCATACATACATCCAGAGATACATCCATCAATTCCCCAACAGCCTCTCCATCCATCCATCCATCCATCCATCCATTGTCCCACAGCCTCACTATCCATACATACATCCAGAGATGCATCCATCAATTCCCCAACAGCCTCTCCATCCATCCATCCATCCATCTATCGTCCCACAGCCTCTCCATCCATCCAAGCATTCATCCATCCATCCATCGTTCCACAGCCTCTCCATCCATCCATCGTTCCACAGCCTCTCCATCCATCCATACATCCAGCGATACATCCATCAATTCCCCCACAGCCTCTCCATCCATACATCCATCCATCCATCGTCCCACAGCCTCTCCATCCATACATCCATCCAGAGATACATCCATCAATTCCCCCACAGGCTCTCCATCCATCCATCCATCCATCCATCCATCTATCGTCCCACAGCCTCTCCATCCATCCATCCATCCATCCATCTATTGTCCCACAGCCTCTCCATCCATCCATCCATCCATCGTTCCACAGCCTCTCCATCCATACATACATCCAGCGATACATCCATCAATTCCCCCACAGCCTCTCCATCCATCCATCCATCCATCCATCCATCCATCGTCCCACAGCCTCTCCATCCATACATACATCCAGCGATACATCCATCAATTCCCCCACAGCCTCTCCATCCATCCATCCATCCATCCATCCATCCATCTATCGTCCCACAGCCTCTCCATCCATACATCCATCCAGAGATACATCCATCAATTCCCCCACAGCCTCTCCATCCATCCATCCATCCATCTATCGTCCCACAGCCTCTCCATCCATCCATCCATCCATCCATCCATCCATCCATCCATCGTTCCACAGCCTCTCCATCCATACATCCATCCAGAGATACATCCATCAATTCCCCCACAGCCTCTCCATCCATCCATCCATCCATCTATCGTCCCACAGCCTCTCCATCCATCCATCCATCCATCCATCCATCCATCCATCGTTCCACAGCCTCTCCATCCATACATCCATCCAGAGATACATCCATCAATTCCCCCACAGCCTCTCCATCCATCCATCCATCCATCTATCGTCTCACAGCCTCTCCATCCATCCACCCATCTGTCCATCCATCCTCTCTATTTATCCATTTATCCATCATTCATCCACCTATGTTTATAGGTTTAACAGCTTTACTGTCTGAGATTATTTCTGTTTAACAAAGCACTCGTTTCATATTGACAGATCTGAGAGTGAGAAGTTTTGCATAGATTATGTTTTTTGATTTCTTTTAGGTCCGCGGCAATAATAATGATTATGATGAATAATTTCTCTCACCTCTTGCTCATCAATCAGGAAATAAAACATAAGAAACGCAGGATGTTTGAACTTGGCCGTGTGTGTCACTAAAACATGATGTTTTTAATGTCTGTTTTTCATCACAGGTGTGCTTCAGGGATGCGTCTTTCTCGCTGCTACCGCGGATGAGATACGGCCTCTTCTACAACACACCCCTGGTGAGAAGCCGTTACACATGCTTAAAGGAAGAAATCTCATCTCATCTGTGTGGATTGACATCACACACCCTGGAACGTCTGAATCACAAATCACGAGAATTGTGTTTGTTTTATATGTATTAAAGTCATGGCTTTGAGATTTGCTCTGCTTCACTCTCATCTGTGTGTGCTCTACATGCACACAGCTGTTTGTTGATGTATAGGTTTTTTGGGCCTTTAAGCATGAAGTGTTTGCCATTACCTTGCGCACGTGAAGTGTCCCGATGCTTCTGTCTCTACTGGGGGCGGGGGAAAGGGTTTTATATTCATGGCCATGAGCATCTGAGTTGAATCTACAACTGATTTAGAGGTAATGTGTTTGAAACATGAGTGTAGGCGCAGAAGATTGAAGTGTGTGTGTGTGATTGACAGATCTCAAACTGCCACAGTGAGGGGATGTTCAGAGCATTTTCTCAGCATGTCCTTCATCGACTCAACATCCCACAGGAGGGACCCCAGGTAACACACACACACACACACACATACACAGAATGCAATAAAGGGAATTAAGGATCTATCCACCAAATATCAAACTTCCATCTGTCTATTGGTCAACTCAAACTTCCATCAACTCATCTATCCATCCATCCAGTCATAGGATAGGTTCAAGCTTAGGTTCAAGCCATAGGTTCAAGCTTTTCTCCGTCCATCCATCCATCCATTGACTGAATCAAACTTTCATCCATCCACTGACTCAGGCTTTCATCCAATTTTCCATACATTCATCCACCCTTCCAGCTTTCATCCATCCTTCCACTGGTTGAATCAAGGCTTCCACCCATCCATCCACACACCCATCCACCCATGTATCAATTGGTCAACTCAGGCTTTCATTCATCTATCTAGCATCAACCATCCACTGGTCAACTCAAACTTCAATCAATCCATTGACCCTACCATTCATCCATTGTCTGAATCAAACTTGGATCCATGTGATCATCCATCCATCCATCGGTCATCTCAATCTTCCATCCATCCCTCCATCATCCATCCTTCCATTGTCAACTTACGCTTCTATCCATCCATCCATCCATTGCTTGATTTAAGCTTCCAACCATTTTCCATCCATCTTTCTATCCAGTCATCCATCCATCCATTCATTGTCAACTCACTCTTCCATCCACGCTTTAAAAAAAAATTTATTTACTTTTAGTTTGATTTTTCTCAGATTTTCTCCCTAATCTAGTCGTGTCCAAGGCTACTCCTACCCCTCAGTCGGGAGGACCGAAGACTATCACATGTTTCCTCCGAATCATGTGACGCAAGCCGACTGTATCTTTTCATTGGGTACGGTTTAACAAACTCGGAGGACAGCGCTATCTGCTCCTTTGCTTGCGTGAGCTCACAGACGCCCCTGATTGGCTATAGAGCTGTAATTAATGTGAGAACATCAAGTACCTCTCATCCCTCCCCTCTGAGAGAACTCGTCCAATCAACTCTTGCTAGGCCTCTGGCTGCGAGAGGTTACAGCATCACCTGGGAATCAAACTCGTGATCTCTGGATGATGGAGTGAGCACTTTACCACTGAGCCACTTGGAGGCCCTCCATCCACTCTTTGATCCATGCTTTCAACCAACCAGCTTTTATGTATCCATCCATTGGTTGACTCAAGCTTCTGTTCATCTTTCCATCCATCCATCCATCAATCCATTATTCATCCATCAACTGATCAACTCAATCTTTCATCCCACTTCCTTCCATCCATCCATCCATCCATCCATCCATTCAATGATCAACTCAAGTTTCAATCAGTCCATTTACTCATCCATTCATTCATTGTCTGACTTATCTACCTGTCTCGCCATCCATCCAACCATCGATTAAACTTGAGTTTGCATCCTGATATTCATCCATTTCATCTTCCTGTAGTTCATCAATAACTCTATCCATCCATCCATCCATTAATTGACTGAAGCTTCCAACCATATATTCGTACATCCCTCCCTACATCATTCCATCCATCTGCCCTAGCTTCTATCCATCTTGTACAATGGTCTTTATGTCAGAGTGGACAATATTCAGTATGGAGCATCCTGTGACCCTCCTCCATGACACGTCAAAAGAATTGATAATCACATAAATTAAACTTTTAGGCAAAAAATATCTCACAGCTTCACATCAATTCAAGTGTGCTGCCACATAATAGCCACCAGAGGTCAGTGCTGGACAACAAAACTCGCCTGGTGTTAGATCTTCAGAGTGGGCCGCATTGTTCCCAGATTGAGATAAGAGAGAACTTCAATAAACATGGAGTCAATCATGATGGATTACTAGGATCATGTTACGTTCCTGATTATTATATTTCTATCCGGAACAATTTGGGTGTTTAGAAACCACGAGCATAAAATAAAGGGTAATTAAATATTGCAAAGAAGAAAAAATATTTTGATCGATGGTGTCGAGTCGTTGAATAACTGTGTGGACAAAAGGGTCATTTGAGGTTCAGTAAAAAAAACGCCGTGTTACGTTGCAGGAGGACCGAATCCGGGTCACACTGCTGGCCAGGAGCACGGCGTATCGCAGGATATTAAACCAGCAAGAGGTGAGAGAAAGAGCACGCACACACACACACACACACACACACACACACGCCGTATCTCGATCTGTCTCGCTCTCATTGATTTATCACTCCAGTTCCTTAACTGTGCATTTAAACTCTTATTTGCAGTTGGCTCTTGGAATAAATCCCTGATTTACTTTGGCTTCTGTCCATAAGACAGTCAGTTCTCATTAATCACCTCCTGATCTGTTTGCATGTGTGTGTGTGTGTGTGTGTGTGTGTGTGTGTAGCTCATAAATGCCCTGAAGACTGTGGCTTTATTTGAGGTCAAGCTGGTGGATTACAAGTACAAGTGAGTGACAGAGTCATCCTGCTTCTCATCTCCACCTTGACTCTGACTGACAGACAGCTGATTGATTGCACGTCTTTTTGGGTATTTCTCCGTGTGTGTGTGTGTGTGTGTGTGTGTGTTGCAGAGATATGCCATTCCTGGAGCAGATCAGGGTGACCCATAACTCGGATATCTTTATTGGGATGCACGGGGCTGGCCTCACACACCTGCTCTTCCTCCCGGACTGGGCCGTCATCTTCGAGCTGTAGGACACGAGTCACACACAACTTCTGCTGATATTTTATTTTTATTTATTGCTATGTATTTATTATATTTGACATTTCTCTGGTAAAAACGTAGAGACATACTGGTGGAAAACCAGTAAAGCTTAAATAGAGTGCTGGAAACGGTTACGTAGTGTACTGACATCGCTTACATGGCTATGTGACTCGCGTTTAAATCTAGCGCCACCTATGTTTGGGTTTGAAGTTGTGCCGTTTGTGTCTCGCAGCTATAACTGTCAGGACGAAAGCTGCTACCGTGATCTGGCTCGGCTCCGGGGCGTTCACTACCTGACCTGGCAGAAAGCAGACAAAGTGTTCCCTGAGGATAAGGTACAGTGATGCAGAGCCTCAGAATCCCCACAGACACTCCTACACACACACACACACACACACACACACACACACACACACACACACACACACACACACACACATTCCCCTGAGATTTACAGTATTACGGCAGCTTTATAGCTATTGATCTTGTACCGAAGTTGTCAGGTTGTTAGAGGGTCTCTCTCTCTCTCTCTCTCTCACACACACACACACACACACACACACACACGCGCGCAAACATGTACATGCACACGGCATTGTTCTTGCTGTCTCCTAAATTTTCATTGAGTTTCATAAAAAAAAAAAAAAAAAAACCCTGATGGCAGCAATACACAAAATCATGAATATGTCGTTATATATTATATATAAAATTGATGATTATAAATTATTTAAAAAAAAGAAATGATCATTATTCATATGCATAGGTTTAGAATTTGCAACAAAAATATATTTGAGCATTTTTTTTGTTTCTACAAAACAATTAAACTGAAAAGGGGGAAAAAATACTTTTTTTTTTTTTATAGTAATAATTTCATAGTTAATAATTATATATTAAACAAACATTGTCATAAAATTATATAAGAGCGTAAATTAATTATTTCTTTTTGACAGAAACAAATTAATTTTTTTTTTTTTTTAAAGCTGTGTGTGTGTGTGTGTGTGTGTGTGTGTGTGCGTTTTTCAGGGACACCACCCTACACTCGGAGCTCACCCGAAATTCACCAACTACACCTTCGACCGTGAGGAGTTCATGCGCTTGGTCATGCTGGCTGCAGATCACGTGAGGAGACACCGGGCGTGGCGTTCCACACGGGGACGAGATGAGCTTTAGCGTTGTAGCAACACGTACGCGAAAATCTCGGAAGGTGCTCAAACACTGTTACAAAAAATTTCCGAATGCTGATCCTGGATCAGGTTTCACTTTTAACTAATAATGATATGGAGTCTAGAACTGATCCCAGATCAGCATATGTAAAAAAACCTATATGATGGAGTTACAGACAGGGTCAGGGGACACGCACTGATGAGTGTCTATTTGATTTCTCTGATGTAACGACTCTCATATGAAATATTAAGCATCAATAGAGACGGGGGAATCTCTAGGGGCCTGATGATACGATATTATCACGCACGATACCCAGATACCGATCCGATTTGTATTGCGATTTTGTAAGTATCACGATTTTGTTACAATTCTAACCAAACTTAGTAAATAATTCGCTCCTGTGCTGCCTGCCAGTGTGTATAAATGAAAAATTATATTACAAAATGGCAGTGTACATAAATTACATGAATACATGAGTGAATACAATAGAATCGTGATACATTATTAAATAGTTTTTTCCCCGTCTATAATCAATATAAGGTCAAGATCATAATTTATAGACTACTTTCAAATTCTTTGTATTAGTTTGTTGCTGTAAACAAATCATCAGTGGCCAGTGTTACAAAATCATGAATGTCATTCTGTATAATATAATATAATATAATATAATATAATATAATATAATATAATATAAAAGAACTAATCTTATTATAATATACTAAATTATATATTTTTGTCCAGTGTATATATATATACTATGATTAGTGTAGTATAATATATAATATCTGATGATATAATACTGTAGATGTCCAGTTTTTGCGAACTCTCTCAGAATTTATTTATTTTTAATCTTCACTTTTTTGTCATTTTGTTATTTTTGTAAGCTGTCTTGAAGATTCGAGCTCTCCTGTATCAACTCTACAGCATCATGTTTTATAATTGTCATGGCAGAGATATGTGTGTTTATGTGTTTGTGTATTTGGTGTTCTTTTTGCTCTTGAGAGAAAAATGCACAGCTTTAAAATTCCTGGAAATTACGAGTATTTTAACCGTATAGTATTTAAAAAAGAGAAGAAGAAAAAACACAATGCTGTATTTTGCGCATGGAGTTTACAAATGAGGACATAGAAGAGGAAGCAGTGTGTGTGTGTGTGTGTGTTTGTATTTATTCTGTTATTGTCGTGCTGCTGAGATTTGCATGTGCATGCGTTTGCATCAGTTACACATCAAGCTGAGCGATTTTGTCTACAAGCTGAAATGTTTTATTTTGAACAGACTGAATGTCATTTCTTTGCTTTTACTGTAGCTGTACTGGAGGGGGCGTAGTGGTTTGCATCCCACCTCCAGGGTTGAAGGTTCAATTCCCCCGGGTTTCCTCCGGGTTCTCCGGTTTCCTCCAACGGTTCAAAGACATGCAGATTAGGTGACTAATTGACAGACACTCCCCCCCCCCCAAAAAAAAAAAAAAAACCATTAGAAGTTTCTTTCTAAGAATAAAATTTTGACTTAAAAAAAAAAAAAGCTAATTGATTTTCCAAGAATAGAAACTTGGAAATTCAAGCTTGGAATGACACACAGTGTCTAATGATACCTTTAACAACTTTTTTTTTTTTCAACTCACTTATAAAAATTGTGACTGAAGAACGGTTGACTGAAAATTTTTATGAAAGAAACGTCTTGACACTGGACTTCCATTAAGCAGAAATATCTTGAATATAATCAAATTGAACTTTAAATGTAAATTTAATAGAATTCAAAATTATTCTATTGGCTTAATTCTGAGTAAAAGACTAAATTCCCTGCCAACAGATTAAACTCAGGATGCAAAACCTGGCCTAGAAATGAGTTTAGCGGATTTTTGATGTTAATGATATTTTTAAAATACTTTTTACTCCATTAGATCTTTATTTACAGTGTGAATTATTTGAGTTCAAACCCGTGTGTGTGTGTGTTAATCATCCCTGCACCCTGACCTTGTCGCTGACCTTCAACTCTGGCTTGTTTTGTAGCTTTAGTTAAAGGTGCATGTGGTGTTACTTTTGTTCACTTTCAGAGCTGTGCACCGCGTGTTCACGTACTGAGTGAAAAGACGCACAAGAAAGGTACAAAGACCTACAGCGAGAAGGAAAAGTACAGGACACAATGTAGTGGGGAAAAAAATATTGAAGTCTGATTTTAAAGATTCCTGCTGAGGAGCTTGATCGTGTGCTGCTTGGCGTTTTAAACGCTTCAATTTCCTGTTTTTAAACGTGTCAGTATTTCGCGTTTCTGAAGATTGAATGTAACTTTTTTTTCTTTTTTCAATGAATGTGTACACGAATGTGTCTGAAACTTGAAATGAACGTATTAAAAAAAAAAAAAACGGCTTTCTTTTTTGTGTTTGTCTTTATTTTCTCACCCTGAAAAATGTTTAGAAGAAGCAAATCAATAGTTTTAGAGCAAATCAAGGCAGAAAAGTTTTCTGCTTTGTGTGTGTGTGTGTGATTTTCTAAAATTATTAATTGGACTGCTTCTGCTTGCAATCCCATTCGGCATCGCATTACTTTCTCTGCTCGGTATGAGCTATGAGTGCACCGCAAAGGGCACGAGTCCAGGCCGTGCTGTCACCATCATTAATCTGCGTGACCTTAAAAACACACCGCCATTTTCCCGTCTTTATTCGAGATTGCGTTCTGTGACTCCTGGTGCACTAGATGGCAGTAAAAGACCACGAGTGATCTCTGAGATCAGACAGTTTTATTATTTGTGTGTGTGTGTGTGTGTGTGTGTGTGCTGCAGGAATTGGCAGTTATTCATGCTGCCACAAAATACTGGAACAAAACTATTATAATGCGAGAGCTGCCGATTTATCCTGATCTGACTCGACTTTTAGTTGTGTTCTGGATGCATGTTGTGTATAACGTATTATTTTCAATATAGTAGGTTTGTCCTGTAAAAAAAAAAATTTAAAACAAGACCTGTAAATGCTCGTGATTTCTTCAGATGTTTCTGGAGCTCTTACCCTCAATCAACTTCAATCGTCATAAAAGATGCATGGAAAAGTTTTGTGGCGCAGTGATGAATACCAAACTCAATCCAACATCTCACTGACACACACACACACACACACACCTTTTTCTTTCTTTCCTAGGTATTGGAGTATGTTAAAATAAATTGTTAGTCGGGGTGCCATTATTTTTGACATGCTGACAAATCCATTATACATTTGGACGTTTTGATGATTGTGATATCGACAGGATGATATATTACACTTTGGAAAGTCCAGTTTCGGGTACTTGGCGGACTGTTTCCATCACTTTTATCACTGTACATCAGCTTGGATGTTAAAATCTGTTTTCAAATCATTTTTCTCCCAAAACAAAAAGTGTTTTAATTGACATTAAACATACAGTAAGCCTAATTTTTACTTATGTGTCATCTATTATTAAACCATCATTTTTCATTCATTAGTTTTTGTAAAACAATGAAACAAAGGCTAAACCTTCTCAGAATATTTCCTTTCTTTTTCTCTTTCTCTCTCTCTCTCTCTCTCTCTGTGATAAATGTCCGTCCCGCGTGCTGCCAGGATGACACATGATGATGACACCGCTTTACAATAAAAGCCGCCCCTCGTTTTATTGCTCGAATCAGTCAATAAGTGTACGTCAGTCTTTTTCTTTCCCCTCTTTCCTTCTCCGTGGCCTAAATGATCCGCTCAGCATCATTTCATCCTATCTGCTTTCCTCCGTCTGCGTCTCGATATTAGAAGAAGACTTGACGAGATGATGATTTCTGGCTGATCTGAAGCCTGGCTGGGTTTTCTTTTCATCATCCTTTATGGTTTTCCGTGTTCCTATTTGCGCGGTAATATGCGTTATCCTATATGCGTGTGTTTATCTACGCCTTCGTCTAAATCTCATCTCGTAAAGAGAGGAACGTTTCCGAGGCCTCAACACACGAGCTCGTCTTACAGAGTCACAGCGTGGACAGGAACGTCAGGTTTCCAGAACATAAATCTGGAAATATTGATTTGAGATTGTTTTTATTTAATTGGTTGAAAGAGGTGGCACGGTGGTGTAGTGGTTATCACTGTCGCCTTGCACCTCCAGGGTCCCGGTTCGATTCCCGTCTCTGTGTGCATGGAGTTTGCATGTTCTCCCCGTGCTTGGTGGGTTTCCTCCGGGTACTCCGGTTTCCTCCCACAGTCCAAAGACATGCAGATTAGGCTAATTGGCGTTCCCAAATTGACCATAGTGTGTGAATGTGTGTGTGTGTGCTCTGCGATGGATTGGCACGCTGTCCATGGTGTACCCTGCCTCGTGCCCAGAGTCTCCTGGGATAGGCTCCAGGTCCCCGCGACCCTAAATACACGATAAAGCGGTATAGAAGATGAATGAATGAATGGTTTATCAACACTGCAATGGTTGTCTTCCTCTTAATCTTGATGAGAGCACAGTTTTGTGATGTCATAACAGGGAAAGTGACGTCACAGTCAGTGAGACATACACTTATCCACACTACGGGCTGCTCAATGCAATCGTTTTCTACTCGCCTGATAATGAAGACTGATCAGCCGTGACGCTGTGACTTCTTTCCAACACTACTCCCGGCAACACTGCGGTTCATGTTAATGATTTACTGTAAGCCAAACGCTTCGGAGTGTGGGTTTTTCCTCGTAAAAACAAATTGATTGCACTTGTAATGCAGTCGAGTGGGAACATACAAGTGTATTTGTTATCCTTTATATCCTTCACCCAATAGCCGCCCAATATCCAGCTCAGGTTAGTGATTTTTTTTGTTTTGTTGTTGTTGTGGTGTAGCACACTAAACTAAACCATGGTCATTAAGTCTGGACGGACGGCTGGTTGGTTACAGTGGTGGAAATCACAGCTCACTGTTTTAAAGCTATTCGTTCATTAAATCTCAAAAACCTAGAAGGCCAACACTATTATTGTGCACTTTTTAATTTTCCAGTTCCGCCGGTCCCTGATCTCGAAAGGTCTAAGAACCCCTGTGAAGTTTATTTAACCGCTCAAGAGAAAACCGCTTTTTTGCTTCCAAAAAAAAAAAAAAAAAAACCCTCCCCTTTTATGAAATACTGTGTTCCTGTAATTACGTTGAACTTCTGACTGTGAAGCTGAAAGTGCAAAGTGTTCGGTCTGCTCAGATTTACGCGCAGTTATAATATTACCTTCTCACCCGGAGAGGAAACTAAACCGCGTCTTTAATCTTTGAGCACCGAGCAGAACACGATAGTGGGCTCGTAAGAGGATGTTTAGGAAAGCAGCTCACATACGCAGCTATTAAATCTAATCTACTGTATCAGTCGAGACTCTCTGTCATCAAACGGGGTGGCCTTGGGTATTATGGGACATATGGTAATACGGGACATGCAAATCATCGGCCTTGAATTACAAAGCAGCTCTTAATTGTTCTTTCGGGAAGGACACGCATCGTACAGGACACCATGGAGCTAAGCTCTCTGAGCGAATACGTGCAAGAGTTCACGTGCAAGCAGGACTCGGGGTCCGGCCAGCGACCCCGGTTCGTGTAAGTCGAAAATTGATTGTGAATATTCCATGCGCAGTGTATAAATTCTGCTTTCTTGCATACACACGTACGAACTAGCTGTGTTACTTTTTATGCCATGGATAGTCATTAAGTTGTTTAGTTCTAGTGCTGAAATGACCTTGTATTGTTCTCCAAATATATTAATCAACACTATATCAGGAAAAAAGGTTGCTGTAAATAAATACAGGTTACATCATCATCATTTAAATTAATAACTGCAGACCTGGAAGCAAAATGTACGCACTGATGTCATTACATGCTTATTACGTATACCAAGTGTATATATACACTCACACATTGTTAGTACCAGAATATGTCCTCAAGACACCACTTAAACACACACTATTATAATTCGTGATTTTACAGTACCATGCAAAAGTCTAGACCCCCACCTCATTTCTTCATCTTACATTCAGGGTAGCAATGTACTGTAGATTACATTAAAGAAACTGGAACAAATGTTTTACCATGACTGGCTGCAAAGTGCCTAAAGATACAGCAGCAACCTCGTTTCCCCTCTCGTCTGTTCCAACCACTCAGGAACCCTTTTGAACTATTCCTCAAGTCTGCTGTAAAACATACAAGCAAGTCTCGGAAGCAAAACATGAAAAAATGACTACTGTAATAAGTAGTGAAGTTCTTCTCATGGTTTTTCCGCAGGTGAGCTCCTCTTCAAGAACCCTGATCTGGCCTCCCATATTGCAGCGCTATTATTTTCCCCTCACTGAAGATCTTTTTTCTGCCCTTTTTTAAGGCACGCCTAATAAAATATTAACCACAAACAACCTTGCCATGCTCCTTCACTTTTTTTTTTTTACGACTTGTTTTTCCGAGGCCAAAACATGCTGTCCAATTTCACGTTTCATCTGCTACATATTGGTGGGGGAGACGAGGGTGTGTGTGTATATCGGGTGATGATGCGGTGAAAGACGCAAAATATTTAGACAAGAAGTGGAAAGTGCACAAGGTGCAGAGTTACATGTGGACTAAAAGCGTGTGTCGCGTGCCGTTGGAATGGAAACGGGTGTAAAGTATACTGGATGGATTTTTGGGTATCAAGAGAAAACTATGTATTAGTCAGCTTGTCTGAAAATGCACTTTTTACATTTTTTAAAATCAGCACCCATTCCATGATTAGACGTTTTCAGGACTCATTTGATTATCCCCACTCCATCCTGTGTAGTTTTTGGCAGTTTCTCCGAGATAAGATATTTAGATTACATCATTGAGAGATATAGAATTTTTTCGTTCATGCTCTGTGAAATGAAGTAATCTTGTCTAGAAACTTGTCTAAACTGCATTTGGATTAAAGAATGAAATTCTGTTTCAATTAAATATTTTATATTTTTATGTAAACCATGTGTAACGTGTTCTCTTGATTTGATCGACCACTTATTCCATTTATTTCAGCTTATGAAGAAATTTATGGTTAACCCCATAGATAAATATTTAAAATGCTATATAAATATTATTTTCCCGCTGTGGATATTAACATGATTTTGAAAAATTGAAATGAATGACCTGTTTATTGTGGATGTTTATTTCCCTGTCACTTATAAAACTGCGAAACAAAATTAAATACCATTAGGAACAGCCGAAAGACAAAGAAGAAGAAGAAGAAGACTGACTGTAACTGTGATTGTGCAGTGTTTCAATCTCCAGGAGAAGATTAAGCACAAGACTCCAAAGCTTTAATGACTCACATAAAATGATTCTTCTGTTTGCACTGTTGTTATTAAAATTGTAATTACTGTAGATATAAAAACTGCAGCATGCTGGAAAAACTGAATTATTAGACTGATGAAAGATTAGCTGAACACTCTGGATGTTGGCTGATTGTTGTTTATTACATTAGCTTATGGTTCTGAGGTTCTGGGAACAGGTTTTGTTCTTTGCCCGCTCTGGCGTGCAGCAGTGTGTGTGTGGCCTAGTGTGTGATTGGGGACATGGTCCGGATTAAACAAATCAAAGTCTGAAATTTAAAACTGATACCGGTCGTCCTCCCATCTTATCATCCTCCTCCTCCTGCTTCATCTCATCCTTTTCAGTCTTCTCCTCATCATCATCCTCATCAACATTCACTCAATCATCATCCTCTTGTCATCTTCCTTCTCCTCATCATCATTCTTCCTCTTGTCATCTTCCTCCATCTCTTCATCCGGGACATAACTTTACACAAAATTGATCGATCGAGATCTTTATCGTGCACGATTAAAAACTCCATCATATACCGAGAGAGAGAGAGAGAGAGCGCGCGCACAACGCGCATATCTCATTATGACAAATGATGACAGAATGTCTGACCCCCGGGTTTTTCTTTCCCTCTTTCTTGCTTTCTTTCCCCCAAACACTCGAAAGCTATGACATCACTAATCGCGGCGAGCTAAAAAAAAAAACCCATCGTGTAGGAGGAGGAGGAGGAGGGGAGGTTGCGGGGTGTAGAGAGAGCGAGCGCGAGAGAGAAGTGAGCGAGCGCGAGCGCGGCGCACGTGCGCGGAGCGGCGGAGTTGGCAAAATTCAAATCGATCGCGAGGACGCAGCGCAGCTCACCAACGGACCGCGTCGCTCGCGCGTCCCACACCGCACGAGGCGCACCGTTAGGGCTCACGGACGCGGCCGGAGTCGTTTTTTTTTAAATTAACTAATTTCCTTTATTTTAACTCATAATCACTTTAAAACATCCTCTACGGATTTAATGTTCTCGCTTCTGACAGTTTTTTTTCGGTAAACGGAGACATTCTTTTTTTTTAATTTCATAACGGCACCCTGGTTATCCTGATTTCTTTTTGGAAAAATAGGAACATAAAAAAACTGTTTTAAAACAAACCACTGCTTCTTTAACCCCCATTCTCGCTCGCGGTTTTGGCCGTGATGGACCGGCGGCCCCCGCAGCAGTTAATCCGGAGCGACGGCGAGAGTGCGCGAGCTCACCGGAAACGATCGAGGATGTACCTGCTCCACTAGATAAAACGGTAAGTCTGGTAATTTGTATTTATTTATTTATTTATTTATTTATTTCAAAAATAGTATTTCAAATCCAGTGTAAAATGTGTTTATTTACAGTGTTTATTTCGTGTTTAATCGCATCGGAAATCATACGGAAACTTAATTCAAGGATGAAGCTCTGGGTTTTTCCTGATGTGCCTTACATTTAAAAGCGCGAGGACACCAACCAGCTGCACGAGCTCTAGTCCAGGACGCACGCGCCGCGCCGCACTCGCGAGCGAGCTTTACACCGTAGAGCCCTCGTGTGCTCATGTATTATTTTTTGTTGCGCTTTTATCCACCTCTCGCTCTCGCGCGCGCTGCGCTTCTCCTCCTGTTACCTCTTCCCGCGCGCGCCGTGTTAAAGCCAAGGCGGTGACCAGTGGCCTCGCGCGCGCACGACCCAGCGATGATGATGATGATGATGCGCGCGCTCTTTTACTGTTAAAATAGTTGAAGTATATAAAACAAATTAAGTTTATAAACATGATCGGATGTTTAGTTTAATATCGAGTGCAAATATATATTTAGGGTGGTTAAGACTTGTTAAGAATGTTATTGCGTATTATTTTGACGCGCTCGTGCGGTGCCAATTTACAGATAAATGTGATGAAGTTACTTAAATACATAGGACGATTGGAACATGTTTAATGAGGACACACACACACACACACAATGTAAGTATAATTGTGTATGTTAGTATCACACACACACACACACACACACACACACACTCATTTGCTCCCTTGTGGCCTCTCTATGGGACAGAGCAGACCTCCTGCATGTTAATTGGTGCAGTAATGAGATCATGGTCGTGGCGTGTTGGAGCTGTCTGCGTTGACCAGCGTGCCTCGATCCCTGCCCTCATCTCTTCCCTGTCACTGTGAGTCTCGTGAAAAGTAGGAGCCATTACTTTTGCACATCACGAGAAATGCAGCGTTTGAAGACAGACCCCGATTCTGTCTAAGAATTGTAAAGTGTGACCTGCGGACAGGACGTGGCTCTCTGTGGACAGACAGGGACGCAAGCACAGTCGTGTCTTTCATCGGGGCCTTATGTGTCACGGTGCTGTGCTGTGCCTCGGGTGAGAGCGGCGGAGACGAGAAAAAGGGGGAAAGATTGAGCTCAGTTTTTTTTTCATCTGGAGGATCAGCGTCCCCTTTTCAGATTCCTTTCAGTCTGCTGCGTTTCATCTCTGCTCCTCTCTTCTTTTCATTTTAAGTGCGAGCCTGAATTAAAATAGATGGATGGCAGAATATGAGAAGACAGGTCTACAAATAGAGGATGCTTCTTTCAGTATCGTCTCTCTATGCAGTCTCTCCTCTCGTGAGGATAGAGCAGGATCGAGAAGCAAGGCTTGTCGATGGGGATGTGCTGGACTGAAAGAGAGGAAAACAGGTTGGTTGCTGTGGGTTGTTTTCTGACGGAGCGAGGTCTCAGGATGGAACGTGTTCCCCGCAGGCTCTTTGCATTTGAGCTAGCACAGGAGAGCGAGGCAGAGGTTCTGGATCACACAGCAGAGGTTGAAATGCTGTCATCTTCAACTTCTCATCTCATCTTTTTTCATCGCTCTCTCTCCTCTCCTCTCCTCTCCTCTCGCTCCAGTCTCAGGATTAAACCGTCTCTGTTCGATTGCTACAGTACCTTCCTATTTCTCTCTCTCTCTCTCTCTCTCTCTCTGTATGAAGTGGCGCTCTTTCTCTTTTGCAGTTTAATTGATCCTGAACCCAGCTTTGTATCAGAGACAGTCATGAATGCTTTATTCCACCTGGGCCTATACTTTCCTGCCAGTCGCCTGATTGACAGCTCTCGACTCGGTTTTATCTCTCTCTCTCTATCCCCCAAAATGCGTATTGACTGATTTGACTGAAGGATCTGAGAAAAACATGTGAATCACATTATAAGGAGTTGGAGGGAAACCTTGATTAAACAACAAGCACATTATTTATTTAACCCTGGACAAGGGCTGTGCACTTAACACTTTTATAAAAATTTTTTTTTTGTAAAACAAGAATTCAATCTACTGTATTATGTAAAATGATCTTATTAAATAGGTGTTTACTTATTTATTTATTTTGTGTCATATTTATTTTTGTAGAAGCAAATCTGTCATCTAAACAGCTGGATGTAAAGCATGCCGTTTTAAAATTAAGAGCAGAGAGTGAGACTTAACTCTGCAGATGTGCGGGAAAGTGTGAATGACGAAACGTGAGCGTTAAAAATGTAAAAATGTTCTGTGAGTGTGTGTGTACCTAGGTAAAGTGTAGAGTGTAAGATGTTGGGCATAGAGGAGAGTGGTGTAGAGCACATAGGGTAATGCTTTAAGGGGACGGTTGTGCGGATTTGAGCGTGTGTGGATGATGGGGTTTAGAATACAGCGCATAAAATCTCTATCGCCTAGGCTATGGGTGTGTGAAGATTGCAGGTAGTGTGCATTTTAAGATGTAGGATATAAGGCATAGTGTGTATTGTTTATGCTGTAGGCTATAAAGCTGGAATGAGAATCAACTGGGGCCGCCTGATACGATGTTATCATTATACCCAGGTGCCGGTTCAATTTACATTGTGATTCTGTTCGTATCAAGATTTTATAAATATCACGATTCAATATTTTTTTTGTCTGGATTTTGTAATAATTGTGCAAAACAATATTGTAGGATATGCTGTAGTGTGCTGCGTGACAACGTATTAATATTTTCGATTGCACCACCTGTAGGATTATAGAGGAACTGCAGCATTTCACCACCTCAAATGTAAAAAAAAAAAAAGATTACAAAAATACTTTTGGAGTCAGTGTAGTTATACATGAAGTAATACTGCCACACAAAGGAATTGCGATATGTAACTGAATAACGTAGTGTAAAGTCTGTGCTACATACAGTACAGTGTAGTATACACTATAAGCTGTTTCTTGTAGGGATGTCATGTTTCAAATCGAATGGACGTCCTGCACTAAATAAGACAGATGCAGGGTCACTGAGTTTGTCTGTAGAGTTCGCCACAGTCAAGGAGTTCCACTTTTCCTGTCCTACAGAACCAAATCACTGAGCAGTTGAGCGCTCTCCTCGCTGTTGCATGTTAAACTCAGCATGGAATTAATTAACGCATTGTGTCATTTATTAGCAAATCTAGGGTGAATTAGGGTGCAGAGTCGAGGGAATACAAAGTGCACACCACTGAGCCAATGCATGTGGTTTAGGACATATACAGTGCAGGGGATAGTGTATAATATGTTCATAGTGTACTGTCTAGTGTATTGTGTGTATGGGCCAGAGACTAAAGTGTAGTGTATAGTGAAAGTGTGGGTCAGATCATGAAGTGTAGAGTATAGTGTGTGTTTGTTTGTGTGTGTGTGTGTGTCAGAGTATAAAGTGTAATGTATAATGTGTTTAGGCCAGAGTGTAGAGTGTCCAGAGTGTAGTGTTTAGTGTGGGCCAGAGTGTGGAGTGTAGTATTTAGTGTGGGGCAGAGTGTAGTGTGTTGTATATAGTGTGTCTGGACCAGAGTGTAGTGTGTAGTGTGGACCAGAGTGTCGAGTGTAGTGTTTAGTTTGGGCCAGAGTGTAGGGTGTAGTGTGTAGTGTGGACCAGAGTGTAGTGTGTAGTGTGGACCAGAGTGTAGTGTGTAGTGTGGACCAGAGTGTAGTGTTAGTGTGTGCCAGAGTGTAGTGTGTAGTGTGTGCCAGAGTGTAGTGTGTAGTGTGGACCAGAGTGTAGTGGGTAATGTGTGCCAGAGTGTAGTGTGTAATGTGTGCCAGAGTGTAGTGTTAGTGTGTGCCAGAGTGTAGTGTGTAGTGTGGACCAGAGTGTAGTGTGTAGTGTGGACCAGAGTGTAGTGTGTAGTGTGGGACAGACTGTAGTGTGGGCCAGAGTGTAGTGTGTAGTGTAGACCAGAGTGTAGTGTGGACAAGAGTGTAGTGTGTAGTCTAGACCAGAGTGTAGTGTGTAGTGAGTAGTGTGGGCCAGTGTGTAGTGTGGGCCAGAGTGCAGTGTGTAGTGTAGACCAGAGTGTAGTTTGGACCAGAGTGTAGTGTGTAATGTGTGCCAGAGTGTAGTGTTAGTGTGGACCAGAGTGTAGTGTGTAGTGTGGACCAGAGTGTAGTGTGTAATGTGTGCCAGAGTGTAGTGTTAGTGTGGACCAGAGTGTAGTGTGTAGTGTGGACCAGAGTGTGGTGTGTAGTGTGGACCAGAGTGTAGTGTGGACCAGAGTGTAGTGTGTATTGTGGGCCAGAGTGTATTGTGTAGTGTGGACAAGAGTGTAGTGTGTAGAGTGTAGTGTGGACCAGAGTGTAGTGTGTAGTGTGGACCAGAGTGTAGTGTGTAGTGTGGGCCAGAGTGTAGTGTGTTATGTGTAGTGTGGCCCAGAGTGTAGTGTGTAATGTGTAGTGTGGACCAGAATGTAGTGTGTAGTGTGGGCAAGAGTGTAGTGTGTAGAGTGTTGTGTGAACCAGAGTGTAGAGTGTAGTGTGGACCAGAGTGTAGTGTGTAGTGTGGACCAGAGTGTAGTGTGTAGTGTGGACCAGAGTGTAGTGTGTAGTGTGGACCAGAGTGTAGTGTGTAGTGTGGACAAGAGTGTAGTGTGAACCAGAGTGTAGTGTGTAGTGTGGGCCAGTGTGTAATGTGTAGTGTGGGCCAGTGTGTAATGTGTAGTGTGGATCAGAGTGTAGTGTGTAGTGTGGACCAGAGTGTAGTGTGTAGTGTGAACCAGAGTGTAGTGTGTAGTGTGGGCCAGTGTGTAATGTGTAGTGTGGGCCAGTGTGTAATGTGTAGTGTGGACCAGAGTGTAGTGTGTAGTGTGGACCAGAGTGTAGTGTGTAGTGTGGACGAGAGTGTAGTGCATAGTGTATAGTGTGGACCAGCGTGTAGAGTGTAGTGTGTAGTGTGGACCAGAGTGTAGTGTGTAGTGTGGACCAGAGTGTAGTGTGTAGTGTGGACCAGAGTGTAGTGTGTAGTGCGGACCAGAGTGTAGTGTGTAATGTGGACCAGAGTGTATTGTGTAGTGTGGGCCAGAGTGTAGTGTGTCGTGTGGGCCAGAGTGTAGTGTGTAGTGTGGGCCAGAGTGCAGTGTGTAGTGTAGACCAGAGTGTAGTGTGTAGTGTGGACCAGAGTGTAGTGTGTAGTGTGGACCAGAGTGTAGTGTGTAGTGTGGACCAGAGTGTAGTGTGTAATGTGTGCCAGAGTGTAGTGTTAGTGTGGACCAGAGTGTAGTGTGTAGTGTGGACCAGAGTGTGGTGTGTAGTGTGGACCAGAGTGTAGTGTGGACCAGAGTGTAGTGTGTATTGTGGGCCAGAGTGTATTGTGTAGTGTGGACAAGAGTGTAGTGTGTAGAGTGTAGTGTGGACCAGAGTGTAGAGTGTAGTGTGGACCAGAGTGTAGTGTGTAGTGTGGGCCAGAGTGTAGTGTGTTATGTGTAGTGTGGCCCAGAGTGTAGTGTGTAGTGTGGGCAAGAGTGTAGTGTGTAGAGTGTTGTGTGAACCAGAGTGTAGAGTGTAGTGTGTAGTGTGGAACAGCGTGTAGAGTGTAGTGTGTAGTGTGGACCAGAGTGTAGTGTGGAGTGTGGACCAGATTGTAGTGTGTAGTGTGGGCCAGAGTGTAGTGTGTAGTGTGAACCAGAGTGTAGTGTGTAGTGTGGGCCAGTGTGTAATGTGTAGTGTGGGCCAGTGTGTAATGTGTAGTGTGGACCAGAGTGTAGTGTGTAGTGTGGACCAGAGTGTAGTGTGTAGTGTGGGCCAGAGTGTAGTGTGTAGTGTGAACCAGAGTGTAGTGTGTAGTGTGGGCCAGTGTGTAATGTGTAGTGTGGGCCAGTGTGTAATGTGTAGTGTGGACCAGAGTGTAGTGTGTAGTGTGGACCAGCGTGTAGTGTGTAGTGTGGACCAGAGTGTAGTGTGTAGTGTGGACCAGAGTGTAGTGTGTAGTGTGGACCAGAGTGTAGTGTGTAGTGCGGACCAGAGTGTAGTGTGTAATGTAGACCAGAGTGTATTGTGTAGTGTGGGCCAGAGTGTAGTCTGTAGTGTGGGCCAGAGTGTAATGTGTAGTGTGTAGTGTGGACCAGAGTGTAGTGTATAGTGTGGACCAGAGTGTAGTGTGTAGTGTGGACCAGAGTGTAGTGTGTCGTGTGGACCAGAGTGTAGTGTGTAGTGTGGACCAGAGTGTAGTGTGTAGTGTGGACAATAATGTAGTGTGTAGTGTGTATTGTGGGCCAGAGTGTAGTGTGTAATGTGGA
The DNA here is from genome assembly GCA_030522415.1 of Channallabes apus. Lineage (NCBI taxonomy): Eukaryota > Metazoa > Chordata > Actinopteri > Siluriformes > Clariidae > Channallabes > Channallabes apus. The sequence continues at coordinate 4,983,438 of CM060123.1, forward strand.
GTGTGGACCAGAGTATAGTGTGTAGTCTGGTCCAGAGTGTAGTGTGGACCAGAGTGTAGAGTGTAATGTGTAGTGTGGACCAGAGTGTATTGTGTAGTGTGGGCCAGAGTGTAGTGTATAGTGTGGACTGGAGTGTAGACTATAGGGTGTAGTGTGGGCCAGAGTGTAGAGTGTAGTGTGGGTCAGAGTGTAGTGTCGACCAGAGTGTAGTGTGTTGTGTGGGCCAGAGTGTAGTGTGTAGTGTGGACCAGAGTGTAGTGTGTAGTGTGTATTGTGGACCAGAGTGTAGTGTGTAGTGTGGACCAGAGTGTAGTGTGTAGTGTGGGCCAGAGTGTATTGTCGACCAGAGTGTCGTGTGTAGTGTGGGCCAGAGTGTAGTGTGTAGTGTGGGCCAGAGTGTAGTGTGTATTATGGACCAGAGTGTAGTGTGTAGTGTGGACCAGAGTGTAGTGTGTAGTGTGGACCAGAGTGTAGTGTGTAGTGTGGGCCAGTGTGTACTGTGGACTAGAGTGTAGAGTGTAGTGTGTAGTGTGGACTAGATTGTAGAGTGTAGTGTGGACCAGAATGTAGTGTGTAGTGTGAACCAGATTGTAGTGTGTAGTGTGGACCAGAATGTAGTGTGTAGTGTGGGCCAGAGTGTAATGTGTAATGTGGAGTGTGGACCAGATTGTAGTGTGCAGTGTGGAGCAGAGTGTAGTGTGTAGTGTGGACCAGAGTATAGTGTGTAGTGTGGACCAGAGTGTAGTGTGTAGTGTGGACCAGAGTGTAGTGTGTAGTGTGGACCAGAGTGTAGTGTGTAGTGTGGACCAGAGTGTAGTGTGTAGTGTGGACAAGAATGTAGTGTGTAGTGTGTATTGTGGGCCAGTGTGTAGTGTGTAATGTGGAGTGTGGACCAGAGTGTAGTGTGTAGTCTGGTCCAGAGTGTAGTGTGGACCAGAGTGTAGAGTGTAATGTGTAGTGTGGACCAGAGTGTATTGTGTAGTGCGGGCCAGAGTGTAGTGTGTAGTGTGGACTGGAGTGTAGAGTATAGTGTGTAGTGTGGGCCAGAGTGTAGAGTGTAGTGTGGGCCAGAGTGTAGTGTCGACCAGAATGTAGTGTGTAGTGTGGGCCAGAGTATAGTGTGTAGTGTGGACCAGAGTGTAGTGTGTAGTGTGGACCAGAGTGTAGTGTGTAGTGTGGACCAGAGTGTAGTGTGTAGTGTGGGCCAGAGTGTAGTGTGGACTAGAGTGTAGAGTGTAGTGTGGGCCAGTGTGTAGTGTGGACTAGAGTGTAGAGTGCAGTGTGTAGTGTGGACTAGAGTGTAGAGTGTCGTGTGTAATGTGGGCCAGAGTGTAGTGTGTAGTGTGGGCCAGAGTGTATTGTGGACTAGAGTGTAGAGTGTCGTGTGTAATGTGGGCCAGATTGTTGTGTGTAGTTTGGACTAGAGTGTAGTGTGTAGTGTGGATTAGAGTGTAGTGTGTAGTGTCGACTAGAGTGTAGAGTGTAGTGTGTAGTGTGTAGTGTGGACCAGAGTGTAGAGTGTAGTGGGTAGTGTGTAGTGTGGACTAGATTGTAGAGTGTAGTGTGCACCAGAGTGTAGTGTGTAGTGTGGACCAGAGTGTAGTGTGTAGTGTGGACCAGACTGTAGTGTGTAGTGTGGACTAGAGTGTAGTGTGTAGTGTGGATTAGAGGGTAGTGTGTGGTGTGGACCAGAATGTAGTGTGTTGTGTGGACAAGAGTGTAGTGTGTAGTGTGTATTGTGGGCTAGAGTGTAGTGTGTAATGTGGACCAGACTGTAGTGTGTGGTGTGGACCAGAATGTAGTGTGTTGTGTGGACAAGAGTGTAGTGTGTATTGTGGGCCAGAGTGTAGTGTGTAATGTGGACCAGAGTGTAGTGTGTAGTGTGGACCAGAGTGTAGTGTGTAGTGTGGACCAGAGTGTAGAGTGTAGTGTGAACCAGAGTGTAGAGTGTAATTTGTAGTGTGGACCAGAGTGTATTGTGTAGTGTGGGTCAGAGTGTAGTGTGTAGTGTGGACTGGAGTGTAGACTATAGGGTGTAGTGTGGGCCAGAGTGTAGAGTGTAGTGTGGGTCAGAGTGTAGAGTGTAGTGTGTAGTGTGTGCCAGAGTGTATTGTGTAGTGTGGGCCAGAGTAGTGTGGACTAGAGTGTAGTGTGGACTAGAGGGTAGAGTGTAGTGCGTAGTGTTGACCAGTGTCTATTGTCGACCAGAGTGTCGTGTGTAGTGTGGGCCAGAGTGTAGTGTGTAGTGTGGGCCAGAGTAGTGTGGACTAGAGTGTAGTGTGGACTAGAGGGTAGAGTGTAGTGCGTAGTGTTGACCAGTGTCTATTGTCACCCAGAGTGTAGTGTGTAGTGTGGGCCAGATTGTAGTTTGTATTGTGGACCAGAGTGTAGTGTGTAGTGTGGACCAGAGTGTAGTGTGTAGTGTGGACCAGAGTGTAGTGTGTAGTGTGGGCCAGTGTGTAGTGTGGCCTAGAGTGTAGAGTGTAGTGTGTAGTGTGGACTAGAGTGTAGAGTGTAGTGTGGACCAGAGTGTAGTGTGTAGTGTGGACCAGATTGTAGTGTGTAGTGTGGACCCGAGTGTAGTGTGTAGTGTGGGCCAGAATGTAATGTGTAATGTGGAGTCTGGACCAGAGTGTAGTGTGCAGTGTGGAGCAGGTTGTAGTGTGTAGTGTGGGCCAGAATGTAATGTGTAATGTGGAGTCTGGACCAGAGTGTAGTGTGCAGTGTGGAGCAGGTTGTAGTGTGTAGTGTGGACCAGAGTGTATTGTGTAGTGTGGACCAGAGTGTAGTGTGTAGTGTGGACAATAATGTAGTTTGTAGTGTGTATTGTGGGCCAGAGTGTAGTGTGTAATGTGGAGTGTGGACCAGAGTATAGTGTGTAGTCTGGTCCAGAGTGTAGTGTGGACCAGAGTGTAGAGTGTAATGTGTAGTGTGGACCAGAGTGTATTGTGTAGTGTGGGTCAGAGTGTAATGTGTAGTGTGGACTGGAGTGTAGACTATAGGGTGTAGTGTGGGCCAGAGTGTAGAGTGTAGTGTGGGTCAGAGTGTAGTGTCGACCAGAGTGTAGTGTGTAGTGTGGGCCAGAGTGTAGTGTGTAGTGTGGGCGAGAGTGTATTGTGTAGTGTGGACCAGAGTGTAGTGTGTAGTGTGGGCGAGAGTGTATTGTGTAGTGTGGACCAGAGTGTAGTGTGTAGTGTGTATTGTGGACCAGAGTGTATTGTGTAGTGTGGACCAGAGTGTAGTGTGTAGTGTGGGCGAGAGTGTATTGTGTAGTGTGGACCAGAGTGTAGTGTGTAGTGTGTAGTGTGGACCAGAGTGTAGTGTGTAGTGTGGACCAGAGTGTAGTGTGTAGTGTGGGCCAGTGTGTACTGTGGACTAGAGTGTAGAGTGTAGTGTGTAGTGTGGACTAGATTGTAGAGTGTAGTGTGGACCAGAGTGTAGTGTGTAGTGTGAACCAGATTTTATTGTGTAGTGTGGACCAGAGTGTAGTGTGTAGTGTGGGCCAGAGTGTAATGTGTAATGTGGAGTGTGGACCAGAGTGTAGTGTGCAGTGTGGAGCAGAGTGTAGTGTGTAGTGTGGACCAGAGTGTAGTCTGTAGTGTGGACCAGAGTGTAGTGTGTAGTGTGGACCAGAGTGTAGTGTGTAGTGTGGACAAGAATGTAGTGTGTAGTGTGTATTGTGGGCCAGTGTGTAGTGTGTAATGTGGAGTGTGGACCAGAGTGTAGTGTGTAGTCTGGTCCAGAGTGTAGTGTGGACCAGAGTGTAGAGTGTAATGTGTAGTGTGGACCAGAGTGTATTGTGTAGTGCGGGCCATAGTGTAGTGTGTAGTGTGGACTGAAGTGTAGAGTATAGTGTGTAGTGTGGGCCAGAGTGTAGAGTGTAGTGTGGGCCAGAGTGTAGTGTCGACCAGAGTGTATTGTGTAGTGTGGGCCAGAGTGTAGTGTCGACCAGAATGTAGTGTGGGCCAGAGTGTAGTGTGTAGTGTGGACCAGAGTGTAGTGTGTAGTGTGGACCAGAGTGTAGTGTGTAGTGTGGACCAGAGTGTAGTGTGTAGTGTGGGCCAGAGTGTAGTGTGGATTAGAGTGTAGAGTGTAGTGTGGGCCAGTGTGTAGTGTGGACTAGAGTGTAGAGTGCAGTGTGTAGTGTGGACTAGAGTGTAGAGTGTCGTGTGTAATGTGGGCCAGAGTGTATTGTGGACTAGAGTGTAGAGTGTCGTGTGTAGTGTGTAGTGTGGACCAGATTGTAGAGTGTAGTGTGTAGTGTGTAGTGTGGGCCAGAGTGTATTGTGGACTAGAGTGTAGAGTGTCGTGTGTAGTGTGTAGTGTGGACCAGAGTGTAGAGTGTAGTGTGTAGTGTGTAGTGTGGGCCAGAGTGTATTGTGGACTAGAGTGTAGAGTGTCGTGTGTAGTGTGGACCAGAGTGTAGAGTGTAGTGTGTAGTGTGTAGTGTGGACCAGAGTGTAGAGTGTAGTGTGTAGTGTGGACCAGAGTGTAGTGTGTAGTGTGCACCAGAGTGTAGTGTGTAGTGTGGAACAGACTGTAGTGTGTAGTGTGGACTAGAGTGTAGAGTGTAGTGTGTAGTGTGGATTAGAGTGTAGTGTGTGGTGTGGACCAGAATGTAGTGTGTTGTGTGGACAAGAGTGTAGTGTGTAATGTGGACCAGAGTGTAGTGTGTAGTGTGGACCAGAGTGTAGTGTGTAGTGTGGTCCAGAGTGTAGTGTGTAGTGTGGGCGAGAGTGTAGTGTGTAGTGTGGACTGGAGTGTAGAGTATAGTGTGTAGTCTGGGCCAGAGTGTAGTGTGTAGTGTGTAGTGTGGGCCAGAGTGTAGTGTGTAGTGTGGGCCAGAGTGTAGTGTGGACTAGAGTGTAGTGTGGACTAGAGGGTAGAGTGTAGTGCGTAGTGTTGACCAGTGTGTATTGTCGACCAGAGTGTCGTGTGTAGTGTGGGCCTGAGTGTAGTGTGTAGTGTGAACCAGAGTGTAGTGTGTAGTGTGGACTAGAGTGTAGTGTGGACCAGAGTGTAGTGTGTAGTGTGGACCAGAGTGTAGTGTGTAGTGTGGGCCAGTGTGTAGTGTGGACTAGAGTGTAGAGTGTAGTGTGTAGTGTGGACTAGAGTGTAGAGTGTAGTGTGGACCAGAGTGTAGTGTGTAGTGTGTAGTGTGGACCAGATTGTAGTGTGTAGTGTGGACCAGAGTGTAGTGTGTAGTGTGGGCCAGAATGTAATGTGTAATGTGGAGTCTGGACCAGAGTGTAGTGTGCAGTGTGGAGCAGAGCGTAGTGTGTAGTGTGGACCAGAGTGTAGTGTGTAGTGTGGACCAGTGTGTACTGTGGACTAGAGTGTAGTGTGTAGTGTGGACTAGATTGTAGAGTGTAGTGTGGACCAGAGTGTAGTGTGTAGTGTGACCCAGATTGTAGTGTGTAGTGTGGACCAGAGTGTAGCGTGTAGTGTGGGCCAGAGTGTAATGTGTAATGTGGAGTGTGGACCAGAGTGTAGTGTTCAGTGTGGAGCAGAGTGTAGTGTGTAGTGTGGACAAGAATGTAGTGTGTAGTGTGTATTGTGGACCAGAGTGTAGAGTGTAATGTGTAGTGTGGACCAGTGTGCATTGTGTAGTGCGGGCCAGAGTGTAGTGTGTAGTGTGCACTGGAGTGTAGAGTGTAGAGTGTAGTGTGGGCCAGAGTGTAGTGTCGACCAGAGTGTAGTGTGTAGTGTGGGCCAGAGTATAGTGTGTAGTGTGGGCCAGAGTGTATTTTGTAGTGTGGACAAGAGTGTAGTGTGTAGAGTGTAGTGTGGACCAGAGTGTAGAGTGTAGTGTGGACCAGAGTGTAGTGTGTAGTGTGGGCCAGAGTGTAGTGTGTTATGTGTAGTGTGGCCCAGAGTGTAGTGTGTAGTGTGGGCAAGAGTGTAGTGTGTAGAGTGTTGTGTGAACCAGAGTGTAGAGTGTAGTGTGTAGTGTGGAACAGCGTGTAGAGTGTAGTGTGTAGTGTGGACCAGAGTGTAGTGTGTAGTGTGGACCAGAGTGTAGTGTGTAGTGTGGACCAGAGTGTAGTGTGTAGTGTGGACAAGAGTGTAGTGTGGATTGTGGACCAGATTGTAGTGTGTAGTGTGGGCCAGAGTGTAGTGTGTAGTGTGAACCAGAGTGTAGTGTGTAGTGTGGGCCAGTGTGTAATGTGTAGTGTGGGCCAGTGTGTAATGTGTAGTGTGGACCAGAGTGTAGTGTGTAGTGTGGACCAGAGTGTAGTGTGTAGTGTGGGCCAGAGTGTAGTGTGTAGTGTGAACCAGAGTGTAGTGTGTAGTGTGGGCCAGTGTGTAATGTGTAGTGTGGGCCAGTGTGTAATGTGTAGTGTGGACCAGAGTGTAGTGTGTAGTGTGGACCAGCGTGTAGTGTGTAGTGTGGACCAGAGTGTAGTGTGTAGTGTGGACCAGAGTGTAGTGTGTAGTGTGGACCAGAGTGTAGTGTGTAGTGCGGACCAGAGTGTAGTGTGTAATGTAGACCAGAGTGTATTGTGTAGTGTGGGCCAGAGTGTAGTCTGTAGTGTGGGCCAGAGTGTAATGTGTAGTGTGTAGTGTGGACCAGAGTGTAGTGTATAGTGTGGACCAGAGTGTAGTGTGTAGTGTGGACCAGAGTGTAGTGTGTCGTGTGGACCAGAGTGTAGTGTGTAGTGTGGACCAGAGTGTAGTGTGTAGTGTGGACAATAATGTAGTGTGTAGTGTGTATTGTGGGCCAGAGTGTAGTGTGTAATGTGGAGTGTGGACCAGAGTATAGTGTGTAGTCTGGTCCAGAGTGTAGTGTGGACCAGAGTGTAGAGTGTAATGTGTAGTGTGGACCAGAGTGTATTGTGTAGTGTGGGCCAGAGTGTAGTGTATAGTGTGGACTGGAGTGTAGACTATAGGGTGTAGTGTGGGCCAGAGTGTAGAGTGTAGTGTGGGTCAGAGTGTAGTGTCGACCAGAGTGTAGTGTGTTGTGTGGGCCAGAGTGTAGTGTGTAGTGTGGACCAGAGTGTAGTGTGTAGTGTGTATTGTGGACCAGAGTGTAGTGTGTAGTGTGGACCAGAGTGTAGTGTGTAGTGTGGACCAGAGTGTAGTGTGTAGTGTGGACAAGAGTGTAGTGTGGATTGTGGACCAGATTGTAGTGTGTAGTGTGGGCCAGAGTGTAGTGTGTAGTGTGAACCAGAGTGTAGTGTGTAGTGTGGGCCAGTGTGTAATGTGTAGTGTGGGCCAGTGTGTAATGTGTAGTGTGGACCAGAGTGTAGTGTGTAGTGTGGACCAGAGTGTAGTGTGTAGTGTGGGCCAGAGTGTAGTGTGTAGTGTGAACCAGAGTGTAGTGTGTAGTGTGGGCCAGTGTGTAATGTGTAGTGTGGGCCAGTGTGTAATGTGTAGTGTGGACCAGAGTGTAGTGTGTAGTGTGGACCAGCGTGTAGTGTGTAGTGTGGACCAGAGTGTAGTGTGTAGTGTGGACCAGAGTGTAGTGTGTAGTGTGGACCAGAGTGTAGTGTGTAGTGCGGACCAGAGTGTAGTGTGTAATGTAGACCAGAGTGTATTGTGTAGTGTGGGCCAGAGTGTAGTCTGTAGTGTGGGCCAGAGTGTAATGTGTAGTGTGTAGTGTGGACCAGAGTGTAGTGTATAGTGTGGACCAGAGTGTAGTGTGTAGTGTGGACCAGAGTGTAGTGTGTCGTGTGGACCAGAGTGTAGTGTGTAGTGTGGCCCAGAGTGTAGTGTGTAGTGTGGGCAAGAGTGTAGTGTGTAGAGTGTTGTGTGAACCAGAGTGTAGAGTGTAGTGTGTAGTGTGGAACAGCGTGTAGAGTGTAGTGTGTAGTGTGGACCAGAGTGTAGTGTGTAGTGTGGACCAGAGTGTAGTGTGTAGTGTGGACCAGAGTGTAGTGTGTAGTATGGACAAGAGTGTAGTGTGGATTGTGGACCAGATTGTAGTGTGTAGTGTGGGCCAGAGTGTAGTGTGTAGTGTGAACCAGAGTGTAGTGTGTAGTGTGGGCCAGTGTGTAATGTGTAGTGTGGGCCAGTGTGTAATGTGTAGTGTGGACCAGAGTGTAGTGTGTAGTGTGGACCAGAGTGTAGTGTGTAGTGTGGGCCAGAGTGTAGTGTGTAGTGTGAACCAGAGTGTAGTGTGTAGTGTGGGCCAGTGTGTAATGTGTAGTGTGGGCCAGTGTGTAATGTGTAGTGTGGACCAGAGTGTAGTGTGTAGTGTGGACCAGCGTGTAGTGTGTAGTGTGGACCAGAGTGTAGTGTGTAGTGTGGACCAGAGTGTAGTGTGTAGTGTGGACCAGAGTGTAGTGTGTAGTGCGGACCAGAGTGTAGTGTGTAATGTAGACCAGAGTGTATTGTGTAGTGTGGGCCAGAGTGTAGTCTGTAGTGTGGGCCAGAGTGTAATGTGTAGTGTGTAGTGTGGACCAGAGTGTAGTGTATAGTGTGGACCAGAGTGTAGTGTGTAGTGTGGACCAGAGTGTAGTGTGTCGTGTGGACCAGAGTGTAGTGTGTAGTGTGGACCAGAGTGTAGTGTGTAGTGTGGACAATAATGTAGTGTGTAGTGTGTATTGTGGGCCAGAGTGTAGTGTGTAATGTGGAGTGTGGACCAGAGTATAGTGTGTAGTCTGGTCCAGAGTGTAGTGTGGACCAGAGTGTAGAGTGTAATGTGTAGTGTGGACCAGAGTGTATTGTGTAGTGTGGGCCAGAGTGTAGTGTATAGTGTGGACTGGAGTGTAGACTATAGGGTGTAGTGTGGGCCAGAGTGTAGAGTGTAGTGTGGGTCAGAGTGTAGTGTCGACCAGAGTGTAGTGTGTTGTGTGGGCCAGAGTGTAGTGTGTAGTGTGGACCAGAGTGTAGTGTGTAGTGTGTATTGTGGACCAGAGTGTAGTGTGTAGTGTGGACCAGAGTGTAGTGTGTAGTGTGGACCAGAGTGTAGTGTGTAGTGTGGACAAGAGTGTAGTGTGGATTGTGGACCAGATTGTAGTGTGTAGTGTGGGCCAGAGTGTAGTGTGTAGTGTGAACCAGAGTGTAGTGTGTAGTGTGGGCCAGTGTGTAATGTGTAGTGTGGGCCAGTGTGTAATGTGTAGTGTGGACCAGAGTGTAGTGTGTAGTGTGGACCAGAGTGTACTGTGTAGTGTGGGCCAGAGTGTAGTGTGTAGTGTGAACCAGAGTGTAGTGTGTAGTGTGGGCCAGTGTGTAATGTGTAGTGTGGGCCAGTGTGTAATGTGTAGTGTGGACCAGAGTGTAGTGTGTAGTGTGGACCAGCGTGTAGTGTGTAGTGTGGACCAGAGTGTAGTGTGTAGTGTGGACCAGAGTGTAGTGTGTAGTGTGGACCAGAGTGTAGTGTGTAGTGCGGACCAGAGTGTAGTGTGTAATGTAGACCAGAGTGTATTGTGTAGTGTGGGCCAGAGTGTAGTCTGTAGTGTGGGCCAGAGTGTAATGTGTAGTGTGTAGTGTGGACCAGAGTGTAGTGTATAGTGTGGACCAGAGTGTAGTGTGTAGTGTGGACCAGAGTGTAGTGTGTCGTGTGGACCAGAGTGTAGTGTGTAGTGTGGACCAGAGTGTAGTGTGTAGTGTGGACAATAATGTAGTGTGTAGTGTGTATTGTGGGCCAGAGTGTAGTGTGTAATGTGGAGTGTGGACCAGAGTATAGTGTGTAGTCTGGTCCAGAGTGTAGTGTGGACCAGAGTGTAGAGTGTAATGTGTAGTGTGGACCAGAGTGTATTGTGTAGTGTGGGCCAGAGTGTAGTGTATAGTGTGGACTGGAGTGTAGACTATAGGGTGTAGTGTGGGCCAGAGTGTAGAGTGTAGTGTGGGTCAGAGTGTAGTGTCGACCAGAGTGTAGTGTGTTGTGTGGGCCAGAGTGTAGTGTGTAGTGTGGACCAGAGTGTAGTGTGTAGTGTGTATTGTGGACCAGAGTGTAGTGTGTAGTGTGGACCAGAGTGTAGTGTGTAGTGTGGACCAGAGTGTATTGTCGACCAGAGTGTCGTGTGTAGTGTGGGCCAGAGTGTAGTGTGTAGTGTGGGCCAGAGTGTAGTGTGTATTATGGACCAGAGTGTAGTGTGTAGTGTGGACCAGAGTGTAGTGTGTAGTGTGGACCAGAGTGTAGTGTGTAGTGTGGGCCAGTGTGTACTGTGGACTAGAGTGTAGAGTGTAGTGTGTAGTGTGGACTAGATTGTAGAGTGTAGTGTGGACCAGAATGTAGTGTGTAGTGTGAACCAGATTGTAGTGTGTAGTGTGGACCAGAATGTAGTGTGTAGTGTGGGCCAGAGTGTAATGTGTAATGTGGAGTGTGGACCAGAGTGTAGTGTGCAGTGTGGAGCAGAGTGTAGTGTGTAGTGTGGACCAGAGTATAGTGTGTAGTGTGGACCAGAGTGTAGTGTGTAGTGTGGACCAGAGTGTAGTGTGTAGTGTGGACCAGAGTGTAGTGTGTAGTGTGGACCAGAGTGTAGTGTGTAGTGTGGACAAGAATGTAGTGTGTAGTGTGTATTGTGGGCCAGTGTGTAGTGTGTAATGTGGAGTGTGGACCAGAGTGTAGTGTGTAGTCTGGTCCAGAGTGTAGTGTGGACCAGAGTGTAGAGTGTAATGTGTAGTGTGGACCAGAGTGTATTGTGTAGTGCGGGCCAGAGTGTAGTGTGTAGTGTGGACTGGAGTGTAGAGTATAGTGTGTAGTGTGGGCCAGAGTGTAGAGTGTAGTGTGGGCCAGAGTGTAGTGTCGACCAGAATGTAGTGTGTAGTGTGGGCCAGAGTATAGTGTGTAGTGTGGACCAGAGTGTAGTGTGTAGTGTGGACCAGAGTGTAGTGTGTAGTGTGGACCAGAGTGTAGTGTGTAGTGTGGGCCAGAGTGTAGTGTGGACTAGAGTGTAGAGTGTAGTGTGGGCCAGTGTGTAGTGTGGACTAGAGTGTAGAGTGCAGTGTGTAGTGTGGACTAGAGTGTAGAGTGTCGTGTGTAATGTGGGCCAGAGTGTAGTGTGTAGTGTGGGCCAGAGTGTATTGTGGACTAGAGTGTAGAGTGTCGTGTGTAATGTGGGCCAGATTGTTGTGTGTAGTTTGGACTAGAGTGTAGAGTGTAGTGTGTAGTGTGGATTAGAGTGTAGTGTGTAGTGTCGACTAGAGTGTAGAGTGTAGTGTGTAGTGTGTAGTGTGGACCAGAGTGTAGAGTGTAGTGGGTAGTGTGTAGTGTGGACTAGATTGTAGAGTGTAGTGTGCACCAGAGTGTAGTGTGTAGTGTGGACCAGAGTGTAGTGTGTAGTGTGGACCAGACTGTAGTGTGTAGTGTGGACTAGAGTGTAGTGTGTAGTGTGGATTAGAGGGTAGTGTGTGGTGTGGACCAGAATGTAGTGTGTTGTGTGGACAAGAGTGTAGTGTGTAGTGTGTATTGTGGGCTAGAGTGTAGTGTGTAATGTGGACCAGACTGTAGTGTGTGGTGTGGACCAGAATGTAGTGTGTTGTGTGGACAAGAGTGTAGTGTGTATTGTGGGCCAGAGTGTAGTGTGTAATGTGGACCAGAGTGTAGTGTGTAGTGTGGACCAGAGTGTAGTGTGTAGTGTGGACCAGAGTGTAGAGTGTAGTGTGAACCAGAGTGTAGAGTGTAATTTGTAGTGTGGACCAGAGTGTATTGTGTAGTGTGGGTCAGAGTGTAGTGTGTAGTGTGGACTGGAGTGTAGACTATAGGGTGTAGTGTGGGCCAGAGTGTAGAGTGTAGTGTGGGTCAGAGTGTAGAGTGTAGTGTGTAGTGTGTGCCAGAGTGTATCGTGTAGTGTGGGCCAGAGTAGTGTGGACTAGAGTGTAGTGTGGACTAGAGGGTAGAGTGTAGTGCGTAGTGTTGACCAGTGTCTATTGTCGACCAGAGTGTCGTGTGTAGTGTGGGCCAGAGTGTAGTGTGTAGTGTGGGCCAGAGTAGTGTGGACTAGAGTGTAGTGTAGACTAGAGGGTAGAGTGTAGTGCGTAGTGTTGACCAGTGTCTATTGTCGCCCAGAGTGTAGTGTGTAGTGTGGGCCAGATTGTAGTTTGTATTGTGGACCAGAGTGTAGTGTGTAGTGTGGACCAGAGTGTAGTGTGTAGTGTGGACCAGAGTGTAGTGTGTAGTGTGGGCCAGTGTGTAGTGTGGCCTAGAGTGTAGAGTGTAGTGTGTAGTGTGGACTAGAGTGTAGAGTGTAGTGTGGACCAGAGTGTAGTGTGTAGTGTGGACCAGATTGTAGTGTGTAGTGTGGACCCGAGTGTAGTGTGTAGTGTGGGCCAGAATGTAATGTGTAATGTGGAGTCTGGACCAGAGTGTAGTGTGCAGTGTGGAGCAGGTTGTAGTGTGTAGTGTGGGCCAGAATGTAATGTGTAATGTGGAGTCTGGACCAGAGTGTAGTGTGCAGTGTGGAGCAGGTTGTAGTGTGTAGTGTGGACCAGAGTGTATTGTGTAGTGTGGACCAGAGTGTAGTGTGTAGTGTGGACAATAATGTAGTTTGTAGTGTGTATTGTGGGCCAGAGTGTAGTGTGTAATGTGGAGTGTGGACCAGAGTATAGTGTGTAGTCTGGTCCAGAGTGTAGTGTGGACCAGAGTGTAGAGTGTAATGTGTAGTGTGGACCAGAGTGTATTGTGTAGTGTGGGTCAGAGTGTAATGTGTAGTGTGGACTGGAGTGTAGACTATAGGGTGTAGTGTGGGCCAGAGTGTAGAGTGTAGTGTGGGTCAGAGTGTAGTGTCGACCAGAGTGTAGTGTGTAGTGTGGGCCAGAGTGTAGTGTGTAGTGTGGGCGAGAGTGTATTGTGTAGTGTGGACCAGAGTGTAGTGTGTAGTGTGGGCGAGAGTGTATTGTGTAGTGTGGACCAGAGTGTAGTGTGTAGTGTGTATTGTGGACCAGAGTGTATTGTGTAGTGTGGACCAGAGTGTAGTGTGTAGTGTGGGCGAGAGTGTATTGTGTAGTGTGGACCAGAGTGTAGTGTGTAGTGTGTATTGTGGACCAGAGTGTAGTGTGTAGTGTGGACCAGAGTGTAGTGTGTAGTGTGGGCCAGTGTGTACTGTGGACTAGAGTGTAGAGTGTAGTGTGTAGTGTGGACTAGATTGTAGAGTGTAGTGTGGGCCAGAGTGTAATGTGTAATGTGGAGTGTGGACCAGAGTGTAGTGTGCAGTGTGGAGCAGAGTGTAGTGTGTAGTGTGGACCAGAGTGTAGTCTGTAGTGTGGACCAGAGTGTAGTGTGTAGTGTGGACCAGAGTGTAGTGTGTAGTGTGGACAAGAATGTAGTGTGTAGTGTGTATTGTGGGCCAGTGTGTAGTGTGTAATGTGGAGTGTGGACCAGAGTGTAGTGTGTAGTCTGGTCCAGAGTGTAGTGTGGACCAGAGTGTAGAGTGTAATGTGTAGTGTGGACCAGAGTGTATTGTGTAGTGCGGGCCATAGTGTAGTGTGTAGTGTGGACTGAAGTGTAGAGTATAGTGTGTAGTGTGGGCCAGAGTGTAGAGTGTAGTGTGTGCAAGAGTGTAGTGTCGACCAGAGTGTATTGTGTAGTGTGGGCCAGAGTGTAGTGTCGACCAGAATGTAGTGTGGGCCAGAGTGTAGTGTGTAGTGTGGACCAGAGTGTAGTGTGTAGTGTGGACCAGAGTGTAGTGTGTAGTGTGGACCAGAGTGTAGTGTGTAGTGTGGGCCAGAGTGTAGTGTGGATTAGAGTGTAGAGTGTAGTGTGGGCCAGTGTGTAGTGTGGACTAGAGTGTAGAGTGCAGTGTGTAGTGTGGACTAGAGTGTAGAGTGTCGTGTGTAATGTGGGCCAGAGTGTATTGTGGACTAGAGTGTAGAGTGTCGTGTGTAGTGTGTAGTGTGGACCAGATTGTAGAGTGTAGTGTGTAGTGTGTAGTGTGGGCCAGAGTGTATTGTGGACTAGAGTGTAGAGTGTCGTGTGTAGTGTGTAGTGTGGACCAGAGTGTAGAGTGTAGTGTGTAGTGTGTAGTGTGGGCCAGAGTGTATTGTGGACTAGAGTGTAGAGTGTCGTGTGTAGTGTGGACCAGAGTGTAGAGTGTAGTGTGTAGTGTGTAGTGTGGACCAGAGTGTAGAGTGTAGTGTGTAGTGTGTAGTGTGGACCAGAGTGTAGTGTGTAGTGTGCACCAGAGTGTAGTGTGTAGTGTGGAACAGACTGTAGTGTGTAGTGTGGACTAGAGTGTAGAGTGTAGTGTGTAGTGTGGATTAGAGTGTAGTGTGTGGTGTGGACCAGAATGTAGTGTGTTGTGTGGACAAGAGTGTAGTGTGTAATGTGGACCAGAGTGTAGTGTGTAGTGTGGACCAGAGTGTAGTGTGTAGTGTGGTCCAGAGTGTAGTGTGTAGTGTGGGCGAGAGTGTAGTGTGTAGTGTGGACTGGAGTGTAGAGTATAGTGTGTAGTCTGGGCCAGAGTGTAGTGTGTAGTGTGTAGTGTGGGCCAGAGTGTAGTGTGTAGTGTGGGCCAGAGTGTAGTGTGGACTAGAGTGTAGTGTGGACTAGAGGGTAGAGTGTAGTGCGTAGTGTTGACCAGTGTGTATTGTCGACCAGAGTGTCGTGTGTAGTGTGGGCCTGAGTGTAGTGTGTAGTGTGAACCAGAGTGTAGTGTGTAGTGTGGACTAGAGTGTAGTGTGGACCAGAGTGTAGTGTGTAGTGTGGACCAGAGTGTAGTGTGTAGTGTGGGCCAGTGTGTAGTGTGGACTAGAGTGTAGAGTGTAGTGTGTAGTGTGGACTAGAGTGTAGAGTGTAGTGTGGACCAGAGTGTAGTGTGTAGTGTGTAGTGTGGACCAGATTGTAGTGTGTAGTGTGGACCAGAGTGTAGTGTGTAGTGTGGGCCAGAATGTAATGTGTAATGTGGAGTCTGGACCAGAGTGTAGTGTGCAGTGTGGAGCAGAGCGTAGTGTGTAGTGTGGACCAGAGTGTAGTGTGTAGTGTGGACCAGTGTGTACTGTGGACTAGAGTGTAGAGTGTAGTGTGTAGTGTGGACTAGATTGTAGAGTGTAGTGTGGACCAGAGTGTAGTGTGTAGTGTGACCCAGATTGTAGTGTGTAGTGTGGACCAGAGTGTAGCGTGTAGTGTGGGCCAGAGTGTAATGTGTAATGTGGAGTGTGGACCAGAGTGTAGTGTTCAGTGTGGAGCAGAGTGTAGTGTGTAGTGTGGACAAGAATGTAGTGTGTAGTGTGTATTGTGGACCAGAGTGTAGAGTGTAATGTGTAGTGTGGACCAGTGTGCATTGTGTAGTGCGGGCCAGAGTGTAGTGTGTAGTGTGCACTGGAGTGTAGAGTGTAGAGTGTAGTGTGGGCCAGAGTGTAGTGTCGACCAGAGTGTAGTGTGTAGTGTGGGCCAGAGTATAGTGTGTAGTGTGGGCCAGAGTGTATTTTGTAGTGTGGGCCAGAGCGTAGTGTCGACCATAATGTAGTGTGTAGTGTGGGCCAGAGTGTAGTGTGTAGTGTGGGCCAGAGTGTAGTGTGGACTAGAGTGTAGAGTGTGGTGTGTAGTGTGGGCCAGTGTGTAGTGTGGACTAGAGTGTAGAGTGCAGTGTGTAGTGTGGACTAGAGTGTAAAGTGTCGTGTGTAATGTGGGCCAGAGTGTAGTGTGTAGTGTGGGCCAGAGTGTTTTGTGGACTAGAGTGTAGAGTGTCGTGTGTAGTGTCGACTAGAGTGTAGAGTGTAGTGTGTAGTGTGTAGTGTGGACCAGAGTGTAGAGTGTAGTGTGTAGTGTGTAGTGTGGACTAGATTGTAGAGTGTAGTGTGTAGTGTGGACCAGAGTGTAGTGTGTAGTGTGCACCAGAGTGTAGTGTGTAGTGTGGACCAGAGTGTAGTGTGTAGTGTGGACCAGACTGTAGTGTGTTGTGTGGACTAGAGTGTAGAGTGTAGTGTGTAGTGTGGATTAGAGTGTAGTGTGTGGTGTGGACCAGAATGTAATGTGTTGTGTGGACAAGAGTGTAGTGTGTAGTGTGTATTGTGGGCCAGAGTGTAGTGTGTAACGTGGACCAGAGTGTAGTGTGTAGTGTGGACTAGAGTGTAGTGTGTAGTGTGGTCCAGAATGTAGAGTGTAGTGTGAACCAGAGTGTAGAGTGTAATTTGTAGTGTGGACCAGAGTGTAGTGTGTAATGTGGGCTAGAGTGTAGTGTGTAGTGTGGACTGGAGTGTAGTGTCGACCAGAATGTAGTGTGGGCCAGAGTGTAGTGTGTAGTGTGGACCAGAGTGTAGTGTGTAGTTTGGACCAGAGTGTAGTGTGTAGTGTGGACCAGAGTGTAGTGTGTAGTGTGGGCCAGAGTGTAGTTTGGATTAGAGTGTAGAGTATAGTGTGTAGTGTGGGCAAGACTGTAGAGTGTAGTAGGGGCCAGAGTGTAGTGTCGACCATAATGTAGTGTGTAGTGTGGACCAGAGTGTAGTGTGTAGTGTGGGCCAGAGTGTAGTGTCGACCAGAGTGTAGTGTGTAGTGTGGGCCAGAGTATAGTGTGTAGTGTGGGCCAGAGTGTATTTTGTAGTGTGGGCCAGAGTGTAGTGTCGACCATAATGTAGTGTGTAGTGTGGGCCAGAGTGTAGTGTGTAGTGTGGACCAGAGTGTAGTGTGTAGTGTGGGCCAGAGTGTAGTGTGGACTAGAGAGTAGAGTGTGGTGTGTAGTGTGGGCCAGTGTGTAGTGTGGACTAGAGTGTAGAGTGCAGTGTGTAGTGTGGACTAGAGTGTAGAGTGTTGTGTGTAATGTGGGCTAGAGTGTAGTGTGTAGTGTGGGCCAGAGTGTATTGTGGACTAGAGTGTAGAGTGTCGTGTGTAATGTGGGCCAGAGTATAGTGTGTAGTGTGGGCCAGAGTGTATTTTGTAGTGTGGGCCAGAGTGTAGTGTCGACCATAATGTAGTGTGTAGTGTGGGCCAGAGTGTAGTGTGTAGTGTGGACCAGAGTGTAGTGTGTAGTGTGGGCCAGAGTGTAGTGTGGACTAGAGAGTAGAGTGTGGTGTGTAGTGTGGGCCAGTGTGTAGTGTGGACTAGAGTGTAGAGTGCAGTGTGTAGTGTGGACTAGAGTGTAGAGTGTTGTGTGTAGTTTGGACTAGAGTGTAGAGTGTAGTGTGTAGTGTGGACCAGAGTGTAGAGTGTAGTGTGTAGTGTGTAGTGTGGACTAGATTGTAGAGTGTAGTGTGTAGTGTGGTCCAGAGTGTAGTGTGTAGTGTGCACCAGAGTGTAGTGTGTAGTGTGGACCAGAGTGTAGTGTGTAGTGTGGACCAGACTGTAGTGTGTAGTGTGGACTAGATTGTAGAGTGTAGTGTGTAGTGTGTATTAGAGTGTAGTGTGTGGTGTGGACCACAATGTAGTGTGTTGTGTGGACAAGAGTGTAGTGTGTAGTGTGTATTGTGGGCCAGAGTGTAGTGTGTAATGTGGACCAGAGTGTAGTGTGTAGTGTGGACCAGAGTGTAGTGTGTAGTGTGGTCCAGAGTGTAGAGTGTAGTGTGAACCAGAGTGTAGAGTGTAATTTGTAGTGTGAACCAGAGTGTAGTGTGTAGTGTGGGCTAGAGTGTAGTGTGTAGTGTGGACTGGAGTGTAGAGTATAGTGTGTAGTCTGGGCCAGAGTGTAGAGTGTAGTGTGTAGTGTGGGCCAGAGTGTAGTGTGGACCAGAGCGTAGTGTGGACCAGAGTGTAGTGTGTAGTGTGGACCAGAGTGTAGTGTGTAGTGTGGGCCAGAGTGTCATGTGTAATGTGGAGTGATGACCAGAGTGTAGTGTGCAGTGTGGAGCAGAGTGTAGTGTGTAGTGTGGACCAGAGTGTAGTGTGTAGTGTGTACCAGAGTGTAGTGTGGACAAGAATGTAGCGTGTAGTGTGTATTGTGGGCCAGTGTATAGTGTGTAATGTGGAGTGTGGACCAGAGTGTAGTGTGTAGTCTGGTCCAGAGTGTAGTGTTGACCAGAGTGTAGAGTGTAATGTGTAGTGTGGACGAGAGTGTATTGTGTAGTGCGGGCCAGAGTGTAGTGTGTAGTGTGGACTGGAGTGTAGAGTATAGTGTGTAGTGTGGGCCAGATTGTAGAGTGTTGTCGGGGCCAGAGTGTAGTGTCGACTATAATGTAGTGTGTAGTGTGGGCCAGAGTGTAGTGTGTAGTGTGGACCAGAGTGTAGTGTGTAGTGTGGACCAGAGTGTAGTGTGTAGTGTGGACCAGAGTGTAGTGTGTAGTGTGGGCCAGAGTGTAGTGTGGACTAGATTGTAGAGTGTAGTGTGTAGTGTGGGCCAGTATGTAGTGTGTACTAGAGTGTAGAGTGCAGTGTGTAGTGTGGACTAGAGTGTAGAGTGTCGTGTGTAATGTGGGCCAGAGTGTTGTGTGTAGTTTGGACTAGAGTGTAGAGTGTAGTGTGTAGTGTGGATTAGAGTGTAGTGTGTAGTGTCGACTAGAGTGTAGAGTGTAGTGTGTAGTGTTGACCAGAGTGTAGTGTGTAGTGTGACCAGTCTGTAGTGTGTAGTGTGGACTACAGTGTAGAGTGTAGTGTGTAGTGTGGATTAGAGTGTAGTGTGTGGTGTGGACCAGAATGTAGTGTGTTGTGTGGACAAGAGTGTAGTGTGTAGTGTGTATTGTGGGCCAGAGTGTAGTGTGTAATGTGGACCAGAGTGTAGTGTGTAGTGTGGACCAGAGTGTAGTGTGTAGTGTGGTCCAGAGTGTAGAGTGTAGTGTGAACCAGAGTGTAGAGTGTAATTTGTAGTGTGGACCAGAGTGTAGTGTGTAGTGTGGGCCAGAGTGTAGTGTGTAGTGTGGACTGGAGTGTAGAGTATAGTGTGTAGTCTGGGCCAGAGTGTAGAGTGTAGTGTGTAGTGTGGGCCAGAGTGTAGTGTGGACTAGAGTGTAGTGTGGACTAGAGGGTAGAGTGTAGTGCGTAATGTTGACCAGTGTGTATTGTCGACCAAAGTGTCGTGTGTAGTGTGGGCCAGAGTGTAGTGTGTAGTGTGGGCCAGAGTGTAGTGTGTAGTGTGGGCCAGAGTGTAGTGTGTAGTGTGGACCAGAGTGTAGTGTGTAGTGTGGACCAAAATGTAGTGTGTAGTGTGGGCCAGTGTGTAGTGTGGACTAGAGTGTAGAGTGTAATGTGTAGTGTGGACTAGAGTGTAGAGTGTAGTGTGGACCACAGTGTAGTGTGTAGTGTGTAGTGTGGACCAGATTGTAGTGTGTAGTGTGGACCAGAGTGTAGTGTGTAGTGTGGGCCAGAGTGTAATGTGTAATGTGGAGTCTGGACCAGAGTGTAGTGTGCAGTGTGGAGCAGACTGTAGTGTGTAGTGTGGACCAGAGTGTAGTGTGTAGTGTGGACCAGAGTTTAGTGTGTAGTGTGGACAATAATGTAGTGTGTAGTGTGTATTGTGGGCCAGAGTGTAGTGTGTAATGTGGAGTGTGTAGCAGAGTATAGTGTGTAGTCTGGTCCAGAGTGTAGTGTGGACCAGAGTGTAGAGTATAATGTGTAGTGTGGACCAGAGTGTATTGTGTAGTGTGGGCCAGAGTGTAGTGTGTAGTGTGGACTGGAGTGTAGAGTATAGGGTGTAGTGTGGGCCAGAGTGTAGAGTGTAGTGTGGGCCAGAGTGTAGTGGCGACCAGAGTGTAGTGTGTAGTGTGGGCCAGAGTGTATTGTGTAGTGTGGACCAGAGTGTAGTGTGTAGTGTGTATTGTGGACCAGAGTGTAGTGTGTAGTGTGGGCCAGAGTGTAGTGTGTAGTGTGGGCCAGAGTGTAGTGTGTAGTGTGTAGTGTGGACCAGAGTGTAGTGTGTAGTGTGGACCAGAGTGTAGTGTGTAGTGTGGACCAGATTGTAGTGTGTAGTGTGGACCAGAGTGTAGTGTGTAGTGTGGACCAGAGTGTAGTGTGTAGTGTGGGCCAGAGTGTAGTGTGTAGTGTGGGCCAGAGTGTAGTGTGGTCCAGAGTGTAGTGTGTAGTGTGGACCAGATTGTAGTGTGTAGTGTGGACCAGAGTGTAGTGTGTAGTGTGGACCAGAGTGTAATATGTAGTGTGGACCAGAGTGTAGTGTGTAATGTGGGCCAGTGTGTACTGTGGACTAGAGTGTAGAATGTATTGTGTAGTGTGGACTAGATTGTAGAGTGTAGTGTGTACCAGAGTGTAGTGTGTAGTGTGTAGTGTGAACCAGATTGTAGTGTGTAGTGTGGACCAGTGTGTAGTGTGGACCAGAGTGTATTGTCGACCAGAGTGTCGTGTGAAGTGTGGGCCAGAGTGTAGTGTGTAATGTGGAGTGTGGACCAGAGTGTAGTGTGCAGTGTGGAGCAGAGTGTAGTGTGTAGTGTGGACCAGAGTGTAGTGTGTAGTGTGGACCAGAGTGTAGTGTGTAGTGTGGACCAGAGTGTAGTGTGTAGTGTGGACCAGAGTATAGTGTGTAGTGTGGACAAGAATGTAGTGTGGACCAGCGTGTAGAGTGTACTGTGTAGTGTGGTCCAGAGTGTAGTGTGTAGTGTGGGCCAGAGTGTAGAGTGTAGTGTGGGCCAGAGTGTAGTGTGTAGTGTGGGCCAGAGTGTATTGTGTAGTGTGGGCGATAGTGTAGTGTCGACCAGAGTGTAGTGTGTAGTGTGGGCCAGTGTGTAGTGTGTAGTGTGGGCCAGTGTGTAGTGTGAACTAGAGTGTAGAGTGTAATGTGTAGTGTGGACTACACTACACACTACACTCTGGTCCACACTACACACTACACTCTGGTCCACAATACACACTACACACTACACTCTGGTCCACAATACACACTACACACTACACTCTGGTCCACAATACACACTACACAATACACTCTGGCCCACATTACACTCTGGCCCACACTACACACTACACTCTGGTCGCCACTACACTCTGGCCCACACTACACTCTACACTCTGGCCCACACTACACCCTATACTCTACACTCCAGTCCACACTACACACTATACTCTGGCCCACAATACACAATACACTCTGGTCCACAATACACATTATACTCTACACTCTGGTCCACACTACACTCTGGACCAGACTACACACTATACTCTGCTACACACTCCACATTACACACTACACTCTGGCCCACAATACACACTACACACTACATTATTGTCCACACTACACACTAAACTCTGGTCCACACTACACACTACACTCTGGTCCACACTACACACTACAGTCTGCTCCACACTACACACTACACTCTGGTCCACACTACACACTACAATCTGGTCCACACTACACACTACACTGTGGTCCACACTACACTCTACACTCTAGTCCACACTACACATTACACTCTACACTCTAGTCCACACTACACACTGGCCCACACTACACACTACACTCTGGTCCACACTACACACTACACTTTGGTCCACACTACACACTACACTCTAGTCCACACTACACATTACACTCTACACTCTAGTCCACACTACACACTGGCCCACACTACACACTACACTCTGGTCCACACTACACACTACACTTTGGTCCACACTACACACTACACTCTGGCCCACACTACACTCTGGCCCACACTACACACTACACTCTGGCCCACACTACACACGACACTTTGGTCGACAATACACACTGGTCAATATTACGCACTACACTCTACCCTCTAGTCCACACTAAACTCTAATCCACACTACACTCTGGCCCAGACTACACACTATACTCTACACTCCAGTCCACACTACACACTACACTCTGGCCCACACTACACACTACACTCTGGTCCACACTACAAATTACACTCTACACTCTGGTTCACACTACACTCTACACTCTGGACCACACTACACACTACACTCTGGTCCACACTACACACTACACTCTGGTCCACATTACACACTACACTCTGGCCCACAATACACACTACACACTACACTCTGGTCCACACAACACACTACATTCTGGTCCACACCACACACTACACTCTAATCCACACTACACACTACACTCTACACTGTAGTCGACACTACAGACTGGTCACACTACACACTACACTCTGGTCAACACTACACACTACACTCTACACTCTAGTCGACACTACACACTACACTCTAATCCACACTACACACTACACTCTACACTCTAGTCCAAACTACACACAACACTCTGGCCCACATTACACACGACACTCTACACTCTAGTCCACAATACACTCTGGCCCACACTACACACTACACGCTGGCCCACATTACACATGACACTCTACACTCTAGTCCACACTACACACTGCACTCTACACTCTAGTCCACACTACATACTGGCCCACACTACACACTACACTCTACAATCTAGTCCACACTACACTCTGGTCCACACTACACACTACACTCTGGTCCACACTACACACTACACTCTGGTCCACACTACACTCTACACTCTGGTCCACACTACACTCTACACTCTGGTCCACACTACACACTACACTCTGGTCCACACTACACACTACACTCTGGTCCACACTACACACTACACTCTACACTCTAGTCCACACTACACACTACACTCTGGTCCACACTACACTCTAGTCCACACTACACACTACACTCTGGTCCACACTACACACTACACACTGGTCCACACTACACACTACACTCTGGTCCACACTACACTCTACACTCTGGTCCAAACTACACACTACACTCTGGTCCACACTACACACTACACTCTACAATCTAGTCCACAATACACACTACACTCTGGTCCACACTACACACTACACACTGGTCCACTCTACACACTACACACTACACTCTGGTCCACACTACACACTACACTCTACAATCTAGTCCACACTACACACTACACTCTGGTCCACACTACACACTACACACTGGTCCACTCTACACACTACACTCTACACTCTGGTCCACACTACACACTACACTCTACACTCTAGACCACTCTACACACTACACTCTACACTCTGGTACACACTACACACTACACTCTGGCCCACACTACACACTACACTCTACACTCTAGTCCACACTACACACTACAGTCTGGTCCACACTACACACTAAGCTCTGGACCACAATACACACTACACTCTGGTCCACACTACATACTACACACTACACTCTACACTCTACACTCTAGTCCACACTACACACTACACTCTAATCCACACTACACACTACACTCTACACTCTAGTCCAAACTACACAATACACTCTGGCCCACACTACACACTACACTCTGGCCCACATTACACACAACACACTACACTCTAGTCCACACTACACACTACACTCTAGTCCACACTACACACTACACTCTAGTCCACACTACACACTACACTCTACACTCTAGTCAACACTACACACTGGCCCACACTACACACTACACTCTACACTCTAGTCCACACTACACTCTGGTCCACACTACACACTACACTCTGGTCCACACTACACACTACACTCTGGTCCACACTACACACTACACTCTGGTCCACACTACACACCACACTCTGGTCCACACTACACACTACACTCTGGCCCACACTACACACTACACTCTGGTCGACACTACACTATCGCCCACACTACACAATACACTCTGGCCCACACTACACACTACACTCTGGCCCACACTACACTCTACACTCTGGCCCACACTACACCCTATACTCTACACTCCAGTCCACACTACAAACTACACTCTGGACCACACTACACAGTACACTCTACACGCTGGTCCACACTACATTCTTGTCCACACTACAGACTATACTCTGGTCCACACTACACACTACACTCTGGTCCACACTACACACTACACTCTGGTCCATACTACACACTACACTCTGGTCCACACTACACACTACAGAGTGTAGTGTGTAGTGTGGGCCAGAGTGTATTGTGTAGTGTGGGCGATAGTGTAGTGTCGACCAGAGTGTAGTGTGTAGTGTGGACCAGAGTGTAGTGTGTAGTGTGGACCAGAGTGTAGTGTGTAGTGTGGACCAGAGTGTAGTGTGGACTAGAGTGTAGAGTGTAGTGTGTAGTGTGGGCCAGTGTGTAGTGTTGACTAGAGTGTAGAGTGTAGTGTGTAGTGTGGACTAGAGTGTAGTGTGTAGTGTGGACTAGAGTGTAGTGTGTAATGTGGGCCAGAGTGTAGTGTGTAGCGTGGGCCAGAGTGTATTGTGTAGTTTGGACTAGAGTGTAGAGTGTAGTGTGTAGTGTGGATTAGTGTGTAGTGTGGACTAGAGTGTAGAGTGTAGTGTGTAGTGTGTAGTATGTAGTGTGGACCAGAGTGTAGTGTGTATTGTGGACCAGAGCTTAGTGTGTAGTGTGGACCAGACTGTAGTGTGTAGTGTGGACTAGAGTGTAGAGTGTAGTGTGTAGTGTGTACCAGAGTGTAGAGTGTAGTGTGTAGAGTGGTCTAGAGTGTAGAGTGTAGTGTGTAGTGTGGACCAGAGTGTAGAGTGTAGTGTGTAGAGTGGACCAGTGTGTAGTGTGTAGTGTGGACCAGAGTGTAGTGTGTAGTGTGTAGTGTGGACTAAATTGTAGAGTGTAGTGTGTAGTGTGGACCAGAGTGTAGTGTGTAGTGTGTAGAGTGGACCAGTGTGTAGTGTGTAGTGTGGACCAGAGTGTAGTGTGTAGTGTGGACTAGATTGTAGAGTGTAGTGTGTAGTGTGGACCAGAGTGTAGTGTGTAGTTTGGACCAGAGTGTAGAGTGTAGTGTGGACCAGAGTGTAGTGTGTAGTGTGGGCCAGAGTGTAGTGTGTAGTGTGGACCAGAGTGTAGTGTGTAGTGTGGACCAGAGTGTAGTGTGTAGTGTGGACCAGAGTGTAGTGTGTAGTGTGGACTAGAGAGTAGAGTGTAGTGTGGACCAGAGTGTAGTGTGTAGTGTGGACTAGAGTGTAGAGTGTAGTGTGTAGTGTGGACCAGAGTGTAGTGTGTAGTGTGGGCCAGAGTGTAGTGTGTAGTGTGGACTAGAGAGTAGAGTGTAGTGTGGACCAGAGTGTAGTGTGTAGTGTGGACTAGAGTGTAGAGTGTAGTGTGTAGTGTGGACCAGAGTGTAGTGTGTAGTGTGGGCCAGAGTGTAGAGTGTAGTGTGGACCAGAGTGTAGAGTGTAGTGTGCACCAGAGTGTAGAGTGTAGTGTGGACTAGAGTGTAGAGTGTAGTGTGGACCAGAGTGTAGTGTGGACTAGAGTGTAGAGTGTAGTGTGTAGTGTGGACCAGAGTGTAGTGTGTAGTGTGGGCCAGAGTGTAGAGTGTAGTGTGGACCAGAGTGTAGAGTGTAGTGTGGACCAGAGTGTAGAGTGTAGTGTGGACTAGAGTGTAGAGTGTAGTGTGGACTAGAGTGTAGTGTGTAGTGTGGGTCCGAGTGCAATGCTTTCCTTTTCTTGGAGTAAGCCAAGCCGTGTTGCACTTTTATTTCTGTTTCTTTCACACACTCTGTCCATACACAGTGTACTATCGTGGTGATTGGCTCTGTTGAGTGACGTGTATAGCCACGCCCACCCCGAGGGAAAAACTTTACAGGTGTATTAATTATTCTTGTTTTTCAGAAAAGCATCAGAGTCAGAATAAAACTGTAAGTTGGTCAGGACCCGGACCTTGGTCTGCCTGTTATATAGTGTGGTCCAAAGTGTAGTGTGTAGAGTGTAGTGTGTGTGTGTGTGTGTGTTTGTGTGTGGGCCAGTGTAGTGTTTGTGTGCCTCACTGCCTACCTGACAGGCCATTTTTTAAAAAAATCCAATACCATCCAATATACTGTAACGATCAGAGGGTTAGTAATGCGGTTACACGTAATACCAAATTCCCTTTTTATTGTAGTAGATGTAGTTTTGTTACGATGCCGCTACCTCTCTGAACTTATCCTCCTCAGTAACGAGCGGCGCAGGGTGTGATTGCTATAATCTACAGTTTATGAATAATTAATGAATGTCTTGTCGAGGGGAACCGGCTCGTACAATCGATGTTTAATACTGTCAGAATATCGCGACAGTGCGGAATTCACCATCCGGACGTGTTTATCTAAGCGAACTTGCTATCCTGGAGCTAATGCTAACCACAGGCTTCGGCTCACCGCAAAAACATTTGGATCGACGTTCGATATTCAGATATTCTTACTTCGGTATGAAGCAATAGAATGTGTGTGTGTGTGTGTGGGTCAGAGTGCAGTGTGTTTTAGTGTGTGTGGTTATAGACTCGATGCATTGCACATTATTGAGTTTGGCCTGATTTATAAGCCTTAATGAAGGACCTGACAAATCACTGATGAATGAGTAATGTGCAGTGCTTATGGAGCCACTGGAGCAGGTCATGGAAGAGAGTGTGTGTGTGTGTGTGTGTGTGTGTATGGTGCAGCATAGTTTATGTAAGGGTCAGGACTGTGTGTGTAAGGTGCAGGATGGAGTGTGTAAGGTGATGTAAGGCATTAAGTAAGGTAGAGTGTATTAGAAATGAAAGAAAATGATTTAGTGATGTATCACGAAATTTAAATTTAAATGTATTTATTTTGTATTTGAAGTGTCAAACGTCATCGATCGGCTCTAATCTTACAGGTGGCGATCTCTAAACTATTCACACGTTGGCAAAAGCAGCACAGCATCCTGTGTGGTCATTATTTTTGAAGTTTGTTTAGAATTGTAAAACAAAATCTCAAAGAAAAATAAATAAATCCGGACATTTTTTAAATCATTGTAATCATTTACAAAATCACAATCCGAATTGAATCGGCACTCACTTATCGCGACAGTATCGTATCTGGTGACACCTAGTGATTACACGCACACAAAGTGTGTGTGTAAGATGTAGAATGGTGTGTGTAGGGTGTTGGATAGTGTGTGTGAGGTGTATCATGGAGTGTGTCAGGTGTAGGGTAGTGTGTTTATGGTGCAGGATGGAGTGTGTTGAGTGTTGGATAGTGTGTGTGAGTTGCAGGATGGAGGTAATGTGTGTATGATGTCGGATGGTGTGTGTGTGTACCATCCGACATCATACACACACACACACCATCCTACATCATACACATACACACACACACACCATCCGACATCATACACACACACCATCCGGATAGTGTGTGTGTGTGTGTATGATGTCGGATGGTGTGTGTGTGTGTATGATGTAGGATGGTGTGTGTGTGTGTATGATGTCGGATGGTGTGTGTGTGTGTATGATGTAGGATGGTGTGTGTGTGTATATGATGTCGGATGGTGTGTGTGTGTGTATGATGTAGGATGGTGTGTGTGTGTGTGTGTATGGTGTCGGATGGTGTGTGTGTGTGTATGATGTAGGATGGTGTGTGTGTGTGTATATGATGTCGGATGGTGTGTGTGTGTATGATGTAAGATGGTGTGTGTGTGTATGATGTCGGATGGTGTGTGTGTGTGTGTATGATGTAGGATGGTGTGTGTGTGTACTGTATGTATGATGTCGGATGGTGTGTGTGTGTATGATGTAGGATGGTGTGTGTGTGTATGATGTAGGATGGTGTGTGTGTATGATGTAGGATGGTGTGTGTGTGTGTATGATGTAGGATGGTGTGTGTGTGTGTGTATGATGTAGGATGGTGTGTGTGTGTATGATGTCGGATGGTGTGTGTGTGTGTATGATGTCGGATGGTGTGTGAAGGTGCACAGTGCAGTACTTTTAATTGATTGATTAATTGATAGATAGATACAAATAAATTAATAAAGAAAAAAGATAGAAATACTTTATTAAGTCTCCAAAGTGAATTAGTGAAAAAAAATGGAAAAGGCAAATAAATGCTGGAGTCGTCTGAGCTGCACATCAGAACGTCTTTGCACTTATCTTTAAAGTAATTAGAACTTTGGTCCTCTGTGTCCGTTTCTCTTGAAGAGTGAGAGCGACACACGTAGTGCGAGTGTAGCGATCTATTAACGCTGTAACTCGTTCACCAGGATTTGTCCCGTTTCTTCATTAAACAGCTTACAGCGCAGCACTCAGTAGAAACTGAAGGTGAAGGTGACCTCGCTCGGCGGCGATTTGATAAATATCTGACGACTGACAGTTAAAGGTCGCACTCGCATTTCGAATTTGAAGCGGTGGCGTAGTGAGTAGCGTTACTACCTCGCAGCTTACTTTAGTTTTTTTTTCTTTACCTTTTTTTTTTCGCTGACGTTCTGCCAGGGGCTGGATTGACTTCTCTAAACTTCCCCCCAGCACTGAACGAGAGTGTGTGTGTGCGATAGCATTTGATGAACTGCCCTGAATCCGGTGTGTATTCCCACCTCGCTCGGGTGTGTTCCCAAAGTCAGGGTCCGGAGCCACTACGGTCCTGATCAGGATTAATGCCGCATTCTGCTGCTAATGTTTTCTCCCGGGGATCTCCGGTTTCCTCCAAAAAAAAACTAAACAAAACATGGATTGGGAATTTTATTGGTGCCCCTACAGGAGAATGTTTGTTCAGGATTAAGTGTGTAGTTAAGACGCTTTTATAATTAGTTACAGTGTATCCGTGTGCATCAGCGTGTTTGAAGTTGACCGATTAAGAACTTTTACAATCGGAAAGAAAACGCATTCGAGCACAGAACCGCTCGGGTATTCCATGGACTCCAGGGAAGTTCCAAAATGTGTGTGTGTGTGTGTGTGTGTGTGTGGTTGTGTGTGTGTTAGCGAAAGAGTGAACGTCTGCAAGCTGCTTTGTAAAGAACTTGTCCTTGATCTGGTTTGTGTGTGTGTGAGAGAATCATTGTGTAATTGTGTGGTGCATATACTTTCTCTGACTATACAGTATATGCTGGTTCACAGTGTGTGTGTGTGTGTGTGTGTGTGTGTGTGTGTGTTAGGGAGAGGTGGTGTAGAAGGGGGGGTCGAGTTTGTGTATAAGAAGCCTGTATGTGTGAAAGGCCAGCGAGTCACACTCCTGAGCCTCGCAGACAGAGTAATTCACTTATTGACAGCTCCTGCATGTCTCAGTGACTTTGTAAAATGAACAATTGATCAGACTTTCTCTCTCTTGCGCATGCACTCCACTTATCCATCTCTCTCTCTCTCTCTCTCTCTCTCTGATTCACCTTTGAGCCTCTCGATCTGTACGCCCGGCACATTCCGTCATTAATATAATTATAGAGCGGTGTGTGTGTGTGTGTGTGTGTGGCCGGCTGGTCGTTAGTGACCGCGGAGTGAGAAATAATCGGTGTGTTTTGAAGCAGACGGCGGCGTCAGCGTCTGTCCGCAGATCCTCGGGCCGCTCCTGAGCGCGAATGCCTGTAGCTTTAACCCGTTCCTGGAATAAGCAGGAGGCCAGAAAGACAAACAGAGACGGAGACAGAGACGTGTGAGGAGCGCTCGAGAGCAACCTTTGACAATCCTGAACAGCGACTCTCAAGGAAAATCAAAGGTGCCTCGGCGTGACGTTAGTTTTCCCATTAATCATCATTTGAACCCAGAGTGTGATTAAGGCACGCTGTTTTTTTCGTGGACAGTCAAGCAGAGAACCAAGTGCATTGATTACATCACTAATCACTAATCTGAACAGATCTCAGATCAGAGGGTGCGTGCAGGTTTTATTTACACTACAGGGAGAAAGGATTGTGGGCTCCAGAGACCACGCAGGAACGGGTACAGAGGGATCGAGAAGCATGACAGCGGAACAAACCGCAGCAAACATACTGTAATTACAGCATTTTATCTCTGCGGGAATTAAGAATCACATCCAGCTGACAACGTAAAACCCAAAGGGGCTTTAAATCAAACAAAATCAGACGAAAACATCTTATTTCTCATTTAATGTCATCTAAACTCAGCTCAGACGCGCAGGTTTTGTCCCCTCCTGCATCCACCTGATCCTGAATTTATGTTAGTTGTCGCCTTCGTGTAATTTATAGATAACGAACCTGCTTGGTTTTACACGTCTGTTCATGTTTCATTTTCTCTTTCTTACACACATTCATTACACGATTCATTTATTTCCTTACATGATTTATTCATTTCCTCTTGATTCTTACACATGAGCTGTGTACTCCAAAATGTGATTCTTATATGAGTAATTTATTTCTACATTTAAGTCTTAAACACATAATTAAGCACATCATTTATTTCCACATGTGATTCTTACACATGACGCGTGTTTCCATGCGTGATTTCTTTCCACATTTTTTATTTCCACATGTGATTCTTACATCACAATTTATGAATTTTTTTTTTTTACTCACAATTAATTTATGTTCTTTTGTGATTCTTACATGATTGATGTATTTCCACGTGTCATTTTTTAAACACGACTAATTTATTTCTAGATGTGATTCTTGGAGACGATTATTTTATTTCTTACACATTTCTTATCTCCACATGTTATTTTTAAACATGATCCATTTACTTGATCATTTATTTATTTGTTCCAGCATGTGCTTCTTTATTCGATGTATTTTTTTCCGGCATTATAATTATTTATCTATTTATTCCTACGACACATGCTTTTACGAGTCAGATGTGATTTTTCTGACATGAGTAATTAATCGTTTCACGTGTGATCGCAGATTCTTTCTACATAATCACATGTGAGTCCCTTCTGGTCGTATTTGATATATACAAAACATAATAGTTAAACTTTTTCTTTTTTTTGTATCCTGAAAGATACTAGAGCTGATAGACACTTCTAGACCTGTTTCGACCAGTTGAATCATTAGATGCAGTGCCTTTAAGAGAAAGCGCGAGTCTGGCTCGGGTTCTCCCGGCGTAAACATGATGGTGATGTTAGCCGCAATCTGTCACTGAGATACAATATCTACAGGAGCCTGATTCTGCACCTGGGGGTCGCCCGTGAGCGATGAAACTTTTTGGCACCCGCGCTGACCTATCACACACTGGCGATCTTCCCAGGGCGAGACTCGGCCAACTGCGCCTCACATAAGTGCATTTTGGATGAGCTTTCGGTCACGGCTCCATGCCGCCACGCAGCTTTGTTGTTTTTGGAAGTCATATAAAAATTCATATAAAATCTAATTATTCGGCACGCAGGCCAAGAGGGCACTCGTGAAGTCTAAAGACGAAAGGACGGACGCTCGAGTGCCCTCGTGGTCCGTTTGTGCGTCTTCCTGATGAGTGCGATGAATCATGATGAAGAAGGCTGTTTTTTTTTTCTCTCTCTAAAAGTGGATACAGAGGCGCTCTGGGTTGTTATCATGTTAAGAAGTACAGCGGTTTTAATGGGTTTAGTTCCAAATACAGGATCTGTGTCAAAGTAGCAAGAACAGGAGAATATAAAAGAGGTTTTAAACAAAGAGATATCACTAAAAAATCACTAAACCTGTCTGCTTTAAGCATCGATGCATCGTCCACACTGAGATGCTTTTCTGCTCACCCTGGGTGTAAAGAGTTATTCCCCTTTTTCTCCTGATGTTTCTCATCAATGTCGATTATGTAAATATATTGAATGACGTGGGGTGCGCTGATGTGCCACTGATGTGGCTTAGGTTATGGCCACGCATAATAGTGCTCACACTCAGATTATACAGTAAGCGAGACCTTTTCTAATTAGACTAAATACTCTGGATGAATCATACATTTCGTAGCATTAGGTATAACTTAAAATTTCCCCGGTTCCTTCATGTTACAATCTTATATTTAAATATTGTGGGTTTGATATATACAGTATATATATTTTTTGGGGTGCATGGAGTGTTCTCCCCGTGTTTGGTGGGTTTCCTCCGGGTCCTCCGGTTTCCTCCCACAGTTCAAAGACATGCTGATTAGGTAAATCTGCGTTTCCAAATGGCCCGGTGTGTGTGTGTGTGTGTGTGTGTTCCCTGTGATGGATTCACACTCTGTCCAGGGTGTACCCTGCCTCGTGCCAAAGTCTCTGGGATGTGTTCCAGGCCCCGTGGCTCTTTAGATTAATTCATGACACTTTATTTTTGTTTTGGGAATCCTTTTTTTCTTTTTTTCTTTTTTAATGCTTCAATAAACTGTTGAAAGATTAATGGTCATAAAGTTACGGTTTTTATTTGTTCTCAAATGAACAAACTGACCAATCGAACAAGACACAAACAATCGATAGATCAACCGTAAAAAAATAATCGTTCGAATGAAAATCGTATGAAGACGCGCCAAATGTGCAGTAGATTTGAATTTGGTTTTTGAATTTGAAAGGGACGAGAAACAAAATCGGTGCAGTGAGTAGAGTGGGAACTCTGGTGGGATGGTGATGATGATGAAGGTGAGGTTAAGAGTAATAGATTGTCGCTCCAAGTGTTAAGTCTAATCTATAACATCTACAAAGTCAAGAGATTAAGCGGCAATCTATTACTCTTAACCTTACTCTCATCATCATCATCATCATCATCATCATCATCATCATCATCAAGACGTTTCCACTTAGAGAAATGCCGCGCACTGCACAGATTTTCTTGCTCGTACTATTTAAATTCAAAATCTAACTCAAATTTATATTTTTCATGTATAAGTATCATATGCAGGGAAAATGTTTATACGACTGTCCGTCAACTGAAATGGAATGAATAGAGAGATTTCACTACAATAAAAGGAAAATTGCACTACAATACTATTAAACTGATAGAATTTCCAATAATTTATAAATTTTTTTTATTTGGGATGGAATGTACAAATTTACAGATTTGACAAAGGTTGCAATAAAATATAATTGTAATATAAATATCTAAAATATTCTATAAATAAATGACAATGTGCAAAGTGTAATTGTACATTGAGAAGTATATACAAAACAACAACAATAATAATAATAATCATGCATTTTATTTATATAGGCGCCTTTCTGGTCACCCAAGGTCAGACACCTATGTAAATAAAATGCATTATTCCAGATCAAATGAAGGATAAATTAAAAGATAAAACACGATAACACTGAGTGGTCAGTGATTAAATCAGTATTGATTGAATCGAGATTATAATTTAAATACAAACGACGATTCGAGACACGACTTAAACGGACGTCTGAGTGCAGCCCTACATCATGTAGGACAAACGCTTCTGAATAAACGGGTCTGAATTAAGTTGAGATTTGAAGTTGGTTGGAGAATCTGCTGTATGTTACAGATGTTTTCGCCCTCAACAGCTCGATGGTTTATAAATCAGTAAATTATTTTACGTGCAAATCTCAGGTGGTTTCAAAAATACCCAAACCAGCCCGACAACCAGCCCGCTAACATTTTTCCGCCATTTTGATGTCTGATGTGAACGTCACCCCAAGCACATAATCTTGTGCGATTTTCCGCACCGTGCTGCTGCCACACGAGCGCCTGATTCTATGGTTGCATGAACGAGCAGCTGTACAGGTGTTCCTGAAAAAAGAAAGCAAAATAAAAAATTCTAGAGAGAAAAAACTGAAAGAAAAAAAAACTGAACCGATCGTGTAGTGAGAGAGTCTATGGTTCTTCTTCTCTTTAGCGGTTTGCTGTACTGTAGGTGTGTTGTGATGTGTAAATGAGCTGACAAAGCAGAGTGAACCGTCTCCTTTGTGTGACACAAACACACACACACACATACACTTTCCAGGCAATAGTGCACCTCTGTTGCTTGTTACGACTCCAGAGGTCTCACGGAGCATTTCGTATGCACAACAGCTCAGGAATCAATCTTACTCTCTGGTTGAAAGCTCATGTTTGACTTTTCATCCCTCCGGCGTTGAGGGAAGGTGATGGATGAGGCTCGAGCTTTACTGATCGTCTGATGGGCTACTGGCAATCCGGGAGGTTTAGGTGCCCAAGTCTGAGCCGTATTAGCACACGGCAAGGTCGACATGGATGGTAAATGGGGTTGTAAAGCCCCGGGACTGTATGTGTGGGTGTTTGCGTGTGTGTGTGTGTGTGTGTGTGTGTGTATGTGTGTGCCGGGGATTCGTAATAGTGCTGATATAGCTGCTGGGAGGGGAAGTTTATTAGCCTGTTAGTGCTAGTGTCTCAGTCTGCTCATAAAGTAAACAGCAACCCGGCACTCACTCGCGCATGCACACACACACACACACACACACACACACATTCAGAGAGCAAATGCGATGGTGAAGCATGAAACACGTGACAGCTCGTTGTTTCTTTCCTCTGATGAGAAACATGTGACGTTTCCAAACAGAGGGGCGAAAATCATGATGTACTACCAGGGGGCATGGCAACACACACGCCTAGGAAATGAGTATGAAAAAAACAAAAAACGGGTAATACAGTGGATCCTCGGATTATGAGTAACAGTGTTTCCGAGCGTTCCGCAAGATGAGCAAAGATTTTAAATACATTTTTACTTGGAAAACCAGCAAGTCTTGGTTTACGAGCACCGAGTATTATGTATCACGCAGCTCTTCTTGTTTTGATTCCGAGTGACACGTGATCACAACTGAGCCAATGTTTTTTCTCTTTCTTGCGCCGGGTCATCGTCTCCCCTGCTGGGTCTTAGTGCTCGTCTGTTACTGATATATCAACATCCATGCACACGTGTACTGTTTGCTATAACACTGACCATGGGTGTGTGCGTAAAACATATTTTATTTTGTGTTTGTAAGTGTGTGTGTACAGCGCGCGTGTACTGTTTTTCATAACGTGTGTGCGCGTGTGTAAAGCAAAAGAAAGTTTCATTAGAGAGGTTTAGAGATCCATTTTCTCTCTCTCTGTCGTTGTGTGTTCGCATGCGTAATTTGACACCGTGCCCCTTTACACACACACTCTCGCCTTTACACCCACCCCCTCTCTGCTTCACACACACACACACACACACACACACACACACACACAAACAAACAAACAAACACACACTCTCTGCTCTACACAGAAACACTGCTCTGTCGCGATTCTTTTCAAAGGTAAAGTGCAGGTTAATTTGTTTGTTTGTTTTACTTTACAGCAGTGATTCCGTTAGTATGCGCTCACGCGAATGTCAATTTTCCGATAAAGCTGTCTTTCCGCTAATGTCAGTGTGTGTGTGTGTGTGTGTGTGTGTGTGTGTGTATGAAATTCAAATAAGAGAGGAGAAAGGTTTACGGTGTACAGTAAGTTGAGAAAGGGGAGACGGGATGGGCTGAAAGTAAGAGTCTCCTCTTACTTTATCTTTACACATACTCAAACACATACACACACACACACACATATACACAGCGCCTGCGCGCATAAACGGAAACACTTATCTGTTGAGATTTATTTTTCCTTTTTTTTTTAAAGGTAAAATGCAGGTTAATTTGTTTTATTTTTACTTTATATTTTGTATGAATTATTTTCATGTATTGTTTTGGGGGGCCTGTGGAACGAATAATTTGAGTTTTCATGATTTCTTATGGGAAAAGTTCATTTGGTTTACGAGTGTTTTGGAATACGAGCCCGCTTCCAGACCGAATTATGCTCGTAATCTGAGGTTCCACTGTATTAGTGTGTTTGACTCACACAGCACCGTTCTGACAGTCAAGGTTGTTTCACACGCAAACACATACACACTATATACACAGACCAGAAGAATTAAGTGTGACATGCAGGAAGACAGATAGAGAGTGTGTGTTTGTGTCCAGACTTCCTGGAGATGCTCTTAAGTGCACACCTATATACACACACACACACACACACACACACACACACACACAGTCACACAGACACACACACAACACAAATCAAAACACAAGGTGGTTTCATTTCCTGTCTCTGGAACAACAGCAGAGAAAAGCATCCCATCCGGAGTCATCGGATCTTGAGGACAGAGAGGGTGGTCCCTGCAGCGGGGCACCGAACAGCACTTTAAGTGCAGAGACGATCAATTCCTCTGTAACGTTAGCTTCTGTCGTCTTCCTCACAAAGTCGATACGAAAGAAAAACAAAGCTCAGGTAATGGGCTCGGACAAAGCCGTCCTCTCGAGAGTGCTGGGAATATAGGTGTGTGTGTATATATATATTTTTAATTTTTTTAATTTTTTTATTTTTTTATTTATTTATTTATTTTCCTGTTCAGCACCTGTGTGTGAAAACATGCCACAGGTGTTTCCCTGCAGGGTTTCCCTCGTCACTCAGGGGCTTCTTCAACCTCACAATGCAGCTAAACGCTGGTTATTAGGAGAGCCTAATGTGTCCTGCTTCGTTTTGTTTGTTTATACCAAAGTACTGCCGAATTCTCAAGTCTGATTGGCTGCTAACAGAAACTGGAATAAAAAACAATAAATAAATAAATAAATAATATTAATTAGTCAATTGGCGTCATATAAGATGAAACAGAACATACAAGTTTTCAGAAAATAATCAACTTGTGGGTAGGAAGAGTAACACTGTGTACCTACTGTACTATACATGCATCTGTGTAATGTAGTGTTGTAGGTTCAGGATCTGTACAGACCCCTCCCCGTGGATTCAGACACGAGATTAATTGCATGAGTCTAAATATCCTAGTGCGAAATACTGTACAGTTTAACTGATGCGTTATGAAGTTATATTAGAGCTTCATTCGTCAGTGGGAAAACTGTTTTGTGAACACGCACAAATTCTACTTATTCATACAAACACAACTGCAGGATTAGTTATCCATTGTGAGGTGGAGTTATAATGTTTCGCAAAACCATCCACAATTCAGAGCGATATTACCAAAAACAGTTTTGTTGTAAAATTTTGATTGTGACTCAAAGTAACGATGCACACAATATTTTCTAGTTTTGCTTCTTTTGAAAAAAAAAAAAACTAAACAAAAACAACAAAAAGTTTTGGCAAGCTGCCAAATGGAGATATCTCATTTTGCTGTCAAACTATTTATAAACATTCATACAGTTTAGCTGCTGTTGTATGAAGTTATACTTGCGCCTCATTCCCGAGTGAAAAAGGATAAACTGTGTTTAAACTCTTTTTCGCACACTTTTGCTCTGTGCTCACCAGGGTTGCCAGATCACACTGACTCAATCCTGCCTAAGGATTGTTTAAACCCTTCTCACTCAGATAAAAACAAACAAAAATCCAAAATGATAAACAGTGTGAGGACCGGTACTACAACCTAAAACGATAAAAGTAAAACAATCTGGAATAATTTAATTTAAGATCATATTTAAACATTCTACATGTAACATTTAACAGAAAGCAAAATTATAAATGTCTTCCCTCTTTTGCTGAGCTTAAAAAAATCTGAGAGTTGTGTGATGCCTTACAATGTTAAATGTTAATGTCTTACTCAATAAACCATCTCTATATGATGAAATACACAATCTATAAAATCCTCTTTTTTTTCTTTGTGGAAATTCTAATAAATAGGAGATACACACGTGCTAGAGCCCAGGTGCTGATGTAAGTGAAGTAGCTCTAACTGCACCGTCAGTCTTAATCCTGTTAGAGGAAACAAATCAACCCCTCCTGTTCTGACCAATCAGATAAGAGGCTCAGCACCATGTGACACCGATTTCACTTATAAGGCGTCGTGTTTTAGGAGTTACACGGAGAAACGGTGTGTGAAGTGGAACGATCAATTTTTCGCAAATTGACGCTGTCCGAGCGAAAACCTCATAATCTCCAAAGCAATAACTTCCTCTGCGCGAGAAGAGACGGGGGTGTACTCTGTTTCTACTTCATCATCAGAAAAACTTCAAAGTGTTTGAGCTGATTACGGAAGGTTTTTTTTTTTTTTTTTTTTTCAAAAAAGCGACTGTCAAAGTTGTGAGGGGGGAAAAAAACCCAACAACATAAAAAACAAACACTTATATATCAAAGGAAATCAAAACTGTCAAATAATGGAGTTAGCGAGTATTCATGGGACATGCCGGTAAAACTTATGAAAAAAAAAAAAAACTGACCGAAAGAGTCAATCACACGTCTGCAAATCTTCAGCCGGATACACACACGTACACGGGGAAATCCGATTTGCCTGGAGTGTAGAGGAGGTAAAATTGCACTCGTATCGTGGAGAAGAGGAGCTCATCTGCATACACACACGCTCTGATGGACCTCTATATCTGCTCCCTCACACACGCACTCCAACACACACACATTGTGACCACATTCATATTCAGAAAAATGAGATAAGTATCCTCTGAAACTTGGACCTCCTGTTGAAATATTCCGCCGATTTCCCAGACCAGCGTGACGCCTTTGATGTTTTTTTTTTTTTTTTTGCCTTTTCAACCATTTTTTTTCCTGAATTGTGCTCATTCTTTTTTTTTTTTTTTTTTTGCGTTCCCTCTGAGACGGGGCAGTTGTTCTGCTCCGTTTGAGCTTTGCTGCATGAAACGGTGCACCTCAGATCCATTCCAATGCTGTGTGTGTGTGTGTGTGTGTGTGTGTGTGTATGTGTGTGTGTGTTGATGTTCCAGTGAGGTGAGCGGAAAGCACTGCAGGAGGTTAATGGTTTTTTGGCACATCGTTCTTCAGGTGAACATGCAGCGAGCCACACACACACACACACACACACACACACACACACACACACACACACACACACACACACATCTGGTGACCTGCTGCAACATTAAGAAAACTGATATGAGATTCTTTATAAGGTTTTTATTTATACACACACACACACACACACACACACACACACACACACACACACACACACACACACACAGAGCCAAATACCCACATTGACATGACGGCTCATTTTATCACAAGGACGCAAATAAAACCCATTTTCAGCTCTTTTTAAACGCTTGAATAACAATGTAACACACCGTTTATCACTTTTCTACCTTTTTTTCTTAAAAAGGAATTAATTACACATTATAACCTGAAAACTTGGCATTTAGGCTTTTTTTGATGCTGGATTATTCTTATTCATTCAGGATAGAAGAAGGAAGGAAGTCAATTGCCTTGGAGTGTGGAGTACCACAAGGTTCAATTCTGGGACCCATTCTTTTTTCTTTGTTTCTTCTGCCATTGGGTCTTATTTTCAAAAAACACAGTATTTCATATCATTTATACGCAGACGATATTCAGATTTATTTACCGATCAGTGCTGGAGCCTCAAGCCTTAATCAACCCTTGGTACTCTGTCTAAAGGAGGTGATCAGCTGGTTAGAGCAAAATATGAATTTAAATGCTAGCAAATCGGAAGTTCTGGTCTTTGGGATGAACAATGATGACAGGGACTTAACTAATTTTCTTGGTTCTTGGAAAGCATATGTTCAACCCAAAATAAGAAATTTAGGTGTAATTTTTGACTCTGCTCTAATGTTCGATCATCAGGTCAAAAATGTGGTAAAAAATTGCTATTACCAGTTAAGGACTATTGCGAAAATGAAGTCTTTTCTGTCTGTTCCAGACCTAGAAAAAGTGATTCATGCATTCATCTCTTCTCGTTTGGATTATTGTAATGCTCTTTACGTGGGTATCAATCAATCACTTATTTCAAAGCTGCAGATGGTTCAAAATGCTGCGGCGAGGCTCCTTACTGATGTCAAGAAAAGGGAGCACATTACTCCGGTTCTAGAAAGGCTTCATTGGCTTCCTGTGAAACAACGGATTCAGTACAAGGTGTTGTTGTACGTTTACAAAGCTGTTCATGAGCTGGCCCCGGAATATATTAAGGACCTGGTGCGTACGAACTCTTGTAGAGCACAAAGGTATTCCAATAGTTTTCAGCTGTTTGTACCGAGAACTCGCCTTAAAACAAAAGGGGATCGAGCCTTTTCAGTTGTTGGTCCTAGGCTGTGGAATGCGCTCCCCCCTGATGTTAGATCTGCATCCTCAGTTGAGGTTTTTAAATCGCGTCTTAAAACGTATTTATACTCTGTTGCTTTTAATTCTAGACTTTGTTTTATATGTTATGTTTATGTATTGTATTTTATTTTATTATATTTTATTATATTTCATAGTTTCTCTGATGTTCAGTCCTTTGGCCTACGTTGTAGCATAAAGGGCTATATAAATAAATGAGACTTGAGACTTGAGACTAAATAAAGTGAGCTTCAAAAGCTCACGTTTTACGCAGAAAACGTTGCCGACGTATAGGAAGAAGATACGTTTCACAGACGTTTGTTTTCAGATTTCTCGATTAAGTTGTTTTTTCTCAGAGAGGCAGGAAAATCTTCACGTTCCGTTCCAGAGATTCCGAGTTTGAGTCCAAAAGAGAGTAAGTGGACGTGTTCTTTTTGGTGGGAGGAGCTTACTCTCTCCTGTCAATCAATCCTAGGCATGAGTACAGGTAGTCCCCGACTTATGAACATTCAAGTTAAGAAATACCGCAGATAAGGAAGGATTAACGTTTTTGGCCACATGATGGCAGTGTGAGGAAAGAGGACAGAGATTTAGACAGGCGGATTGGTAAGGTTTACATTTAGGGGTTTGACAGACGCCCTTATCCAGAGCAACATTCTTTTAATCTCATTAGCAGTTGAGGGTTAAGGGCCTCGCTCAAGGACCCAACTTGGTGGTCATGGGATTTGAACCTGGAACCTTCCAAACTGTAGTCCAATGGCTTAACCATTGAGCTACTCCTGTACCTTATGTTAGATATTCCTGTTGAAGACGACACACTTTGTCGGACTTAAGAACAAATCTGACTTTTTTGACGCATAACTCGCCATCCTGAGGGTGTGTAAACTATACACACAGTCATTTACAAACACCACTTGCACGATACAGGAACTCTGGAGTTGTACAGTCCTGACCTTGCTCCAAGCCATTACAGGAGTTCCTGGGAGGCCAGCGTGAAGCTTTAGATGTGAAGCAGGTACTGTAGTTCGATCATACTGAGATAAGTCCCGGTTTGACTTGAACGCCACTTGTATATATATATATATAATACAGATA
Source organism: Channallabes apus (assembly GCA_030522415.1). Taxonomy (NCBI): domain Eukaryota; kingdom Metazoa; phylum Chordata; class Actinopteri; order Siluriformes; family Clariidae; genus Channallabes; species Channallabes apus. The sequence continues at coordinate 5,023,972 of CM060123.1, forward strand.
ATAAGAAATGTTTGATATGTGTACATTTGTGACTTTGTAATGGCTTTGGTGTGTGCATGCGTGTGAGAGTTTGTGTATGTGCGAGTGATCTTTCTCATTGTGTATCTCGTGTACACACACACACACACACACACACACACACACACACAAGCCCGCAGCCTCACACGTTCGATCTGTAGGAACGTCTGTAGACGTGTCGGTAGGAAGTAACAGGAGGAGACGTGAGAGATGTGACAGGATCACGACCTGATGTTGTCGCACCAACAAGCAGCTGTGTGTGTGTGTGTGTGTGTGTGTGTGTGTGTGAGATTGCCAGAATGCGTGTTAGTGTGTGTAAGTCACACTGAGAGTGACTGTGTGGATATGTGCATGTTATCATATAAAATAATGTACAGAGATTATGTGTGTGTGTGTGTGTGTGTGTGTATACACATTCCATGTTTCTGTATCTCTCGGGGTTAAAGAACGTGTCAGAATACAAAGGTGATAAAAATGTGCACCTGCCTGTGCAAAGAGAATGGGAAATGTAACACACACACACACACACACACACACAACACAAACATTTGTGTTCTATACTGTTGTGTTTTTTTTTTCACTACATGCATCACATGCCATGATAAAACACACTCTATTCCTTCTTTCTCTTTTTTTGTGTCTCTTATCTTCTTAAAACACACACACACACACACACACACACACTTGAATCAGGAGACATGCGACATGGTCATCATTACTCCTGTGTGTAAAGATGCTGAAATGTAATCAGCGTAAAAAATAAATACAGCACCCTGAGGGTTGTTTATTTATTTTTTGAAATATCTATTTTGAAAATAATTATAATACACATTACAGCCACAAGGAGGCAGCAGTGAGCATTAGCTCCACACACACAGACCTCCTTATTTGGCTGTCGGTTCTTTACACCTAAATGTGATCGGAATACACAAATCACATCTGAAATTGACTGGAGAGCCGCGCGTGTGTGTGTGTGTGTGTGTGTGTGTGTGTGTGTGTGTGAGGACAGAACTACTTCTTTTTATGTTATTTTCAACCACAGACACACGATCCAGCGATTCGATACACACACATACACACTTCAGAGGAGGAAGCACATCCACACACACACACACACACTTCAGCCAGAGGTGTGTGCGTATGTGTGTGTGTGTGTGTGTGTGTGTGTGTGTGTGTATGTGTGTCCTCCTTTCTGTAGATAAAGTGTGTGTGTGTGTCTGTGTGTTTTGAACTAAAGCCCCCAGGGCAGATGTCTCTGAAGGTGTCCTTTACTTCTTTTCTTTCTCTCTCTCTCTCTCTTCCCCTCTGTCACTTTTTTCTCACCTCCCCATCTCTCTCGCTCTTCTCTTCTCTTTTTCATCCCTCATCCTTTATTCTGTGTTTTTTTCTCCTTTTCTGACCCTGTTTAACTCTCTCTCTCTCTCTCTCTCTGTGTCCCTCTGTCTCAGGTGTGGTGCGGTGAGAGAGGAGCACAGAGGCGAGTTGGAGTTGATCAGGAGTGAGAGACTCGTCCCCGGGTGAGGTCGCGGCTCCGCGTCCGTCTGCACAGAAAACACCAGTAATATAAACAGCACTCTTTCATTTAGAAGCGTCTCATCCTTGACTGAGAGCCAACGACAACACATGCAGGATTATTTCTCTCCATCACTCTCTCTCTCTCTCACTCTCTCTCTCTCTCTCTCTCTCTCTCTCTCTCGCAGTCTTTCTCGTTCTGCATCTCTCTGTCTCACGCCTTCTCTTATCGCATCTCTCATTCTGTTGCTCAGTGTCTCTGTTACTCGCAGTCTTTCTCTTATTACATCTCTCTCTCTCTCTCTCTCTCTCTGTCTTTCTCTTTCTGCATCTCTCTCTCTTTCTGTCTCTCTCACTCTGTCTTTCTTTTATTGCATCTCTCTTACTGTCTCTCACTATTTTTTTGTCTTTTTGCATCTGTCTCTCTGGTTCCCTCTGTCCCTTTCTCTCCATATCTCTAATGTAACTCTTAGTCTCCCTTTCTGTCCACACCGTCTGTCTGTCTGTCTGTCTGTCTGTCTGTCTCTCTCTTTTCCCTCTATTTGTTTGTCTCTTTATCATTCTTTTATAACCCTCTCGCTCTCTCTCTCTCTGCCCATTTCTATTTGTTTGTCTCTCTCATATTACTTTCTCATAACTCTGTCCTCCTCTCTCTCTCTCTCTCTCTCTCTCTCTCTCTCTCTCTCTCTCTCTCTCTCTGTCTCATCCCCTCTATTTGTTTGTCTCTTTCATTTCACGCTCTCATACCGCTCTGTCTCCCTCTCTCTTCGTATTTCTCTCTCTCTCTCTCCCCTTTCTACAATTATTTGTTTGTCGCTCTATTATGTCACTCTTTTATAACACTCTATCTCTCTTTGTGTGTCTCTCTCTGTCTCTGTCCCTCAGGATGATGGAGACGAGCTGGAGGTCCACATGGCTGTTGCAGCTCATCCTCCTGGTCATCGTGGTGATGTTGTCATGCCGACCAGCGTGCGGTGCTGGTACCCGGACTCTAAGGGCGAGCACAGGTACAATACAGAAACAGTCTCACACACACACAAACACACACACACACACACACACACACACACACACACAGATAAATCTGTTCCATCCTAATAAAAAGACATGATGTGTGTGTGTCACTAAAGCATTTTTAACACGAGACGCTCCGCCCTCTGTACATGGACGAATTGGTCACCGCGGCACTAAAACTGTCTGGGAGCAACGCGAAAGTGCGTCCAGGTCCCATCCATCGAGCCGCTGATCCGTCACCACCTCTCAGTGAAGGTCTCGTTCCAGCGGTGGACGAAACATCACCCGTCGTTCCAGCGCGAGCCGCGTCCTGAAACCTGCAAAGTCACCGCGCTCTCACCGTGGCGTGGGAAGGACAATCCAGTAATAACTGTATTAATATGTATGATGTTAAGTGGCCAGGCTGTAACACTCCACCACCCCCTACACACACACACACACACACCTCTCTGTGCCCTTACACCTACACATTTCATAGCGTCCACACGTTTTCAAGCCGCCCAAACCAAAATAAGGTTCGCCCCCCCCCCCCCACCCCGCCCCCACCCCTGTCTATTGACACCCACGAGCTAACTAATTCTGATTTGCATAATTCATGAAACTCTCGCCGAGCCGGTCACCAGCAGTACATAAATATTTTAGCGTGGCAAAAGGTCACTCGCCAGCCCCGCTCCTCTGCATCATTCATAATATGCAAAGCTCTTCCCTAAAGACGAGCCGCGGCCCGTCCCTTAATTACTCGCCGTTTCTTTAATTACGTCTGTCCTGTGTTTTGTTGATACTAATGCAAGGTGACCTTTTTGTCTGCGGCCGGCAGAAAATGCCACGGTCGTCCTGCTTTCCTCGTTCCCACTGATGCCGGGAGACGTTCCTCTTTTTTATTATTATTATTATTATTATTATTTTTGTTTCTGATAGATAGAGGTGACTCGTTTATTTTTCCGAGCGGGCTAATTACAGCGACGGCGCAGCCGAAGGTCACGGCAGACGGGGGCTTCTCGCTGTCTTCGTCGTCACAGGTCTTCACTTTGAAGTCTTCTTGATTCGACGCCGCTAATTGGGAGAAAAACCGCAGTGAAAAGGAGCGATTAAAGAGAAAAGAGCGGAATTGGACGGAGATCCATGAAAGTCTGAGAAAACCGCTTAGGTTTTGGCACAAAAGATCATCATCATCTTCGTCTTTCCTCAGTCGTTATCAGTCTTTGGAGGTTTTTTTTTTTTTAAAGGTTTATTTGGTGCAGTACCGATAGTGGCCACATGGTGTCTCTAAAGGTCTAAAAATGCTGCTCAGGCTGAGTGAGGAAACTAAAGCGCTAAAGGGAATGAACTGCTTAAATCTCACTCAAAAGCATCAACAACAATAAAAAGGAGTGTGTGTGTGTTTTGTGCCATGTTTACAGAAACGGTTACAATTTACATCAGATTATCGGAGAATAATTCGTGATATGGCCGAATGACAGGTGGAGTTACTGCTAGCATAACAAAATTCCTCAAAGTGTTTAACCTGCCAAATAAATGTCAGAACTGTTTATTTATCAAAGAACGACACGTCACACTTTTTACCTCCCTACAGTTTATAGTTGCATATAAGTTATGGAGCGTGCATGAAACAAGTTCTTCTAACAATCACACACACAACCTGATCCTAGCGCTTCATCTTAGCCACGTGACGCGGCCATCGAGTCGACACAAGCCCCGGAGCAAAGGTCAATCAAACCATGTTCGTCCTTGGCACAGTGGCACCTCGAGCCCGCGTGACGTTCTGACACTTCCAATTAAAATCCGGTGTGTTACACGGCGAGAACATGACTCGGGCGCGGTGCCTCTGCCCTCGCTAACGCCCCGTTCAAGAAATGAGAAATGACTTCAGGGCTCAGCTACACTCCGTTACAGCCTTTGTTCTGCTCCTGTGCTTGTTAGTGTCATCCTGTGCTAACTCACGCACACACACTCGCGCACCGACTGTGACCTACTGTAGCACAACACAAAGCACAGTGTTATACCTGCTACAAAAGGAGTTCAGACCAACATTTTTGCCCTTTTTAGCTTTGCGCCAGAATCACAAGGCTAGTGTACTATAGTAGATTGTCTGTGATCTTAATCCCGTGTGAATCTGCAAACGATCTGCCATATTTCGCTGAACACCGAGTTCCTGCGATGATATTAATCCCATGCTAATCAATTTTGCTAGGGTCGTATTTGATTTTTTTCAAGGTTTTTGTTTCCTGTGCCCCTTTTTATCAATCTTCCATGAAGAATGACGGTCTGCATTGTACAGTAGTGCTTTAAAAGTACTTTGGGTGCCGGGTCATATATACGTCGTCTGACTTTCACCTGTTTTTACTTTCAGTAAACTTAATGAACACTAAGAGTCGACACCATAAGACATAAAGTAAAAATGTTTCCCAATGTGTCCCTGAATGAAGGGAGGCTCAAAATCAGTCAGTACCAGTCAGTATCTGGTGGCCACCAGCTGCTTGAAGTACTGCAGTGCATCTCCTCCTCATGGACTGGACCAGATTTGTCAGTTCTTGCTGTGAGATGGAGGGATTGTGTGTTCCTGGTGTGACTCGGGCAGTTGTTGTGGCCATCCTGTACCTGTCACGCAGGTGTGATATTCGGATGTACCCATCCTGTGCAGGTGTTGTTACACGTGGTCTTCCACTGCGAGGATGATCAGCTGTCCTTCCTGTCTCCCTGTAGCGCCGTCTTAGGCGTCTCACGGTGCGGACATGGTGATTTATTGCCCTATAGCCACATCAGCAGTCCTCATGCCTCCCTGCAGCATGCCTAATGCACGTTCACGCAGATGAGCAGCGACCCTGGGCATCTTTCTTTGGGTGTTTTTCACAGTCGGTAGACGAGTCTCTTTACTGTCCTGCGTTTTTACAACTGTGACGTTAAATGCCTACTTTCTGTAAGCTGTTAAGGTCTTAACGACCATTCCACAGGTGCATGTTAATTAATTGAATATGGTTAATTGAACAGGCATGGAGAACATTGTTTAAACCCTGTACAATGAAGATCTGTAAAGTTATTTGGATTTTTACATTATTGTTGAAATACACAGTCCTGAAAAAGGGGCGTTTCTTTTTTTGCTGAGTATATATCGCTATACACTATACAACAATACAATGTGCAGAAAGAAAAAGCTGAAAACCATCAGAAAAGGCGGAAGCAAAAAGAAAGATTAGATGGAGATGGATGGCCTATAATGAAAAGATGTTTCCAAACAATAGCCTGTAAAAACAGTGCACTGGACGTCATCACACATAGTTTTCCGTCTGTACGGTACATCCACAAGCAGCAGACACAGCGAGGAGGCGTGGCTTAAGGTTCGAACGTGGTTTTGTACATTTCATTTATATAACGCAAACGTATTAGCAACATTAGCCTCATAGCGAGCGTAAAACCTGATAGATTTGAAAAGTATGCCTCTATTTTTGGTTAAAGCTGCCATACCAAGTGCCTCATACTGTAGACCAGAGTAGATTAGCGTAGATAAGATTAGATTAGATCGTTGTCCTTCAGAGAGGCTCGGTCTTGCTCTTCTACATGCTCACACTGATCATCAGATACTGCTACCTCATGGGAGCCTGTCAGCGCGTGTGAATAAACAGTACAGGCATTAATCTGTCCCTCTCTCTCTCTCTCTCTCTCTCACTCTCCTGCAGTCCCTGATAAAAGCGCCGTGGCCACAACGGTAGATTTGCGTATAAATGAGGAACCTCGGTAAGCCCAATCAGCCGTACAAACAACCTGTTAGATTAGCATACGTCCACCGATTTAGCCCCAGCGCAGCCTGTTAGACTGAGATAATGTCAGGCTGCATGATGGTGTGTGTGGGACATGACAGGACAATTTGGGAAAGAGGGATGGCGAGAGAAATGGCTCCTGATTGAGGAAATCTCACACCAGTCAGCTTCGTCGAAACCAAGAAGTCATGCAGAGCTCTTTGTATTTAAATAGTAATTTAAAGAAACCTTAATTTAAGCAGCAATTTAATATTTATCCTCTGTTCTCTCTGTCCAGTCAACCGTAACCGCATATCAATATTTATAATTGACACAGGATCATCAGCAGAATGCAGATTATTATTTTTTTTAATTCAACTTTTTTTTGTTTTGTTTCTGATGAAACTTTTCTGATTGGTTTCCTACTTTACAGACGATAGCGTGTGTGTTTTATCCCTCACGTTATCTATGAGCTCTACTCAAACAGACCAACTTCCAAAGCTTCACTTTTCATCATGCTCGTCATCTCAGACCATTAGCATCTCCGAGAATAACTCTGCAGTATAGCTGCAGTGCATTCTGGGACGTTAACGCATTAACATGGGTCATTAACACGACGTCGCACGTCATAAACCTGTGTAATGTGTCGTAGGATTTGTTATCTTTTTTTCCTCCATAGGAGCCGCGGTTGTTGTTTAACATTCTGAGAGGCTAAGCGTCCGATCTGTCGGGCGCGAACGCGCTAATCAATCATCGGCAGAAAACACACGCTTATTGATTAACGTCAGGACAGATCTCAGCTCTCCGACTGCCTCATCAGCCCACCGGAGCTTAACGCTCCGTTCAGGACACGCGGAGTGAAGGAGACGCTTAGCCATGCTTGAAATCTCATCTGATCTGAGCGGGTGATGGGAGATTTATCGCGCTCAGGTTCTCGTTGAAGAAGAATGTTAAGTCCTTCAACAAAACAAAACCTCAGAAATTAATATTTAAAAAAGGAAGCCTCCAGAAACCAGGTGTTTTTTTTTTCCGAAAGTTGCATATTTCCAAATACCACAGCAGTTTCTTCAACAGTTATAGTTTTAGTTTATGAATGAACATCTTGTGCTTTTTATAAGTTTATCGCTACATCCAATGTTTTTGCGTCTCACTTCACATACGTTTCCGCAGCTACAAACTACGGTGGCCGTGAAGTGCAAAACCAATTAACAAAACTGAAAACAAAAGAAATTAAAAAACCAAAATAAAAAAACAAAAACAAAACAACAAAAGCCAAAACAAAATAACTAATTCAAAACCAATTTAACAAAACGGAAAACAAAATAACTAATTCAAAAACAACATATCAAAACCCAAAACAAAATAACAAAACACAAAAATAATTTGTAATTTTGTTTTGGCTTTTGTTGTTTTGTTTTTGTTATTTTGTAGGGCCAGGACGTTAACGCGTTAATTTAGATTAATTAATTACACAAAATAACACGTAAAAATTTTTAAACGCATTTTAATCGCACTTATTTTTGCACCACGTAGCGTTTCTCACTGGTGGAGTTTGGGCGGACCGATTATACCGGAGCACCAACTAGTGTTCAGACAAAAACAAACCACAGTGAACATGGACAAAGAAGCTGATGAGACGCTTTGGTTGGCCCTGTGGATGGGAAATTTTGTTATAAAAAACGAATGGATGGAAGCGTCAGGGTTTAATAGTCAGGGTTTCCAATGTTCTGAATGTACTTGAAAGTATTGTGTTTTACTTAAAAAACAGTTTGCAGAAGGTCTACCTACCTATAGGGTACCTGAATTTCTGAAATGTAGGCTACTATATTTCTAAATATTCTATTGCTACACTTAATGGCAATATTGCACTGGTCTGGTGGACTTGGTTGAACAAAAATAAACAATATTTTATTGCTTTAGCATATGTATTCAGTCATTATTCAATGATATACTAAAAATACATATGAAAAAACGTCTCACTATTCTCAGGTCAAATATTTATATGCGATTAAAATGCGATTAATTTCGATTAATTAATTACAAAGCCTTTAATTAATTTGATTTTTTTTTTTAATCGAGTCCCGGCCCTATTATTTTGTTTTCGGATTCGTTAATTTGGTTTTGAAATTATTTTGTTTTCCGTTTTTGTTAATTTGTGTTGCACTTCTCGGACAGATTCCAGTACAAACCGGAAAAGGTCGGTATAGTTTGTGAATTAAATTCTTACCGCTGATTGGACGAGACATCTGTCACTCAAGATATACAGGAAGTAGGAACTTGTTTCTTTATCTTTGTTTCTTGTGTGTTCGGCTTCACTTTAAACTTTGATGGCCGTGAAGTGCAAAACAAATTAACAAAACTGACTTCAGGGCCACCGTAAGAACGCCATATTTAACCACAATAATGTTTGCACATTCATACACACACACGAATCTACCGCTACTACAGTACTTCCTGTGTATCTTGAGTGACAGATGTCTCGTCCAATCAGCGGTAAGAATTCCATTCGCAAACTATACCGACCTTTTCTGGTTTGTATCTGACCGGCCGAGACGTGCAACACAAATTAACCAAACGGAAAACAAATTAACAAAAACAAAACAACAAAACCCAGAACAAAAAAACTAATTATTTTTGGGTTTTGTTATTTTATTTTGGGTTTTAATATTTAGTTTTTGAATTACTGTAGTTATTTTGTTTTCAGTTTTGTTAATTAGTTTTGCACATCAAGGCCACCATAATAAACACTCGTTCCCTGTCCCTGCCTTTTTTTCCCTCTAACGCTGGATGTTAAAAGAATGTCTCCTCTCAGCGAGCGTCACCATATCGGACCAATCTCAATCAGCAACATGGACCTAAAAAAATGATGTTTTTATTGTCAGTTACCCTGAGGTTTTACTAAACCACAACTTGTGTAGCTTGTACTTTAACTCGCACACAGTCTAGCTTCCAAGAAAAGGTCAGAAACGCGGCACATGTGGTGCTATGATGCGGTTATAATTCTTTTGACCCCCAATTTGAAGGAAATAAACAGTTCTGATGTTGACGTACTCTGTAACTAAGTGTTTGCTTGAATTCCGTCTCACATGGAGACGCTGCTTTGCTTTGTAGACGTTTTACACTTTCCATAGAGGAACCACTGAAGATCCTTTAAGGGCCCTAAATAGGAGGGATTTTTCTGTGTATGTGTGTGTGTGTGTGTGTGTTTTCTCAGCATCTGCGTCCACTCTGACCTCATGATGCCGGTAGGAGGCGGCACAGTCTTTCTGTGTGTTTCTGTTTTCTGTGAGTGTGTGTGTGTGTGTGTGTGCAAGACAGTGTGTTCTACCTCCACCTCAAACTCCCTGCCTTGTGCACGCTAACAAGGATTGCCTCTTTCTCTCTCTCTCTCTCACACACACACACACACACACACACAATATTGTATTACACCATATTCAGATTTACTCTTACAAACGTGATTTCGTGATTTCTCTTACTTATTCCAGATATGTGTGCGTGTGTGTGTGCGTGTGTGTGTGTGTGTGTGTGTGTTTGAGTTATAGTGTCTCAGACACACCAGCTCGGTTTCCGTAAGCGCTGAACTCAAGGACCCGCCACGTTCACTGTGTTTAAACTCCAGCTCGGGAGCTTCAGAGGGCAGGAGAGGGGAACGAGGGGGAAACGAGGGATAGAGAGGATGGAGAAGAAAGGAATTTCTGAAATAAAAACTAACACTTTCTGTAATTAGAAATGATTTAGAGGAATACCTGATAAATGAGATGTTGGCGAATTATAACAAGTAAGGATATACAGTATACTGTACTTGCTTTAATGTGATCAGTACGTAACAGTTGTAAAAAATAGAGCTTTTCAGAAGGTGGTTGTTTTAATAAATAAGGATAAAGCGTTGCAAAAAAATTTGCAATATCTAAGTACATATATAAACTATAAAAAAAAAAAAAAAACACAGAAAAGCCAATCAATTTACTGTCTCCGAGCCTCTCGGGTTAAGACTTGAAACCATTGCAGCTGTTTCACATCATGTGTAATAATGATGCAAGTGAATAATAAAAAGAAAAGTTTCAGACTTAAACTTTATTTACATCATACAGAGTTTTTTTTTCATCTTCTGTGCCCTGTGATGGATTGGCACCCTGTCCAGGATGTACCCCGCCTCGTGCCCTAAGCCTCCTGGGATACGCTCCAGGTCCCCCGCGACCCTGCATACAGGATAAAGCGGTATAGAAGATGAGTGAGATGAGTTAGTGAGAGTTTTTTTTTACCTATCTGTGATGTTTCTGTCAATACCGCCTAAACACAAACATCTCACATAAAGATCGAAGGCTGCATCCTGTTTAAAATCAGATCTATATCCAGAGCGCTTAGGAGGTTTTAACCTTGAAACCTGGTTTAAAGCTCTCTAAACAAGTGTCTCTCGGTCCGGCCGGCCGGCCGTACGTTGTTCAGGTCCTGATGACGCGGACTGACGTTTCTTCCTTCACATCAAGCCGCCAGCCACATTGACGGACTGATTAACTCCGTCTGAGGATAATAATACATTCAGTAAATCCTGAGACACGTCAACTCGTCGCCGGCGCTCGTTTAGTTAAAGCGGATGTGTAGGCGGTGCTGAAGGAAGAAAAAAACATTCAAGGCTGCTCCGGATATTTAACAAAGGTGCATAAAGGTGTACTTAGAGCTTCGAGAGGTTCTAAAGGTATTTATTTGAAGAGTGTATTTGTTTTAAGTCCATAGCCACATCGCCGACACTGTAGCTTCTGAAATACAAAACAGCTCTCAGTAAAGTCTGAAGCGCTGATCACGTCACTGTCTCATTGTGTAAGTGAGAACTTTCTGCATTGTGTTACTCCCTGCCTGAGAACTTTGTGTGCAAAAACAGAGAACTTTTCAGATAACCATAAATGATGCAGGCAGGTGAGTGTCTGGAAGATCTGTCAGGTTCTCCAAGATTCTTTAAACCACAGATTCAACCATTCTGATGTAAGGGATGTGAGTTTTTTTTATCAGTTGTCACTAAACTCAGACTCTTCAAGGCCTTGGTTATACTTTAACACAGTGCAAGAATTTCAAGAACTCTGTATTAAAAGCTTGGTCAGATTTAACAAATATCCCCAAAGGGCTGCTGATTTGAGTCCCGAGTCTTAGTCTTAGTATCTTCACTAAAAACTGAGGTCCAAATGAATCAAGATCATTCATCCATCCATCTTCTATACCACATATCCTGCACAGGGTCACGGGGGGTCCTGGAGCCGATCGCAGGAGATTTTGGGCATGTGAGAGGGTACACCCTGGACACGATGGTACAAACCATCACTGGACACACACACTTCGGGTAATTTGGGAACACCAATTAGAGAATCTGTATGTCTCTGGACTGTGGGAGGAAACCAGAGTACCCAGAGGAAACCCACCAAGCACGGGGAGAACATGCAAACTCCATGCACACAGACCCTGAGGCAGGAATCTGAAGGACCTGGAGGTGCGAAGCCACAGTGCTATCCATCACGCCACCGGGCCACGATCAATTCATGATCAATTAAAATTAAAAAAGGAAAAAAAAATCAGTTTGGAGAACTCGATCTAGGTATAGTCCTGAAACATGAAACCTGTTGGTTGATTTAAACCACTTTACTCTGATGGTTAAGTGAATCTGCAATCAAAATGATTCATTAATAATTAAAGGATTCTGTAATTTTCTAGACAGAAGACAAAATATCACACTTTGTGTCCCTTTTCAATAATACACTAGATTATCTTTAACACCGATGTAAGAAAAAAAAAAACACAAAGTTAAAAATGTCAAGAAATCTGATTCTAAGAAATCGTTTTTTTTTTTGTTTATTTGTATAAAAAAAAAGCAAAAATAATTTAATCATAAATACAATTAATTAAATGAAGCATGAAAAAAACATCATAAACCCTGATAAATATTCAAAAAAGGAAAATCAAAATTTTATTTTACACACTTTTTAGGAATTTTTTTATTATAAAAAAGAATTTATTACACACTTCATTTTCAAAAATCGACCAAAAAAAAGCAAGCAAACCTTTAAAAAGGTTCTTCTTCTTCTTCTTCTATACCGCTTTATCCTGTATTAGGGTCGCGGGGACCTGGAGCCTATCCCAGGAGACTCTGGGCACGAGGCGGGGTACACCCTGGACAGCGTGCCAATCCATCGCAGAGTACACACACTCATTCACACACTACGGGCAATTTAGGAACGCCAATTAACCTAACCTGCAAACTCCGGGAGAGGCCGGGAATCAAACCCAGACCCTGGAGGTGCAAGGCGACAGTGCTAACCACTACACCCCTTTAAAAAGGTGAAATGTTTAAATAAAAAAAATTCAATTTGGCACTCCACCGAAAAAAAAAAAATTCTATTTTTTTTTATTTTTTATTGCCGATAAAATTATTCATGTTAGTATTTTATATTTAGAATTTAGAAACCGTATGTTAAACACGGCACACGGTGTCACTGAGATGATGAGGCGTGTTTCTATACTCGACACGTCGTGGTACTGACGCATATGTCTCTGAGACGGAGTCTGGACGAACTCCAGAGCTTGTTTCTTTCTGCTGGCGTGTGACGTGAGAAAGCGTGCGCTCTTACTTACAGAGCCGTGTGCGTTATGCACGGCTCTATGATACGCTGCCAGAGAGAGAGAGAGAGAGAAATGGATAAATAGTGCTTTGGCAGGTCTCAGTGTGTTTGCTAAACGCTGGCAGTCTTGCCTGATACGCTGCCATCTTAAGTGCCATCAGGTGGTTTATTAGGAGCTGAAAAGAGGCGCAATTTTGTCATTATTTATCCACTTCTTTACATAAAGCTGGCAGGCTTCTCTCTCTCTCTCTCTCTCTTTCTCTCTCTCTCTCTCCCTCTCTCTCTCGCTCTCTCTCAGTCTCTCGGTTCCCCTGTCCTGTCTCTTTTATCATTCTGCCCAGCTCTCCCAGGGTGTGAATAATAATGATGTAGTTTTTATTTGGAGAAGAAAGCACCAGTGTGAGCCGTGTTTACTCACTCGGTTATATTTATGGATCTCAGCAGGCTTCACAGGACAAATAATGCTGAAATACGCTCATCAGGTTAGACAAAACTCTCGGAAAAAAGTTTCGAGCTTTATTGCATGCTGTTTGTAAGATGATCTTGGAATTTGTTGCCTTTTTTTAATAGTATATATATAAAAATAATATATTCACTCATAATATTTTTATTGGCTGGGTTTTAAACAAGCTAATTAGATTTCCGACCTAATGTGACCTCATATAAGAAGATCCCCTCCCCCGGTTTGTTGTTCGGCTTTACTGTTTCCTGCAGGGGCGTGGCTCAGCAGTAGCCCATGTACACAGACACTGAAACAGTGCGTTCGGAAAAGGAGTGAAATAGAGTTTGAGGAGGGTACAAATTGATTATCTGATGGAGCATTAACACTAGTGTTGGGTGTAACGCGTTACAAAGTAACGCATCAGAGTACTTGAATTATTTTTTGATGTAACGAGTAATCTAACGCGTTAGGTCCGCCATTTAAGTCCTCAGTTATTTAGTTATATTTTCAAAAATGTAATCCGTTATTCAGACAGTTTACGTAATCTGTGAGCCAGACAGCAGTCATTTCATTAGTGTGTGTGTGTATGAAAGTGGTCCTACAAGCCCCGCCCCTGATAACCCGCCCCCTCTGTTATTCCTGCTGTTAGTAGTTAACAGATTATGTGACAAACGTCGCTGAGTGATGAAGGTAGAATAATTATAAAGGTCTTACCTAAAACAACATGCATGAGGAATTTTCACAAAGGAGTTTTCATTTTCTGCAGTTGAAAAGATTTTCTAACTAGTTACTTTTATCAGAAGGTAATGCTGTAATGTAACTAAATAGCTTTTTAATGACAGTAATTTTGTAATGCAATTAGTTACTTTAAAAAGTAACATCCCCAACACTGATTAACACACACACACTTCGGAGAAGCCCTGAGTCCTGTGATAATTAGTTATATAAATAGTAAAATATTGGACCTTTAAAAAGAAGCTGCAGATGATGAACTATTCCGTCTTTAAGGCTCTCATGTGTTATTGTTAACAGTGTTACACTGACACTGGAGACTATTTCTATGAATGTTAACGAAATGTCTCTTCATGGAAAAATCATGGAAGATCCATATCCACAAATCCTTATGAATGCGTGTTACTGTATGAAAGTAACACGCATTCACACTCTTTTAATATGCCCTAAGACCTTCTCCTCTGGAAGAACAGAACCGAGAGTTCAGAGCAACAATAAATTCTGCCTTATTTCCTGTCTGTTCTTCTCACAGGTCACTACCAGGTAAAGCAGGGCACCTGCGAGGTCGTGGCGCTCCATCGCTGCTGCAATAAGAACCGGATCGAGGAGCGCTCGCAGACCGTCAAGTGTTCCTGTTTCCCTGGACAGGTTGCAGGAACGACCCGCGCTCAGCCGTCCTGCGTGGAGGGTATGTGTCAGACTGTCCTTAGTAAGAAATTGAAAGGATAGCATAATATCTCAAAACTTTTCCATCAGTCCTACCCAGGACTGTCTGTGTCTGAATAAAGATTATTTAAAGAGAAATGATAAGAAAGATGATTTCTTTAATCTATTTCTAGCACCCCAGTATTAGATATGGGACACACTCATGGACTCATGGAAAGTTTGGATAGTAGAGATGAGAAAAAATGATTCAGTTACATATTGCAATTCAACACTAAGTCCAAAATCAAATTCAAAATAATTCATAAATTTCTGCTTTTAAGGTGGCAAAATGGTGGCATCCGTCTATAATCCCATAAATGCCATGCTTTAAATGATTGACATATTGGCATACAGCTCAGCATCCTGTGTGCTAAAAGTGAATGATGTGTTTACAATTGTAAAGAGGAAAATTTAATATCGAATTGGGACGTTTATAAAATCATGATACCTATAGAATGCCGTTACAAATTGAATCGGCACAGTGAGTAGCCTACATCTGAAGATTCGATGTACAAACTTTCGAAGATACGAACACAAGCGTTCGTGCATATTCCATTCAAGTCCGCGTGCAGTGTGCATCCACTGAAAGTGCAGTAGAAGCCCAGGATGTCCGGCGCGAGGTGAAAAGATGGCAGACATTGCTCATTCTTTTAGCATGAATTGCACGATTCTAAAGAACACTGTTCCGTAATATACTGTGTAAAGACAACTGTGTTAGTTACCAGGACAATGTGTGTTTGACTTACGAACAAACTGGACTTATGAACGAGTTCTCGGAGCGGAATTCGTTCGTATGTCGGGGACTTACTGTATCATGATGCTATTGTATCGTCTGATTCTTCGTGATTCCCATCTCTAGTGGACAGCTCAAGCTTTACCTTCACAATGCCGTCATTCCAAAACACGACTTTTCGCTACTTTTGGCTTTCCTTTGGCCTCAAGATAAGGACGCCCTATTAATAAAGGAAGGAAGGATTTAGCGTATATTGAAAACTTAACATACACCATGATAAGACGGTGCTATTTCACTGTTTAGTTGTCTTTTTTTTTTGTCTTTCCCAGGTCACTGTGAGCTTTGCCATTTATGGTGTTCTGTGGGTGTGGCAAAAGTTTTTTTTATAGTCATAACGCTGTTAGTGATGTGTCTTTGGACACGGTGATGTTACGTACGTCCATTAGTCACGACTGCTCACCGGGCTGTTTCTTTGTGATCCAAACAGTTTTGGTGTTCACAGTTTTAATTTAGTTTTATGCTTTGCTACACCTTTGTGCGTAGGTGGCAAAATATTGCTTGTCGTGCTTGTGAGATTCATGTCAAATCAAGTTTTTGTGTTTTCATGTGGACTGGGATGTTAGACTATGCTTTCAGAAATATTTTTTATATCACAGGAACTATCCCTAGACAGCAGTGGACCCGTTTCCCTGACAGGCTACACGATTAATTCTTAGTCTGTGGAAGATTATACAGTGGATCTGTAAATAACGTGCTTCCTTAGAGAGCGTACATAGTGCTGATGAAACAACAAATCAAGGATGTGTGTGTGTGTGTGTGCTTGAGTGAGAGAGTGTGTACAGATTTTGTGTTGATAGAGAGTGTAAGCTTTGGGGTCATCCTCATAGAGTGTGAGAGAGAAAGATTTTCTCTGCAGCCATGTGGAGAAAGAGGGAGGGCGTTTGAGGGTCACTCACCCCCATCAACACCACTGCAGCTCTAAACCTCCCGAGTGCACGCTGAACGTCTCGCCCATAACAACACTCGTCCCAGGCGGCATCCCGAACCGCCTCCTCGACATACACGGGAGAGGGATTCCTTCAAAGAAATGAGATATTCTAGGCTTGTCGTGTGTGTGTGTGTGTGTGTGTGTGTGTGTGTTAAATAGATCCCAATGGTATTGACCAATGAGTGTGGCATTGCTTGTCTCTGGTTTGTCCATACAGGATACACACACATACTGTAAATGTGCAATGATGAGGCAGTCCTTCAAGGGTGAACACTTTTTCCCCCTAATAATTACTCAATATTTTTATTAAATAATTAATAAAAAAAAATACAGTACAAATATTCACTTTGGAGCTCACACTTATTGAGAAACTAAATGTTTTTTAAAAGAGACTTTGTTCATATGGAATTTAATTGCACACTCATAAGCGTGCACAGCGCCATCTGTTGAATTTTGAGATGAACGAATGATTTTTTTCAAGGTCGATTTAAATTTCCATTTAAATTTCAATTAACATATTTTCTCTTCCCGTGGGTGGATTACGATGAGACAAAGCCTATATGTTACCTCAAGTTCGGCCAAATACATCCATGAAAACCTCCATTAAAATTTGTTTAGTTGTTTTTACGTGATCTGTGCACAAACAAACACATGGATAGACAGACAAAAATTACCAAAAAAAACATCTTGATTTTTATTACTAATTGATCACCTATTACTCATCTTACGTTCCCACAAATTTTTTTTTTTCGTAAATATCTTTAATGTACAGACACTTTATAATAACTTTATAGTTTTATTATATGTATAGATATTGATTGTCAGCAAAGTTACAGCTGTTTAGAAGTTTTGGATCTAATTTCAAATAAAAATGTTTTAGCTTCTAAACAGCCTTTTTGGGTATAATTTCCAACGGTCATTTCCAACCTAATAAGTTTAAACAATTATTTAACTTTATTTAACCATAACATCCTTTATTATTATTATTATTATTATTATTATTATTATTATTATTTGTACAGGAATTAAAGCATGCATTAACGTTGCTAGCTTAGTGATTGCAGTTGCAACATTTGCTTTTTCTGGGGTCATCCCTATGTTCCCAGGGTCCATTGTTCTTCACATTTATATGATCCCATAATGAAAGCATCCTATGTTCCCAGAGCCTAGGGTCCTGTGTTCCCAGTCTGCCATGTCCCCCTGGTCTGTGTAGCACATAATGAAAAAATAAATACTTTCTTAGAAACCTCCAAAAATGATAACCATTAGTTTTGTTGTGTTTAAAAAGATTTGAAGGCTCATTCCAGTAAAATAAACTGTATAGTTTTTAGAAAATACTTAATCTTGAAATGGGTCACATTTGTCTCAAACACCATCCAGGAGGAATAATGTGTAACAGAAAAATGAACCAGGTAATATAGGATGCTGTAAACAAAAGTATGCTCTCCTCACACATATCGGCTTATAATAAAGATATTAAATGTCATTAAATTCGATACAAACATTACAAAAAGTTGAGTTGAACTTGACTGTTTTAGACCTTCAGTGGAGATCTGTCTTAATGAGGACAGATTAGTTGCAATTGAGATGTTAAAACAATTCTAAATCTGGCCTCCGAGTGGCGCAGTGGTAAAGTGCTCGCCCTATCATCCGGAGATCGCTGGTTCGGTTCCCGGGTGATGCTGTAACCTCTCACAGCCGGAGGTCTAGAGAGAGCTGATTGGCTGAGCTCTCTCAGAGGGGCGGGATGAGAGGTACTTTGTGCTCCCACATTAATCATGGCCTACAGCCAATCAGGGGCGTCTGAGAGCTCAATCGAGAGCCGAAGGAGCGGATAGCGCTGTCCTCCGAGTGTGTTACGCCGTCCCCAACGGTGCGAGAGTGAGCAGTTCGAAAAGATGCGGTCGGCTGGTGTCACGTGGTTCAGAGGAAACACGTGATAGTCTTCGGTCCTCCTGCCTGAGTGGTAGTAGTAGCCTTAATGTGGAGCCCCCTAGTGACGGGGAGGAATTGGACACGACTAAATTAGGGATAAAATCAGGGGGAAAAAAAAAAAAATCTAAATCTAAGCATGATAACTGCTTTGAAGGATGTAGGGGTCACTCCTGGCTCTAATGGGTTCCCCTGCTGTTTTAAACCTCGTGCTCTCTTTTAAAACCTCCGGACCCCTGAGACTTTTCGCTGGTCTCCATGCACCTGTGTGGCCATTAAAACCCCATTATCGAAAAAGAGACAGAAATAAAGAGAAAGAGGTCGATGAAAGACCCTGATCTAGGATCAGTTCTTAACTGATTCGCAGTTATATAGCCAGATGGACTCTGTTCCCAGATCTGGCCTTTAATCTGTGGATTAACTGAGACTCGATCTCTGTGCCAGCTTGTTACATGTGATAAAGTCTCTGCATATACACAAGGACACTGTGGCAGGGTGTGCGATCCCAGCTAAATCTGGGGATTAGATGACCATCGTGCCAGTCATGTGAAGTCGTGCCAGTGGTCATAAATTTCATCATGACAGCCACATTGGGTACACATGCATTGTTAGATCAGGCTTTCTTGATTAGGAAGGAAGGACGATCAATCACACTTTTTTGTTTTCCAGGTTCAGTAGAAGGAATTGGTTCGGTTTTGGTAAGTATTTAGCTGAAGGAAGCTCATTGAAGCAGAGAGTAGCTGTATGACTGGAAACAGTAAGGGGAAAGAGTTTAAACAGGATTTCATTAAATATATTTTCCATTTGATTTACCCTCTACAGTCTGATTAGCGAAGTGACAACATTAAAAATATATTTAAAGATGATTGAGACATAAACCGTTATTGAGTTAGAAACAATTATCTGATCTGTTTAGAGTCTGTTACAGTAAGTGCCCCAATGAAACAAAGCACGGCTACAACGAATTGTTTTCTTTATACACATCAACTAATCACGATTGGTTAAGCGTCGTCACTGGTCGGTCATATTAGTTAAGCCATTTATTTGTCACATATACATTACTGCCAGAGCGCAGGTCAGCCGTGATACAGCGGCGCTGGAGCAGACAGGGTTAAGGGCTGAACAATAGCAACTTGGTGGAGCTGGGACTTGAACCTTTAACCTTGCTGTCAGTAACTCAGTGCCTCAACCCTCTGAGCAAACACAAGAGCTTGCCGCTAGGACGTTTAACACCAGATGAATTCCTTTCAGACTGTGTCAGATGTGTAAAGTTTACTCTACATACGTTAGTATGCAAGGAATATGATTCTACTGCTCATTCACAAATACTGGTTGGTCTACAGTGTCTCATTTAAGGCTTCAAAAAGGCCGCATATGGACGTCCTCTACGAGCCCCAACTCTTGCAAACAAGAGTTTTTTCACCATTGCAACAGCATTAAAACTAGAGGGTTGCCAGATCACACTGTAAAATAACTTGGAAGTGGTAAAAACCCACCCAGTGTGATTAAAAAAAATCCTGGACAAATAGTATCAGCTCATCTCTTTCATGGAAATCACTAAAATCGGATTAATATTTATTATCTGAAGACTTGAAGACATATTTTTAAAGATGATATGAAGTAGCACAGTAGGCTGGAAACCTCCCAAACTGCTTGTTTCGCTTTTTTCTGCCAGAAAAGTTGAACTCTGATTGTCTGTTTCTTTCAAGAAATTCATCAAAAGGAAAGAAAAAGTTTCATAATGGTTCATACTGAACTGTAGTTTAATAATAGAGTATTGCAGATTTTATTTTTAATAAAAAAAAAGAAGTTGTAATTACATTTTTGTCCGCTGAGTTGAAAAATTATTGCTAATAATTACATCGTCACATACACAATCATACACAGTATAACATGCAGTGAGACGACTGTACTGTATATGCCCTAAAATAGTGAACTAACACTAAATATAAGAATTACACTGCAAAATAAAATTTTATGCTGGAAATTACACACTGAAAATGAAAAACAGATTTAAACAGAACTGAAGCTGTAGACTGAAGCCTCGCCTTGTGCTTGTTTATACGCTACACCGTCTCTCACTCTTCGATTTCTTCTGTGGTTAAATTCTGTTTCTTCTGCGAGGATTTTCTTACTTTGTTAGTAATGTCGGAAGCTCGGGTTTGATAAGAACTGGCAGCCGTCTCTCTCTCTCTCTCTCTCTCTCTCTCTATTGAATTCTTGACGTGTTTTTGACAGGCTTAAATGAGGATTAATCTCCACCTCTCTCTGTGTGTTAATAAATACTAAACATCATGGTTAAGTAGCTCGGGGCCGGGGAGGAAACCTCCGGACGACCTCACATCTCTCCCACAAGATCATGTGTCGGCTCTGTGAGCCCGAATGCCTGAAGTCTAATAAATAAAGGTCAGCGGGGTCACGGCAGCCCATTAGGATGCACCACGGCTTTTAGCTCAGAGGTACGTGGTTCGTCTTAACCCGGGGAGGAATACTGCGAGTTAATACGTGACATTAATGCGTGTCAAAAGCAGTGACCTGCAGCAGAGTCGATGAAGGCGGGTAGCGTGGCAACATGCGGGCTCTGGAGAGGAAGAGGCCGAGTCTAACAGACGAATGGAAATGGATTTGGGTTGTTTTTGAGCGATATCTCAAGGTGTGTGTGTGTGTGTGTGTGTGTATGTGAGATATTAGACATGCCGTGACAAAGGCTAATGACTGTGCAGCCAAAAAAAAAAAAAAGCGTAGCAGAGGTGCAAAAGTACACACAGCTAGGAGAGAGAGAGGTGCGTGTCTTCAGCAGGAGATCATATTTAATGTTTTAGTTGGTCAATATGTGTGGTGTAAAAGGAATAAAGCACTGCACTGAACAAATGAGCCGGCCTCACACAGGAACCAGGGTTCCTTTTGAGAACCGATGTCACTGGGTTTACATAAAAGCACCAAATTAGATTTATTATTCACTTTAATATTTACTTTTTTAGTCATGAGCACATAAACATTGTGAGAAAAAAAACATTCCCAGGTTTTTGTCCTTTTTTTTTGTATTCGCCAGGGCTTAAACAAGCCATTTAGATTTCTCCCCTAATGTGACCTCATATAAGACGATACCTCTTCCCCGGCTTGTCACGAGGACGGAATAATATAAATATAACACAATAGTGGTAAATTTTGGTATATGTTCGATAAGTGTATCAGTTTTACAGTAGTTTCATGAAATATTAAAAATTTCATTTCCGTACTGTGAAATTTCCGCAGCAGCAGCAACAGGTATCCGAGTTGCTTAAATTACCATAGTTCGGTATGTACGGTACGGTTTATGTACGGTGACATAAAGCACACTTTAATGTCCACTGTATAACGGACACTAAAACGGCACATTCGGAGAAGGAGTGACACAAGGGGAAACTGAGGTATAAAAGTGCATTATCTAAGAGTATTTCAGCTAGAGCATTAACACACACACACACACACACACACACACATACACAAACGTTGGTTGACCTGTGTTAACCTGTTAAATAAAAAGAGAAATACGGGACCTTTAAATCCACATCACACTTTAATTAGAGATTTCGACACTAAAACCCCTCCCTCCCCCCCAAAAAAACAGCACTTGTATAAACCTGTTAATTAGAGATCAGAAGCTTGAAAATAAGTGAAAATGTTTACCCAGCGAATCTGTCGGCGTTTCTTCCTCTCGCACACAGACGGAACGATCTCAGCCTGCAGATTGTAAATCGTCACGGATTACAGTATTCCTGCAGCAAAATATTTTTAAACTCGCTAATAAGTGAGAATTACAGTATGCGAAAATTAGTGCCACTTAATTAACCAGCAATTATCGCCGACCGCGTTTTACTCCTCACTCGCCCGAGTACGATGTCACATCGAAACGTGATGATTAGCAGATCGATGTGGAAGACGCTCCACTTCCTGTCTGAGTCCCAACTCTCTCACTCTTACTAGTTATCTCTGACTGTTTTCTTTTCTTTTCTTTTACCGTCCAAAATCTGACTTGCAGTTTCTCCGGCCGCCACATGATGTCAGACACAATACAGCCAAGAATGGAAACGCAAAAGAAACAAAAACATTGTTTCATTCCTTATGACACTCTGCTTTTCCACCTCTCACCTGGAGAGCTGAGCTCTTCTTCTTTCCTCGCTCCATCCATCCATCCATCCATCCATCCATCCGTCCGTCCGTCGGGATTACAGCAGCACACAGGGAGCTTAATGAGTGACGATCTAATTATTAGCAGCCTCATGAGCTGGCTGGACTTTCGTTCACAGCATTCAGTGTGTTCTCATCTGTAACCAAAACACACACACACACAAACACACACACACACACACACACACACACACACACACACACACACACACACACACACACGTATACAGAGAGAGGGATGTAAGGAATGAAAAAAACAGTGACAGTGAGAGAAGATGAGTGAGAAGATTCTTCTCTTTGAATGTCTTCTTCTTCTGATCCTCTATCCTCCGTTCCTCTCCTATTCTATACTTTTCCTCCTTTCTTTTATCTTCTGTTTTCTCCTCTTTTTCTTTTTACCTCCTCTTTTCTCCTCTCTTCTCCTTTGTTCGCTTCTCCATCCTTTCTCTCAAGTGTTCTCAGAGTGCCTTTCTCTCTCTTTTTATTTGCCTTCTCTTTTTTTTCCTCTCCCCTATTTGTATTCTGTTCTGTATTTTTTTTTTTATCTTTTAATTCTCCTCCTCTACTTCCTTCCTGTATTTTTTTTATTTTTGTTTCTTTCCTCTTTTCTTCTCCGCTGTTCTTCTTTTTCGTCGTCTGTTCTCTTCTTCACTTTTTGTTTTCCCTATTCTTCTTCTCCTCTTCTCACCCCTTCTTCCTCTTTTCTTCTTTTTCTTTTCTCTGTTTCGCTTCCTTTTCTCTTTTCCTTTTCTCTATTACTTCCTTTTATTCCTCCTTTTTCTTTTTTCCCTTCTTCCCTTTTCCCCTCTTTTCTCTTCTTCTCTACCACTCATCTCTTTTCTTCTTTCCACTCCTGTTCATTCTTCTCTTGTCTCATCCTCTGTTCTTCTCTCCTCTTCTCCTCCCATCCTGTTCTCTTCTTCTCCTTTTCTCTCCTCTCCTCCTCAACTCTTTTTCTTCTCTGCTCTTCTCTTTTTTCTTCTTCTACTCCTTATCTCTTCTATTCATTTCACTCGTTTTCCTTCTCCTCTCGTCTCCCCCTCCTCTCTCTCCTCTCCCCCTCTTCTTCTCCTTCCTTCCTCTTCCTCTTCTCTCACACACTCTCCCATTAACACACTTGTACACATGCATGCACACATTAAATTAAGGATAATTACGGTCATTGATCTCTAGAGCCACTTAACAGTTATTGCATCAGTACACACACACGCGCACACACACACACACACACACACACACACACACACACACACACACACGCACGCACACACACACACACACACACACACACACACACACACACACACACACACACAGAGGAAATAAATTACAACATAAGTTTATGGCTAAAAAACCTGGCTAGTGGTTTTATTCACAGTATATAGTTGCTGTCCAAGGTTTGCTAGCATGCTAGTGCCTTTAGCTACTGTTTCAATAACATAACAGCTAGCATAATTTTAGCTAGCTTTCTAATGAAAGAGATGGTGACGTATTAAATTGTTAAATGTAACTGTTAGCTAGTTTAAGCTTCGTTAGCATGTGCACTTCATTAAATAAAGAAGAAAGAAAGTGGCAGGGTCTTGATCATAAGTAAATGCAGAAAGTGTGTTGTGTGTGTGTGTGAAAGAAAGCCGGTGACATTGCTAAACTATGTTGTTGTTGTCTCGTGTCGGAACATATTCGAAAAATTAGCATACGTTGTAAAATGTGCGGCAGGTGAGACACATTAGACGGGATGTGAGGACGTTTTAGTGATTCACCTCTAAAACACAGAGGCAGAACAGCTGTCCAGATGCTTTACTCACTCAGTGTATATTGGATTATGGAAATAAAAACAGGCTCGCACACACACTCATAATAAAAACCTGGTGTATCCGGGTAGATCGTGACCGTCTGAATAAACAGCGATAAATGAATATATCGGTATTATTAAGGTTTTCACTTTCCAGAAATTAATTTGTAGCAGCAAAACCTTTTACCTTTTTAAAGAGCTTTTTCCTCCCTTTTCTGTGTCATTTCTTTTCTTTATCTTGGCTGATATTCAAATTTTATGACCAATTTAATAAAATGCCCAACAAGCACCCAAAATTTGAAGAAAATCCCACACCGCCTGAGCGCTCTTAAAGGAACCGTTCCATCAAACCATAGCTAGATCATCGATTAGATTTTTGTGTGTTGCGATTTTTTTATGCAGTTTGATTCACTTGCACTAAAGTTTACTATCTGATTTGTCTCAAGCAGTAATATTTTATATAGTATTAAGAAGAACTTAATAAACACGTACTTGATGTGTAACTTGCGTTGTACGTGCGTACAAAAAAGATAAGCTTTCTTTTTCTGCTAATTATCTGCTCCACACTCCAGTCCAGTAGGTGGTGGTATTGCACCAAGCGCCCATAAACTCAAAAACCGAATTGAAGTGATACTCTTGCACAATACGAGTATCTTCAGTAGACTAAAGCAGTTTGTATTTTCTGAAAAAGCTGTGCGGCATGTTTTATAAGGAATACGTCCATTTTAGAGCATTTAATGCTTGTTCAAAGGTTACCTAAATCATTGAAAACATCTGAATCGACTGGTCGAAAAACGGACCAAAGAGAAAAGATCGATTTACTCTCACACAGCTCTGCTCACAACCTTAATGGTTTATTTTATTAAAACAGAAATGTAGAACCAGTTATGAACTAATATCAAGGCTTGTCTCGTGTTCATCCAAATCCACTGACTTATGACCTTTTCCTATTGGCTGCTCAGAAGGGGGCGTGGCTCTATCTGTCTGTGCTTGGGTTCAGTGCGAGATCAGTTGTTATTGTTGTTCTCTGATGCTGATTGGAGAGCAGTAGGAAAAGCATATGCATCGTTCTTGTTTTTGCCATCTGCGAGTGAGAATCAAGGAAACATGTCGTCATGCATCCCTTCTTTAAAATAAAACATGGCTACTTCTGCCAAGAGGTTACAGCTGGATTGAGGTTGGCTCTTCCAGCACCACAATGATCCCAAACACATCCAAAATGAGTCAATAAGCACAGAATCAAGCTTTTAAGCCAGTATTTGTTTCAGTCCATTAAACTAAACCCTACCGCTGTGTCCCCTCTACTGCTCTGTTTGAGCTGGACTGGAACATACATGGTGTCTTTTTTCTTTCTTTCTTTTTTTTTCTTTTTACTTCTTTGCTGTTATCATAAATAGTTGCTTCCCATAAAGTTCATTCCAACCATCTACGATTTGCATTGAATGCAAGTCTCAGGAATGATACATGAGGTTGCTTACTTGAAAATGTCACAAGGAGTTGTCCTTTCCCAAAGCAAAGGACAAAGAACTTTTGTTTGTTTTTAACAAGCGTGAGTCTAAAAAGCCCGTCGCGCTCTCTTTATACAGTAGGTACATCTAAATTTATATGTAGAAGTGTCGTCATAGAAGAAGGTCTGTGATTTATCACAATCGAGTGCAAACTTGTTCCAAATGAGATAAACTTGTTTAAACTTTAATGCAGTATATATATTTTTTGTGTGCATGTGGAAATATTCAAGGGGTCTTATAGATAGAAAGTTTTTAATATGCATACGATAGAATTTACAGTTGACGTCAAAGGTTTGCATACAGAGCAAACATTGTACATTTGAAAGTTTTTCACAATTACTGACATTTAATTCTAGTAAACATACCGTAAACGTAAAGGTCTTAGATCAGCTGGGATCGCAACTTTACTTAATAAAATAATAAGAAAAGAATAATACTAGAGAGAAAGATTCATTTCAGCTTCTATTTCTTTCATCTCATTCGCAGTGGGTCAGTAGTTTACACACACTTAGACACTATTTGGTAATATTGCCTTAAAATCGTTTGACTTGGGTCGAATGTTTCGGGTCGCCTTCCGACAAGCTTCTTACTGTACAACAAGTTGCTGGAATTTTAGCCGATTCCTCCTGACAGAACTGGTGTAACTGAGTCAGGTCTGTAGGCCTCCTTGCTCACACACACATTTTTAGTTCTTCTGTTGGATTGAGGTCAGGTCCACTAAACTATCTCGACCTCGATTTTGTCACAACTTTGCAAGTATGCTCGTGGTAAGTGTCCATTTGGAAGACACATTTGCGATCAGGCTTTAACTTCCTGGCTGATGTCTTGAATATATCCACATAATCCTCCTTCATCATGACGCCATCTAATTTGTAAAATGCACCAGTCCCACCTGGAGCAAACCAAGCCACAACATGATGCTTCCACCCCCATTCTTCACAATTCGGAGGATGTTCTTCGGCTTGCAATCCTCGTCCTTTTTCCTCCAATATATAACGATGGTCATTACATTTATATATCAGTTACATTTTTATTTCATCTGACCCAATGGAATTGTGATGTAGTAAATTATAATTGTAAAGATTTGTTGTGTCATGTATAAAGTGGATGTCCTAAATGACTTGGAAAACTATAGTTTGTTAACATGAAATCTCTGGAGTGGTTACTTTTTTTTTTTTTTTCCAATGACTCCAACATAAGTGTATGCAAACTTCTGACTTTAACTGTATGCCAGTTAGATTATGATTTCCGATCAGAAAACATTTTCATAAATTATTTTCCATCTCTGTCTGCCTGTCTTTATTCGCGTGTCTGACTCTTTCTTTGTCCTCCCTCAGCGTCCATCGTCCTGCAGAAATGGTGGTGTCAGATGCACCCGTGTCTGGATGGAGAGGACTGTAAGGTTCTGCCCGACCTCACGGGATGGTCCTGCAGCACGGGCAACAAAGTCAAAACCACCAAGGTAACGATACATGGTCTGATTAAATTGGCCAGATGGAGATGGTGTTAGTGCGGGACATTTCTAAAACAATCTTTGTATAACTCGTAAGTGACAACTTAATAAGTGTTGATACCTAATGAGCGAAAAATGGGTGATGGAATAATGAAGCAATCATGTTGAAAGGTTTATGCAAATAAAAGCAGCGAAAATTGCTAGAGGCCTGAGAGATAAAACGTACTCGAGTTTACAGTTTTCCGAGGTCATCAGAAAAATAGAGACAACAGAAAACAAAGCTTCAGGTGGCGTCAAAAACAAAAGAGAAATAAACCAAGAAATTTCCACACATGTCAAAACAAACAGACGCTCAGCCCGCGTTCTCGGCGCGTGAGGACAGATTGCCGCGAGCCGAGGGTCCCGTTCCGAGCCTTTGAAATCTGGCGACCTGCGAAAGGTGGTTTGTGCTCGGGGACGACGGCAGCAGCTCAGCGCAGGTGCTGTTTTCCTCACAGGTGACATACAAAAAGAAAAACAGTTGCGGAGAGCACACAGACGACGTGAGAGTAATTGCTCGGAGAGACGGAATAACGGCGCAACATCTGTCACAGTCATTAGAATGTGTTACAGCTACAGGTTCCGCCGAGCCTTTCAAATCAAGAGGCCTAATTAAATCGACGAGGCCGACGGATGGCGGGTTTACAGGCGTCCGATTGAATTTATGACCCCAGACGTCTGCCGTCTGATTGGCTGAACCAGGCTGGGAGTCATTCTTCCCGCCTCCTGATGTGTAACAAGCCAGTTAAATGTGGTGAGGCGTGGATGAGGGGGAGACTCTTGCCTCGCTGCTTCACAGAGCTTTAAATGTGTGTCTGATCTCTGTGGAACTAAGCTTCAGTGTAGATGTCACCAGATGTTAGCCAGATGTTACTATGCGTCACTTTTATGCATATATATATATATATATATATATATATATGGGAAACTGTAAACGTATTCGAGAAACGTAAAACTCGTACAAAGACGTGATACTGAAAACTCCAAAGCCGACACAAAAATTTCCTTACAGAACACTTCAGCATATCAAGATTTACATGGAGCACTTATGCAACGTACAAGTCTCTCTGTATGTGCTGTGACTATAGAAACAATAACTTGGAGACCAGATGCATTAATATAAGCCATCTGTCAGAGCTGCTGTGAGGAAACTCTTCTGACTAATCGGAATGGAGAATTCAGACACACTGTGGTGTAAATAATGGCAGTGTGCATGTAAGTTTAATTATACCTTGATGGACAGGAGGGGACGGTGGCGCTGGATAAAAAAAAATCTAAATTAGGATGAGGTGTATATCTTATTTCTCCATATTAAACTAAATGAAATGATGTGGATCAGGGGTGTCGAACACGATCCAGAAGGAGCCATGTGGGTGCAGCCTTTTATTCCAACCAAGCAGAAGCCACTCCTGTTTAATTAGTCGTTCTTGGCTTCCAATAGACATTTACGTGTAGCTTCTGCTTGGTTGGAATGAAAGCCTGCACACACGTGGTTCTTTCTGGATTCAGCTTGACAGCCCTGATGTAGATTGAATGAAAGAAAAAGAAGGAAATGTTTTACTGTGACAAGCTACAAAGCGCATAAAGATACAATTTAAAAACTGGTTGTTTATGCAGCAACCTCATTTCCCCTCTCGTCTGTTACAAACACATCTGCGCCTGATCATCTGTTTCTCACTGGTTCATGCTTTAAGTTAGATGCATTTTTAATGGTTGAATGATTCGTAGGTCACTGTAAAAAAAAAAAAGAGTCTTTTAGGAAGACTGGAGACCTCAAGACTACCTTGTATTAAAAATACAAGAAAGTGTTGCACTATAATTTTTTCATATATTGAAGAAATGAGGGAGGCTCAAGACTTTACAGTACAATATATTCTCTCTCTTTATATATATATATATATATATATATATATATATACACAGTATATATATACAGTATACAGTATATATTTCTCTTTTTCTCTGTAAAAGAGAAATGCACACACATAGAAATGCACTTTGTCTTCTCCTCGAGTCCTCTCTTTCCTAATTTAAATGCAGCAGGTCCTGTAATCGTGCTCTAATGTCCCGGTTCTTCCGCCTCGGGCTCCTCACCACACACTCCACACTTATTACTGTGTGGGGAAAGAGAGAGAGAGAGAGAGAGAGAGAGAGAGAGAGAGACATCGTTTATCCCTCGACCCAGAACTGCGAACAACTTCCATTTCAGAAAAATAAAAATCTCAAAAAAAAAAAAAAAAAACCTCACGTATCGTGCTCATTATTTTCTCTTTTCCTTTTTAGGTCACGCGATAGCGAGAACACGGCTGCCCCCCTCGGCTCCAGGAGACCTAAGACTCTTTAACGCGGGTTTCTATTCTGGGAAAAGTAGCCCAAATACACTGGATATCACCCAGAATGGGAATTTAGCACACAGTCGATGGATACGGACAGATGGATGGATGGGTTGGATTGGATATACTGTACCACATTCAAAACGAAAAGACAGGATGATGGAGCAAATCTATTTATACGAAGAAAAACATAAATCTATATAAATATCCAGTGGCGCAGGATGTAGGCGGAGACTTCCATTAACTGAACTCTTGAACTCTTTAAGGAACATTGCAGAGTTTTTTTTTTTTTCTTTTTTCGGGGGACTATACAGTATGGATGATGAAATCGACCATGGTGTGTGTGTGTGTGTGTTTGTGTGGGTGTAAATGCATATAGCTGTGAGTCTGTATGTGCAGACATGCACTTGTGTGCATATATTGTATATGTGCATGTGTGTGTGTGTGTGTGTGTGTTTGTGAGCAAGCCAAGAAAATCTCCAAGGTTCACAGGTCATGTCCGTGCGAGACCGCGGCGAGCACGTCACTCGCTTCAGACTTCAGATTAGAGTTGCTAAATAGAATTATAACAATGTAAGATATTAGCGCTTGTTAGAAATCATTTTTGAGAATCTTTTTTTTTTTTTTTTTGTCCATTTTCTTATCTTCGCATCACACGAGGTCCTGAGGGAAACATCACAGTTGGTTGGATGCTGATAAAAAACAAACAAACAAAAAAACAAACAAACAAAGAATTCAATGATGGAAAAATTATATTAATGTAATTTCATAATATACGACATTTTGTGGGCGTGGACATTTTAAAGGCTCACACATCACTCACTCACAGAGTGGCTCATAGCGCTTTTCAGCCGAACTGCGTAGCACGACACAGTAATTTCCAATATGTGTAAATAACCAGTAAAATACCACTTAATAATAATAATAATAATAATAAAAAACTAGTTAGATGTTATTTTGTGCTCTCATCTGATCTATAAAACGTTAAACCGCTTAGCATGAGACACAGTCCAACCATGTTCAGGGGTGCCAGAACTTTGAAACTCATACAGTACGTGTTGAATCCATCAGCTGGTTTTTAAAAATGCAATAAAAAAACCTGATGTGTTTCTGTGCCTGAATCAGACGCGGTGTTCAACGTAGGGCGCTAGTTCAGTCGTACCCTACTGCATGTAGTGAGCCAGCAAAGTGAATAGGACGTTCAGTGCATCAAGTTGGTTTAAAAAGGAGGGAAAAAAAACAACAACTATGTATCCAGAGACACAAGTACATTTATTTTTAGCTCGGCTCTCGTAGTACCTGGATGCGAAGGATAACCGGATCCCAAAGTGGCGGCAGAAATGAAGACAATGTTAATGTCAATGAGCTGTTCAGTGAAAAAGCGCTATAACGTCCTCTCTAGTCCAGGCTAACAGGCTAGAACGTTCATTCATGCGATTTGTTCATTATACACTATATACACTATATACCACTACAGTACCACTTATACTGTACAGGGTGGAAGCCTGGAGCGTATCCCAGGAGACTACGCGGTGGGGTACCAAATCCAATCCGACGCAGAGCACACACACTCACACACTACGGGCAGTTTGGGAACACCAGTTAGCCTAATCAGCATATCTTTGGACTGTGGGAGGAAACCGGAGAACCCAGAGGAAACCCACCAAGCACGGGGAGAACATGCAAACTCCATGCACAGGCCGGAATCGAACCCACACAATTGTCTTAAATATAAATAAATAAATTATAACACCCTAAAGGAGTTTTTTTTACCCAGTGACCATTTCAAACATGGACATGTCTTCCACCTCATTTTAAGAAAAAAAAAGACTAACTTTGAGACAAGTACCTGTTTCCAGGATGCACCACAGGGTTATTGTTCGGGTTCTAAACCGAAACCCTACAGAGATTGTAATAAACTCCACTGCATGACGACATTGAAAATGATATGTTTTTTCTTTTTTTTCTTTTTTTAAAGAAAAAGAAATGTATATGATTATAATATAATAATAATATGGTCTAGAAAGAGTTTTAAACCTAACCAAGGGTTTTGGAAACTCAGAACATGTGCCCAATACTGCATTATAATAAAAGTTCCACTTTAAACCAGCAACTTTCTCTATGAATCTCTTTCCTCGGCGTCGTTAATTAATTACTCATCGCTGTCGTGTGGCAGACATCAGCGCTTAAGTCTAATAGAGCTTTCATTTACTGGAGCTGGGTTTGACCTTGCACACCGCCGGCTCTGACATTGATTGATCTGCTTCTGGTTCGCTGACAAGATGGAGTAGCGGTGCTCTGTTTCTCTGCCTCTTTCTCTCTCTTTCTCTGTCTCTTTTCCACTCCTAGGACTCTCCAGTGGAGTGGGGTGAAGTGTTTGTCCCTGGGCAGGATGGCCGTGCTGCGTCAGCGCACCTCAGAACCGACTTGCTTACTGGTTCGGACCTTTCATAGTGTGTGTGTGTGTGTGTGTGTGTGTGAGTGTGTGTGCACACGCTCCCTGAGCTGTGATAAATCTATCTGAGCCGCAGTGTGTCACGGGCTGAGCTCCGGCCTCGCAGGGGACATCGGGCTGTACCGCAACTCAAAGTCTCATTACGGAGGTCCGGATACTGCAGGATGCCACACCGCGCTCCGGGGAATATCGGCCCGGGGTATTTTCGGCTCGCAAGCATCTGCTGTTTGACACGGAGCATTGTGAGCTAGGAGTGCAAGCGAAACTGTATATAGGTGTTTATGGGTGTGTGTGGGAGTGCACAAAAACAAAATTTAACACACAAATAAAAAATTAAATGAGCCAATGTTAGGTTTCATGCGCCAGAAAATCTGCAGTAGAACGCCAAAAACAGGGCTTGGGTGGTTTCTTTTTTTTTTTTTTTTTTTATATATATTTTTTGTTTTTTTATCTGTGAAATGTGAACGTGCTGTTGTTTTTGAGCACATTGCTAGCCAACAAATATTATAACTCATGAGCTAGGCACTCTTTCATCTTTTGGCAACCAGATCGATTAAAAAAAAAAAAGAAATTCACACTGCGCTTCAGTCAGCATTGGCTGAAACTCATGTTTACACTGATCTCTAACAGGAAGACGACTGCTCTGTTTAAGTCACTGTTAGCCTTTTTCCCAAAATGTACAATTGTGTAGCATTTTTCTTCACGCTTCTTTATACAGCGCATCCGGAAAGTATTTTACAGCGCATCACTTTTTCCACATTTTGTTATGTCACGGCCTTATTCTAAAATGGATTCAATTCATAATACATAAGTATTCACAGCCTTTGCAAAATTGAGCTCAGGCGATGCATCCTGTTTCCCCTGATCATCCTGTTTCCCCTGATCATCCTGTTTCCCCTGATCATCCTTCAGATGTTTCTGCAGCTTATTTGGAGTCCACTTGTGGTAAATTCAGTTGGACATGATTTGGAAAGGCACACACCTGTCTATATAAGATCCCACAGTTAACAGTTCATGTCAGAGCACAAACCAAGCATCAAGTCAGAGGAATCGTCTGTAGACCTCCGAGACAAGGTTGTCTCGAGGCACAAATCTGGGGAAGGTTACAGAAAAATTTCTGCTGCTTTGAAGGTCCCGATGAGCACAGAGGCCTCCATCATCCCTAAGTGGAAGAAGTTGGAAACCACCAGGACTCTTCCTAGAGCTGGCCGGCCATCTAAACGGAGCGATCGGAGGAGAAAGGCCTCTCAACCTTCTCTGCAGCAATCCACCAATCAGGCCTACAGTATATGGTCGAGCGGCCAGAGAGTCTCATCAAACCTGAGAATTTAGTTTCATGGTCTGAGAGTCCTTCAGGTGCCTTTTGGCAAACTCCAGGTGCGCTGCCATGTGCCTTTTACTAAGGAGTGGCTTCCGTCTGGCCTCTCTACTCAATTATTTTTTTTTTAAATAAATTTGCAAAAATCTCAGGTACAGGTGTAGAATTCTGAGGAACAAAATGAATTGAATCCATTTTAGATTAAGGCTGTGACATAACAAAATGTGGAAAAAAGTGATGCTGTGAATACTTTCCGGCTGCATATATATACACACACACACACACACACACACACACTCCTGCTCAAAAGTTTGGGATCACTTTTGGAAATTCTATTGTTTTCCAAGGAAAACGATTAGTCTGAATAGAAAATATGACACTGTCAAAGTTAGAAATAGTGATTTTGATGGAAATGATGAATGTGTTCTTCAAACTTTGCCTTAATCGAAAAAATAAACATCTTTTGCAGCAATTACAGCCTGGCAGACTATACTGTAGGCATTCTAGCTGTTCAAGATGATGAGATTCCGCCTCGCGCTTCCTGGAGCATCTCCTCCGTACCTTACGGTCAGGCTCCTCCCACAACAGCTCAACAGGGTCCAGAGACTCGTGCTGGTCGCTCCAATACAGTCAGAATTCCGGCTAACAGACTTTAATTGCTTGTGAAATGGACACGATTGTTTATAGAGAATTTCAAGGAAATGTGATCCCAAACCTTTGAGCGTTTGTGTAGAGTATATCGTACCGTCGACTCGAGACCCTAACCCTACTGTAGCCCTAATAATGAACGTCGCGATCTTCCGTTTTACACGCTTCCCTACTCCAGGATGGATCGTTATTTGTGGTTTTAACATGCAGCTTCGTCCTAGCTGAGGACGTCCACCGCGTCTGCGCTTCGAGACGCAGAAAAGCTATGAAGACATCAGGTTTGACTCCGACTCAGAATGTGACAGGATGCGGTGTGTGAGCTGTAAATAAGCAGGAAGAGAGATTAACAGCATAATCGAAAATGTCTCCGCTTAACATAGTACAGAATCAGCGCTAGGACTGAGAAGAGGAGAGGGACAGTGAGAGGAAGGCTACAGCAGACACTAATGAGACGCACCGTGTAGCAGTACGGGAAAAAGCATAACTGCCTGGACAGAATTTCCTCCAAACTGTATTATACATTTAATAATCCTCCATATGGGGTGACCCGGTGGTTTGATTGGCGGCGGAGACGCCTCGCCGTGATTGGCTCCTCAGGCTTGATCAGGCACGTGTAAAGACACAGTCTGTGAGAGTGAGAAATTTAATTGGATAAAGAGACAAAAGGGCAACAAACAGCATGAACGACAGACTGAGGAAGCTTCTTTTTTAACACGGTTGGCCGTAGCATCAGAGAGAAGATAAAAAAAAATAAAAGACTGCAAAGAGATTTTTTTTTTTAAGCAAGCAAAAGTCGAAATCTTTTTCCGTCTCCCACGAGCCCACTTAACGGGTGTCTCACTTCAGCATCCGCCTCTGCAATGCAAAGCAGAAGTGAAGATAAACAGACGCGGAGCTGATCTTGTAATTCCTCTTTGTCTTCTTTAGGGTCTAATTTGTCCCAAAAAATTAATGAAAAATGTGTGTGTGTGTGGGGGGGGGGGGGGGGGTTTGAATTGAAATTTCAGAGTGATATATTGTGATGTTCATGTACTAGAACATCGACTCCAAAATTGTAAATAAATTTTTAAAAAATGTATATACAGTATGGATATATATATAAAAAAAAAACATTTATATGTTTGAGGTGTTAAAATGCCGCCATTCCTCTGTAATCCTGCAGGTGGCGTGCGGTAAACTATTGACACAGCACAGCGTCCTGTGTGGTACTGTAAGAGCTAATTATTTGCTAAGGTTGTTTGGAACAACAAAATATAAAAAAAAAAAAAAAACAAACGTTTAAACATTGACCGTACATGGTTCTCAAAATTTATATTACGTGTTGAATGAATGTATGTTAAATTGAAAAGAAAAAATATTAAATAAAGTCATTACAGCAAATACGATGTGATGTATGGACACTGGAATAATTGGACACAGGTGAGGCTGATCCTGTGTACACGCCCATCTTTGGCAGATGCTAATGAATATTAATGGGTATGCAAATGCCATGGTCACGTGACAAGGTGTCAAAACAAACAAGATGTCGGAAACACGATCAAGTGAAGATTTTTCGGCGCAGATTCCGTGATAAAGCAAGAAAGATAATTATAATGAGGTCTCAGGTCACGTGATCTCAGTGCCATGGAAGGGAGGTTGGGCCTAATTAGCATACAAAATGTACAGGCTGCACAAAACTATTTAGAAATATATATATTTTTTTAATAAATAGATGTGCAAGGCCATGACAATAACGCTATCACTCATCATCCTACATCACAAGTCTTTGAGCTGTTAGAGAAAAAACCCACCAAGCACGAGAGAAAAACCCACGAGATTCGAACCCATAACCCTAAATGTGCAGTTCTACATCCCCAGAGCTACTAAGCCAGCATGCTGCCTTTCATCTCTTCCTCTGCCTATGCTGAAGTTGAGGGTAAAAACGGATGAGAAACTGTGCTACACTCGAGCCAGAACCTGTGATCGCTCTGACATCTTTTCCTATTGATATAAAGTCACAGAACAGCTGGACACATGTGGAGAAGAGTGTTAACTTCCAGATGCTTTCCATTGCTCTGATTGACAGGAAAGAGAGAAACAAGACTATTCTTCAAACCCATGCAGGGACATTAATGTTCCCCTGGACAGTGTGTGTGTGTGTGAGAGAGAGAGAGAGATAAGGAAGGAAGGAAAGCATAAAGAAAGAGTAAAATGAAAAAGATCTAACGTCTTTCTCTGTGTACGCCGATGATGTCGCCTGTTATCTCTGGAACCGCATTAGCCACCGCGGGCTGTATTGACTGAAAGCTTTGTAAGATTAGCCAAAGACAGCAGTGAGTCCCGGACCTCCGGCGCTACCCGATGTGCCAGGGGAGGAGCCAATGTGACAGCACCTGATAAGACACCGGCCTCGGGGTGTCCACTCGCCTCAGCTGGCCGGGTTCTCCGTCCACGGGCATGTTCTCGTGGCACAGCCAGCGTGTCAGACAGGATTGAGAGCGGCATACGTCACCCGCGCTCGTTTCATCTGTGAGCTTTGGGTGAAGTCCAGGGAGAGACGAGCGTACGGACAGCTCCGAGGTGTTTGTGTTCATCATGAAGAGAAAGCGGTTGTGCCTGGGGGCGCGAGCTGACTTTATGGTTATAGGGTGCTTGTTGGAATTGGAGTTGTCAGAAGTGATTTGGGGCGACGAGGCCTGAGCGTCACACTGTGTGAAAGAGAAAACATAAATATAGAAAGCGCATCGTATATAATACATACCTGTCATAAGGTAGACGTGTGTACTCGTCTTGCTCAAATTTACTCCAGTTTCAACCTTCTGCAGTAAAAGAGAAAAGACATCAAAAGTGTATGAGATAACAGAGACAACACTGAGCATCTTCACACTACTCTGTCATGGAATATGTTTCTATAACCTGCATGCCCAAAGTGTTTCCTACATTACTTAACAGTCTTTTTTTTTTTTTTTTTATTAAAAAAACTTTTATTCATAATTATTGCTTTGGTCCAAATCTCCATAAAATATACTGTCAGGTCTGAACATATGTAGACATACAGTACACACAATGCTCGTATTAGTATTTCTGCCTTTGTACTGTACAGTATATCACCACATACACAGACGTCAAGATGTGATTGAAGTGCAGAATTTTTTACCAATCTCACAAGATGTTTAACCAAAAAATATTGCATCAACTCTTTAGGAATTACCGCTATTTCTTTTATTTCCAATTCCCTCCGTTTTCACAGACTCAAAATGATTGCAGTTCTGATGGCCAGTTGTGGCCTACTGTACTGTATGTCTTGTATCAAATTTAAAAGAAAAGATCACAAAGCTTCTTGGATTTCTCTCAGAGAGCTCCTATCTTAGGTTAAAAAGTCCTAGCAAGGAGTCCTAGATCATCCGTAGCAATGGGGTCTACGACACCTCCTCACTAATGCAGCCATTCAAGGACTGTGATTAGTTGATAAACAAATCTGTAAAGGTCTTAAAATGCGCTTTTTGTGAAAATAGAATATATGACAATATAACACAAAGTAAAACCATAGTGTTTGTATATAAAGAAATTGTATAATCATGAAAGGGAATGGCCGAAAGACAAAGAAGAAGAAGAAGACTACAGGCTACTTTATACTTTAAGTTTCTGTTATACGCTAAATATCTTAAAGATATTTATATTAATTTCTTATTTGTAATCTATTTCAGATTGATGGGAGCAAAATGACTCAGCTGGACCGGCAGGACGGTCTGTTTAAGTTGCACATTTGGATGATCTGTAGCCAACAATCCAAGAGAGATGGAGGGAAGTAAAAGACTAAGAAAAACGAACTGGACAGAAGAACAGTGTTTACTCTTAAGCCTCTTAAAAGTCCTCCTCTCTACTCTTAACAATTTTAAGCTTAGGAGCTGTTTATAGGTTTAAGATGTTTTGTGAATCATTTTTATCTTTACTAAGATTTAGTCCTAAATTTAAGGGGAAATTCTAAGAAAATTTC
The DNA here is from genome assembly GCA_030522415.1 of Channallabes apus. NCBI lineage: Eukaryota > Metazoa > Chordata > Actinopteri > Siluriformes > Clariidae > Channallabes > Channallabes apus. Next base: position 5,062,082 of record CM060123.1, read on the forward strand.
ATAATTCTAAGACGTTTCTTAGAGTTTTGTCACTAGGAGCAACTTTTAGGCTTAAGAAGCTTTGCGAATGCGGGCCGAGAGACGACCAAATCAACATGCAGAAGCTACCAAAAAAAACTGAAACTTTTTTGACTTGTAATCTGCATTACTAACAATAAAAACTTGCAAAACACGATGTTCAATCTCTTTACACAACGGCCACATCCCAGCTGACAAAGTCTTTAAACAAATCATCTGTAAACTCACACGTCAAATAACCTTGGACAAAAGGTTTAAAAAAAAAAACATACATGAGACATTCTAAATTATGATTAAATAGTAAATATACATGAAGAAATCTACTAGAATGTTTTTCTTTTGATGTACTGATATAAATTGTAAACATATACAAAACAATGTATTCCTTTGTAATTAAGATAAATATACAATTTATTCAATAACGTTTCTTTTAAAAAATGCCAAATCAACAATTTTGTACCTTTTGAAAAAGAGGGAAACAATTTGTGAATTATTCGCTAATTATGTTTAGAACTTTTAATATTGAAACATTTAATATTGATTCCCAATATTTAGATATATTTAAACTAAAGATTATATTGTAAGAGAATTATGGGAAGAGAAGAACATGGAGAAGGAAAGGAAGGGCTTATGTTCCAAACCACATCACACCACCACACCACCACACGACCACACCACACCACCACACGACCACACCACACCACCACACGACCACACGACCACACCACACCACCACACGACCACACCACACCACCACACGACCACACCACACCACCACACGACCACACGACCACACCACACCACCACACGACCACACCACACCACCACACCACACTACACCACACCACCACACCACACCACACCCACCACACACCACCACACCACACCCCACCACACCCACCACACACCACCACACCACACCCCACCACACCCCACCACACCACACCCACCACACCCGACCACACCACACCACCACACCACACACCACAGCACACACCACACACCACACCACACACCACACCCACCACACACCACACCACACCCACCCCACCCCACCGCCACACCGCCACACCACACCACCCCACCACACCACACCACACCACACCGCCACACCCACCACACACCACACCACACCCACCCCACCCCACCACCACACCGCCACACCACACCACCCCACCACACCACACCACACCACACCACACCGCCACACCACACCACACCACACCCACCCCACCCCACCACACCGCCACACCACACCCCACCCCACCACAACACACCACACCTCACCACAACACACCACCACACCAAACGTCACACCACACCACACCACCACACTACACCACACCACACCACACCGCCACACCACACCACACCGCCACACCACACCACCACACCACACCACACCACACCACACCACACCACACGCATAATTGTTTTGTAAGATGACATCAAGTTAAGTTATAAGTTAAGCCTTTATTTGTCACATATACATGACAGCACAGTGAAATTCCTTCTTCGCATATCCCAGCGTAACTGGGGTCAGAGCGCAGGGTCAGCCATGATACAGCGCCCCTGGAGCAGATAGGGTTAAGGGCCTCGCTCAAGGGCCCATCAGTGGCAACCTGGTGGAGCTGGGGATCGAACCGCCGATCTTCCGGTCGGTAACTCAGTGCCTTAGCCCTCTGAACCACCAGTGCCCCTATAAAGTCATTACATGTTGCATTATTCTTTATTTATTGGATTGATCACGGGAGGTACAGTAGGCTTAAATCAAAATGTTATCATGTAGCCGGTTTTCTTACTGTACATCAAGCAACACAAAGGTTCGTTTTGTCCAGAAATCTTAGGAAAAGGGAAACGTGTTACTTTCAGTATAAAGGCACTGCGTACCTCAGTATAAAGGCAGAAGGAGAATGGGAAATGAATCGAGGGATTCACGCTGAAGTTTCACCTCCTGAGATAAATGTTACCGCTCGGTGATTTGCATGTGCGATACAGCAGCTCGGCCTACTTCCAGCTTTTGTTTTGCTTTGTTTTGTTCTAGTTAATCGTATCATGCCAAATTAACTTACCCTGCCTCTCAGATGCTTTTGCTTCCCCTTCAGCATTTATTCCTTAACGAAACCAGCTCGCAGACGCACACGAACGCAGGACGCCCTGATGAGATGCGACGATCGTGCCGTCTCAGGGAGATCACACAGCCAGTCGGGTGGGGTTGTTCACGCAGCTATTTAAGGAATCTGAACGTGTGCGGCTCTGATTTAATGCCATGACACATTACTGTCAGACACACACACACTGACAGAAAACAGTGAGAATGTAAACACTTTTTGCACACACACGCCTAAAGCGAATAATTCATCTCTGCCCCAAGGCAGCCACTGAACACACACACACACACACACACACACACTCACACACATCATCCCTAATGTGTACATCAGACTGTAAAGTGTTTAAAGCTAGTTTTAACAATAATCACTTTCTTATTCGACACCCTGTCAGTGAGAAGCAACACGCTGACATCAGACACTAGACATTTAGAGCCGCAAGCAGAAGGAGCACTAATCAACTGAATTCTCATCATTTTAATTGGCACTCTGACATTGAGGCCTCCATGAGACACAGAGACCACGCCTTCTTCATTATGACAGATGCATAGAGACCTCCTTCCTTGTGACAGACAGAAACCATGCCTTCTTTTTTCTGACCAAGACGCAGAAACCACTCCTCCTTCTTTGTGACCAAAACAGAGACCACTCCTCCTTACTTATGACAGAGACACCGAGACCACGCCTCCTTCCTTGTGATCGAGACACAGAGGCCTCCTTCATTTTGACAGATGCATAGAGACCATGCCTCCATTCTTGTGACCGAAACATGGAGATCTCAGAAACCACGCCCCCTTACTTGTTACAGACAGAAACCACACCGTCTTTCTTTGTGACCAAGACACAGAGACCACGCCTCCTTTCTTGTGACCAAGACACAGGGACCACGCCTCCTTCCTTGTGACTGAGACACAGAGTCCACGCCTCCTTCCTTGTACCTATGTACAGAGACCACACCATCTTACTTGTGACAGATGCACAAAGACCACACCTTCTTCTTTGTGACAGATGCACAGAGACCACACCCCCCATCCTTGTGACCAAGACACCAAGATCGCACCTTCATTTTTGTGACCAAGGCATAGAGACCATGCCCTCATCCTTATGACCGATGCACAGAGACCATGCCCTCATCCTTGTGACCGATGCACAGAGACCACGCCTCCTTCCTTGTGACCTAGACACAGAGACCACGCCTCCTTCCAGGTGACCGAGGCACAGAGACCACGCCTCCTTCCTTGTGACCTAGACACAGAGACCACGCCTCCTTCCAGGTGACCGAGGCACAGAGACCGCACTTCTTTCATGCGCCAAATTGTCCAATGATGAATAAAAATTACAATCGGAAATGATTACCTACCCTAACCCCAACCCTAACCCTAACCCAAAAACTGAACCTAAAAATGGATTGGGATTTTTAATGTTACATAAACAGGAATAATTGACTTTGCTTTACTTTTAACTTGGGAATGAACGCATATTAATTTTAATGGATAAAACAATTGAAAAGACTGAAATCTACTGTATGTTCATAATTAATAAAACATGATTAAGCTTCATCAATCCTGTATTAAAACGAAAAGTGAAAGAGGAAATCTGTTCAGCCGAGGCGTCAGCGTTGGTTTGAGGAATCTATTACTGTATCTTTTCACTCATTTTCTCGCTCTTAGTTTTCTGCCGTCTCCACTTTCGGCTACTTTGCCCATCGCCGAAGTTTCACCGCTCCACATCCCGAGTCTTCTCTCTGTCTTTCTCCTGACTTTTCAATCCTTCTACCTGCTTCAGCTAATTAGCAGAAGATGACAACACCGAAACAGATGGAGAGGAGAGGAGAGCGGGAAAGAATGGAAATCTGGGATTTCTCTTCAACAATGAGGTTTTTGTAGTCAGAGAACATGATGATTTATTACGACTGTGTCTTCGGCTCACGGGTTTCCTCATGGTGAAACTTTTCTACCCCGAAGCGGCAGAACGTGTGTGTGTGTGTGTGCGTCCCTCAGCTGTCATGACATGTCAGATGGTCGGGTGCGAGGTGCGGGGTGCGGGGTGCGAGGTGCGGGGTGCGGGGTGCGAGGTGCGGGGTGCGGGGTGCTGGTGGTGAAGTTGTTAGGGTTTTAATTAGCCTGGATGTTTGCGTGTCACTTTGTCTTGCTTACGGGTTCATCCGGAGGATCTTCCTCTACGAGCCTTCTGTCTCTCACGACTGTGACATTTCGATGTTGTCTTTGTGCTCCAAAAAAATTTATTTGACGACGTGTGTGAGAAACGCACAAATCCAGACAAAACAAACTCATTACTTTTAATACCTATTTTGAGTGCAAATTATCAAGAAAGCGTTTTATTTGACACAATAACATTTACTTTTTATCTGACTTATGGATGTTTTTTCTGTCAATTTAGTCAGAGTCAGTTTAGTCAGTCATTCATGTCATTTTTGTCCTAATGCATGCTAATATTTAATACTTTAGCACAGACTAATTGGTTTATTCCCCCTGAACCGTTTTACCAGATTTGTTTGAAAACCGTCATTTTTAGGTCACTAAGTTTCAAAAAGTGATTGGATTCTAGTCTAACCATTTAATTAAAATGAGTTCTTATGTTTTTTTTTTTAAATGGAACTTTCTCTGCCAAATAATACATTAGATTCTTTCGTCTACAATTAACATTGCTAATCATGAATGATAAATAACAGGAGCTAAGATAGGGAGCTGCAAATGATAGCATAATTAATTTTTAGGCTTATTTGCATTTCTCGACAAACTACACCTTTGCAATCTCTCTCTCTCTCTCTCTCTCTCTCTCGCTCTCCCTCTCTCGCTGTTTCTCACTGATATTCTAATAGAATGCAGTAAAATAAGCAGCCGTGCAGAGACTGGAGCTTGATCAGGGTTTATCTCGGCTTTGCTCAGGAGTAATTGCATATTCATGCTGCCGGTTGGAGATGTGCTCGTCGCAGGCCGTCCCAGGTCACTGAGAATTCGGTAATTATAATGATAAACGCAACAGACCCCAATGTGGAGCACTACCATATTTTATTCTCTCCATAATAAGTAGCTGAAAAGCAGGCAAGGCGAAAATAACTGAGCCCCCCCCCCCTTTTTTTTGTTAGCAAAGCAAATACAATAAGTGTGTTAATTGAAGAGTTTAATGAATGGATTATTATTATTATTATTATTATTATTATTATTATTAGGGTTGTTCAAGTCAAACTGGGACTGGTGATGAATTACAATTTGCGTCACATGTGTCTGTGTGAACTGTGATACCACACCAGTTGCACATTACAACCCCCCCCCCCCCCCCCCACCCCGTACAGTCCTGACCTTCACATGTTTCGGCCATTAAAGGAGTTTCTGGGAGGCCAGGGTCTCAGAAATAAAGCAGGCAGTCTGATCATGTCTCCGGCGTACTGAGAAAACTTTCTACCTTGATGGTATCCAAGTGCTAGTGAAACACTGGGATAAGTGCATTAGTGTAGCAAGGGATCAAAAGTCCTGGTTTGAATTGAACACCCTATTATTATTATTATTAGTTAGAGTTGTCGTTTGCAAACCAAAACCCTGGCCTGAATACATTTGTCCTGAAGTTTAGTCTTAAAATAAACCATTCTGCATGAATAAAACCACAAGCAAACATATAAATCCTCTTTTAACTTTCACTTTGGACATTTTTTTAATTGAGACGACATACCTTTATTTAGATAGAAAGTATCTACACGTTCATAGAACAGTGCTGAAGTGTTTTATTCCTTTTGCATCACAGCAAGTGGATACAAGTTTGGAAAGTCTCTCATTCTTTTCAGACTCATCGCTTTAACTTTTCTAATTAGTTTACACAGTCTGACAAAATGTCCGATGTAATGTTGGATTGTTGTCTTGTTGCAGTACACACTCACACACCCCCTGAGAGAGAGAGAGAGAGAGCGCATACTGAAGATGGATCTACCTTTCAGCGCTCTCCAAAGCACTCCTCTTAGTTCTGCTTTTATATACACTTTGCTCCTTTTAATTTGTACTTTCATGAATTCGTGGCACAGCATCGAGCCCGCGACAAACTGTGTGATCTTTAAAGCGTCTCTGAATTGAGGTCGTCTCTTTAATCAGATGCATTCAGGACACGTGCTGCTGACAGTTCACAGCTCGGATGTTTCTCCACAGTGCACTTTCAGGACCTGTTTAACATCACGGCAACTGTGAATTTAACAAGTATTCCATGGTCATAACGAGGCACCGGTGTCACCTCTTCGGTAACCGGGAGCGGCTGGATTCCAGGCTGATCTTTAGATCATAAAGACACACAATGCTTTAAATGTTTTAAAGTCATGTACAGTTATGTCTAATTAAAGTAGTAAAGTAATACTCAATCAGGATTCGAAACTCAGTTTTACCGAGATTATGTGCAGTATGTACTAGTATTTGCTTTCGATCAATTATTGCGAAGGCATTCGCTTGATTTGTTTTGTTCACTGTTTTAAAGAGGTAATGTAAATACACATGGGCAGTGGTGGCTCAGTTGGTTATGGCTGTGGGTTACTAGGTTACTGATCAGAAGGTCGGGGGTTCGAACCCCAGCATCGCCAAGTTGCCACTGTTGAGCCCTTGAGCAAGGCCCTTAACCCTATCTGCTCCAGGGGCGCTGTAAGCTGGCTGACCCTGCGCTCTGACCCCAGTTTCCTAATTGGGATACTGTACAGGAATGTAAAGAAGACATTTTACTGTGCTGTAAAGTACATGTGACAAATAATTGAACATTACATTATTTACATTACATCTCTCAGTTCAATTCAAATCTGTAGTATTTATATAGTGCTTTTAACACTGGTCACTGTCACAAATCAGCTTTACAGATTAAAACAGTTATGAAATCATAAAGTGACCTGGCTAGATCGTTACTGACAGAAGACGAACGTACTGTACAGGCATCCTTGTTTTTTTTTTGTTCCTTGGTTGACAGTGGCAGAGCTCTTCACACTTCCGAACAGGAGTGAAAATAGTTCGAAAGTCTTACCTGTACTACGCACTCAAAAGTGAAAGGAGAATAAACCATGGAGGTGGTGGACAGTCTTGTAAATCTCATAAGTTTCTCCACTTCTGCTTTAGAATAAACTTTTCTGAAGCTAAATGAATAATAGTGCTGAACGTAGGGTGTAGTTAGTTAAGTTAAGCCTTTATTTTGTCACATATACATTACAGCATAGTGAAATTCCTTCTTCGCATATCTCAGTGTAACTGGGGTCAGAGCACAGGGTCAGCCATGATACAGCGCCCCTGGAGCAGATACGGTTAAGGGCCTTGCTCAAGGGCCCAACAGCAGGATCCCTTTTCCCATACATGAAGTACTGTAGTGCCCTTGATCAGGGATTAGAGAGGGATTTGGGATTAGATGCTAGTTAGCGTAGTAGCCGTGAACAAAGCGGTGAGATGAGTGATGAACTCGCCTTGTGCTCACTTTAACTAGCAGAAACACAACACGCAGGCGGCTGCTCTCTCCTCTTTCCTACACTGTGGATCGAACAGATCTACAGCAGTTTCAGCGATGCTTTAGAGTCAAGTCAAACTCAACATCGCATCTCATACTGTATACTGTATGTCCTATTATTATAATATGTCTACTGGATTGTATTGTGCTTTAAACTATGTAGGAGACTAGGGCAAGATTTTCCTAGAGTGTGTAAACTGCTTTTCCCACAGGATCCCCATCTATACAGGTTAATTCACACCGCATTAGTTTAACCTTGTTTTTATTTACATTTGTCATTCCAGATGCATACACACACACTATTAATAAAATAATGTTGTTGGCCTTTCGGCTGATCCCGACAAGGGGTCGCCACAGCGGAATATCCAGTCCGCACTACAACTTGGCACAGGTTTTACGCCAGGTTTTCCTGACGCAACCCTCCCATTTTATCCGGGCTTGGGACCGGCACTGCATCCAGTGGCTGGGGTTTGGGCACTGGCTGGGAATCGAACCCGGGCCTTCCGCATGGCAGGCGAAACACCTACAGTACCACTGAGCCATCAGTGCCCTACTATTAATAAAATAATGAGGAACAATAAATAAAAAATTACGACATGTCAGATTCAGACCTGATTTAAATTCCACAGACTTTCTAGTAATCGTTATCCAGTCTGAACAGGGCTTTAAAGACGTGTGTAAATGTTTATGCGATGCTTGCTTGGCTAGATATTAGTCTGAAGGTCAGGTGCTTTTTTTTCTCCATTTTTTAACTTCAAGGATCCATTTACACTCTAAAAAATGCTGGGTTGTTTTTTTCTACCCAAACGCTGGGTTGCCGCTGTTGGGTCATTTTTCTGGGTTATTTACAGAGAGTTGGGTAGTTTTTGTGTAACCCAGCTGCTGGGTTGAAGTTTGCTCGGCCCCTCCCCCAAAGTTCACCGGTGGATTCAGCGGCTTCGTGTCTCTTGAGCTCTCACACCGCTGATGACGGTTCATCCTCCTCGGACATTTAAGGGGAAATGACGTTAAATACAAGGTCTGTATACACATGTTCACTCACCTAATTCACATATGACTGAAAAATTATTACTATATGTAACATTTATTACTGTTACCGTGTTAAGGTTACACACAAACTTTCCGGCTGGTCTGAGGTACTGGATGATAATTTAGCTGAGAATAGCTGCTAGTTAGCCATAAACCCCACCTGTGTATGAAAGAAACGGCTAAGATGTCTGAGCTTTTTAGCTTCTCTGTAGAATGTTTGCAGGGTTACGAAGATGGTGAAGTGATGAATGAACGCTAAACTGTTAACTGTATTGCTAGCATGACGGAGGCATTTACAGTAGTTAGTTTGCTAGCATTAGCAACCACTTTAGAACTTTATTAATCTCACTGCTTGAGACAATAAAATGCTGGTGTGTTACAAAACACTGACCCTCTCACAAATATACAGACCTGCTAACCCTCCCGTTTTTCACCAGCTAGTAATTTACTCAAATTTCTCCTGAGTTATAACAATATTTTACACCTTTCCCCCTTTGGCAAGTATGCAAATGTATCACCAGTAATAGCATGTAAGCTAACCAGGTAGATCTCTTTAACCAAAGTTAAATTAACTATCAGTCAGCGCGCCAGCTACAGGAAAAAGTACCACAGCGGTACAGATAACTACTAGAAGTATTAATATTTTGGTGATTGTAATGTACCAGTATGACACCAGCTATGACATTTTTTTCAGTAATTATCTTAAAATCAATGCAGATTACAATATCAACTAGTCTGACATAAAGAGTTGTATCCTAAAAGCCATGCTTATTTAGCTGTTTTATGTTTTTGTTTCTGGTTACCTATATCCTATCTTAATGGGCAGCTTTGTAATTTTTTAGTATCCATAATAGTCTTATTCAGTTTAATCTTTGCTATTCAACAAAATTTTTAACGTTTTCATTTTTTTTTTTTTTTTTTTTTTACAGATACACTGTAAAACATGAAAATAATAATAACATTTATGTGGTAGAATTAACCCAGCATTATAGTTAAATATGATGTAGCATTTGGGTTGAATATTTAACCCATCTTGCTGGGTTAAACAAATAACCCATCTTGCTGGGTTAAATTAACCCAGCATTTAGTTAGTCCATTATTTACCCAGCAGCTGGGTTGTTTTTAACCCAGCATTTTTTAGGGTGTATGATTACCAACATCAATGAAGCGTAATATTTGGAGGAATTATTTTTGGCTCAGATAATTGAAAATGGCAGCGACAAACAACAAACGCATTTACAATGTGCAGGAACAAGACAGAAACACTTATTAAGGATTTACTAAAGTGATTCATGTGGAGCAAATCATTTTACGGATGCAAAATAAAAAATAAATAAATAATAAAATCTTCTTGTACTGTGTGGTGGACAGTCTGGACAGAATTTGATGTGTTTATTAGATTTGTTTCCTAATTTGTGGTTGTAAAACAGAGCTGCAAGCATAAAATTCAAGCAATCAGCATATAAGAGTAAGAACACTAAAAAGGCTAGAAATACTGCAGAACCTTAACACACACACGTTGCGACAGTAAGGAGACTAACTCAGGGACAGGCGTTAGTAATAATCACTCTGGAACATTTTCTTGAACACTGAAGAGCACCGACTCTGAGAACTGTGTTTTACATTTTATCATTCGCGTGAATGCTTTTTTTTTTCCTGAAACTGGATGTGTTTAAATGAATGATCATGGACGACTCACCTGTAAATTTACGGTCCTTAAATTCTTGCTAAAACACCTCTAAAGTGCAATTCTGACATAAAAAACAAACTGAGGATTGAACTCAGTAATACAGTCAAAGATTTATCATCTTCCTTTCTATTTGCTCTTAAAGCGGAATCATTTTTATTTCACTGAACTTGACCTTTATATTATACCTGTAGCATAACCTTTAAATGTTCTAGAACGTTCCTTAGTCAGCTTTATTCTTGACATTAATTCATGACATCCCTAAGTGACATCTAATGAACATCCTGACGCAGTGAATTTGTGTACCTACCGTACAGTATGGCACTATTTACAAAATGGTTGTGTGTCCAAGTAGCATGTGTGTGACACAATTAGCTCCTTTTTTCCCCCTTTTTTTTCTGATACCCAAAGTAAGTTTCATCCAAACTCTATCAAATACCGTATAGAGGTATTAAAATTCTCTTCCTCTTCCTGCTCCTCGTCTGTATGATTCTCTCCCTGAAAACATGCGTTATATAGATTCTCCAACCACATTCAAAACTCATATTAAGACCCATTAATTCAGAAGTGACGATCCCACATGATGTACAGTAAGGCTGCACTCAAACTATGTGACTTGAAATGTTTTAGATTATGATTCTGTTTTTATTTTGTTTTATTTAATATTGATTTAAATCTCTTGTTTGAACTGGGCGATTACCTTCCTTATATAAAGTAAATGCATTATTATTATTATTATCCCATTTAATAATTCAAATGTTTTAATAACATCTGATGTTTTATATCTAACATGTTCTGACTGCATTTCTTGGACAAATTAAATATAAAACAAATATTACTGGGACAAACTGTACATGTACTGTATGTCACTTACGGCTATTCAGGGAAAATGCCATGTGACATCTTTTAAAATGTTTTTCATGTGCTCTGTTTGGTCTGTTACTGTATATCCCAAATAATAATCTACAGGGTGGGCCATTTATATGGATACACCTTAATAAAATGGGAATGGTTGGTGATATTAACTTCCTGTTTGTGGCACATTAGTATAAGTGAGGGGGAAAACTTTTCAAGATGGGTGGTGACCATTTGTTTTTCTTGTGAAATTCCCAATAAGTTTGATGTCACATGACCCTCTTTCTATTGAAAAAAACAAAAGTTGGATCCAAAATGGCCACCATGAAAAGTTTTCCCCCTCACGTATACTAATGTGCCACAAACAGGAAGTTAATATCACCAACCATTCCCATTTTATTAAGGTGTATCCGCAAATGGCCCTGTACCCTGTATATAAATAAAAAGAAATTCCGTCTAGACATTGGTCAGAACTCGCTCATTCAGTGATATTTTTGTGTATGTTTCATACTTTGGAGAACCCGAACCCAGTTTCAGAACATTTCCCGTCTGTCTGTAGGATATGTGAACTATACAGTATAATTTCATTGTGCTGTAAGGGGTAGTGGTAACTCAGTTACTGACTGGAAGGTCAGCGGTTCGAGCCTCAGCTCCACCAGGTTGCCATGGTTGGGATATGCAAAGAAAAGAATTTTAATGTGCAGTAATGTGCATGTGACAAATAAAGGCTTAACATAACTGATGAGTTCAAACCCCAGCACCACAGCCCCGGTCCTTAAGCAAAGCCCTTAACCTTCAACTGTTCATACTGTATGTATAATGCGATAAATGTATGGGCGTCTGCTAAATTCCCTAAATGTATCCAATAATCAAGCATCCACCTTTCTTGCTTCGGCTGTGAGGAAACCCACAAGGAAGATAATGGTCTGAAAGGCTTGTTGGACAGCTCTGATGATGACTTATAAAGGCACTGGTTGTTTCTGAGCCACAAGGTGTGTCCATTGATCAGAACTCGTTTCTTAAAATCCAACACTGCACTGCGGTAAAGTGGTACTGTAGAGCACCTATTTAGTCAGGGTGCACTTACTTTCACTCCACCTTAATGATTAATAAAGGGGTTGGTTCATGCTGGTCCTCGTAGTCCCATTGTTTCATAGTGATTTTTTTGTGTACTGCATCATAAAAAATCATTATAAATGCATGAAAGCACCAAGAGGTTGCAGTAATAATACGAGGGATTATTTTAATCCGACCTTGAAAAGGTGTGAAAAAAGATCAGTTGAACAGACTCTTGATTTTTCAGCTGCTTTTGTTGTGAAGTGGAATAAACAATAAACCAGTAGTTCAATTGATCCGTGCTCCAAAAGAATTGCTAGTCTGTGTTTTTTTTATTTTTTTATTTTACTTTGAAAATGATGTTAAATGTAACATCTGGTGCCAAGATTGTTGTGATTTTTGTGGCGTTTCAATTATCTGTGTTGTAAAGTGGGCTCACAGTGATGTAAGTCATGCCTTTTCATCATGCCTTGTTATTATTCATCCATGTCAAAAGCACAATCTGGTGCCAAGACGATTCTCATGTTCTCGCATGCAGTTGGATTTTTGTCAGGCTGTTCGGTCTCGTTCCGAGGGAAATATTCGCGTAAGAAGCATCACGTTGGCGTATGTAAATACGGTAAATACTGTGATAATGATATACTTTTAGCTAACGTCTATATAGCATGTGTTAACATATATATATATATATATATATATATATATATATATATATATATATATATATATATATACGTATTCAGAGTGACAGCTGTATTGTTTGAATGCTACATGCATTCACACTGTCAGACACAATCATAACGTAATGCAATGTTGCTGACGTCTAAAGTACAGTATTTACTGTACGAGTGGTGTTCAAGTCAATCCGGGACTTGCTGTGATGACATTTCTGGTGAATGAAGGCGTAAAATAGATTGACATTTACAGAAGATGGTGATGAGATTTTTGAGCAAGAAAGTCTGTACGTCTGCGAATGAGCCCGTTCAGCGAGGGGAACGTCTGAGCCCTGGAAACAGGGGGAAAACTCATTGCGGAAAAGACAAATCTGATTTATCTCAAATGTTTACTAACACCACTTGCACATTACAGGAAATTGACTGAGAGTTATTGCCACCACATCCACCGTACCACTGCTCTCCAAGGCGTTTCCATATGTTTGAGCCATTTAAGGAGTTCCTGAGAGGCCTGTGTTTCAGACATGACACATTCAATTAGGGCTGCACGATATATCGAGAAAATACCGTTATCGCGATAATGGCATGCGCGATAACCATACTGCAAGGAGTTGCGATAGATACTTTATTTGCCAAGCATTTGTGTGTCCAAATTTGACTAATCAGATTGGCCCTTACTATGTTTATACCCGTTTATATCTTTATATATACAGTGGTGTGAAAAACTATTTTCCCCCCTCCTGATTTCTTATTCTTTTGCATGTTTGTCACACAAAATGTTTCTGATCATCAAACACATTTAACTATTAGTCAAAGATAACACAAGTAAACACAAAATGCAGTTTTTAAATGAGGGGTTTTATTATTTAGGGAGAAAAAAAATCCAAACCTACATGGCGCTGTGTGAAAAAGTAATTGCCCCCTGAACCTAATAACTGGTTGGGCCACCCTTAGCAGCAATAACTGCAATCAAGCGTTTGCGATAACTTGCAACGAGTCTTTTACAGCGCTCTGGAGGAATTTTGGCCCACTCATCTTTGCAGAATTGTTGTAATTCAGCTTTATTTGAGGGTTTTCTAGCATGAACCGCCTTTTTAAGGTCATGCCACAACATCTCAATAGGATTCAGGTCAGGACTTTGACTAGGCCACTCCAAAGTCTTCATTTTGTTTTTCTTCAGCCATTCAGAGGTGGATTTGCTGGTGTGTTTTGGGTCATTGTCCTGCTGCAGCACCCAAGATCGCTTCAGCTTGAGTTGACGAACAGATGGCCGGACATTCTCCTTCAGGATTTTTTGGTAGACAGTAGAATTCATGGTTCCATCTATCACAGCAAGCCTTCCAGGTCCTGAAGCAGCAAAACAACCCCAGACCATCACACTACCACCACCATATTTTACTGTTGGTATGATGTTCTTTTTCTGAAATGCTGTGTTACTTTTACGCCAGATATAACGGGACACGCACCTTCCAAAAAGTTCAACTTTTGTCTCGTCGGTCCACAAGGTATTTTCCCAAAAGTCTTGGCAATCACTGAGATGTTTTTTAGCAAAATTGAGACGAGCCTTAATGTTCTTTTTGCTTAAAAGTGGTTTGCGCCTTGGAAATCTGCCATGCAGGCCATTTTTGCCCAGTCTCTTTCTTATGGTGGAGTCGTGAACACTGACCTTAATTGAGACAAATGAGGCCTGCAGTTCTTTAGATGTTGTCCTGGGGTCTTTTGTGGCCTCTCGGATGAGTTGTCTCTGCGCTCTTGGGGTAATTTTGGTCGGCCGGCCACTCCTGGGAAGGTTCACCACTGTTCCATGTTTTTGCCATTTGTGGATAATGGCTCTCACTGTGGTTCGCTGGAGTCCCAAAGCTTTAGAAATGGCTTTATAACCTTTACCAGACTGATAGATCTCAATTACTTTTGTTCTCATTGTTCCTGAATTTCTTTGGATCTTGGCATGATGTCTAGCTTTTGAGGTGCTTTTGGTCTACTTCTCTGTGTCAGGTAGCTCCTATTTAAGTGATTTCTTGATTGAAACAGGTGTGGCAGTAATCAGGCCTGGGGGTGACTACAGAAATTTAACTCAGGTGTGATAAACCACAGTTAAGTTATTTTTTAACAAGGGGGGCAATCACTTTTTCACACAGGGCCATGTAGATTTGGAGTTTTTTTCTCCCTTAATAACGTAAACCTTCATTTAAAAACTGCATTTTGTGTTCAATTATGTTATCTTTGACTAATAGTTAACGGTTTTTGATGAGCAGAAACATTTAAGTGTGACAAACATGCAAAAGAATAAGAAATCAGGAAGGGGGCAAATAGTTTTTCACACCACTGTATATATATATATATATATATATATATATATATATATATATATATATATATATATATATATATATAAAATTTTATATCTTTATACTTCATTCTGTCGCGAACTAACCCCGGATGATCAGAAGACTTAGCCGTTAGCCGCGATTAGCCGTTAGCCCTTTATAGACGGTAAACCCAAACGCGGAAGCAAGCGAGTAGGCAGGATAACCACGCGAAATAGTTTAAGGACTCTCACAGAAGGGGAGCAAGTGAAATATGCTGTGAAATAAAAAGTCCCGGTTTGACTTGAACACCCCTAGTAAAATACATTACTCACTTTGGTTTATTTGAAAAAGTAATGTGTTACAAATGAACCTACACTTAGGGCCCTTTGTAGTGAGAGTTTTCCTCTCTAGACTGTGATGTAAGTCTTAATTACTTTAACGACAGTCAGTAAATTGAAATGCATTTAAAAAGGTTATGTAGGTTGTGTATTTTAATTGTGTATTATTATAAACGTGTAGTTATTCTGCATTCACAGCGAGGGGAATAATGGAAAAGTGATCTAAATCGATGTCCAGTAAAAGGGTTAATCCTGTAACGCTAATTATACTTCCACCCTACAGCAGCTGTTTGTAATCTCTTTTTATTTTGTGACTCCCTTTTGGCACCATAATGACTTCTGAATCCTTTCTGGGTGCAAAACAAAATCATGATGCAATAACACATTTAAACGAGCAACATTCTGCTTTAAAGATCAGACCTTGACTGAAAGAATCCGTCTTGTGAAACTTTTTCTTCTTATTATTTATTTTTTATTTAAATTTTTTTTCCTGAGCTCACGTTGTCAACGTCACCTCGCACCAGCAGCCTGTTTGGATCTCGCGGTGCTGTCACGTAGCTCAGAGTGACACGTTCGTCTCTGACACGCAATAAAACCTGCCAATTCAAAGCTAATTAGAGGGAAAAATCAGACTTTTTAAAAAATATATTTATTTACCCATTTTTCTCTCATCCACCCCAAGTGTCACTTGCGCTCGCTTTAAACAAAGTGACGTTACAAAAAAAAATAAAAAAATTTCTGAGTTGATTTGTCCTGAGAAAAGACTTCCCTTTTAAAATAAAAATAAAAGACTGTTGCACACTGGAGACATGTTTCTACTGCCGGCGTGTCTAACAATTGGCCTTCAGGTGTGTGTGTGTGTGTGTGAGAGAGAGAGAGAGAGAGAGAGAGAGAGTGGTGTGTGTGTGTGAACTGTACCTGGTGTGCACATGTGTGCTGCACACACGTTCAGAACCTGAACTCGTCCTAACCTTCATGTTGGGTGACAGTGCCATCACCTGTGGATGAGTCACACTGCTCTCAGACTTTCTGTTCTCTCAGACGCATTCACACACTCACACTCTCACAAGCTTCCCTTCTCACACTTTCTCTCTTTCTGCTTTTTTTCTTCTTGCATTTTTTTGCCCTAGCATCTTTCTTTCTTGTCCCAGTTTCAGTGTTTTATGAAACACTGAATATAGAAACTACCAATTGATCAAAATAATAATAATAACAATAACAGGATGAGAAATACCAAAGATACACCATTCATTTCCGGGATATATATAATATCTAGACCGGCTATAGATAAAGACCAGTTGTTTGATTTGCTTCTCTTACTTCCTTCCATGATTTATTTTTCTCCGAATATGAGGAGCCTGATGAGAGGATGAGCTGCAACCACAGATGCCAAACAACCCGAACAAAGCAACCCTGAGACTACAGTGAGCACAGACCCACTCATACTGGACTGGTCTGGGAAAAAAAAAAAAAAAAAAAACACTTTCTTTCCCCCCCCCCCAAAAAAAGTGTGAGGCTACAGTATGTTCTCACTGTGGTCTCAGGGTGAGACTTCTTTTTAAGCAAACCAGACTTAGGCGTTTTCACACACTTTACCCAAATGCACGGCACATTTAGATCAGTGAGAACAGAAGTGTTCTGAACTCGGGAACCGATGCACGAGTCTGCTCAAAAACATGGTCTCGGGCGAGGATCGGATCAGATATGGTAGCAATCAAACCTGAACATGGAAGTGGAAGAGACGTCATCAGTCTGTCTGTCTCCTCTGAGATCCACTCTGGACACAGTACCCATCAATCGTGCCTTGTGTGAAAGCGCTCTTAATTAAAGTGGACCACAAAGTGGACCAACAGCCTCGGTTCTATTTGTGTTCACACTGTGCGTTCATTTAAAAGAAGAGTCTCTTTCTGGTCCACTTTAAACTCTGATGTGGCCTTAGTACCTTTTCTGTTCTCAGCATAGACCTTTCCTGCTTTGGATTATGGACCTGCACCTGCCATACAGGTGAAACATGTGCTAAACTAATCGTAAATGGGGGAGCTGTGTTTTCTCTCAACAAAAAGCATGAGAATGGCGTTTCTCAACTGATTTCAATGAGGCGTTTTTATGTTCAAGGATTCAGGATCTAGCAATGTGGTTATCTGGATATAAGTGGCTGTAGAGACGCGGGTGCGGCCCAAGTGACAGCTGTGCAGATATTCGGCACAACAGCATCACATGGAGTGTGATATTGCTTTCATACACTTGACCATACAGACCAACTCTCACGACTGTACAACACTTGAGATGCTGAGAGATACAGTGGTGTGAAAAACTATTTGCCCCCTTCCTGATTTCTTATTCTTTTGCATGTTTGTCACACTTAAATGTTTCTGCTCATCAAAAACCGTTAACTATTAGTCAAAGATAACATAATTGAGCACAAAATGCAGTTTTTAAATAAAGGTTTACGTTATTAAGGGAGAAAAAAAACTCCAAATCTACATGGCCCTGTGTGAAAAAGTGATTGCCCCCCTTGTTAAAAAATAACTTAACTGTGGTTTATCACACCTGAGTTCAATTTCTGTAGTCACCCCCAGGCCTGATTACTGCCACACCTGTTTCAATCAAGAAATCACTTAAATAGGAGCTACCTGACACAGAGAAGTAGACCAAAAGCACCTCAAAAGCTAGACATCATGCCAAGATCCAAAGAAATTCAGGAACAAATGAGAACAAAAGTAATTGAGATCTATCAGTCTGGTAAAGGTTATAAAGCCATTTCTAAAGCTTTGGGACTCCAGCGAACCACAGTGAGAGCCATTATCCACAAATGGCAAAAACATGGAACAGTGGTGAACCTTCCCAGGAGTGGCCGGCCCACCAAAATTACCCCAAGAGCGCAGAGACGACTCATCCGAGAGGCCACAAAAGACCCCAGGACAACATCTAAAGAACTGCAGGCCTCACTTGCCTCAATTAAGGTCAGTGTTCACGACTCCACCATAAGAAAGAGACTGGGCAAAAACAGCCTGCATGGCAGATTTCCAAGGCGCAAACCACTTTTAAGCAAAAAGAACATTAAGGCTCGTCTCAATTTTGCTAAAAAACATCTCAATGATTGCCGAGACTTTTGGGAAAATACCTTGTGGACCGACGAGACAAAAGTTGAACTTTTTGGAATGTGCATGTCCCGTTACATCTGGCGTAAAAGTAACACAGCATTTCAGAAAAAGAACATCATACCAACAGTAAAATATGGTGGTGGTAGTGTGATGGTCTGGGGTTGTTTTGCTGCTTCAGGACCTGGAAGGCTTGCTGTGATAGATGGAACCATGAATTCTACTGTCTACCAAAAAATCCTGAAGGAGAATGTCCGGCCATCTGTTCGTCAACTCAAGCTGAAGCGATCTTGGGTGCTGCAGCAGGACAATGACCCAAAACACACCAGCAAATCCACCTCTGAATGGCTGAAGAAAAACAAAATGAAGACTTTGGAGTGGCCTAGTCAAAGTCCTGACCTGAATCCTATTGAGATGTTGTGGCATGACCTTAAAAAGGCGGTTCATGCTAGAAAACCCTCAAATAAAGCTGAATTACAACAATTCTGCAAAGATGAGTGGGCCAAAATTCCTCCAGAGCGCTGTAAAAGACTCGTTGCAAGTTATCGCAAACGCTTGATTGCAGTTATTGCTGCTAAGGGTGGCCCAACCAGTTATTAGGTTCAGGGGGCAATTACTTTTTCACACAGCGCCATGTAGGTTTGGATTTTTCATCTCCCTAAATAATAAAACCCCTCATTTAAAAACTGCATTTTGTGTTTACTTGTTTTATCTTTGACTAATAGTTAAATGTGTTTGATGATCAGAAACATTTTGTGTGACAAACATGCAAAAGAATAAGAAATCAGGAGGGGGGCAAATAGTTTTTCACACCACTGTACATACTGTATAGTAAATGTCCCAGTGCTGTTACCGTCTATTATCAAAACTCATGGAATGCCTCTTGTCAAATGATATTACTCGGTTAAAACTACAGTGACTGTTTAATATACAGTATATTATGTTTCTCTAATGTACTGCATATCACTGTATTACTAAGTCTCATTTATACTGTATCACACTACATCCCATGTTATTTATACTGTGCTATATATTTACTATTTTAATACTGTACATTTTTATGAATATAGAAAACTGACTTTTTTTTTGGTTTTTGTTTTTGTTCCATATTTCTCAATGCTAATTACTTATTACTTAAAGTTGCACAGTTTTTATTTATTTTTCTCAAAAATATAGAAGTGTTGTTTATTGAACTGGAGTGCAGTAAAAGCTTTAGTAATGGGGCTGTAGGCAGAAAAAGGCATTTCCACAATGTAAAAACATTTCTGCACATTACACATACTGTACATTATAGGGGCACTGGTGGCTCAGTGGTAGGTGTTTCGTCTGTCATGCGGAAGGCCCGGGTTCGATTCCCAGCCAGTGCCCAAACCCCTCAGCCACTGGATGCAGTGCCGGTCCCAAGCCCGGATAAAATGGGAGGGTTGCGTCAGGAAGGGCATCTGGCGCAAAAACTGTGCCAAGTTGTATTGCGGACTGGATATTCCGCTGTGGCGACCCCTTGTCGGGAGCAGCCGAAAGACCAAAAAAAAAAAAAAAAACATATACTGTACATTGATATATAGTGCATGATGTTATATAGGGACGTCTCCACAAGTATTAAACCAGGAAAATAAACTAAATCTTTGCTTTTGCAGTTCCTTATGGCAATAAATAATTTTCCACCATGTACAGTTAGGGTTGGGTATCGTTTGGGTTTTTTTCGATACCGGTGCCAAATCGGTACTTTGAAAACGGTACCGGTGCCAAAACGGTGCCTGAACCGATACTTTTAAGCCAAAAAATTATAGTGGATGACTCAAGAATGAATTTTTATTGAACAAAAAATTTTATGCTTAAAATTTAACAATATATTAAAAGTTTAAAGTATATATATGAATATGTAAGCTTCAAATTTTAGCAATTCTTTTGCAGAAATTTCACCATATTTGCCTTTTCTGTCAAAATATGACTCCTTTCCTGACTTATTGCCCTGCACAGGACATGTATAGCCTCTTTACAATGGTAAATGGGGTCACTGTTGTAGTGCTACTAGTACAGGCTGGAAAGCCATAATTATGAACAGAATCCATGTTACATTAGTTTTTTACAAATCGTTTGACTATTTGTTAGCATGAATGCAAGATTTGCATTTTGCTATTAACATTACATTATCCTACTACTAACCTGCGGAAAGTCTGCTGACGTCATCATAATCGGTGACTCCTTTTTGCTACAGTTGATATGACTGGGACTGGGGTCGCCAGCTGTTGTCCACAAGCTGTTAAACACGGTGCCTCCGTCTGCTTTAAACTTTATTCCGTCTGCCCTCGAATGTTTCATTAGATTTAACGTGTTTCCGCCTTTACACGCAACTGCTGTAAGACATTCGCTGCACGTTGCGGTGTCTGAATCCTTTCTTGTGAAATGCAGCCACACTTTCGACTGTTTAGTTTTAGGCATTCTAACGAGAGTTGTTTACTTTAGCATGCTAAGCTATCGGTAGACCGCCTGCTGCCGTCAGAGCGAGTGTAACGTTAGTTACTGCATTCACGCGCATGTCGGATGGTCTCTCATTTCCGGATGATTTGTGCTTTTAATTTTTTTATTTAATCTAATAAACGATTAATCTACAAAAATATATGAATCTAGAGAACAAATATTTCAATCGACAGTTCAGGCATTTAAGTGGCACCGAAATGAGGCACCGAAATTCGCGTTTCTGTTTCGGTCCGGTACATACCGGTTCTATAGGTACCGGTGCCGTCTTGGCACCGGGTTTCGGTACCCAACCCTATGTACAGTATGGAATAAAGATTTGCTTTAACCACCTGAATATTGGGATTCTTGTAGGAAACTTTTGGACTACATGCAGTTATCTAGCTTTTATCAAGACAAACTGTAGCTCTATTGTATGTTGCTTACAGGACAGTTTTTTCATTTGATCCATATGGCAGACGTGTTGATGTACTTTTTAGCGTCCTTGTGGTCTGCCTACGGCAAGCCTGGAGGGGTAGAATACTACAGCAAGAAGTGTGACACGAATCTGGAGCGCTTTGTGTTCATATTGCACAGGAACTTAAAGTGAACTAAACTGAGATCACGTCCCGGGTGGTCTGAGCTCGTTTGGAGTGTCTGCGCAGAAATGTTGACTTCTCACGCTCAGAGCATACTCAGGGCTAAAAGCGAATGAGTGTGAAAACAGGAGTGGAACCTGACACATGGTCTTCTGCTGTCTTCTGCTCAATATACAGTAATTGTTAAAGGGCACCTGCAGTGGTATCCAAAAATGTATCATGTGGGTCTGGAGTGGGTGTGTTTCTATACAGAGACAAAATACAAGAACAAGAAACAAACATTTCGTACTTGTTTTTTTGTTCATAAATGTGCTTAAACAACTTGTGAAGTTGTTCCAGGCACGATATAAAAATGAAGGAACGGCTTGCATAACTCTTGCATATGACACGTTTAACAATTCCAGTTACTCTTTACTTCCTGTTCTCTTACATCCATCACTCTGCTGCCACATCATTGGTTATTTGGCTAACTGCATGAATGAGCAGGTGTTTTAAGAAGACACTGGTTCGTCATTTCATGTGCTCGCACAATTCACTCTTGCCCCGAAAGGTGCGTCTGTGTATAATGGGTTCTTCACCCGAAGGATCCAGCAGCTCTGAACCGGATAACTGCTATTTCAGACTCTCTCTGGGAGTCACAAGGCCGGGCCATTTAGACAATTCAAAAGCCTTTCCCTTCTTTCACAGAGACGAGACACTTTGACCCACAGGAATAGTTTGGGTCAGGAGGGATGCTTTGTTGAAATGTGCAGCTCTTGTATAAGTTCTTGCTTCATAAGAGACATTGATTTTTCTTGGTATCCTGGTGACGGTTCAGGGCGACGCAGCAGCTAGAAAGCCTGAGTTGTGGAACGTTTGAAGACAATAATAAAAATAATACAATAAATTATAAATAATTTTGGAAAAATAAAAGTATGTAGACATGTCATTATAAAGTTGTAAAACGAAATACAGTGGAATTTCGGATTACGAGTAACGCGTTTACGAGCGTTCCGCAAGACGAGCAAAGATTTTTAATACATTTTGACTTGAAAAACGAGCGTTGTCTTGGTTTACGAGCACCGAGTATCAGGTATCATGCATGCGCTTCTTGTTTTGACACTGACATCACGTCATCACAACTGAGCCAATGGTTTTTCTCTCTCTTGCGCTGCGGAATTGTAGGTAATCATCTCCCCTGCTGGGTGAACACACACACACACACACACACACACACACACACTCTCTGCCTTACACATAAACTCTGCAAGCACTAAGACCCAGCAGGGGAGACGATGAAAAACAAATTAACCAGCACCTTACTTTTGAAAAGAATCGCGACAGAGCAGTTTATATGGAAAACACACACACACACACACACACACACACACACACTCTCTCTCTCTCTCGGCTTTACAGTCCCCCTTATCTCAGGTTCCCAAACAAACACACAGACTCTCTGACTTAAAATGCATTTAGGGACATTATGTAAAAGTTATTTAAGAAAAGGGGGATTTTATGTTAAGACTTCCAAAAATCCCAAGATGGTGGAAAAAAAGCAGCACACTATGATGTCAATCAATATAATGAATTAACTCAATATAAAAAGTTAGCTCAATGTGCTCTAAATGTGCACCAGGCTTCGTGTGCATTCAGGCAAGTGTGTATGAGCTATGCAGCAAAATCTCATGTGAGGGCCCCGTGTCATGCCTGGGGCCCAAACTCTCAGGCAGATTCCAACCTGTCTGCTGATTTTCACGAGTTTTTGAGCATAAAAATCATTTACAATAACAACAGGGTCCTTACACACTTTGATGTCATAAGGCTGATGTCATAGTGCTTGAGCCCTAATTACTCAATTTACTTATTATTATCATAGTGTTTACATTTTTTGTCAAAATGAGTATCATATATTGATTAACAGTAGCAGAACAACTGAACCAAGTACCACATAGTACATTGATATACAGTATAAGATGATTAGGATGGTATTTTCCATGCTAGTTTCTTCCGTTACCTCGAATACACAACATCATAATTCATTACAATTAGTTTATTAACATTAAAGTTCCTGTAATGTAAAACAAAAAAGCTGCAGCAACATTTTAGGAACAATTCTTAATTTGTTATTCTCAGAAAAGCCAGATTGAATATTATTGAATAATATTGATTACTGAACAAGTTCCAGGTTCCAAGAAATCATTCAGCTGAACCACTTTACGGTTAAAGTTACTGACCCTTATGTGGCTAAAGCTGAACTCCCCGTGTTTGGCGGTGGCCAAAAGTATTAAGACAACAATATGTCTTGTATTATACTGTAGTTCTCCCTGAACACAAAACAGGTGATGACGATAGATAATGTGAGCATATCTGGCTGATGAGTTGCATAAGCTTGTATAGTTAGTGAATGGAACAAATACCTGGCATGACTTTTACCTTCCGAAGCCAAGATGTCCACTTCTGCGCGAAAATGCCTCAGGAATCCTTAACCGAATTTCAAACTTCTGCAGTCAGTTTCTGTAGATGATCTTCAGGAAGTGATCAAGAAGGCACAGTTGTGTGAGTGACACCACAACAATGCAGACTCTGCTAAATCTTTTTAACTCTGGTTGATCGCAATTATTAAAAACATTTAAAGATTTCATTAAAACTTTTTTAAAAAATTCACTTTTGTCTTAATACTTTTTGTCACTGCTGTATTTTATTGTTTCCATGGCGACAAGCACCTGCTTTGGGTTATTTAGCCATATGTCTTTGTTTTGGGGTTCAGGTAGTGTTTTTTTCAGCTTCTCCTTGTTTTTGCATAGTTTTTCTCTTGGTTCCAGCCAGAAGGATTGGATATTCCAAATTGTTGATTATTGATGCTACCTGGATGGACTCTGGATCCACTATAACCCTGTCCAGAATAAAGCTCCTACTGAATACTGAATCCAACTCTTACTGTTGTTCCTTTATTCTGTAAGTCTTTTCGTGCTTTGTGTCAGGGCATTGGTCGCCTTTTTCCCTCCGACTCACTGCCCTTGCGTCCTGTCTCATCAACCTGCATGGTTCTGTATTTGTCCTGGAACGATCTGCTCTTTCTACCGTATACAAGGTGTCTCGTGTTACTTCCTTTGAATCATCCTGTATAAATGAACGTTGGGGTTCAAGCCCAGAACTCGTCGTAGAGTTGAAAAGTTTGTGAAAAATATCCACCTGCTGGAGCGAGACATTTTCTGACAGTGATACGGCACACGAGTCCGGCAGGGTTATATTTGTCATGGGACTTGTTTTGCTCTTCTTTCACCTCGGTGGTGCAACACGCAGTGACGGTGATGCCACACAGCGCTGCAAATGATATGCCACCCAGCCAGGTTTGTCACTTCCATCCCTCTGGAGAAGAGCAGATAAAACCTGCTACTGCTCTCTTTTGTACTAACCCTAAATTATTAGCCACGTTAAACCACAAATTATTGGTCACGCACTTCACTCCAGTGGTAGCCAAGATGTAGAATTCTCCAAACAAGTATCTATTAGGAATGTTTATGCTTATGTACACTTGATCTCTGCCTTCCTGTCCTCGTGGTTCCATTCTATAATTGACACCAGCAGTAATTACAGCTGCACTTGTCCCAGATTTAAACAGTATCTCCTGTGGTGAGACGTGTGTGTGTGTGTGTGTGAGTGTGTGTGTGTGTGACAGTGATGGCCGTTGTGGATTATCAGAGCTGTAGGGAGTCTCGCTGAAGCCAATCAGCATCTCCCTGTGGAACCGCTTCTGGGACCGAAGGACTGTTTATGCAAAACAAGACGATAATTAAAGGAAAGATCTCAGCTGAGCAGGTTGGAGCAAGTCAGAGAAATCAATTAGCTTTAGGGAGGAGGTTTAAAATCTATTAGTAGCAGTTACGCAGATTACCAATAATTAAAGCATTTAATACATCCCCAGTAATGAACATATATTAATGTGATGTAAGCAGACGTGAGAAGGGTTTTCAGCCAGTGGAATACTGGGCGGATAATCCGGGTTAGAGGAAGAACCGAGAAAAACAATGTTATTGCATGGTGAGAGAAGGTTGAGAAGTTGATTGACTGTGCGAAGTGATGGAATATATACAGTATTTTACAGTGATTGTGTTACAAATAATGCTTAGGCAAGAGGATAAACATCTTTTAACATCTGGTGTCTTTAAACCAGTAGATCCAACTGGATGGTAGAATGGCTGTATGTATAGGCGGAAGATTGGAAAGACCGACCAATTGGTGAATAGATAGCTGGGTAGACAAATTAATGGATGGATCTTTGGTGGACAGATGTACCGTGGGATGGTTGGGTGAATAGGTTGATGGTTGGATGGAGGTATGTATGGGGGACTGGATGGATGGATAAACAGATATGCTGATGGTCGGATGTATGCATAAAGGTTATATTTGATGGCTGGATAAAGTGCGATATTGTTTGTTGTTTGGCTTAGAAGTACATAAGGAAGGAGAGGAAAAAGTGAATGGAAAGTTGGTGCATAAATTGGATGTATGTACAAGTGGGTGGGTAAAAGGATGCCTGAAGATAATAAAATAAATAAATAATAAAGTAAGAAACGGATGGATGAATGGCTTTGTTTTAAAATGCTCACTAGGTACACCTGTACAAGGCAAATATCTAATCAGCCAATCACGTGGCAGCAACTCAATTTTTTTAAGCATGTAGACATGGACAAGATGATCTGCTGAAGCTCAATCTGAGCATCATAATGGTGAAGAAAGGTGATTTACATTAGGTGACTTTGAACGTGGCGTGGTTGTGGTGCCAGAGTATTTCCGAAACTGATCTACTGGGATTTTCATGCAAAAGCATCCTACGGAGAATGGTCTAAAACCAGAGAAAACCCAGTGAGCTGCCCTTCTCTGGGGAAAAAAATCTGGCCTTGTTGATACCAGAGGTCAGAGAAGAATGACCAGACTGCTTCAAGCTGATAGAAAGGCAACGGTAACTCTATTAACATCTTGTTACAACCGAGGTATGCTGAGGAGCATCTCTAAACAAACAACATGTTGAACCACATGATGTGCCACATGTGCCAGCTGGAATCTGAGGCTACAGTTCACATGGGCTCGTCAGACTTGGATAACAGAAGACTGATGAGTCTCGATTTCTGCTGCGGCATTCAGATGGTCGGGTCAGACTTTGGCGTAAACAACATGAAAGCATGAATCCATCCTGCCTTGTATCAATGGTTCAGGCTGTGTGAGGGAGATTTTCTTGGCATACTTCGGACCTCTTAATACCAATTAAGCGTGGTTTACTGCCGATTCCACAGCCTATCTGAGTGTTGTTGCTGACCGTTACCAACTCTTTATGACCACAGGATAAGGTGTGAAGTGGTGGTAATGGAGGATTCGCATCATGGATGTGCAGCTGATAAATCCGTGTGATGCTGTCATGACAATATGGAGCAAAACCTCTAAGGAATGTTTCCAGCGCCATGTTGAATCTATGCCATGAAGAATTAAGGCCATCCTAAAGGCAAAAAGGGGTTCCAGGAGATCTTTTGATCCAGGTTTTGGTCATGCCATGCTGCTGTTTTCTGGATGAATTCCAAACAAACAATTTTGCCGTGAAACTGCATGTAGGAGTCAACGATTTTGAGTAATTATGCTCTGGTGTTTACAGCACGTTAAACAGCCACGGCGTATAAAAGCACCTGCGACGTTTGGATCGGTGAGAAAGCTATAGAGTTAGCTAAGCGGTTAGATGCAAATGAACCAGCACATGCTAATTATATCTCTTACAGTTTGGTGTGATAGATGAAACATTCTTCCTGAATCTTGCACCCAATTAATAGCCGTTTTGCAGCCTTGAGATCTGAAGCTGGGATCGGAAACTAAAGACATCGCCGTTGGAGACTGAATGGATCCACGACAGAGCTGATGAGGTTTTAAAATAGAAAATCAAATTAAGACGTTAAGGAGCTGAATAGTATTTATTCCACTTTTTTTTTCCCCCAGCGAGTTTGTAAACTGAAAAAAAAAAAAAAAATCTAATTACATTACATTCAGTTTCCAGGTGGAGAGACGAAAGTAGTGGATTTGATGGACTGTAGACTCGCTGTGAATTAATGAGGCCTGTCATGACAGAGGAACTTGACTGAAAGTCATCATATGCCAGCTAACAACATGCGGATGCTACTAGCCTCCCTTCATCATACTGTTAGCAAGAAAAAACTGCGTTAGTAAATAATTTCAATCCAAATTAATCTCCAGAACTTCAGCGGTGGAGTTTGTTGTGCAGTTCAATCCCTTTCCCTGATTAAATACGTGCACGTGGCTGTATGTGTGCAACACTTAATACAACTCAAACCTGTACAATTCCAGCGCTACAGCCTAACAGAACACAAGGCAGCCTATAAGATTGCGCTTTGCAATATGTACAGTAAAGCATTTAAGGACTCCAGTCCCACTTTTGCTTTGAGAAGAAGCACTCGGTGTGCTACTACCTGATCTTCCCTAGTCTTTACTGCAGTGTAGCGTTACTCTGGTGTTCACTTAGTTTTCTATCTTGTTCACAATTTTGGATTCTGCCTCATTGATGATGTTTGCTGATCCACTGACCTTTGGATGTTTTTGAGCACATTAACGCTTCAAACTTAGTAACCGAAAGAACAAGATCGTGAATACAAGCGGCCGAAATGAGTTTCCTCCGCAGGGTGTCTGGGCTCTCCCTTAGAGATAGGGTGAGAAGCTCAGTCATCCGAGAGGGGCTTAGAGTAGAGCCGCTGCTCCTCCGCATCGAGAGGAGCCAGATGAGGTGGCTTGGGCATCTATTTAGGATGCCCCCTGGACGCCTCCCTTGTGAGGTGTTCCGGACACGCCCCACCGGAAAGAGACCCCGGGGAAGACCCAGGACACGCTAGAGGGACTATGTCTCTTGGCTGGCCTGGGAACGCCTTGGGATCCCCCGGAAGAGCTGGAAGAAGTGGCCAGGGAGAGGGAAGTCTGGGCATCCCTGCTGAAGCTGCTGCCCCTGCGACCCGACCTCGGATAAGCGGAAGAAGATGGATGGATGGATGGAACACTTCAAACTGTGTTTGCATGCGTTTCCACCTCCCTTTCGTGAATGCCTTTGTTTTAGGATGTGCTGATAAACCTTGGTGTGATATTGAAATTTAATTCTGGAGTTTTTTAATTTGATTTATTTTTTTATTACTGTATAGTAGTCCAAACTCTGAAGGTGGTTCAAGTCATGAATGAAGGTGTAAAATTTTGGAGACTCTCAGCTGCAGTAAAACATTTGAACGGTGCAAACGTTTAAAATAACGCTGTATGTCCACGAATTATGATCCTGGCTGAGGTGGCAGAGACGCATCTGTCGGTGAATGATTGTGTGCAAAGTTGCCACAAACACCACTTGCACGTTACAGGAACTCAACTGGGAGTTATTGCTGCATCCTCCGTATAGTCCCGATCTCACCCTAAGCCAATTCCACATGTTGTTCCTGGGAGGCAGTTCCTGGGTGGCCAGTGTTTCAGATGTGAAGGAGGCAGTCTGATCAAGGCTCTGGCATACTGAGAAAACTTTCTAAGCACTAGTGAAACACTGGGATAAGTGCATTAGTGTTGCAGGGGATTAGACAGAAGACGTTTTCACTTTCATAACTGTGTTCTGTTATTCTGCACAATCAGAAATCCCGGTTTGACTTGAACACCCTTTGTATATATATATATATATATATATATATATATATATATATATTTTTTTTTTATAAATTATGTATTTGTATAATTCTGTAATATAATTACATTTTTTAAATCATACTGTATATTTCAAAGTGATTCTGGAATGTAATTAGATGTTTCTTTTATTGTACTGTATGTACTTCTCGAAATCCCAATGTAATTATGTATATTTGTTTCTTTATTTAATTGTACGCTTGTTGGAATTAAAATATGTGCCTTTAGGGCTCTGATTTTATTAAACTAGAACTTTCATGTTATGTATGAATTTATGCTTCTAGAACTCACAATGACGTTCTGGAATCAATCTTTAGGATTTTTACTCTCAGTTGATTTCCAGAATGAGATGTCGATAAAATGTAGTTCAGTGAAGCAATGAAGCAGTGAAAACATCTGAAAGCTTTTGGTAGGAGGATCTTAACTATTTGTAAGATGGCTTTTAAACAGCAGGGGCAGAAGGTGCCACAGACCATTAACTTGCACCTCAGAGAATAGGTAGAAGGATGACTGTATGGGTGGGTGGATGGTGGGGTAGAAGGATGACTGTATGGGTGGGTGGATGTGGGGGTAGAAGGATGACTGTATATGTGGGTGGATGTGGGGGTAGAAGGATGACTGTATGGGTGGGTGGATGTGGGGGTAGAAGGATGACTGTATGGGTGGGTGGATGTGGGGGTGGATGGATGACTGTATGGGTGGGTGGATGTGGGGGTGGATGGATGAGGGGGTAGAAGGATGACTGTATGGGTGGGTGGATGTGGGGGTAGAAGGATGACTGTATGGGTGGGTGGATGTGGGGGTAGAAGGATGACTATGGGTGGGTGGATGTGGGGGTGGATGGATGACTGTATGGGTGGGTGGATGTGGGGGTGGATGGATGAGGGGGTAGAAGGATGACTGTATGGGTGGATGGATGAGTGGCTAAACGGATGAGTAGGTGGATGACTATGGGTGGGTGGATGTGGGGGTAGAAGGATGACTGTATGGGTGGGTGGATGTGGGGGTAGAAGGATGACTGTATGGGTGGGTGGATGTGGGGGTGGATGGATGACTGTATGGGTGGGTAGATGGATGACTGTATGGGTGGGTGGATGTGGGGGTGGATGGATGACTGTATGGGTGGGTGGATGAGGGGGTAGAAGGATGACTGTATGGGTGGGTGGATGTGGGGGTAGAAGGATGACTGTATGGGTGGGTGGATGTGGGGGTAGAAGGATGACTGTATGGGTGGGTGGATGTGGGGGTAGAAGGATGACTATGGGTGGGTGGATGTGGGGGTGGATGGATGACTGTATGGGTGGGTGGATGTGGGGGTGGATGGATGACTGTATGGGTGGGTGGATGAGGGGGTAGAAGGATGACTGTATGGGTGGATGGATGAGTGGCTAAACGGATGAGTAGGTGGATGACTATGGGTGGGTGGATGTGGGGGTAGAAGGATGACTGTATGGGTGGGTGGATGTGGGGGTAGAAGGATGACTGTATGGGTGGGTGGATGTGGGGGTGGATGGATGACTGTATGGGTGGCTAGATGGATGACTGTATGGGTGGGTGGATGTGGGGGTGGATGGATGACTGTATGGGTGGGTGGATGAGGGGGTGGATGGATGAGTAGGTGGACGGTTGTTTGGATGGATGAATGAGTAGATGTATTAAGGGTTTGATCAGTGTTTATACGAGTAGGTGGATGAATAATTAGGCACCTGGATAAGTGAGGGGTGGATGTGTGGGTAGATGACTGGCTGAGCAAATGGATGTGTGGGTGGAGGGTTGGATAAGGGAAGGAATAAGTGGTGGTTGGATAAATAGGTGAATGGATAAGTGGGTGGATGATTTGATGGGTGGACGAATTAGTAGATAAGTGGGTGGATGGATGAGCAGGTGAATGAGTGGATGGGTGGGTGTGTGGTTTGGGCATTAATTAAATGAATGGATGAATGAATGGATGAATGGATAAGGGACAGTGGGAGGTTGACTGGCTAAGCGAGTGGATGGATGAGCAGATGAGTGAATGAGTGGATAGGTGGGTGAATGAATTGGATGAGTGGGAGACTAGAGACAAATCCTACTGGCTGTGAGATCATGTGATGTTCACCCACTACACTTAACTTTGCACTAATGTTAACTTTGTAAGATTTTCCTGCATTAACCACATGAAGGTCTTCTAACAATCTGCTGAAAAATGTTTTCGATTTGCTCACCACTTTGCGCCTCAGAGATTTATTTTGAACTGCACAGAGAAGTGGAGATTACGATGGTGAGAAATGACTCTCCAGTCATCTAATATCACATGCTCGGTCAGATCAGAATAGTGTGACGAACACACACGCAGTTACAGTCATACACTAGCTTCTCTCATTCAGGTAGCTCGTCATGTTTTATTAGCATCTCGTGCTCTTGGGTTTGCTCTCGTTCTGCACTGGGACAACTTCCCAGGTCGCACCTTTCCTTGTCGCAAATCGAATTAGCTTGGCGAGCGATTAATCATCCCTGTGACGGCGCTGTGGAAGGGGATCGACACCTTATACGTTTCCTTAATTACATCTCTTATTAGACGTCGCAATCGTCCCCGGTAATTACGGCCTTCTCCTGGCTCGAGCACTCGGACCTCTGCCACGCAAATTATTTGGGTAGATTGAAGGGATCGGGGTGGAGCTGTCTGATGATGAGGACGATTAAGAGTGAAGTGTCCTTACGAAGGAGCTCGCGCATCCTCCAAGGAGCGGAAATTAGTGAGGACGAACATAGGAAGTGCTTATGTTATAAACTCACTGCTCATATTTAGGATGAACTACTCCTCTGGCAGTTAATGAAGAGGTTATTCATGCGTGTAAACACACGCACGCACGCACACACACACACACACACACACACACACACACACACACACACACACACACACAGATGCAGTACTGAATCACTGTAAGTGGGGACATCTGTGAAAGAGTGCACGGAAATAAAAGAGCAGATTTTCAGAAGTGGATTTTATGGCGTCTAGCAGGTGAAGCGACATAAAGTGTGTGAAGCAAACTGTTGTAGATAAATAAACGGTGTGTGTATATTATGTACCACTTGTGTAACATCACAAACACTTTGGGATTGTTGTGCTGGTGCCGAATTATGGCTCCATAAACAACATGGTCGTTTTAATATATCAAAGCAATACGATTCCAACAGTAAGTCTTAACTCCGTTGACGGAGTGTCACGTTAAACAGTCAGGAATAAAACGAAGCATGCTACAAAATTACCATATGCTACAGTAGGTGATGTAATGTGGCATGAAGGGGAAGCAGGGTTTGATCTGATGATGTGGAACGTCAGGGAGACAAGTTAGTGGACATCACTTATGATAAAAACAAAACAAAACTCACCATGTCCAGGGGGTGGACGGGGACGACACCTCAGGCTGGGTGTTTCACAGCCATCCAGGTCAATTAACTACATACTTACAGTATACACAGAGCACTGATTTATGTTGCTGTAAGTTCAGGAATAATTTACATTCACAAAATATGCTTGTGTTACTGTTGTTCTCTTTGCATCGGCGACCGAACGGCCTGAAACCTTATATCTCAGTTGAAAAGTATCAAACGTTTGGACGCTGGATTTTTTCCCCTCAAAACTATAAAAATAACACATACGGCATTAGATAATTAAGTAACAACAACAACTTCAGTTGTTATTTTAAGACATGATGGTAAGTTGCATTTCTGGAACAGGTCTCATAAGAACAGTGTCGTGTCGAGTGCATTTGTAAAACCCATCAAACACCATGATGATGAAACTGTCTCTAATGAAGACCTTCCCAGGAAATCAAGACCAAAACTGAACTCTGCTGCAGAGGAGACGTTCATTTAAAGTCACCAGCTTCAGAAATCGCCAATTAACCACAAACAGCACCTCAGATTAGAGCCGTTATGAAGCTTCACAGAGCAGAAGTAGCAGATATACATCTCAATATCAACTGTTCAGAGGAGATTATTGTGTACAGTATTTTGGATAAACACCTTCAGCATTGTTTTAAATGTAGAAAGAAAGAAAAATCGGGAACGACCATGGAAGGCGTGTCCAAATGTTTGATCGGCAGTGTAGACGTAGGATCAAATATTATGATATTTTGGGAAAAATGGTTCTAGCTTTAGTTCTCAATATCCATTAGTTCATACGCGCTCTATACTGCTTTATCCTGTAGAGTCACAGGAAGCCCGGAGGACACGGTGCCAATCCATCGCAAGTTACACATACACACACTCGTTCACACGCACCAATTGGATTCACCAATTATCCTAATCTGCATGGCTTTAGACTGTGGATTGAAACCGGAGTACCTGGAGGGAAGCACGGGGAGAACATGCAAACAGACCTGAGACGGGAATCAAATCTTTGACCCACCATGCTGCCTTTAGTTCTCAATTTACTGATCAATATAATCCGCTTTTTGTTCTCGTTCTAGCTTTCCTTCTGGAGCAAAAACACAGAAAGGATGCGGGTAAGTAAAATGTAAAACAGTAGGTACATTAGATCAATTTTCATGCTTCTGTGCACGCACCCCAGGCTCTCATCTGCATGATAACTCCAGAACAAGTGACTTAATGTTTGTAGAGTTTATAGAGAATTATCTTCTCAATAGGAGGATGTACAGTAATGTTTTTAAAATTGATCCAAACGGGTTTAAGGTCGCGGTAAGGTCAAATGTCTGAAACAGTGTCCTTCCTGTTTGTCTGCGTTTTTCATCAGCAGGGAATTCTCATTAGTGCAAATCTCTCAAAATCTAACTGACAAAGTCTAGAACGTGTACACGGTTATCCTCACTCCCACCAGATGAGCTTATTTACATCCCGGCTCTGATCCAAGTATATTTTAAGGGGACTCGTGGCATGCAAATGAGTAACAAGAAGCACCAGACTCGTTGGCAGTGAAAGCATCCCATTTGAGTTTTCCCTCTTTTTTTCTTTCTTTGTCTAAACGCATCCATCATTTTATGATAAATAATCGGTAAATAATCCTTTGGCGCAGACGATAGGAACAAGGAGCGATTCGGGTTTCTGAGTGTTTACAGTCAAGCGGCATGATATCAGGAGACAGCGCGTCCCGAAAGAACGTGCTTCTTTAAGAGATGAGTTAATCTTTTTTAACCTCGCAGGAGGTGTGTGTCTGGTTTAGAGGGTGAAACACAGCTCCCCTGGCGTGTGACTTTCTTGTTCCTCTGTGATGTCCCAGTTACATATTTACATAATCATTTGCATAAATACACACATTGGAGATATATATATATATATATATATATATATATATATATATATATATATAAAATACACTGCAGCTAAAAGTGGATCGACCAACTGGTTTTTTTTTCTTTTTTTTTCTTTTTTTAAGCAATATGTAGTTTAGGTTTGAAAACCAAACTTGGAACATGAACCCTGAACATGACTTTTAATATTTAAATTTTTTTTTAATTTGCTTGATTTTTGAAACAACGTAATATTAGACAACGGCGATTGAAGTTAAACAGATGGAAGAATAACGGCAATTTTCACATTGTCTTTCACACGATTTCATCATCGTATGTGCACCGCAAGTCTTCTGTAATGATGTTTCAGGTGTGCTCCTGTACAGCACAGCTCTGAGGAACGTACGATTCTGTTTCCATTGCTTCAGAATCCCCTTGTTATCAAAGACTTAAAGCAACTCATGGTTAACTCAAGGTTTTCAACACTGTTTTCACTTGTAACAATTACACTAAAAAATCCAACAAGACACATGTTGAATGAATTAGTACTGTATTGTTGGTCCAACGTCTTACAGTGGTGTTCGTTGAGTAACATTGTGTTCTTGAAAATGTTGGAGACACAGACTGGATAAGCTATAAATATCGAGTTGAGCTAGCAATCACATAAGATGCATCCGTGAGATGGAATCATGTGGTTTATAAGACCCCCGTTCCCCTCCCTCCGCTGGACTGAGGCTGTGAAACTTCACTGAAGAGGTGAAGATGACTGTTTTATGGACTCTTTACTCTAAGTAAGTATTCATTTATTCATTTAATAAATTATTTTTTCAGTTAGTTTACAGGTTATTTTAGACTGCTAACTAAAAAAATTGTAATTGCTATTAAATAGTATGAGTAAGGCTACTCAATAACGCAAGTAAAGAACGATTAATACGAATGAGTACAACAAACTCAAAAACTTGTACTTGTATGATGTTTCCAGTTTACTTAAAATTGGAAAAATCATTACTTAAAAAATTTGATGTAACTGATTACTACAAATTATTGTTTTTATACAAAATTATTATAATTAAGTTTTGCCAACTTATTCGTGTTTACAGTGTACTGAGATGCCCTGATATTAAGGTGAGTTTATCAAACATTAGGCTTTACCTTACCGCACTGTACAGCACGTATCTAAACATTCATAACACTTTTGCCCAGCATCAGCATCCTGCTCCACTCCAGCAGACATGGCCGCGTGAGTGCTCAGCTAACGGTAGTTCGAGAATAATCAAATTGTTTAACAGTTAAGGAGTCGCGGTGCTTCAGTACTTGATAAGTTAAGGGATATAAAACTGTCTGGGTTAGTTTGACTTTAAAGTCAGTAATGTTCATCTACGAGTCTTATATCTGACTTATATGTATGAGAAGAAACTGATACGCGTCTGGTGTTATCCTGGTACGCTGTAAAATATCCAACTAGATAACTGTTCAATGGATTAATACTGTATTGTTGGCCCAACTTCTTACAGTGCTATTTGTTGAGACAACAGGGAACATTGTGTTCTTGAAAACTTTGGAGACACAAACTGAATAAATGTAAAAAGTCAAGTTGAGCCAGCAGTTAAGTTAGGCTAACTTGTTTTTCTAGTAAAACAATCACTTGAATCAACTGCATCAATGGAAGAATAACTTACTTTTTTGAGTGCGTGAAAAGTTGGGCAAAGTCAACCCTAGGGAAATATTATAAATTGATCCCACAACCGATATTACTTGAGCTGATTTAAAGATTTTAATTACAAGTTGAGTCAGCTTAAGATCTTGAACTAAACATCAGTGTGAACAATTTAGTTAGACCTGCAGATTAGGCTAATTGTTGTTCCCAAATTGCCCATACTGCATTAATAAGTAGTAAAGTACATTTCCAGGGTGCACCCCGCCTCATGCCCTTAGTCTCCTGGGATAGGCTCCAGCCCCCCCCCCCCCCCCCCCGTGACCCTGAATTACAGGATAAAGCGATATAGACGATGACTGAGAGAGTACGTGAATATTATATTGCATTTTATTGTGTTAATGTTTGTATATGCCTGCTGTTACAACTTTATTAAATACAATTTCGTGTGCTCATTACAATTCGTCTCACATTGTAGCTCTTCAGAGGCTTCTGAGCATGTAGACCACGAATGCTGAAAAGAAATGAGGCGGTCTGGATATGCTAATATACTTACATAATATCATCATCTGTTTCTGTCCTTACTGTCAGGTCAGTGTAACATGAAATACAGTAGAACCTCGGCATACGAATTCCCTCCTTTACAAAATTTCCACCTTAAGAATAAAAATTTTGCAATAAACATTTTCAGCATATAAACAAACCAAGTCAAACCGAACCAAACATCGGCTAAGTTGTGTGAATGTCTGTCGATTGTTCAAAACACGTTTGCTTTTCATACTTCATTTACAGGCCTTGTGAAAGTTTTGACTGTTTTTATAAGCAAAAATAATGATGATTATGATTGTCTGGAACTTGCAATGGGAATTTTTGCCTTAAGAACTCCAGAACTAATTAACTTTGTACGCTGACATTCCGCTGTATAAATGATCGATAACATCACAATGATCATGGTATAAAAAAAAAAAGGTTGTGGCTTAGGTTGGATTATTCAGTTTTTTTTTTTCTTTTACATTTTATTTTGATATTGTTTTTATATGTTTGTATTTTATTTTTCTAATATATTCCTTTTCATTATCCTCAGGTCCTGCGTCCGCCATCGTCTCTTCCCCGGATTGCAAAGACTCTTGGGATAATATCCACCTGTCATTGGTTTATAGTGGTTTTAATTGTCATTTCTATAGTAACAACATCAACAGTACAATGACTGTGTAAAGGTTAGTGCTCCCTCTTTTAATTCTAGTTTTTTTTGTGAAAAAACATCATGATAATCATCTGATCGTAGCGGGTCTCAGTATTAGGAAACTTACTGTACTGTATATAACAACAGCATATGACATCACTGTGCCATTATTATTTAATGAAATAAATAAATAAATAAATAAATAAGTAAATAAACCTTTGGGCAATACAAAACAAATACCTCAGTGATTCAGTATCTTGTAGATCCACCTTTAGCAGCAATAACTTAGTCATTGTTTCTTGTATGACTTTATCAGGCTCTCACATCATTTTGGCCCATTCTTCTTTACAACACTGCTTCAGTTCATTGAGGTTTTTGGGTCTGGACTTTGACTAGGCCATTGATTTTTATATTGTCCAGCCATTCTGATGTGGATTTACTGGTGTGCTTCAGATCATTGTCTTGTTGCATGACCCAACCTGCTTTATCTGTCAGACAGATGGCCTCACATTTACCTCTAGAACATGCTGGTATACAGAGGAGTTCATGGTCGACTCGATGACTGCAAAGCGCTCAGGTCCTGTGGCTGCTAAAACTAGCCCAAATCATTACCCATTCACCACTGTGCTTGACAGTGAGTATGAATTATTTCGGCTGAAATGCTATGCTGGATTTCACTAAACCTGGCGCTGGATTTTTGAACCAAACAACTCCACTTTGGTCTCATCTGTCCATCGGACATTGTCCCTAAAGCCATGTGGTTTGTTCAGATGCAGCTTTGTGAAACTCTACTTAACGGTACTTGTTCAGTCTTCTTCTAATTGTGCTGTCATGGACTTTAACATTTAACATGCTCAGTAAGTCGGTAACCAATTAAACATTGTTTTATAACTTTTTTCCAGATTAATGTGCAGCAACAGTTGCTTCTCTATGGACCATTGCTTATGCCTTTCCCTCTTGGCATCGTGTTAACACACACCGGAATGCCCCAGACCAGCAAACTGCCAAAACTGTCTGCATGTCTGCTGATGATCACTAAATCAAGCGCTGATGATTTGAACTGCCTGGCTCCAACTTACCTTTATAGATCCCGTGAAAGTGGTAATGGGGTAAATATTATTGTTTACATGTTGTTTTTTCTTTTTGACTTCACCTTTATTAAATAAAAAATAACAGTGAAAAATTATAAATGTACTTGCTTGTCTAACGGTTTTATTTGCTCGGCCGAGCTCGATTCCCGGGTGATGCTGTAACCTCTTGCAGCCGGAGCTCTGGAGAGAGCTGATTGGCTGAGCTCTCTCAGCGGGGTGGGATGAGAGGGACTAAGCGCCCACATTAATCACGGCTCTACAGCCAATCAGGGGTGTCTGTGAGCTCACGCAAGCAGAAGGAGCGGATAGTACAGTCCTCCGAATGTGTTACTCTGCCTCCAATAGTGCGTGAGCGTGAAGAAGCGGTCGGAAGGTGTCACGTGGTTCAGAGGAAAAACATGATATTCTTCGGCCCTCCCGAAGGGGGGGTGAGATTAATTTCTTTTAATTAAGAAATTAATTAAAAGAGGGGGCACTAACTTTTGCACATGACTGTAAAACCATGGGAATAGTTTTCTCTTTGAGAAAGGAGTCTCCAGTGTCAGCGCTTTGTAACAGTCAGAGATAAAAACCTTAAATTTAGTCCAATGTAACAACAAACAGACAAAAAGTATGATGTAATCATTGCCGAAGGTTGTAACATGATAGGAGAATAATCAACTGTAACTTCTCTTCTTTACACCCCAGTTGTTGTTGATTATTTTTCTATAGCAACTCTCATTATGTGTCATTAATTCCATATGACTAGTGATGCTGTGACTAGTTCCATATGACTAGTTGTTGTTGATTATTTTTCTATAGCAACTCTCATCATGTGTCATTAATTCCATATGACTAGTGATGCTGTGCCCCTGTGTACAGTACTTATAAAGCTTGTAATAACATGTAGATACTGTGATAGCGATGAGTTATATATACTGTATACTGTACAGACCATTCTAGGAACCTACATCTTCAGTACAGCGTACAGTAGATTGTATATCATGTAAACATTTGGTATAGATGTTATCGAATAATATATTGATAAATGGTAGATTACAGAACATTAATTCTACTGTAGAGTTGTGTAAGTAATTATAAGACTCATTATGGCAACGTAAACTATTACTGTATGCACAGATGCTAAGAACATATAAAAAGAGTTCTACAGTAATGCATCATGTAAACATGGCAAATCTAAAACCTCCAGGTTCCCACATGGTTATTAAATGCTAAGATGGAGAACGTCCATCAAGCTGTTTTTTTTTTCCTTCTTCCCCTTTTTACCGAAAGCTGAACGTAAACTCCTTGCAGGACTCCTCGAGACGAGAACTCATCTGAAGTTTCCTCAGTGTGATGGTAATGATGCAGTGGGAGGTAAATGAATTCTGTTATCAGTGCAGAAGCAGTGGTTTTTCCGAATTCCTCCTTCGCAGCACGCCGCCCAAGTTCTTCACCTGCTAGCTGAGCAAACCAGCGTATTTTTTCTCCGCTCGCTACACTAATGCAGCCCGAGAACCGGTTAAGGACATGTTGAGGGTAATCTCTGCGAGGATTTCCACGCGGCCTGGAGGACATCTCTGTGCTCTGTTGCATTAGTAATAAATAATGTACCCGAGCAGAAATAAGCAGCAGCAACAAAACGTACGGATAAACACAGACGCGAAGGTACATGTAGATCACATTTTCCTCATATCAGATGATTAAATGCAAGTGCATTGAGGGGGGATGAGCGAGCGCAGACGTGAGTAACCACAGCAGGCGGTGGCTTTATTGTGAGAAGCAGCAGGGTTGTTTTTCACGCCCGCCGCTGAAAGCCCACTTCCTAATTGAATACGCAGGCCGAATGAACAACAGCGATAAAGGAAACGTGCTGTATGGAGGAGGAGGGGGGGGGGCGGCGTATAAAACGAACGATCCATTAGTGAGGGATGTGTGCTGTGGACAATGCCGCTAGTTGTTAGGAATTGACTATCGGCTTCAGCGGACGCCATGTTGTGATTCAATTTAGCACGAATGCAGGTGCTGAAGGGTATAACCAAAGACGTGATGGAACGTCGCCGATCACCTTGTGAGGATTTCGCACAAATTAACTTTACCCATCAGCGTCTAAAAGGTTCAGTTGTATGAAATTTGCAATAAATAAGGCTTGTGATTTACTCGTGCTTACCTTCATGCTGTAGACGTGTATCCGAGAGCTGCTGCTGTAATCTGAAACCCTGAAGCTTGTACACATACTGAACGTGAGGACAGGAGCTTGAAAATAGTTGTAATTTGGGATGCATCGATTGCGAAATTATGATGTTGAAAATGGAAAACATCTAATGTCAGATATCTAATGTCATTTAAAAAAAAAATTATCAAAGAAACCATTATGAAAAAAGAAGTTGTGAGAGTTGTGTTCAAGTCTTTAATCTTTGAGCAGAATTCCATTCATACAAGTCCATGAAACAAGCCTTCCTTTTATAAGCCCCTTTCACATGACCGATTCCTTTTGTGAACGTTAACTGTTTCAAAAGCACTTTTAGTCTGCTATACCCCTACCTACTGAAAAATAATTTTTCAGTACTTACAGTACATACTATACAGTAGCACCCCCAACAAAAACCTTTTTGTGAAACATACACGAAATATAGTTAAACAAAGACTGCATATCGTTCATCTTTCTGTAAAGTGAGAAACTCTCGCACAGCTGACATTTTTTTTGAAACCAAACCAAAAGTCGTCTCTGTTGTTGTTGTTGGACCATCTGATCCGCACACAACTTGGCACAGGTTTTACGCTGGATCCCCTTCCTGACGCAACCCTCCCAATTTGAACCGGCACCTCGTCCAAGTGGCTGGGGTTTAGCATTGGGTGGGAATCGAACCAGTGCGTTCCGCATGACAGACGAGAAACCTACCACCACCTACTGGATCATTCCTGAAACCGCAGCTGGATGTTAATGCTATTTGCCAGTAGATTGATGCCAGGAAACAAGCTTAATATCAGACAGGACCAGTGTGTGTGGCCAATAAAACAGTGCATCACTAGTTTTAACTCAATCCTGTTGATTGATAACCTACATTACTTGGAAGCTAATTAGCTTTGTAGCGCCAGGAAAAAAAAAGAAAAATAATAATAATAAAGAAACAAAACTCACAAAGCAAGCATGACGTGAATACTTGGCGTCTGATTCCTTCGGCTAATCGGAAAGTTTTAAGTATGATTTAATTATTGAACATGCAATTTCTTTAAACACTGGGATTTCTCTTGTTTGACCAAAAACGGGCAAGTTTCAGATCATTTTAATGCTTTGGAGAAAGCTGGTGTGACGAGTGTCTACTGTACAAGCTACACCTTCTCTGGCAGACTGTATAGAAATCAGCATGACTTGCGAAAATGGTGCAATTTTTTCCTTTCACCTGAAGGTGGCAGCAGACTGTGTTAATACTATTAGCTGAAATGTAAGAGTCTTTATTTTTTGACTAGACGTGTTAATAATCAACTCTGGTATGCCCAGTCAGATCCTGATTGGTGCTGGTTTGGTCCCCCCCCCATAGAATCGAATAGCCAAACTGTTGATCGCTGTGATGTTACTTGCTCTTCTTCCTGCTCTGGAGCGCCCTCTGCTGCTGTTGAGCAGAAATGCATCTCTAGTTTACTGAATGATTTAAAGAAAAGAAGGTGAGAGTTTCAAGGAGAGATGACAAACCGCTTATTATGAAAAAACGTAAATTACTGAAAAAGTCCTTAATATAAATTTATAATGATGTTTTTATCTGATTAATTTTGGTAAATGAAATAGGAGGGACTACACACAAAAATAAGTCTTCACGTTGAGTTGAGATCATAATCATTATACAGCGCATCCAGAAAGTATTCACAGTGCATCACTTTTTCCACATTTTGTTACTGTACTGTATGTCACAGCCTTATTCTAAAATGGATGAAATTTCATTCTTCCCCCCCCCCCCCCCCCCTCAGAATTCTACCCACAACACCCCATAATGACAACATGAAAAAGTTTACTTGAGATTTCCCCCAATTTATTAAAAATAAAAACTAATTGAGAGCACATGTACATAAGTATTCACAGCCTTTGCCATGAAGCTCAAAATTGAGCTCAGGCGATGCATCCTGTTTCCCCTGATCATCCTGTTTCCCCTGATCATCCTTCAGATGTTTCTGCAGCTTATTTGGAGTCCACTTGTGGTAAATTCAGTTGATTGGACATGATTTATAAAGGCACACACCTGTCCATATAAGGTTCCACAGTTCATGTTAGAGCACAAACCAAGCATCAAGTCAGAGGAATCGTCTGTAGACCTCCGAGACAGGATTGTCTCGAGGCACAAATCTGGGGAAGGTTACAGAAAAATTTCTGCTGCTTTGAAGGTCCCGATGAGCACAGAGGCCTCCATCATCCGTACTGTAAGTGGAAGAAGTTGGAAACCACCAGGACTCTTCCTAGAGCTGGCCGGCCATCTAAACTGAGCGATCGGAGGAGAAAGGCCTCAGTCAGGGAGGTGACCAAGAACCCGATGGTCACTCTGTCGGAGCTCCAGAGGTCCTCTGTGGAGAGAGGAGAACCTTCCGGGAGGACAACCTTCTCTGCAGCAATCCACCAATCAGGCCTACAGTATATGGTCGAGCGGCCAGAGAGTCTCATCAGACCTGAGAATTTAGTTTCTCATGGTCTGAGAGTCCTTCAGGTGCCTTTTGGCAAACTCCAGGTGCGCTGCCATGTGCCTTTTACTAAGGAGTGGCTTCCGTCTGGCCTCTACTCAACTTTAAAAAAAAAATAATTTAATAAACTTGCAAAAATCTCAGGTACAGGTGTAGAATTCTGAGGAACAAAATGAATTGAATCCATTTTAGACTAAGACTGTGACATAACAAAATGTGGAAAAAAGTGATGCGCTGTGAATACTTTCCGGATGTACATGTGTATATGATCATACTGTATGCGACCACCTTGGATATTTTAAAATATCACACAATTTTAAAGAGAAATGAAGAGAGGTGCAAAATGTAAGAAACTCTTGTTGTTCTCTTTAATTTCTGATCAGGCTCTGACCATGATGTGTGTGTTTGCATCTAACAACACTACTGTAATTCCACATCTGCCATTCATC
The DNA here is from genome assembly GCA_030522415.1 of Channallabes apus. NCBI lineage: Eukaryota > Metazoa > Chordata > Actinopteri > Siluriformes > Clariidae > Channallabes > Channallabes apus. The sequence goes on from CM060123.1 coordinate 5,105,738, forward strand.
CATTTTTGCTCTACACATTCTAGTATGTAGTGTATGTATGTGACAGACACACACAAGCACTATCAGCTCTACGGCTATTCCCAAACCCGGAGACAAAGCTGAGGACAGGGTCCGTCGTTCCATCAGTCAAACCTGTACGTTAGCACGTTAGCCGATTAGCTGACCTGTGTCGAAGCAGAATTGCAAATGTCTACATGTAACATACCACTTTTATTTTAAAGTCATTAATTCAGTGGGCTGACTTTCTTTCTTTCTTTTTTTTTTTGCTGTACCGTCCTTTTGTTCGTTGTTAAGATGGACGTGGTGTCCCGGAGACACACTCTCCTGAACCATGTGAACATGTCTGTAGCATATAAGATCATACAACTTCTCTCTCTTTTTTTATATGTATATGTAGATATATACACACATATGTACAGAAGACGAATAAAAGCTCCCACAAAAGTACACCGAGCATGCTGATGGAGGAAGAAAATAAAAAATAAAGATAGAGACTGCACTGGGGTTTGACCTGCATGTGTGTATGTATGTGTATGTTTTTATGAGGGTTCTGAAGTCACGCTACACGCTCCTGAAGTCCAGACGAAGCAAGCATGCCAGGAGAGATCGACTCCACTGTCTATTAACAATAAGCGGGACACGAGACCAGTGCGACGTCTCTGATCCATTTGTTCTGGTAAAGTCACCGATCCAATGCGTCCAATTTGCTTGAGAAACATCTTCATATGTGGTTATGCAGTGTGTGTGTGTGTGTGTGTTTCGTGTGTGTGTGAGATAGAGAGAGAGACATATAAAGAGGAGTTGTCCGGATCAGCTCGTCCTCTTGTCCAAAAAAAAAAAAATTCCCCAAAAACTAAAGATTCTTGGCAGGTCGTCAGTTCGAGCGTACTTTCGTCCTCCATTCACAGCAAATCCGTTTAAACTGCCCTTTGATGGAATGGTGTAGTCCACTGGGACAGAGGGGACGCTCGAGCGCAGCCGTATGGGAGCTGTGGGTTAAGTCCTAGGATGAATCTTCAGAGAGAGAGAGAGAAAAAGAATGAAATTTAAAAGTACGCTACCATTTTTCCTCGTCTACAATAAATAATACACTTTTTATCCCCAATTACCCATAAAAGAGAGAGACAAGGAAAGAGGGAGGGGTGGAGGAAGAGAGAGAGGACAAATACAGTAAGACAGATAGACGGAGCAGATAGATGTGTTAAGGATGGTGTCTGAGTGATTTGGTGTAAAATCTCACACTGAGAGATTTGAAGACGTTTTCACACAATAACGTATCGTTAGATTCGGGGTCGCTCACAAAACTCCAGATCACTGATCTCAAAAAACCCTCTTATCTCGATCAAGAGTTTTATTTACTGTCTACGACTTTATCATCACATCAGAACCATATCACAATTACTACAGTACCATATCACTATCACATCAGAACCAAATCAGAACCATATCATTAACATGTCAGTACCATATCATTATCACAACAGAACAATATCACTATCACATCAGAACCCAATCACTACCATATCAGAACCATATAAACTGTCATATCAGAACCATGTCACTAACATGTCAGTACCATATCAGTACCATACCATTATCACAACAGAACCATATCTTTTCCACTGCATAGTACGGCACGGTTCAGTTCAGCTCACTTTTGGGGGGTTTTCCACTGGGAACAGTACCTGGTACCTTGTCCTTTTTTTAGTACCACCTCAGCCGAGGTTCCAAGCGCGCCGAACCGTTACCAAAACGTGACGTGTAAACTCAGCTGGTCACTGATTAGCCGGAGAAAATCGTCATTACTGCGTCACTGAACTTGCGACACGAGACACAACAGAACCGCTATATTTAGAAACAGCCAGAGAAGGATCGGACGCACCTTTTTGTATTAACCAAAAATTTTCTTTGGCTGCCATCAGGCACATGCCGAGAATGAAGAACACCATTCCGTCGATATGCTCCATTGTTGTGTGTTTGTTCGTGGTGCGTTTACGATGATGTAGAGGCGGTGCAACTATAACAACACCTGAATAATCCCGCCCACTCTAAAGCGTTACTAAACTGCAGTGGAAGCGCAAACCGAGCCGAACTGAGCCGAACCAAAGTGAGCTGTACTGAACCGTGCTGTGCCGTACTATGCAGTGGAAAATCGCCAATAGTGATATGATTCTGATATGATAGTGATATTGTACTGATGTGCTTCTGATGTGATAGTGATATACTAGTGATATGATACTAATGTGATATGATACTAATGTGCCTAACCTTAACCCTAACCCTACCATATCCCCTGAATTATCAGAGGCATGTGCTATAAGGTGCCTGGTTCACTTCGGTGTGTTTGTGTGTGTGTGTGGTTGGTGTACTGTATAGATAGTGTAAGTGTACGAAGTCTTTGCTTTCTGAGGTATTAAAGTCTGATACAAACAGTGATGCACACATTACTACTCAAACACACCCCACTATATCTTAGATATGAAGAAGATGCTGAAGCAGTGTGTATGTGTGTGTATGAGTGTGTGGGAAAATCTCTGGGTTTTAGCACTGCAGAACTGAGTGAAGCTAATTAAAGTCTGCGGCCTGCGGCTTCGCCCTGAGCGCGTGCGTGCACACACACACTCACACAAATGACATTTCCTCCACTGCGAAGGAGTGTAGATGAACAAAAATACAAACTAGAGCATGAGAAAGAGGTAGAGAGTGAGAGAGATGGGTATGGAGAGACGGATAGAGGGAGTGAGAGACAGAGAAGAGATGGACTGGTGGAGATGTTGAATATAAATAGAGTATAAGTAAAAAATGAGAAGTGAAAATGAGAAATCAAATAAAGTGTTATAAAGATTTTTATGAAAAAAAATGCATGAGGAAGAGAGTTAAAGGGCAGCAGGGAGGCAGACGGACAGACAGACGGACAGACAGCCGGAAAGGGGAACCACAACGCTCGGCCATTACAGTTTATTATATTAATTATCAGTTTTATAAATACTAGTGTGTTTGTGAGTTTGTATGTGAGGCACACACACACACACATAAATGTGACAGAACCGATTTTTATTGAGAAGACAGGCAGTGAAAAGAAATGGACACAAAGTCTTTGTTTTATTTATTTGTTTGTTTGTTTGTTGAGAGACTGACTGTTGCGGATGTGATCAGGTCTAAGGTGTGTGAGTCAGCTCTGCTCCCAGATCTTCGCTTTTGCTCAGTAGAACATTCAGGTGTGTTACGTTTACTGTGTAAAGATGAAGATGCTTGTGAAACTCGGCTAGACGAATTAAGATGTTTAAGTGTTTGAGAGCAGCTCGTCTCTTCAGGCTCACTTTTCAAATAAAAAAAAAAAACAAACAAGCAAAAATCACTTTCTCTTTATTTATTTCATGTCTTTGCCAATTTTGCATCAAAACTGAGCAGTTTGTAAAAAGCATGATTAAAGAAAAAATTTAAAACTATGTTTTTTAATTGACTTGTTGGCCTATTGAACCAGAGCAGCAGGAAAAAGCAGAGGCGAGTGACTGGACCATCACCAGCCTTTCTCTCTCTCTCTCTCTCTCTCTCTCTCTCTCTCTCTCTGTCTCATTGTGGCCCTTCTCAAACAAAAGGCCTTCCTTGTCAAGGAGGGCTCCCTCTCTGAAAGACACAAAGAAAAAGAAGAGAGAAAAAACAAGAGCGTCAGGCACTCACTCGCTTCGGCTGCATCTGTATGCACATGCCAATTAAAAAAAAAACTAATCCGGGCAGAATATGAGCATGCAGGCATCTAAGGACGTGGGATTTCATCACTTTAGAGCAAAATGAAGTCTGAGATGAGCTGCTGGAGTGTGTGTGTGTGAGAGAGAGAGAGTGTGTGTGTGTGTGTGCGCGCATGTCTGTGTGTGAGAGAGAGAGAGAGAGAGAGAGACAGAGAGTTTAGCAACAGTGACAGCACTAATACAAAGAAGAAAATATACTCTGTCTGGATTAAATACCAAATTAAAACCCAGTCCCCAGATTAAATACCTACTGTAATTAAAACCCAGTGCCTGGATTAAATACTTAATTAAAACCCAGTGGTTGGATTAAATACCTAATTAAAACCCAGTGCCTCTATTAAATACCTAATTAAAACCCAGTGCCTGGATTAAATACCTAATTAAAACCCAGTGGTTGGATTAAATACCTAATTAAAACCCAGTGGTTGGATTAAATACCTAATTAAAACCCAGTGCCTGGATTAAATACCTAATTAAAACCCAGTGCCTGGAATAAATAACTAATTAAAGCCCAGTGCCTGGATTAAACACAAAATTAAAACACAGTGCCTGGATTAAATACCTAATTAAAACCCAGTGGTTGGATTAAATACCACATTAAAACCCAGTGCCTGGAATAAATACCTAATTAAAACCCAGTGCCTCTATTAAATACCTAATTAAAACCCAGTGCCTGGATTAAATACCTAATTAAAACTCAGTGGTTGGATTAAATACCTAATTAAAACCCAGTGGTTGGATTAAATACCTAATTAAAACCCAGTGCCTGGATTAAATACCTAATTAAAACCCAGTGCCTGGAATAAATAACTAATTAAAGCCCAGTGCCTGGATTAAACACAAAATTAAAACCCAGTGCCTGGATTAAATACCTAATTAAAACCCAGTGGTTGGATTAAATACCACATTAAAACCCAGTGCCTGGATTAAATACCTAATTAAAACCCAGTGCCTCTATTAAATACCTAATTAAAACCCAGTGCCTGGATTAAATACCTAATTAAAACCCAGTGGTTGGATTAAATACCTAATTAAAACCCAGTGGTTGGATTAAATACCTAATTAAAACCCAGTGGTTGGACTAAATACCTAATTAAAACCCAGTGCCTGGATTAAATACCTAATTAAAACCCAGTGCCTGGATTAAATACCTAATTAAAACCCAGTGGTTGGACTAAATACCTAATTAAAACCCAGTGCCTGGATTAAATACTTAATTAAAACCCAGTGGTTGGACTAAATACCTAATTAAAACCCAGTGGTTGGACTAAATACCTAATTAAAACCCAGTGCCTGGACTAAATACCTAATTAAAACCCAGTGGTTGGACTAAATACCTAATTAAAACCCAGTGCCTGGATTAAATACCTAATTAAAACCCAGTGCCTGGATTAAATAACTAATTAAAGCCCAGTGCCTGGATTAAACACAAAATTAAAACCCAGTGCCTGGATTAAATACCTAATTAAAACCCAGTGCCTGGATTAAATACCTAATTAAAACCCAGTGCCTGGATTAAATACCTAATTAAAACCCAGTGCCTGGATTAAATACCTAATTAAAGCCCAGTGCCTGGATTAAATACCAAATTAGGACACAATGCTTCGAATAAAGACAGATTAAAATCCATCTGTATGCACATCCATCAGGATTAAATACTAGTTTAAAACCTAGTGTCTGGATTAAATGCCAGATTTAAACCCAAAGAAGGAAGAAACTTATTCAGTTTCTGGGTGAAATGCAAAATTATAACCAAGTGTCTGGAATAAATACCAGATAAACCCTTTTAAAAGTGATAAAAGTCACTTGAAAGACAAATTAATGGATTTTTTTTCAAAATTTAAGTAGCATTTGATGTTAAAATAAAATCTAATATCCATATCCACTCTTTTGCTGTGTGTGTGTGTGTGTGTGTGTGTGTATACTGTACTTTCTGACTTTATAAACCCTAGTGGTGGGAAAAATATAGTTCACTATAGTCCTATTTGTGGTTTGCCTCCTTCATTACCAACACACACACACACACACACACACACACACACACACACACACACAGGGAGAGTAATTATGATCTGTAGTGTGTGTATTGGGGTTAATGAGAGGTGACGCTCAGTAAGCAGTTGGCCTCACATGGCTGAGGTTATAAAGGCAGAGACACAGGACACTGACCTGGTGCTGAAGGTTCTGCGCCGGTTCTCCTGCAGCTGCTCTCGAGCTAAAAAGGGGAATACGGCTGTGTGTTCTGTAAGAGGAGGCACGAGAGAAAAAAACAGCCACAGTTTACCAAACACACACTAACACACACACACATACACAAACTTATGTGTGTTATGCTAATATGATTTGAACTGTTAAAGCGCCCGTGAAATGACTCGAGGCTCTGGATTGGTATGTGGTCATGAACACACTCTGGTCTTACACACACACACACACACACACACAGGCTTTACACATGTCCTGCTCATACACACCCTGTTTATACACTTAAGTCTTCCAAACATATTGGTTTTACACACACCCTGGTCTTAAACACTTTTTTTTTAAATTAAAAACACACCCTTATCTTAAACACACCCTGGTCTTACCCACACACACCCTGGTCTTAAACACACACACACACCGGTCTTAAACACACTTTTTATTTTTACACACACCCTGGTCTTACACACATCCTGGTCTTACACACACCCTGGTCTTACCCAGACACACCCTGGTCTTAAATACACCCTGGTCTTACCCACACACACCCTGGTCTTACCCACACACACACACACACACACACACACACACACACACCGGTCTTAAACACAGCCTGGTCTTAAACTCATTTTTTATTTTTACACATACTCTGGTCTTATACAGTACACAATCCTGGTCTCACACACACACACACACACACACACACACACCCTGGTCTTAGACACTTAACTTATCTCTCAGGAGTTTAGATGGAGACTAAAGCTCATCCTTTCCATGTAATTAGATGTACTTTTTTAAATTTGCATTTAATTTAATGCTTTTTATTTTCTGTTGTGACAAAATGTCCCACTAGTGATGAACATCATCTAATATCATCTGCTGTCCTCATGAGGAGCACGTCTCATCACCTACTGTACAGCTCTACTGTACCTCTGTCCCACACACACAGTCCGCTTTGTCTAAATGCCTTCATGTGTATATTAGAGCCGCATGTTTTCACGAAGCTCTGAAGCGCCACGTTTGATTTCACGGCCACTTTAACACACACTTCAGTGGAGAGATGATGTAGTAATGATGTCATCAGTCTGGTTTCTCTACACATGCACTGCTATTACATGTTACTACATATTCAATCTGCATTATCCTCATGGTGGCTTAAAATGTTATAAAGGCTCGTGCTGTTACAGCAACACTGTAATAACATGAATGCACTGATATCATAAGTAATGGCACCCCACAGATGCACATGTCGCTTCTTCAAATTTGTCCAAAATGAGACGTTTTTTTGTTAAAGGACGGACTTTATGCCAGGAGCAGCTGATAATTCCGCCCCCTCTGGAGTAGTGTGGGGGTAATTATTTATTTATAGGGTATTAATAATGTTATAATACTGTACATGTAATGCAGGATGTAGGGATGTTTTTCTGTTTCTCTACAGTAAATAATCAGGAGAAACCTTACCTGTGGAAGGTGGAGAATGATCCGGACTCGTCACGGCTCAGTTTAGCTGGGTTTAAAAACGTTTAATCAGCCGACAGGAAACACTGACAACATGTGCAGGGGAACAAATCCCCCGCCAACCTGTCTGTCTCTGTGTCAGTCTCTGTGTCTGTCTGCCTGTGTCTCTGTGTGTCTGTCTGCCTGTATGAGTCTCTGTGTGTGTCTCTGTGTGTGTGTCTGCCTGTATGTGTCTCTGTGTGAGTCTCTGTGTGAGTCTCTGTGTGTCTGTCTGCCTGTATGAGTCTCTGTGTCTCTGTGTGAGTCTCTGTGTGTCTGACTGCCTGTGTCTCTGTCTGCCTGTATGAGTTTCTGTGTACCTGTGTGTCTGCTTGCATGTGTCTTAGTGTGTCTGCCCGTGTCTCTGCCTGGGTTTGCCTGTGTCCCTGCGTGTCTGTCTGCCTGTATGAGTCCCTTTGTGTCTGTCTGTCTCTGTATGCCTGTGTCTCCATGTGTCTGTATGAGTCTCTGTATGCCTTCTGCCTGTCTCTGACTGTCTGTCTGGGTCTCTGTGTGTCTGTCTGTGTCTCTGCGTGTTTCTATATGTTTGCCTGTCTCTGTCTGTCTACTCTACCTGTGTCTTTGTGTGTCTGTCTGTCTGCCTGTCTGTGTCTGTCTCCCTGTGTCCTTGGCTTACTGCCTGTGTCTCTGTCTGTTTGCCTGTGTCTCAGTTTGTCTGTCTACCCACATATCCCTGTCTGTCTGCCTGTGTCTCTATTTTCCTGTCTGTATCTCTCATGTCTGTCTTTTTCCCTGTGTCTTTATCTCTGTGTTTTGCTGCTTGTATATTGTCTTTGTCTGCCTGTCTGTTGTGTCTGCATGCCTGCATCTTTGTCTGTCTGTCTGTGTTCTGTTTTCCTACGTATCTGTCTCATTCTGCCTGTTTTGCCTCTCTCGCTCTCTCTCAGCCTGTCTGTCTCTGTCTCCCTACATCACTGTCTCTCTGTCTGTCTGTCTGTTTCTCTTTGCCTGCTGATCTTCCATCATATTTCTTTTTTGTCCCTGTCTGTCTTTCGCTGTCTGCCACATCGTCTGTCTTTCACTCTGTTGCTGCCTGTCTGTCTCTCAGATCTTCCCCAAACAAAGTGTAATCTTTCGTCTCTCCCTAACCTATTGCGTCTGTGTCTAACAGAAGTCTACTATCCAGAACGCGTGTAGTAGGAGCAGGTGTTATTCGGTTTACGACGTGATGTTTTAACGATAAAGTCAGTTTGTTAAGCAGACGCCATTTCAGACACATTTTTCTTTCTCTTTCTCTCTCTCTTTTTTTTTTTTAAGAATGAAGAGTAAACCCGCAGGATTTCGAGCTCCCGCAGCTTTAACTGTCCCACATAAATATCCAACAACAAAAAAAGGGAAAGCTTTTTTTGGTAAAATGCTTTATCAGCACATTAGAGCAGCACACACACACAAACTCATTCGCACACACACACACTCACGCACACAAAATAAACTGTGTGAAAAATTCAGTGTAACATATTTAATAATCAAAAATATATCAAACTACCAAAGTATTTGTGGTTGTAGTGTGGTTGTGGTTGCGTGTGCATATACAGTATATATGTGTGTGTGTGTGTGTGTGTCAGTCTGGGAGTTCTCACCCTGGTGGTTTTGATCTTGTTCCCAGAGGAACACATCCAGCCCGAGTTATCCGGCAGCGTCTTGCACTCCTCTCCTTCCAGACACGGTTCCATCTCACACCACCACTTTCCGATCACAATGGAGGCTACACAGGACACACACACACACACACACATATAAGATAAGCTGAGATATTTTCTATCGAGAGCAGGCTATGATGAGAGCTGTGAACCTAAAAGTGGAGTTTCCACATCCGAGCAGAAACTCGAACCGTCCTCGGTTTGTAAACTCGGTATCAGAAGTGCAGAAATGTTCCTGACGTGTTAGAACGCTTTGATTTTTCTGTGTTTTCTGCCGTGAAAACGCGTCTCTGTGTTAAACCACAAAAAGCCTCGAAGCAACACCACACCAGAGTTCTTACATCACACCGGAGTCTCGTCTACGCTCTTATACTTTATAAATGCACGTAATGGTTACAATCTGAAGATGTGCCTGCTGTACATACCTGCAGAACCAAGAAACGTACCGTGACACCGCACTATGAGGGTGAGTCAAAAATTATCCGCACTCTTAAGACTCTGCTGGTCTTACCAGTCCCGGGCTCCTGTCTCCCAAGTTCAACTGCTGTCCAGGTGTGAAGGTGTTATTAGTATTCATTTGTAACTGCGCTACGAGTGAATGATTTGTTGATCTGAAAGTAGAGCAGCGTGCAGTGATTCGTGTTTTTTTTTTTTTTTAGTTTTTTTGTGGTGTGAGGGTCGACCCGGTGCCCAAACAACTCACAGTACAGCAGAAGCAGAAGCGGTCGGATATCTGCAAAGGAAATTTGAACACATACTTTAAGGAAGATGAAAGTTTCTTGAAGACAATCAATGCTGGTGACGAGACACGGATTCATCACTACGAGTCTGAGAGTAAAAGGCAGAGTCTGGAACGATAACATCCTCAATCACCGACCGAAAAACGTTCAAAAGTCGACCATCAGCTGGAAAATTCATCAACGCTTAGTTTTCTGGGATTCTCAAGGGCCAAAAGTATTGGAATGTTATAAGGGAAAAAGGTTCAACAATCAACAGCGTTCGTTACAGTGAGATGTTTATTGAAGAGATGAAGACTAAACTTTCCCATCACACTTTTATAAAAAAAAAGTTTTCCCCAATTTTAGTGGTGTACAATTACTCCCAAATTAAGGCTACTTACAGAACTACCACTCAGTCAGGAGTCACATGAGTCATTTCGTCCGAACTACGTGACGCCAGTCGGCCGCATCTTTTCGAACTGCTCGCTCACGCCCAGTTGGGGAGGGCAGCGCTATTCGCTCCTTCCACTTTCGTGAGCTTACAGACGCCCCTGATCTATTAATCCGTGATTAATGTGGGAGCACTAAGTACCTCTCATCCCTCCCCTCTGAGAGAGCTTGTCCAATCAGCTCTCTCTAGACCTCCGTCTGCGGGAGGTTACAGCATCACCCGGGAATCGAACCAGCAATCTCCAAATGAAAGGGCGAGCACTTTACCACTGCACCACTTAGAGACCCTTACATCACACTGTCGAGACTCTGCAAAAACTTGGTTTTGAGGTGTGAAAGCATCCTGATATATATATATATATATATATATATATATATATATATATATATATATATATATATATATAGAGAGAGAGAGAGAGAGAGAGAGAGAGAGAGAGAGAGAGAGAGAGAGATGTCTTTTGTAAAAGTTAATTAAAACAATGACCTGAACATCTCAAAAACATTATAATGTCATCACTGACAGCATTAAAGGTCCCATATTTTGCTATTTAAGTTATATACTGTACATTAACACAGGTCTGTAATACCCTGAGATATATATACTGAAGGAGTTTAAGTTTTTCATAAATATACAGTGGTGTGAAAAACTATTTGCCCCCCTCCTGATTTCTTATTCTTTTGCATGTTTGTCACACAAAATGTTTCTGATCATCAAACACATTTAACTATTAGTCAAAGATAACACAAGTAAACACAAAATGCAGTTTTTAAATGAGGGGTTTTATTATTTAGGGAGAAAAAAAATCCAAACCTACATGGCCCTGTGTGAAAAAGTAATTGCCCCCTGAACCTAATAACTGGTTGGGCCACCCTTAGCAGCAATAACTGCAATCAAGCGTTTGCGATAACTTGCAACGAGTCTTTTACAGCGCTCTGGAGGAATTTTGGCCCACTCATCTTTGCAGAATTGTTGTAATTCAGCTTTATTTGAGGGTTTTCTAGCATGAACCGCCTTTTTAAGGTCATGCCACAACATCTCAATAGGATTCAGGTCAGGACTTTGACTAGGCCACTCCAAAGTCTTCATTTTGTTTTTCTTCAGCCATTCAGAGGTGGATTTGCTGGTGTGTTTTGGGTCATTGTCCTGCTGCAGCACCCAAGATCGCTTCAGCTTGAGTTGACGAACAGATGGCCGAACATTCTCCTTCAGGATTTTTTGGTAGACAGTAGAATTCATGGTTCCATCTATCACAGCAAGCCTTCCAGGTCCTGAAGCAGCAAAACAACCCCAGACCATCACACTACCACCACCATATTTTACTGTTGGCATGATGTTCTTTTTCTGAAATGCTGTGTTACTTTTACGCCAGATGTAACGGGACACGCACCTTCCAAAAAGTTCAACTTTTGTCTCGTCGGTCCACAAGGTATTTTCCCAAAAGTCTTGGCAATCATTGAGATGTTTTTTAGGAAAATTGAGACGAACCTTAATGTTCTTTTTGCTTAAAAGTGGTTTGCGCCTTTGAAATCTGCCATGCAGGCCGTTTTTGCCCAGTCTCTTTCTTATGGTGAGTCGTGAACACTGACCTTAATTGAGGCAAGTGAGGCCTGCAGTTCTTTAGATGTTGTCCTGGGGTCTTTTGTGGCCTCTCGGATGAGTTGTCTCTGCGCTCTTGGGGTAATTTTGGTCGGCCGGCCACTCCTGGGAAGGTTCACCACTGTTCCATGTTTTTGCCATTTGTGGATAATGGCTCTCACTGTGGTTCGCTGGAGTCCCAAAGCTTTAGAAATGGCTTTATAACCTTTACCAGACTGATAGATCTCAATTACTTTTGTTCTCATTTGTTCCTGAATTTCTTTGGATCTTGGCATGATGTCTAGCTTTTGAGGTGCTTTTGGTCTACTTCTCTGTGTCAGGTAGCTCCTATTTAAGTGATTTCTTGATTGAAACAGGTGTGGCAGTAATCAGGCCTGGGGGTGACTACAGAAATTGAACTCAGGTGTGATAAACCACAGTTAAGTTATTTTTTAACAAGGGGGGCAATCACTTTTTCACACAGGGCCATGTAGATTTGGAGTTTTTTTTCTCCTTTAATAACGTAAACCTTCATTTAAAAACTGCATTTTGTGTTCAATTATGTTATCTTTGACTAATAGTTAACGGTTTTTGATGAGCAGAAACATTTAAGTGTGACAAACATGCAAAAGAATAAGAAATCAGGAAGGGGGCAAATAGTTTTTCACACCACTGTATATACAGTATATATATATACTTATAACTTTAACTCCTTCAGTTTCACTCCTGCTCCAAATGTGCCATTTCTGTGTCTATGTAAATGATCTACTGCTGAGCCACGCCCTTCTATAGACCTGAGAAACATCCCGGGGGAGGGGTATCTTCTTCCATCAGGTCACATTAGTGGGAAAATCGAATAGATTTTTTTAAAACCCTGTCCAATACATTTTTCCCTCAGATATTTTTTTTCCTTGTTCACACTGAAGATTCATGTGAATTGTACACAATAAAAAAAAAACCTTCATTGTTTTTAATTGAATGTTAAATTACCCTTCACTACAAGAAGCTGTAAGGACAACATTAACTTGTTACACACATTGTGTGCTTCAGACGTTTCTTGAAAGCCAGATAAACCGTGAGGGACAGACGATTCTCGCGCACGCTCCAAACGCTCAGGCTTCTGCCACGTCTCTCCGGCTCTCTGAAAGCTTTGTGCTCCTCAAAACTCCCGTTGCTAATGTTCCCACTTCACACGGATTACACGCTCACACGGAGAACAAAACCTTCGCTGAATGCAGCATGAAGATTTCTGTAACATGCTCCCACCGCTCACTAAACACACAAACACACACAGAACGTTCCATTCTTAAGGGAAGAAATCACAGCTTATTGTGGCGTCTTCACCTTCACACAGGACGTGACTATTATTATAGACACTATAATAATTAGACACTTAGGGCTCCATCACATAGTGAGCACGACCTTGAGGGTGATATTGCTTTCATACAGAAGTTCCACAAACACCATTATCATCATCACATTATGATTTTATTATTATTATTATTTTAATCTATTGGATAAAAAAAAATCATAGTTTTTGCTTAATTTAAAATGAAATAAAATATATTTTTATCCTATTGTCTAAGTTGTGCTGAAAAGAGGAAATGACACTACTGTATATTGTGCAATCGCTAAGCCTTGATATAATCATTAAAACATAGTGATGCAAAAAAAAAAAACTAAAATTGCTAATTGGCGTTCCCAAATTGACCATAGTGTGTGAATGAGTGTGTGTGCTCTGCGATGGATTGGCACGCTGTCCAGGGTGTACCCTGCCTCGTGCCCTGAGTCTCCTGGGATATGGTCGAGGTCCCCGCGACCCTAAATACAGAATAAAGCGGTATAGAAGATGAATGAATGCATTAAGGGTTAACCAGTTATTTTGCTGGCGACTAACTAACAGGGGTAAAAGTAATTTTAAATTCTTACCAGTACTATGTGTCCAAAAGATGAGGAGAATAAACCATGGAGGTGGTGGACAGTCCTGAGACAGTCCCACGAGATTTACTGTATATTTCCACTTATTCTACTTTGTAATATCAGCACTGTTAACTGTTCCAAGGTTGAATCCCAAATAGTGTTAAATGGAAAACTAGTGCTCTATGTAGGGTGTACAATCCCTCATTCTACACATTAAGTAGTGCCCTTGATCAGGGGTTAGAGAAGGATTTGGGATTCAGCCTTGTGTTATAAGCGTTAGCTTTGTAGTTCATACCAGCCATGAACTACAAAAGACAATTCGGAACAACTTCGAAGCAATAACTAGTGAGACGGCGTGTTATCAGCTGAACGTGTATCTGTGACTGGTTGTGAATGTGGGTTTTGTCAGGCAGCTGCTCTCTCCTCAGTACTACGGACCAGACAGACCTATTCTCACCCACACTTAGTGTAATTAACCACTAGACAACACCTGGGACATCGAGTGATACATATGTGTATCATCACAGTGCTGTTACCGTCTATTAATAGGTCTCATGGAATAACGCCTCTTATCCAATCAGATCACTCGAGTGGAATCAACTGTTAAGTTCCATAATTCTTTTGATTGTGTAAAGCTGCTTTGCGATAAATACAAATGTTAAAAGCGCTGTACAAATAAAATTGAATCGAATTGAACTGTTTACATTTGAACATAGTACATTTTCACTAAATGCTTTTGTAAGCGATCATGTTCTCTTTTACATGGTAAAATTATCTAAATGACTACAAACTATCTGATCAAATTCTAACTTAATTGAAACTATAAAATGTATATATTTTTATTAAATCAAAACAATAGCTTTCTACAAATCCAGATAAAGTATTTAGAGAGACACACACATGGTTGTTCAGTGACTCCGCCCAAAATGACATTTTCTTATATTTTTATAGTTACATAGGGTTTTATTCTTATTTCTTTAATGTGGTATGACTTTTTTTTTCTTCCACAAAACAAACTACAGTTTATTTAGAATTTCTGAAAAAATATATACAGCAGATGGTGTGAACTTCTAACATATGAACTCAGTTATTTTAAGAAATAAGACTGCATTAAGTGAAATTTTTTAATATTTCAAAGTGAAATAATCATCTAAGTGTTAGTTCTCTGTTGTTGCATCCTGTTGTAACGGCTCTAATCACTGCCGTGCGTCTGTGTAGAGGCACAAAGACAAACTTAAACTCAAAACCAACAGTAATTGCTATATTACTCTGTTGAGAGTGTAAAGCACTGATAATGCAAGCTTCAGAAAGCCTGATAGTGTTTTTTTATTCTGTCTGTTAAAAATGAATAAACTTGTGAACACAAACACGCGCATACACACACACACACAGACACACACACACATTGCTTAAGCACGGCAGGCTCCTTTACAACTAATGCTACAGTGAGGCACTTCAGAACAGAAGCTGAACGCTTAAATAAATACCTCCACTTTGATTCCGTTTCCTCCCACCTCGCTTTTACACAAGCACTCCTCTTCCCAGCTTCAGAGACGAAACCCAGACGAGCACATTGCGATTCCGAGAGAGCGTGACTCGGGTTTGAAGGTTAAATGTCTAGAGCGAGTCGGCTTCCTTCACGCTCCTCCTCTGATCTCTGCCCTCAGCTTTTACAAGGTAAGTCGAGAGTCAGACGGAGGAACGTCACAGAGCTTTAAATCCACACTCATAACATAATGATAAAAACATGTGGCTGCCTGGGAAAAGCCGTCATAAAGTTCAATTTAGACTTTTTTTGCCTGGAGCTCTAATATTTTATTAACCATCTTGTGCTGCCTGATTCACGTGTGAAAATGATTCCTCACGCTCCCAGAACAACTCTTGGAATACCGGCATATGGCGTATGCCATCAGGGAAGAAAAGCTTCATAAACGGGATAACCTGGTCATTCAGTACATGCTTGTGATGGATCGTTCATCACCGATTCGTTCTTTTTGAATGAGTGTTTTAACGCGACTCGGAAGAACGAGTAATCTCAGAGAGTGATTCATTCATTTTCTACTGGGCGCGCATGCGCAAAGCATCGAAATGCCTCCGAAAACAGAAATGAGTAGTTACCTCTTGCATTTTCTGGTCTGAATCGTTTATTTTGTCACGTGACTCCCATAGACGATATGCAGTGCAATAGATTCAAAAGAACGAACAACTCGGGCCAGACGACTGACGAGAAAAACGCTGAATTCTGTTTCCTGTGTAATGCACTGCATAGCGTCTATGAGAGTCACATGACCAAAGAACAATTTCGAACGATTCGGACAAGAAGATATAATGGCAAGCTACTTCTTCTGTTTATCATAATTAAAACTTAGCTGCGTTGTAATATTTTCATTACTGGAACCATAGCCAAGATTTGTGTATGTAGACGTGTTGGGTTTCTGTTTATTGAAAATGTAACATCTCATTTTATTTCTGATCAAAAGAACAAGATGAACTAAATGACTTAATAAAAAAGATTTGTTCATTTTGAACTTCCCATCACTAGTACATTCAGGTCGTCAGCTGTCTTCATTCTATTGCCACATAACATTGCTGAGTCTAAACCTGAGCAACTGAAGCAACCTCAGATCATAACATTGCCTCCAGACGCCTGTACAGTGGACACTATGCATGATCGCTTCATGTGCTTCCCTTCTTACCCTGACACGCCCATCACTCTGGAATAGGCTCAACCTGAACTCATCATAACCTTTTAATTGGTCTCACAAACAAGTAGTTTTCTTATGGAACAGAAATGCTTTTACTTGGAAGTTTCACTATTAAACTGTTCTGTGATGATGTTTTATGATGCGACGTCACCAAACGTTTAAGTCATCTCTGATAACCATCATTCATGATTTTTTTTTCTGACCCTGTAAACTTGACATTTCATCATTTATTCTTTCAGGTTCTAATAATGTCTTGGACACTATTGGAACCCTATTCCAGTCACAATTTCCAGGTCAATAAATCGACCCTTGGCGTGTTTTTGGATGCGGGTGTATATACATACATACATACATACCATGCAAAAGCAACTTATGTACACTATGCATATTCATGGACTTAGGTTTCATGAAATATATGTATTTTGAGAAATAAATCCTGCCTGTCTTTGTAACGGCCATCTGTCTAAGCACAGCTTACGTGAGTCCCACCTTTAATTAATATATACATACAGTACAAATAATTAAACCTCAAAAGCTCATCTCAACTTATTTCTCTTCTTTAACCTGACTAATATAATTAGCGCTAATCATTGATCAATGATCATTTAGTTCTCCTGCACCTTAGAGAAGCAGTGTGTCACTTTTTACAAGTAAATTCCCCCGTAAATGAAAGCTCTGTGACTCTGTGAAAGAAATGTGACTCTGGCATGAGGGTCACTTTTCATGCCGCCTCTTTTGCTTGAAGTGATCTTAACATAATGTACTTTCATTACGAGTTTTCCAGGCTGAGAAGAATAGCTACTCATCTGTCTCTCCATCACTTTGTTTCTCCATCTCTCTGAGAAGCCCGATAACCCCTCAAATCCAGCTCAATTCCCTCTTTGATCGCGCTGCAGGGTTTCACAACGCTGACTTCATAGCGTACAGGTTTAGAGATAATCACTGCAGCAGAGATGAGCAGCACCCGCCCGTTATTCATCCTCATGTTCCTCTTCTCCAACATGAGCTCAGAGGAAAGGTGAAGAAATGATGTAGAGGAGGATGGAGGTGAGATGGAGGATTAGTGTAGAGGTGAGGAGAGATGAAGGGGTGATGCTGAGGGAAGGATGCATAATGGAAGGATGATGTAGATGATTGAGGAGAGATAGAGATGTGAAAAGGTAAGGAGGAGATATTATAAGGAGTAGAGGTGGAGAGATGGAGGTGTGATCTAGAGGACTTAGGAGAAGTGGTGGGATTGTAGTTGAGGATGATGGAGGGATGATATGATAAGGTAACGAGGAGATACAGTATGAAAAGAAGGAGAGGTTGAGAGATGATACTGAGGAGGGAGGAGACATGGAGGAATGATGTAGAGAATTGAGGAGAGGTGGAAAGATGATGCTGAGGGAGTTGAAGCAGTTCGTTTCACACATACAGTACAGGTCTCGGAGAATGAACCGTTACTATGGAAAATATGACGCATTAGATCAAGCGCATTAATGTGAACCTGCGATTGGCAGCCATACTACTGTCAGCGCCGCTGTTCCAGAAAACCCTGACCAATCAGATTCAAGAATTCTGTTCTACTGTGTCCTGTAAAGGACACTACAAGATTAGAAAATGATCACTAGAATATTTATGTTTTTCGGCAAGGTCCTGGTCTCAGTCAGTCTACAATCGTGTACGTATTTGTTTACAGATTAAATAAACCTGCTGTATCCTTTTATTCACCAACCAGTAGAGAGAAAACATTAAGCAATGACTCTAAATGAAATCAGCTCCTTCAAAGCGTGCTGCTTTATTCAATATTTACTATTTTGCAGCTCTGAGAGAAGAGACCTTGTTCAAACTGGTTTTTCATCACCGGCTCGAGCGGAACAGACGCTCAAGTGCTTTAATGTCGGAATCATCGATATGAAATTGAAAAAGACACTAAAAAAAAGAGGGAAGGAGGAAACAATCCGGTAGGAACGGGAGCAAGCTGGAACGACAGTGAAGAAGAAGAACTCGGATTAAAAGTGTGCCACGCTGCCAGGGGTGTGAAATATGAGGTGTTGTTTGCGCGGAAGACGAACGACGCCTACGGTCTCGCGCTGATGTTGATGAGCCTCGTGCTGCGCGCGATGAAACCGCCTGCCGTAAACAAACACTCGCGGCCATGTGATCAGGGGGGTTTCGGGTGACGTGCCAGGTCTCAGCGAGAGCTCGGGTTATAAAATAAGGTTATTTCGTCTGACTGAGGGGATGAAGGTGAGGAAGAGGTGTCTGTGCAAGGGACTTGTTCGTTTGTGTTTTGCGTCTTCTCATCATCATCATCTCGTGTATGGGAAGTCAAACACCAGCAGCTCATTCTTCGTTCACACCATGTTAATGACCAACATCTGCTACTTTAAATTAGTGCACTCATCTATGAATTATGAATTATGCATTACTGCCCTAATGGTTTTAGCACTTTTTTTTCATCATCGTGTTTGGGAAATAAAATCCTTTCATTTAGACGAAACAAGGCAAGGCCTCGTAGCGAACTCTGGTGCTAAGGAGCCGCGGGTGATTGTGACATCGCATCCACTTGGACCAGTAAATGTTTCTGTTGTCCGAGGCAAAAGTCTTTGACCTATCTTGGCAGATGGACTTCCCTTTCTCTCTCTCTCTCTCTCTCTCTCTCTCTGATGGCCAGTCATGTGTTCAGAAGATGGGTCCTGAGGTCAGTGCTCCTGCTCCAAAAGCATTATCTGTCTGGCTCTCGTCCACATCCTGTCCGAGTGACCTTCCAAGCCTGGAGACGAGCCACGTCGCATTGTTTCTGTCTGTGTCCCTTCAACACTTTCCTGGCCAGCAGACCCCCTCCTTCTGGGTCACCTGCTATCATAAAGGCATAACATCAGCAACTCTGCATCCTCCTCTTTTCAGTAGTGTCACTCTCTCCCCTCGAGAGAGACAGAGAGAGAGAGAGAGAGTAAATGGATTATTGGAGCAGGTCAGGACTCACGGGGGTTTCAGTGCTGCATGGTCCAGTCAGCAGTCTTTGTGGCGATGCGGCATTGGACTGGTTGAGGTGGAGGAAATCTTGTTTTATGAATGGGCAAGGCAAGAAAATGCCCCAAAATCACTGGTGATCATCGTTCAGGTGCGATTCTTCAAAGAAACAGTAAAGTCAAAAGTGACCCAGTTCAGTACTTTCACCTGTCTAATTGGTTAAAGGTTTTTCTAGCACTGATGAATTTTTCCTCCCTCATTCAGTCCAAGTTCCCACCCGTCATTTCTCCTACATCAAAGCTACAACTACTGGTTAGGAGAGGGACTATCACACTTCCTCCGAGTCACGTGACGCCACCAACTGCAGCTTATTAGCATGCCTGAGAGCTCACAGACACCCGTGATTGGCTGTAGAGCCATGACTGCTGCGAGAGCGCTAAGTGCCTCCCATCCCTCCCCTCTGAGAGAGATCGGCTAATCCTGGCCAACACATATGGAACTGTACACATCACAATCATTCACCAACAGCACTTGCACATTACAGGAACCTGGTTAGGGGTTATTACAACATCCCCGGTACAGTCCTGACCTCGAGCTTTAGACATGCTTGGGGTATTAAAGGAGTTCCTGGGAGGCCAGCATTTCAGACGTGAAGCAGGTACTGTAGTACTGGGAATTTTCTCCCTTGATGGTATCGGAGCACTACTAAAACACTGGAATAAGTGTATTAGTGGAGCAGGAGATTATATAGAGAAATAGTTTTCACTCTCATGCCTACTGTAAAATGATAAAGTAATGAATAGTTTGACGTTTTAAGCATTAATAGCCTACACCAACAGCCGGCTGAAATCATGTGTTTTGCGTTTGAGTGAGTATATCAGTATGAAAAGCTGAGGTGTGTGTAAGAGAGTGACCAAGTCCAAAGTCACAGGGTGGCCGTGCTCACTGCAGTCTCCATCACTGCACACTCACAAAGTCACCTTGTCGATGGGTCTGATTAGTCGTGGATTAATGCCCGTGTTCTGAGTCACTAAGCTTGGAGGCGTAATGTGAACGACCGGACGTACACCTGAAACTACAACATGCCGGGTAATTAAAGATTGATCCTAATGATGGATAATGTGTGTGTGTGTGGGTAATGAGGTCATGGTGTTTGGTGGTGCAAACTTTATTCATGTTGAATGATGTCAGGATGTTATCAGCTCCACCGATAGCACTGGCTCATTCAGGGGGAATCTGACTGCCCTGGAAATTACTCTTATTGTTTCTCCAGTCACAAACTGCCCTGGGACCAAGCACATAGAAGAACATGGAATAAACTGTAAGTACTGATTGATTTTTTTTTTACTTTTCCTGTTAATTTCTTTGCATGTATACAGTAAGAGGAGTCTCATTAGTGAAGCCTCCGAGTGGTGCAGTGGTGAAGTGCTTCCCCTGACATCCAGAGATCGCGAGTTCGATTCCCGGGTGATGCTGTAACCTCTCGCAGCCGGAGGTTTAGAGAGAGCTGGTTGGCCGAGCCCTCTCAGAGGGGAGGGATGAGAGGTACTTAGTGCTCCCACATTAATCACAGCTCTACAGCCAATCAGGGGCTCACAAAAGCGGAAGGAGGGGATAGTGTTGTCATGTGATAGTCTTCGCCCCCCCCTTATTGGTAGTAGTTGCTTAATGTGGGAGCGCCCCTAGTCATGGGGAGGAATTGGACACGACTAAATTAGGGAGAAAATTACTTTTTAAAGAAATTACTTTAGTGGAAATTCCTTGTGTGCGTACAGTGTGTTGATAAACCATTAACAGCAACAGCTCATTTGCATGTAGTGCCGCCTATAACAGGTCATGTGGACATAAAACTTGGAGCATGAAAGCCTGAAAGGTGAAAGTAAAAGACATTGAACTTTTGTTTAAAGTGTTTTATTTCATATATTATTAATAATTAAAAAATTTTTTGTAAGGGTGCCATCCATCACAGGGCACACACACACTACAGGTAATTTGGGAACACCAATTAGCCTAACCTACATATCTTTGGACTGTGGGAGGAAACTGGAGTACCCGGAGGAAACCCACCAAGCACAGGGAGAACATCCACGCACACAGAGATGGGAATCGAGCCTGGCCGGGAATCAAACCCGGACCCTGGAGGTGTAAGGCGACAGTGCTAACCACTACACCACCGTGCCGCCTAATACATTCCAGCCACCCAAAAATATTATGAATTTCCAACACTATAATCATATTTTTGCATATAAAAACAATCAAAACATTTAGAAAAGACATGTAAAAGAAATAAATAGACATGAAACCTTTCTTTGTTTTATTGGAAATGGCTCTCTTTTCTTCTTGCTTACATTCTTGGGACCCGTGGTGCTGCATCTTCACTAAACCTTGCACAAAATGCAAAACCCTCTCAAAAAATATGTAAACTGGCTACAGTTGTCTTTATACTGACGCAAACAATAATAATAATAATGTACGTGCAGCTCAGCCAGAGTTCGGTTTGGCTCGGTATATAATTTACTTGAATGCCGAAAATGCTTCGTATGCTTCGAGACAGATTTCTTGCAAACGTTTTGTTCTAAAGGTGCAAATTCTCAAGGCGGGGCTGCGTTCGTATGCCAAGCTACACCACCACTACGTCACAAACTTCTTGTTAAATGCTCATATCAAAGTTTTTACGAAAAAAAAACATCCATCTTGATAAATGAGGCCCAGTGTCTTTAGAAGACGAGTTAAAAAAACAAACAAAAATCAGCTGTGTGACACTTGAGCAGATTTAATTTCCTTCAGTCCGAGTAACTGAGGTTTTACTCTGACTGCTCTTTCTCTCTCGCCGGCGAGTCCTCCCTCCCTCCGCCTACCTCTCGCTCCGATCGATCGCTTCCAGCTCAGATTAAGAGTGCAAAGCAATTACACTTTAAATTTTCATGCTTTTCTGCAGGCGTTAATTTACAGTGCCCGCGCTCGGGGGATCGATACATCAGAGCCGCTTCCCCTGTAAGGCCTCCTCAAACCCCCCGCACAACTCCGCTTTACATCACTGTCCTCCTGAGCGACGGACTAAAGGATTAACTTGCCACTACTGCTTCGTGCCCCGGAGGCGCTCCACCGACTTCGCCTCATCTTTATTTGAACCTGAGTTTTTCTTCTTCTTCGTCTTCTTTTTTTTTTAATCTCTTGCTCTCGCTGAGAAAAAAAGTAAAGTTCCTGTAATGAGCTGATTGATTCAGTAAAGTCTTTGCGGTTATGGAGAGGACTGCTTTTAAAGTAAGAGAAGATGTTGCTTAATGGCTCTGCGAGGCGCTGAAGGTCAGCGCTGGTGTCACCGCGCTTTACTGAAGCCGGCGATTAATTAACGAGGGTGCAGAGAGCAGAGCCCCGGCCTGAGTCTGCTCTCAGGGACCTCGGTCTGAGCCGAGCGTCGTTATTCTGCATTAATCTCTGCCGGTTTTGTCAGCCGGGGCTTGATAAGCCGCTCTTTCAGTGACACTGAGCTTTCCATCAGAACGCTGTCACAGCCGCCTACGACTAATGAGCACGCTCAGACCGGCCTTCGTCCGTCCGTCAGTCTGTGTGTGTGTGTGTGTGTGTGTGTCACATCACCAGAGTCGAACGCATGATCCGAGAGCGATTGTGTCGGACTTGTTAGTTTGTTTGAGCGCACTCAAAACAAACAGGATGAGTGCTGAATACCGATCATATGTCCACCGTGGAAATGTTCCTGAGCGAGTGTGACTGAGCGACGTCGACGTCTACACACTAACAGTGACTAACAGAAGATGACACGTTCATGCTCATGTTAAATCAGGAGAGGAGAAAGTGAGAGAGAGAGAGAGACGAAATGCCACCGATTCACCCGCATCATTATGATTTTATACTTGAAGATTCTTTGGTTGGTTATTTGTTCGAATCCTTAACGGTTCTACTCAGATTCCTGCAGCAGGGTGTTAATACTTATAGAAAAACAAGTTTGAATCTACAATTCTTGCCTTTCCCTGTCCTGTAGCTCTGAGTACACATTTCCCTAAGGACCTGTTACTGTATAGAGAACCAATAAAGGAACCCTCATACTGTACCATGTTTTTTAAAGTTAAGGCTATGAAAAGGTTGTTTTCCGACCTAACAAATCATCAGAACCTGTTTAAACAGCTAATACCCCATTCAGTCCACCTACAGAGAACAACTGTTTACTCTAAAAGTGAATTAAATGGACGATTTCTGACCTGCCTTCTGGGTAAATCATCATCATCATCATCATCATCAGCACAAATCACTGTTTAACATCAACACACCTGATACACTCTTTAGAATCGGGTGGTTATGTGTTCTACATGGAATGCTGAAAGTGGAGGGTTAAATACAAAACTTACTTGAAGTTGAGGATAAGTCTGCTAAATATCTCTCTGTCTCTCTCTCTCTCTCTCTCTCTTTAATACACACACACCCTCAGGAAGTGGTGTTAATGATGAATGGTGAATGATTGTGTGTACCGTTCCCACAGAAAGATTTACGGTGGCCGTGAAGTGCAAAACCCAAAACAAAATAACAAATTAGTTTTGGGTTTTATTTTGGGTTTTGAAATTTTGTTTTTAAATCAGTTATTTTGTTTTCCATTTTGTTAATTTGGTTTAGAATTTTTTATTTTGTTCTTGGTTTTATTTTGTTTTGGGTTTTGTTATTTTGGTTTTGGTTTTGTTAACAAAATATATCAGATATTTTGTTTTTGAATGAGTTATTTTGTTTTCCGTTTTGTTAATTTGGTTTTGAATTTCTTATTTTGTTTTGGGTTTTGTTATTTTGTTCTTGGTTTTGTTATTTAGTTTTTGTTATTTTGGTTTTGAATTTATTTTGTTTTCAGTTTTGTTAATTTGTTTTGCACTTCACGGCCACCGTACAGATTAGTTAGTGATGTTGATTATTTTCACCAGTCAGTTGTCCAACTTATTGAAAATTCACGTGATCGTCATTCATGGACGTACAGCCTTCTTTAAAAAGTTTGCACCGTTCAAATGTTTTACGGCAGCTCTCATCACTGTACTGTTCTTGAAGTCTTCTGTAAATGTAGAAATCGTATTTACGACTTAATTCAGCAGAAATTTCATCACAAGTCCTGGTTTGACTCGAACGCCCCTGGTATGTGTGTGTGTTGTCATGCGTCTCTGAGCAGCACGGTGCTTTTCCCAGCCCAGTGTGTGACGTGTCTTTCTTTTCATTTCCTGGTTCTATTTTGTCATCGGTTTCTTTCTTCATTGTGCTTATTATCATTAGTGCGTCTGTCTCTGTTCCACTGTTTCCATATTCATTCATTCATCTTCTATACCGCTTAATCCTGTGGTCAGGGTCGCGGGGGACCTGGAGCCTATCCCAGGAGACTTCGGGCACTAGGCGGGGTACACCCTGGACAGGGTGCCAAGCCATCGCAGGGCACACACACACATACACACACTCACACACCCAATCACACACTACGGGCAATTTGGGAACGCCAATTAGCCTAACCTGCATATCTTTGGACTGTGGGAGGAAACCGGAGTACCCGGAGGAAACCCACCAAGCACGGGGAGAACATGCAAACTCCATGCACACAGAGACGGGAATCGAGCCTGGCCGGGGAATCGAACCCAGACCCTGGAGGTGCAAGGCGACAGTGCTAACCACTACACCACCGCGCCGCCTGTTTCCATATTGGTTTCCTTTTAAAATTATATAATAAGAAACTTTAAATCAAGTCAGAATATTTATAAATAATGATAAAGAATCGCAATACAGATAGTAGTGGCACCTGGGTGTCGTGATAATATCGTACCGGGCGATCCCTGCTGATTCTCTATGTCATGATGTCATGGATTTATAGAAACATGAAAGTGAATAAAAACCTGACTTTTGCAATAAAATTATAAAGTAAAATAAACTATAACTTTAGACTTTCACATTCACTATTTAATATTGACTGTCCTTTATTTTTAAATAAGTTGTAGTATCTATAAGTAAAATAAAGGTTTTGTCTGTACATTGGGTCAGAACTCACTCTTTCAATGGTACGTTTACGTTTCACCATAAGTGAAATCAAAATGTTGAGTAAAAGCGATGTTATGAACCGTGCCGGGTTTAATAGATAATCTTTAAAATGTCTCAATGTAAACAAACACCTGCACCAATAGATATTAATTAGAAAAGATAAAGTGAATATTTTGACTGGGATTAGTTCATATTTTCACTTTGTCTGAAATAACAGCGCTGAAGTGGTAAAAGTGAATTTTAACACGCAACAAAACTTATTTCTAATCTATGTCGATTTCCTCATCTGTGATTCTCTCTCCGATTACAGGGAGTGTATTTGTCTGAGCACCAAAGAAGGACAACTTAGTGAAAACAAAGCGTCAGATACTCAACCTTTACAGAATGTCATTTCTTTGTATTAATAAGTTAGACAGAGAGTTCTGCTGCGTACAGAAAGACACACAGACACGTACGTGGACTTCAACCTCAAATAATAATGTTGTTGTTGGTCTTTCGGCTGCTCCCGGCAAGGGGTCGCCACAGCGGAATATCCAGTCCGCACTACAACTTGGCACAGGTTTTACGCCGGATGCCCTTCCTGACGCAACCCTCCTATTTTATCCGGGCTTGGGACCGGCACTGTATCCAGTGGCTGGGGTTTGGGCACTGGCTGGAATCGAACCCGGGCCTTCCACATGGCAGGCGAAACACCCACCACTGAGCCACCAGTGCCCTACACCCTACACATAATAATAATAATAATAATAACATCACTGATTACATTAAAGATCAGCAGATTATTATTAGCTTTAACCTTTTATACTATTTCTACAACGTCCTTAACCACCAACAACGTGTACATACAGTACAGTACGCTAGTTATTACTCGTCGATGATGGTTAAAGAGTCATGAATGATAGACGTTCTTATAGACGTTATAATGGAAACTTCATGTTTTATATTTTATTGGGAAAGAATTACTTTGGCCTGGATTGACTGATTGATTGATCGATTGATTGTAAAATCATTATGATAAAAAAAAAAGAAACAAAAATCTGAGATAAAATGCTTTCTTTTGTTACTAAGGTTAAGGTGTCGGTGTTATTTAGCATTTAGTGTTTGATAATGATGTCAGTGGAGGGTTTTTACAAACCTATCCTGTGTGTGTGTGTGTGTTGAACATATTTCTCAGTCTTAATTCAGTAGGAGACATGTCTATTTATGATGCTTATATTGTGTGTGTGTGTGTGTGTGTGTGTGAGAACAGTGAGAGAGAACTGAGATGCGATGATACAGAGAGTGTTTCAGCAGCCACTCGGCACTGAGCCTCTTGTTGGTCTTGACAGAACTGGGACGTTGTTGCGAGCGTCAAAGCTAATCACCAAGCCATAGCAGAGAAAATCTGACGCTTACACACACTCTGACACACACATACACACACACATACACACACACACACACACACACATACACACACACACCATCAGCACCGCCATCTGACACGGGGGAGAACATCTACTTCACTAATTCTGTGTGTTTCTGCACTTAATCCCTGAGCGTTAGCACTGTTGTGTGGAGGACCGCCTCTGCGTCTGTGTGTGTGTGTGTGTGTGTGTGTGTGTGTGTGTGTGAGAGAGAGAGAGAGAGAGAGATGATGATAAAGAGGGTGTGAATTCAGCAGGAAGTTTGTCTTTAAAAGACTTTTTGGAAGTCAAGGGACAGCAAGATGAGCTGTGTCCAAATTTAGCAGCTCTCACAGTGTGTGTGTGTGTGTGTGTGTGTGTGTGTGTGTGTGTGTGTGTGTGTGTGAGAACACTGTCCATGGCCCCTGACAGCTCTTAGTAGGACGACACTATTGTCGCCGTGTCTGTAGCCTGTGTGTATGTGAGAGATAATGAGTGTGTGTGCGTGTACATGTGTGTGTGTGTGTGTGTGTGTTTTCGAACAGCGATGGCAGTGAGTGTGTTTAAGGCAGATCCTGCAGTCTCTCCCCGGGGTGTGTGTCAGGCTGTAGAGACAGGGTCGTTATTCATAACTGTAGTATTAATAACTGCAGGAGCTGCATATAGGCCACAGTGACACACACACACATACACACACACACACACACACATTTTTTTTATGGTTTAATACTATTTCAGATTTCGATAGCGCTTACTTTTTTTTTTGAAATAGCAAAGGTTCCTAATTTTCTGGCCATGTAGACGTTTACACCTTCTACATATTTTGTGGGAATTTAAAGCCGCGTCCGTTCAGTGTAACTGATACAGCAGTCTTGGACTACAGGCTGCATCTCAAACCAGGTCCACTGGCCATGAAGTGCACTATGTAGTGCACACGGCTCCGTTCTAGTGCACAGTGAAACAAGCCTTAACACTTCAGCACGAATGTTTAACGTGACTCAGAAGAACGAGTCGTCTCGGAGAGTGATTCGTCCATTTTCTACTGGACGCGCATGAACAAATCATCGCAAAACCCCCGTAGGTTATGTACAGGAAACAGAAATGAGCGATTCTTTCTCAATGACTCGTCTACTCAGAGTCATTCGTTCTTTTGTCACGTGACTCCCATAGACGCTATGTGGTGCAATAGATTCAAAAGAACGAACGACTCAGACTAGAAGATATAAGAGGTGAGCTGCTCATTCTGTTTATTATAATATGTCCTTAGCTGCATTGTAATATTTTCACTACTGGAACTATAGACCAAATTTTTTTATATGTAACTCTGATGTATTGGGGGTCTGTTTATTGAAAATGCAACATTTTAATTTATTTCTGAACAAAAGAACGAAATGAAATAAATGACTCAAAAAAAGATTCGTTCATTTTGATGAACGAGATTCAAAGAACCGAGTTACTAAAATGATCCAAACTTCCCATCACTAACACACACATAAAGGAAATATTTTTCCAGGAAAGGCTTTTGAACTGTTTTTCCTCACACACACACACACACACACGGTTTGTGTTTTCTGGCTAGCAGGTTCAGTAAAGGTTAACCTGATTTCCCGAGGTCTCACTAGGCCAATGGCATTTGCATGAGATTTGAATAAATGGTTTAAAATAGCACAGCGGTGATGGCTTGTCTGTGTGCCTGCAAACTTCCTGCACACACACACACACACACACACACACGACAGCAAAGTGGGCTGTCTGTAACGTTCTGTATGCAGAGCTTACGCCACAGCGCCACAGCGAGTGTTTACTGCAGCCACGAGGGTCTGGCTCCTACTGAAACTCATCCCAGATTAAAATAATAATAATAATAATTATAATATAATAAGCATTAATCTGTAATATAAAAAAATCTTGATGTGGTGTGAGACGAATAAAACACTTGACGACTTGCCGTCACAGGAAACCAATCAACCGTCTCCTTGGATGCTTAGCAAGAAACAGGAAGTGACGTCACGGCTCTTACCGTCGACGCAGGAGGGCTTGTTGCGCGTCGTTCCCGCTACTTTCCCCGGCAGACACGAGCACTTGACCGTCTGCGAGCGCTCCTCGATGCGGTTCTTGTTGCAGCACCGATGGGCCGCGATCACCTCGCACGTCCCTCCCTCTGCGCAAACACACACACACACAAACACACAAAGATCAGTACACATATACTGTTCCAGAAAGCGGCTCTGTTTTCTTCTTGCTAACGTTCTTGTGACCCCGCGGTGCTGCGTCTTCACTAAATCTTGCACAAAATGCGAAAAAGAAAATATATATGTAAACTTGCTTCACTTGGGTTTCCACTGACGCAAACAGGTTTTATACGGCTCTCGGATGCGCGCGCTACTGTACTTAGCAAAAATGCTTTGTATACCGCGGCGGATTTCCTCCAACTAAGGCGGAGCAATTGTATGCGGATGTACCACTGTAACGAAAAAATAACAAGAACTTGTCTGGGACTTGTCACACACGTCTGGAATCGCCACGATAGGATTAAAAAACTATTATAACAATAAAAAGAAGAAAAATTTAACTAATGATTAGAGAAAGGAGAATGAGATCAAAAAATAAGACTGATAGATGTAAGCAGATTTTGGTGGATTTTCAGCTCAGTGCTGTATCCATCTTATAACTCTAGCACTGATGTGTGTGTGTGTGTGTTTTCTCTTCACATTCATCCAACAACAGGTGGATGCTAAACTCCTGCAGCTCAGACAGCTACGACTGCTTCACGCATGTTGCATCTTCATGGATATTTTACAATTAATAATAAAACCACAGTGCCCCCTGGTGGTCTGGATGACCTTAGCGCTCGCTTGCTCATTCCGTCCTGCTCGAAGCAACCCTGCCTGTTTAAGACCCAGCGCCTAATCTTTGTGTTTCTGCTCCAACACATTTCCAACCTTCATAATCAATGAACTCGTTAAGCCTGGGTAATTTCGCCCCATGAGCAATAAAGCGTGTTAGAGTGGCGGAAAAAATCCAGCTGCTGGACTCGAGGCTCTGACCCAGAGTCAGTGATTACACTTGAGGAAATCGAGGCTTTGTTATTTTGATCGTAGTCCGGTGTTACTCGAGCTCGTCCTCCCCGAGAGACCGTGTGCGCGGGTCAGAGGTTTTGTTTGCACTCGCACACCGATGTACCTGATTCAGCTCATTAAACTCGGCTGAAGACAATTCTGCCTTGATCAGCCGTGTGGGTGTTTTTAAGCAGATGAGAAAAAGAAAAGGCAAGAAAGAAAAGGAAAGAAAGAAAGGAGTTGAACTCGCATCAGCCTCTTGCGGGTAAGCCTGAGGATGACTGTGTGAGTTTAACAGCCAATTAAATGCACAGGAATGGAGCGATAATGTGCGGAGGGGCAGCTGGGCAGAGTGAGGAGAGTCTGAGTCACGAGTGTTGGATTTCAGAGTACAAACACACACATATGCGCATGCTGCCTAATACTTAGCCGTGTAGTATACAATTCAAAGCGGGTCATGAGAGTAAAACCTCTCTTTATTGCTCTATATATAATCCCCTGCTACACTAATGCACTCGGAGTTTGGACACCATCAAGGTAGAAAGTTTTCTCAGTACGCCGGAGATATGATCATACGACTTCAGACTGCTTCACGTCTGAAACGACGGCCTCCCAGGAACTCCCAAGTGGCGCTGGATTACAGTTTCCACAGACAGTGTGTCTCTTCCGCGTTATCCGTCGATTTTCAAAGATCACGCGTTTCCACTTGCAGAAGGTTCATGAGGTGGCTCCGAGCCGGGATCGTCATTTTTACGGACGTACGGACCTCTTTTTAAAAACAGGTTTTTATTCACTCCAAATAGCTTAAAACATCTCTTTAAAAATTAGCTCAATAAAGCTCAGACACCTTCCGGCTCTTCCAGCGGATTTTAAGTGACACCTCGATGAGCAGGTCCATCTCGTGTCACATCCTGATCACCTCAGGACCGTCCTCACCTCCACCTGCTCGATAACCATCTTAAAAAGCAGGATTGCAATGTCTCATGTAACATCTCCTGCTTACACACGTTTCTATTAACTCTCGGCTCTGAGCTTTCCTGTAGCGAATTCCGGGCTCACCATTAAATGTACTGCAGAAAAAAGCACGCAGTGTACAGTATTTCCGATACAGTCGGATTTTTCACTCTTGTTCAAGCTTGATCATCTTCATCGGAAAAAACATTCCCCTGATCAATATCATTAACTGACGTTGAGTAGATAAGTTTTTAATGTGAACTCGGTTAGTTCACACTTAATGAGCTGCATGACACAAAGCGAGGGAGCATCTATCAAGCCGGGAAAATTGAGTCGCCATATGAGACGAGGAAATGGGGCGTTTCAGTTAATATCCAGAGTGCCAGTTAATATCCGAGAGTTAAAACACCTATCAAATTGTGTGTGATGGGGGGGGGGGATAACTTGTAGAAATGTGTACAGTAGCTTAATGTGCATTAAGGTACAGTACAGTAAATAGTAAAATCAGATTGTACTGACATTATGAGCGTATGCGTTTTAGTCAGCTTGGTATCCAAGAAGTTTATAGCGAAAATTATCGAATTTTAGTCGAAAATTATCGGCACTGCCTTATCAGCGCTTTCCGAGGTTCGAAGGTCCTGTCTCCCCAGTATAAACGCGTTGCGAGCAAATACGGACTTGTGATTCGCACAAAACATGAGCTGTGTCCAGTGATTTGTGTTTTTTTTTTTTTTTTTTTTACTTGGTCTGAGGGTGTACCTGGTGCCGAAACGACTCACAGAGGAGCATAAACAGAAGAGTTTGGATGTCTGCACACACAATTTGGACTGTACGACTGCTTTCAGGGAAAGTGCGATGGCGTGAGATCAGTACTATAGGGAGGAAAAGAACTTGAACACCTCAAAACCAAGTTTTTTTCGCAGAAGTGCGATGCTAGATCAAGTTTTTCGCTTAAAGAAAATCGGATTCATCACTATGAGCCTGTGAGTAAACGGCAGAGTACGGAACGGAAACATCCTCAATGGAGGATAAGTTCAAAAGTCAACCTTCTTTTTTTTTTTGCTGGAAAATTCATCAGCGCTTACAGTTTTCTGGGATTCTCAAGGGCTAGAAGTATTGGAACATCATCAGGAAAAAAGGTTCAACAATCAGCAGTGCTCGTTACAGTGAGACGCTTATTGAAGGATGAAGAAGTGAAGACAGCATTGCATTCGTGACTCGCGGCTCGGAATAAAACATTTGTTAATGAGGAAATATGAAAGCTTGTGGACAGATGGACAAAGTGTAATGGAAAACAAGATTAAGTAGAAAAATTATGTATTCGTCCTTTGTAAGAGTTTATTAAAATTAATTCTACAGCCGCAGTGCGAATAATTTTTTCATTACCATTGTAGATACAGTAGATAGATAGATGCATTTCCTTATGGTGCATAAAAATAGAATAAAAGGACATGAATATAAAATAGTATACAGTAAATATTAACATAATATATTAAAGTGATCAGATGTAACTGTTCAGTTGAGATATTAAAGCAGTTGGGATATTGCACATGCTCTGCATACTGTGATATTATAGTATATTAATATTATTATTAATATTTGATATAAGATTATACATTTTAAATACAAACCGGATTCCAAAAAAGTTGGGACACTAAACAAATTGTGAATAAAAACTGAATGAATGATGTGGAGATGGCAAATGTCAATATTTTATTCAAAGTAGAATATAGATGACAGATCAAAAGTTTAATCTGAGAAAATGTATAATTTTAAAGGAAAAATATGTTGATTCCAAATTTCACGGTGTCACCAAATCCCAAAAAAGTTGGGACAAGGCCATTTTCACCACTGTGTGGCATCTCCCCTTCTTCTTACAACACTCAACAGACGTCTGGGGACCGAGGAGGCCAGTTTCTCAAGTTTAGAAATAGGAATGCTCTCCCATTCTTGTCTAATACAGGCCTCTAACTGTTCAATCGTCTTGGGCCTTCTTTGTCGCACCTTCCTCTTTATGATGCGCCAAATGTTCTCTATAGGGGAAAGATCTGGACTGCAGACTGGCCATTTC
Source organism: Channallabes apus (assembly GCA_030522415.1). Taxonomy (NCBI): domain Eukaryota; kingdom Metazoa; phylum Chordata; class Actinopteri; order Siluriformes; family Clariidae; genus Channallabes; species Channallabes apus. Next base: position 5,138,659 of record CM060123.1, read on the forward strand.
AGTACCCGGATCCTTCTCCTACGCAGCCATGATGTTGTGATTGATGCAGAATGTGGTCTGGCATTATCTTGTTGAAAAATGCAGGGTCTTCCCTGAAAGCGATGACTAGATGTTGTTCTAGAACCTGAATATATTTTTCTGCATTGATGGTGCCTTTCCAGACATGCAAGCTGCCCATGCCACACGCACTCATGCAACCCCATACCATCAGAGATGCAGGCTTCTGAACTGAGCGTTGATAACAACTTGGGTTGTCCTTGTCCTCTTTGGTCCGGATGACATGGCGTCCCACATTTCCAACAAGAACTTCGAATCGTGACTCGTCTGACCACAGAACAGTCTTCCATTTTGCCACACTCCATTTTAAATGATCCCTGGCCCAATGAAAACGCCTGTGCTTGTGGATCTTGCTTAGAAATGGCTTCTTCTTTGCACTGTAGAGTTTCAGCTGGCGACGGCGGATGGCACGGTGGATTATGTTCACTGACGATGGTTTCTGGAAGTATTCCTGAGTCCATTCTGTGATTTCCTTTACAGTAGCATTCCTGTTTGTGGTGCAGTGTCGTTTAAGGGCCCGGAGATCACGGGCATCCAGTATGGTTTTACACCCTTGACCCTTACGCACAGAGATTGTTCCAGATTCTCTGAATCTTCGGATGATATTATGCACAGTTGATGATGATAACTGCAAAGTCTTTGCAATGTTTCGCTGGGTAACACCTTTCTGATATTGCTCCACTATCTTTCTGCGCAACATTGTGGGAATTGGTGATCCTCTACCCATCTTGGCTTCTGAGAGACACTGCCACTCTGAGAAGCTCTTTTTATACCCAATCATGTTGCCAATTAACCTAATTACTGTTAATTGGTCTTCCAGCTCTTCGTTATGCTCAAATTTACTTTTTCCAGCCTCTTATTGCTACTTGTCCCAACTTTTTTGGGATTTGTTGACACCGTGAAATTTGGAATCAACATATTTTTCCTTTAAAATGATACATTTTCTCGGATTAAACTTTTGATCTGTCATATATGTTCTATTCTGAATAAAATATTGACATTTGCCATCTCCACATCATTGCATTCAGTTTTTATTCACAATTTGTTTAGTGTCCCAACTTTTTTGGAATTTGTTTGTATAACAATAAAAATAAATTAAGTCTCTTTCTGCATCGAACCCAACGCCCCACCAGTCTGTGTGTAGTTGCTTTTGAGCTTTTTCCCCCACATCACCTGGCTGTATTTCATATTTGAGAGTCGTACCTGTAACATCAGATCACATCACAGAGGTGACGAGTTACACTCGAGTCAACAACAGCTGTATATTCCACCTGTGTGAAGTTATAACGATAACACGTCAGGCACTGGAGAAGGATAAGTGCCGTTAAAACAGCTTGTCGTCTGTTTGCTTCTCCGGTGGCTCAGTGAGCTGGAACAGATGTAGATGTGTCTTATGTGCCTGATCATGGTTCACGGCCTAGCTCGGGTTGTTATGCTTGCTTTATTAAAAATCCCACAGCTGCTTTTTTAAGAAGTTGAGCTGGAGGCTGAGAAGTCAAGTACACACCAGTATGTGTGTGTCCAACAATCCTAGTTCCAGGCTCGTTGAAATTTTTTTTCCTTAAAAGCACATGATGTGTGGTGTATAGACAGAGGTGGGTAGAGTAGCCACAAATTGTACTCAAGTAAGAGGAGCTGTACTTCAAAATAGTATTATTTAAGTAGAAGTAAAAAGTAGTCATCCCAAATATTACTCAAGTAAGAGTTAAAAAGTATTCGGTGCTGCTTCAATGTAATGTTAATTAATTTTTTTTTAATTATGTAAGCAGCCAGACAAAATTAAACAATGTACAAATTCTGACATTAACAAATAATAAAATTTATGAAAATAATGAATATCTTTACAAAATAGCAAAATTTTCTCAACATAAAGCTTTTGAAATAAACACCTACTGCAGGTATGTTTGAACATCTACAGTACAGCAAATGCTCTAATCCAGTGCGATTTACATTTTTTATTTCATCATACATCTGGGCCCGGTTTCCCGATAATGCACACTATTAAGGAGACACTTAAGATATATCTTATGTTAAGTGATAACTTTTCTAAGTGTGTTTCTCAAACTGTCCCTTAGGAGTCTTCTTAAGTCGCTTCCTTTAATGTCCGACGTTACACGGCGCTGTCTACAAGGTCTGAAGGTCCTGAATTAGCTGACATCGGTGGCTCAGGAAACGATTTTTCACTCCTTTTGCATGACAGCGTTAAGAAAGACGACACTTTCTATGCGAATTAAACATTGCACTAAATTCTTCAAATAACATTTATTTCGACATGGTTTAACTTGTCAATAGCATGTTATAATAGAGAAATATAATATTTTCATGTAACTTGTAGTGACGGTGAAATGAACTGGGTATACAATCATAGTTGATGGACAAACAGCTGACAACAATCTTGTGGAATGAATACGATGAGATGACAGAGTGGAGGTTTAATACCCCTATCTCACCTACGCGGTTTGACTCGCTGTGAGATACGGTGTTATACTCCTATCTCACCTACGCGGTTTCGAGCGGTTCATCATGATTCAGCGCCGAGTGATTGCCAATTTTAATGCATTAGTCACATTATGAAATAGGCCAATTAAAAGTCACTCTATTAGTTCTGATATCAAATAAAATAATATTCTTAAACAGGTCTACAGTATATTCCATCATTAATACGACTTTGATAATGTGCCATAATGTGTTTGCATACACCGCTGATTTATAAAGACTGCTGCTCAGTGGCGGCGACTAGCGTCTAGAGCTGAAACTACGCTAAGAATGAGTTACGGTTGGTCCAGACCAACCTTACAAACGTGTGACTTACCTAAGAGATACTTAGCGTGCGAACACTTCGGGAAATGCGCCATAACGTTAAGAGAGAGGTTAAGGTACAACTTAAGAACTACTTAGCGATAAGAAGCTTTCGAGAACCCGGGTCCTGAGAAGTTGAGGGTTAAGCGCCTTGCTCAAGGGCCCAACAGGGACAACTTTGCAGTCGTGAGATTTGAACCTGGGACTTTTCAAACCTTAGTCCAATGCCTTAACCATTAAGCTTATCCCAGTTTACTTAAGCTTATCTGTTCTTTACTTGAGTGTTTGAGTGCCGGACACTTTTTACTTTCATCCAATCAAACCATGATGAGAAGTGATGAGTGCTGAGCCTCCACCACCTCCTCTTAATAAAGTCGTCAGCGCGTCCAGGGAATAACATCAAGTCCTATTCTGAAGTGGCACAGAGCTTAGTGTCATGCTCTGTGGGGGTTGACATCCATTGTTTGAGTCCCTGCTTTCGGTTTAGGTCAGGGATAAGAACACAAAGTGAAAAGCTCTGTAAAAATAACACAGGCAACATCCTGTAGGTCATGTTGATAAATTCTGCCCCCGGGAAGAAGAGGTTGCTGGTTTGAACCCCAGTCACAGCTGTTTTCACTATCTGTAGATCAGGGTTAAGAAGACAAAGTGAAAAGCTTCACAAATATAAACCATTGCATGAGGTTACATAGCACATCTACAGTATGGGATGTGGCTCATCTCACGATGGTGAGGTTGCTGGTTCAAAGCCCAGCACTGACTGCTTTTATGTTTGATCAGGGTTAAGAACACAAAGTGGAAAGGTGTATAAAAATAGGCACTAATGAATGATTGTGTAGCTCATGTAGCCGCCTTTGGTTTGTGAGTTTGCTGGTTCAAACCCTGCTGAACAAAATCTGAGAAACTCCATAAATACAGGTGTAGTAATGAGATCCTGGATGGCGAGGTTGCTGGTTTGAACCCCACCCTGGATGATATTTAATTCCTTAATATTTAGGTCAGGGTAAATAAAATGTTACTCTATGTGTTTGAGTGCTGCCTCTGCATGGAGAGTTTGCTGGTTCAAGCCCCATTCAAGGCTGACCATTGCTTTATCTCAACCTCACCTTTCAACCCTATAGTACCTCCAAACACACTCAGGGTTGAGCTGCATTCAAACCAGCAACCTTCAACCTTCAGCAGAAGCTTATAGGGCTTTTTCTGACTTTTATTATTAATTATTTAAAAAAGTTAAATATCCAAACCAATATTAATAATAAAACTTATAAATATAACTTATAAATACATTTTATAGTAAGACACATATATAAAGTCTAGATTTCTGAAAGTACTGCAAGAAAATGTAACATATTCTAGATTTAATTTTAGATAAACATTCTAGTCGAGATTTCAGTTACTTATAAAGATTATAACTACTAGAAGACAAATGTTTCATTATCATTTTTACACCCCTCACCCCATGTTTGTCAAGCACTGTTCTCACTGCATGAATTCTATACTGTTATATATTTTACATAAAGTATTATTTTTTATAAAAAGTTATATTTTTTACCACAGCAACTAAAAAAACTAATGCATTTTTAATTAAATAAAAACTGATTGAATAACACTTACATTAGCTGCAGACTGTAGTTCCCTTAACTACCTATTATTATTATTATTATTATTATTGCTTTTCTTGTAATTTATAAGCAAAACAAACAAAACAAAACAGTGCCTTGTTACGTGACTATTGTGTTACAGCTTTAGTGTTACAAATCGCTCACACTGGAGACTCCTTCCACAAAAGACATTAAGAGTCTGTCATCCCAGGCCATGTGTAATTAATACAAACATCTTGTTTTTGGCAGAAATGTCGTCAAAGCTGCTGTTTTAGAAAATATAAAACATATATACATTAATATACTTTAACAAACTAACTTTCTAAAGATTAGTCTTTGCATAAATTGTGAAATAAGTCTATTTAGCTTTTTAAAACCCACAGGTGTGCAAACTTTTGCACTCAGCCGTGACTAAACTCCCATGAGCTTATCTTCTTCCTCATCATCTCCCTCTAGTCACAGCCATAATGTGTCCAGAGGAGAAGAGAAAAAGCTCGTGACTGACAATTAATGAGCGTCTCAACTCACAACTCGGTGCTTTTCACACTCCGGCGGCGACCGTTATGGAGTAACATATTGCAGAGGCAAAAGCCGGGCACTGGGAACGAACTGGGAAAATTACACTGCTGTTGGGCAAAAAAAAAAGTGAACTCTGTTTATTATTTTTACAACTTTGTGGCACGAGCTTAAAGACAAGGAGGTGCGGATACGCGTTTTGGATTTATACTCCCTCTATCCGAACCTTGGCTCGGTTAAAATCCCGTCGCTTTCTTTAATTGGTGCATGCCTGAATTCTTCATTTTAATTGGTACACTTATTTTTTTACCGTGCAGCCTGAGCCTGGTTAAACGAACACATAAATCCAGGCAAGCAGCCATTGATCACATGGCGGCCCGCGATAATAGAACCGAAAGCATCTCCGTCGTTTGAAGTCGAGGTAAAAGTAAATGATGCGTTCCTTTTTTCCTCCGGCACACAAACATTTCCTCTGATTTGTGAGCTAGAGACGGGGACGAGCCATCGAGCGCGACTTTATCTCGATACGTCGTGAGGGATGGCGTATTCCCTGATGAAAGGCTGAAGGGCAAAAACTATGAATCAGGACTGACAGCTGGTCTGGGATCAGGTGCGATTCTCCTACTTCACTGATCAGAAAGAGACGCTGAGCCGAACAGCGTGTGTTTTGAACGTCGCATTTATCCGACCTGAGTATGATTTTATCTGAAGCGTCTCGCCGGTGAGTCCGATCCGAGAATGCATCTGCTAACGCGTAAGGGTTAGAAATCATAAGGGTCGCTGTAGATGCTGTACAAGGAGGAGGAAGATTAGGAGTATTAGTACCAGGAGGGGTAGTATTTGTAGGGAAAGGACTAGTACCAGGAAAGAGGGAAGGAAAAGGAGTATTAGAAGTAGAAAAATTAGTAGAAATGTTTATACCATAAGAGTAGTATTAGTAGGCGAAGGAGTAGTACTAAGAGAGGGTGGAGTGTTAGTCGTCTGATTAGCAGTATGAGTAGTATTAATAGGGGAAGGAAGAGTACTCAAAGGACCAGGAGTATTAAGTATTAAACATAGAAGAATTAGTAGTTGTAGTAGCAGGAGGAGTAGTGTTAGTAGGGGAAGGAGTAGCACAAAGAGGACGAAAGGGTTTAGAAGTATTACGCACTATTTCAGGAGTATTACGCACTATTTCACACCACAGCCTGGAGGAGAAACTTGTGATGGTATGTGTACAGAAGAATTGGTAATAGTAGTAGGAGTAGTACCACAAGGAGCGGTATTAGGGTGGAATGGATTAGTAACAGGCGATGGAGGGGGGAGGGAGTATCAGAAGTAGGAAAATTTGTAGAAATGGTTATACTGTACGATAAAAGTAATATTAGTAGTTGAAGGTGTAGTACAAGGAGGAGGATGATTAGGAGTATTAGTAGCTGGAGGAGTAGTATTAGTAGGGGAAGGAGTAGTACTTGAAAGAGGACAAGAAGTATTAGAAGTAGAGAATTGGTAGTATTAGTACTATCACGAGATTTACTACTGTATTTGAAGGGAAAGGACTAGTACTAGGAAAGAAGGAGTATTAGAAGTAGGAAAATTAGTAGAAATGGTTATACCATAAGTATTAGTAGAAAGAATAGAACGTTAGTCATATGATTAGCAGTATGAGTAGTATTAATAGTATTAGGTATTAAGTATTAAACATGGAAGAATCAGTAGTAGTAGTTGTAGAAGCATGAGGAATAGTATTAGTAGGGGAAGGAGTAGTACAAGGAGGAGGAGGATTAGTACAGTATCATGAGAAATAGTAGGGGTAGTAGTAAATGAAGGCGGAGAAGGAGTATTACAAGTACAAGTATTACTAATAGTATCAATTATAGTAGTATTAGTAGGGAAAGGAGTAATACTACGAGAGGGAATAGGAGAAACGGGTATTAGAAGTAGAATTAGTAGAAGAAGTAATACCTTAAGGGTAGTATTAGTTAGGGAAGGTGTAATGCTAAACTAAGGTAGAGTATGAGTAGTATTATTAGGGGAAGGAGGAGTGTTCAAGGACTAGGAGAAGTATTAAAAATAGAAGAATTAGTAGTAGTAAAACTAGTTGTGGTAGCAGAAGGAGTAGTATTAGTTATGGAAGGAAGAGAACTAAGAAGTGGAGGGGGAGGATAAATATTAGAAGTAGTTGAATTAGTTGTAGTATCAGTACGGGGAGGAGTAGGAGTATCAGAATTAGTAATAGTACCTGGAGGAGTAGTATGAGTGGTACTATCAAGAGGAGTAGTATTACAAAGACAGGTACTGTAGAAGGAGTATTACTAGTAGTAGAAGTAGCAATATCAGTGGTAGCACCACAAGATGTAGTATTACTAAAAGCAGAAGTATGTAGTGGGAGTATTAATACTACTATGTAGCAGTATGAGTAGTATGAGTAATAGTAATTTCATGGGAATGAGTAGAACTATGGGAAGGAGTAGGACTAGAATTAGAAGTAGGTGAATTAGAAGTAGTGTTATTAACAGGAGGAGTAATAAATAGCAGAGGAAGGAGGATTACGACGAGAAATTGTAGTATACTGTATGTAGTGTAGTAGTAATGTAGTGTAGTGTAATGAGTAGTAGTATGAGCAGTACGAGTATCATTATCAGGAGATGTAGAAGGAAGAGGATGAGACGTATTTAGAACCACTATTAGTAGAAGTAGAAAGAAAATGAGAAGTGGGTGTTGGAGTATTAGTGGCAGTAGGATGAGGAGAAGTATCAGAGCAGTTGTAGGAGCATTAGCAGCAGTAGTGGCTGAAGATGGATTAGTACTATAGTAGAAATTGTATTTAAAACATAGTATATTTTTTTTTACATATTTTTAGTATCATAACAGTTTAAATAATATAATTGCATTTTTATTTTATTTTAACCAGTATAGCGGATTATGTGATGTAAATCCATGCTGTAGGATTAAGGCCGTTAAACGAGGGCCGTTCAAGTCAAACCGGGACTTTTGACAGTTAAAAACTCCCTTTATTTACTTATGTAATACCCTGATACACTAATGCACCTACCCCAGGGTCTCACTAGTGCTTGGACACCATCAAGGTAGGAAGTTTTCCCAGGCGTTTCGGTTAGATGGGGAAACAAAACCCATCACTTTTACTCGTTCAAATCCGTATACATTTTCCATAATGCTCAGGAGTGACCCTATGTAGTGCACAAATCCACCGACTCCAAGGACAAGGACATACTGACAGCTGTTAACGGCAGAGAAATATATTTTCATTCCAACATGAATTCAGATCAGGCTGCTAAATGTTTCCTGGGGGGGAAAAAAAAAGTGTATAAAAATGACCTGCACACTAGTTCGTCTGGGTTTAAGAGGTTAGCCCATGTGCTGAGCTGAATTTATGCCTCATAATAATGAAGCCGCACTGGGTTTAAGGTTAGCTTGCTCATGGAATATACTGGAATATTTTACAGGCCCTGCATTTTAAACCTGAGGTCTATCCATGCGTGCGCGGGTTTAGAAACAGGACATCATGTATCGGGCTCACGTACAGCTCGCCGCATAATAAAATCAGGGTGTGATTTCGTCATACTTCGTGTTTGTTTGGTTCAGGTGTGCATGTGTGCTGTGTTTGTAGGTACTGCAGTGTGTCCGAGCTAACACAGTCTACGGGGTAATTATTAGACATGCGGGTGGAGGGGGGGGGGGGGGTGGCGGGACAGACTGTATTGACAGACTGACTCCAAAATAAATTTCTTATAAAAATAAATGTAAATTTTTGATATGTTTGCATTTGAGCTGGTAAAATGTTGCCATTCCTCTATAACCCTGCAGGTGGTGCACTCTAAACTATTCACACGGCATGGCATCATGTGCAAAGCCGTGGCCAAAGGTTTTTTCAGAATGATACAAATATAAATTTTCACAAAGTCTGCTGCTTCAGTGTGTTTAGATCTGTGGTTGTCAGATGTTACTCTGGTATACTGAAGTATAATTACAAGCAATTCAATCCTGTGTCATGACAACAGTAAAGCATCCTGAGACCATTCATGTGTGAGGTCGTCGCTTCTCAGCCAAGGGAGTGCGCTCACAACACAGCCATGAATAAACATCCGAGAGCAACTTCTCCCAGCCATCCAAGAAGAGTTTAGTGATGAACAATACCTTTTCCAGCATGATGGAGGTTCTCGCTCCTAAGCGGCTCGGGCAAAAAAAAAAAAAACGTGGAAATTTTGGGTCCATGGCCAGGAAACTCCCCAGACCGTAATCCTATTGAGAACTTGTGGTCAAGCCTCAAGAGCCGGGAAGACAAACAAAACCCCACAAATTCTGACCAACTCCAAGCTTTGATTATGCAAGAATGGGCTGCGCCATCAGTCAGGATGTGGAACAGAAGTTGATTGACAGACAGCATGCCAGGTGAAATGTAGAGGTCTTGAAAAATTAGGGTCAACACTGCAAATGTATGACTCTTTGCATGAAATGAATGTAATTGTCAATTATAATCTGTAACACTTATATAAAATGCTTGTACTTATACTCCAGTATACCAGAGTAACATTTGACAAAAAGATCTAACAATACTGAAGCAGCAGACTTTGTGAAAATTAATATTTGTGTCATTCTTAAAATTTTCTAATAAAAAAAAAAAAAAGGATCTAATTATTTAGATTTTAATTTAGAATTGTAACAAAATCTATAAAACTATATATAAAACTGTGAGACTGCCAGTATCGAATCAGCACTAAGGTATCGCGATAGTATCATATTGGGAGGTCCTTGTCATTCCCACTCCTAGTAAATATATACTGAAACTCGCGGTAATAAAAAACAAAACAAACCAAAAAAACACTTCATGTTTAAAAATTTTCCTCCTAATGTGACCTCATATAACAGCAGCCCCTCCCCCTGGCTCATTGGCTCATTTGCATAGACACTGAAATGGTGCATTTGAAAGAGGAGTGAGTGTAACACAGTTAAAGTGTTATAAAATGCATTATTCGAAGAGTATTTCAGCTGGAGCATTAACACACACACACACACACACACACACACACTCTTTGGATGAACTTGTTACTGAAATATTCAAACATGAGACATGTAAACCATTTGATTTGATTAAAGACCAGATCAAATCCCGGTGTTGCTCCACCCACCTGATGTTCTGCTGTGATCAGCTCACATGCTACAGTAAGCAACGTGTGCTGTATTTACACTGAGCTTCTCCCATGACTCAGACCTTAAAGCCCAGAACTGACCTGCATCAGAAGGGCAAACACCCTCCTCTCCACCACACACACATCTCACATCTCAGCAGGCTGTGTGACACAGCGCCAGGAGCTCGGTGACGCAGCGAGCTCGCTGCCACTGGAAGGCAGAATAACAAAAGGCCGACTCGGATAAGCGGGTGAGGAGAAGTGTCAGCTCATGCTAAATATATTTCACACCATTGTGGAGCGGATCGTAGGTACGGCTTCTTTACCGCCCACGCGAGAAGGATTTGTTGATATGAGAAGCGCCTGGGGACTGAGGGGATCTGAGGACTCGAGGAAAACTAAACTCTGATACACACACACTCACCGATCAGCCATAAGATTAAAACCACCAAGTAGAGGAGAAGTAACTTCCAGAGGTGAACTTTCCTTACAGTGGCACCTGCCAAGGCGGATCCAGATGCTCTTTATTCCTTCTAAAGCAACAATAATAACCGTACAATTGTTTTAGGCAGAAAAGATTTAATCTTAAAAATCACGACTCTTAGTTTAAGAAGCTCTGAACTTTAACTTTCAACTAATTCCTATTTAATATCTAAATAATATTTGAATGATTTAATTATGAATAAATCCATATATTTTTTTTATATTTTTTGACTTATTGTAACTCAAAGTGATTACTGCGTGTGTACGTGTGTGTGTGTGTGTGTGAGTCAGTGAAAGAGAGAGATCGAGGCTTTTGTCTCAGTGGAATCAAGTGCATGACCTCCACACTGATAACCAACATGACCTGCAGGCAAGCAAAAAGTGCACAACATGCACTCACACACACACACTCACACACACACACACACACAACCACACACACACACACACACACCTCACGTTCCTTTCTCACAACTCAGAAACCCAACGCACCCGTAGGAGTTTCGCGGATTCTCGTCAGGTTGCAGGTAGCATCACCTCTTGGTGGAGAAGATACTCAGACAGTGGACTATATTTTATTCTAATATTTTTCTTTTGTTAATTTGCATCCAACACTAAAAAGCAGACAGATATGTTTCTCAAATCTGATTGGTTGATGAATTCTCTTTAATGTCAGAAGCTCTGACATTAATGCAGCTGCAAATCGCAGGTTTATTTTAACGCTTAGATACGCTTTTGTTTCCATAGCAACGGCTCATTTAAGAGAACATACTGTACATAGGACCAATATCAACAAATTAAATAAAATAAAAGGCGAGTGTGAAATCATTATATGCCTTCTGCAGTAAACATGTTCCAGTTCCAGCACTTTAAACAAAGTCTTAAACAAAGTGTTCTTACTGACTAACTGACTATTAGTAGTTTTTACATTTTTAACATTTGCTTGTTTTTTTAAATACTTTAAACTCCCTTTTCTTCGCTACTCCTTCAAACACACTGTTTCAGTGTCTATGTAAACGAGCTGATGCTAAGCCACGCCCCTCCTCCAGAGATCCAGGGGGAGGGACTATTCTTATATGAGGTCATAAAAAGGAAGGAAAACATTGCATAGAATTTTGCATGGTAGTGTACAGTATTCCCATGCACTCAGAATTGAGTGCAAAAGTTTGCACACCCTTGCTGTATTGTACAATACTCAATCATGATCACAGCTGATAAAAACAGTCCACTCGATTATACATAAAATATTATATTAACTGTTAGCAATATAATAGTGATTGTATGACTGATAGAGAATGCTTTAGACATACGATTGTTTATTCTTAGTTTTTTTGTGTTCATTTTTTTTTGATCACCGATTATAGGCACATGAGGCTCACCCACGCCTGCAGGGTCCGAAGGCCAGCCTGTCCTGTCCGGTCCGATCCCACAGAAATGCCACTGCAGCACAAAAAAGTGTGGCTATAATAGAAAGGCACCAGGACACCCAATGCACCACCGGGCACAGGACTCAGCATGCAAAGAGCCCAAGGACACCGACCCGGCTTCCAAACTGTGTGACGCGCCATGGAGGCTCCATCAAACATCCCAAAGGATCCGCTGCCAACATCCTGGTGATGCCACAGAACACCCCAGAGACCCTGAGAGCCACGCCCCGAGGGTTCAGATCTGCCCTGGTGGCACAAAACCTACAGTAGGTGGTTTCAAAGTTAATAAGTCTCATTAAAAAGAGAGGGGGCTGTTGAGCGAAGGACTGGTGACTGCTGTAACAGGAATAGACTTTGTTTACCAACATTAAATGTTAATTTAAAAAGGATATCCATACAGTAAGTATGACACTGTTTTTGAACGAAAACGTGTAGTTGATGTGGTATCAGAGGAATAGAACACCTGCTAGAATAGGAACTTTGGAAATGTTTCTGAAAGCCTGACTTTCTTACATACAGTAATTATTATCTTTTAGGACCTTTATAAGCATCAGGATATATTTCAATATAGCACCGTATGCTTCTGATCTCTCTCTCTCTCTCTCTCTCTCTCTCTCTGCTTTCTTAATAATAAACCCTGGTGATCCACTCCCAGCGGCACGAGCTAATTTCATGCTATTCATGTTATGGATACAGTCTCTGGTAATCAGGGCTCAGTAAGAGAGCAGCCCACTGTTCCCTCGTCCTGCTCATTAAGAGCTTGATAGCGCCCGTTTATCGCGTCGGGTAATTACAGTTTCCATTCTGCTTAGTGGCATGGGTGTGTGTGTGTGTGTGTGTGTGTGTGCTGCGCCATGCTGGCCCGTGTTCACTCTCACACACACAAACACAAACTTCCTGTGATGATCATAAATAAGAAAACAATCTGATTGGAGGCAAGGCCAGCGCTCGGAGAAGCTCCGGCTCAGGTGGAGTGATGAGCGCTCAGAGCGGATGATCTGCTCCCGGAGATCCACTCTGATTCCATTACGCTGCTTTGTGCCACTGAGTTTTAGCTCAATAAAGAGAAATTCTCCATTTGTGGCACAAAAAAAGCAGATTAGATTTCACACCGATGGAGTCGCACGATGAGACGTGTGAAGCGTGCGAGATTATTCGCGTAGAACTCTTCTGGTTATCTCCAAACTCAGACAAATTCACTTGTTTCGTGCGACAGGAAGTCTGCGATGTGTTCCTACATCTCTGATTATTTAAAACAACTTGGTTAATATCATTAATAAAAATGAGAAAATATTTGGAATAAATTGAAGCAATGGAATATATTAAGCGTTCGGAAGAGATGTATAACTCTAGTCATAGACGGCTGGCAATGATGAATGTTATTTTTTTCTATTATGTATTAATGCAATTAAACTTTTATTTCAAAGTTTGAACCTTATCTTACATTTATACCGACGCATTATACGAGACACATTTTAAATATAATATAATATAATAGAATATAATTTACCATTATATATAAACACTATTTACTTGTTTATTATCCTACATTAATTAATTCTCTTTACATTTCTAACAGCTCTTTGTATACTTCTGGGTTCTAAATAGCGTCTTTAAAGATAATTAGTTTCTGACAGACAAACATCCATCTGACTAAACAAGAAATGATAATACTGTACACTTCCCAGTCTGGATTTAACTAAGCAAATAGTTCAGAGGCTTCCACCGGATAATTACTGCAGTGATTGATGTGTTTCAGCTGCAACAAGTTATTTAACACTAACTGATGCATTAAGGAGCTTCTCGTTTCTTAAACAACCACGTCAGAAGACATCCTGGATCATGTGGTCATGGCAAAGATTTTCCTCTGTTTCAGAAGGGTCACATTATTGACCTGCGTCAAGCAAAGACAACAACTAAGGAGACTGATGAAGGTACGTACTAAAAAACTAGGTCAAGAACTCAAAACGAATTAGTAATAAAACCTGCAATGATCGTTCTGACCCATCATCCTTGAGGAAGTGAAGAAATGTGGTTGTGTGAATTGATTGTGATGGGAAATGTTTGGTGACTTTGGGACTAATTGGACTAAATTGGGACTAAACAGCCTCTTATTCAATGAGGATTAACAAGGGACAAGAGGCTTCAGTTTGCTAGGAAGTATAAAGACTGGACTGTGGAACAATGGAAAAAGGTCATGTGGTCTGATGAGTCCAGATTAACCCTGTTACAGAGTAATGGGGGCATCAGGGTAAGAAGAGAGGCGGGTGAAGTGATGCACCCATCATGCATAGTGTCCACTGTACAAACCTGTTGAGGCAGTGTTACAATCTGGGTTTGCAACTGTTGGTCAGGTTTAGGCTCAGCAACGTTATGTGGCAATAAAATGAGGCCTGTTGAAGCCCAAATATATTTAGAATGACCAGGTTTTTTCTTCCCTGATGGCGCGGGAATATTCCAACATTGCAACGCCAAGACTCATCGGGCTCAAATTATGAAAGGGAGCTTCAGGGAGAACAAGATGCCATTTTCACACATGGTTTGGCCACGACAGAGTCCAGACCTTAACCCCATTGGGAAAAGGTTTTATGCAGTGGTCCGACTCTCTCATCATCAGTACAAGATCGAAATTAATGCCACTGAATGAATGACTGAAATACCCACTCTCACTCACTCATCTTCTATTACACTTTATCCTGTATTCAGGGTCGCAGGGACCTGGAGCTTATCCCAGGAGGCTTAGGGCATGAGGCGGGATACATCCTGGACAGGGTGACAATCCATCACAGGGCACACACACTATGGGCAATTTGGGAACACCAATTAGCCTAACCTGCGTACATATCTTTGGACTGTGGGAGGAAACCCACCAAGCACGGGGAGAACATGCAAACTCCATGCACACAGAGACGGGAATCGAGCCTGGCCGGAAATCGAACCCGGACCCTGGAGGTGCAAGGCGACAGTGCTAACCACTGGACTGAAATATGTTGTGATTTTGCACAAGCTTATCGAAACAATTCCACACCAAATGCATTCCGTAATCCAGCGGTTCTCAAACTTTTTCTGTCATTCCCCACTTAAGGGGGTGAGCGAATTTTCAAGCCCCACTTGTCAACAAAATAATAACGAAATCGGCCAAGTTTACTGTTTATTGAAATATCAATTTCTAAACCAATAAGATCAAACACCACCAAGTTAAAAAAAAAGATAAAATACACGTGCAATTGTTACAAGGCTTACGTTATCACATATCTTTGTATAATTGACCCCATGTTTATTAGCTGCTCAGCAATCGTTTGTAGCTTTTTTTGCACTGGCCAATTCTGTATGCAACTTTGAATGAAGCCATTTGTGCTTTGCTGTCCACTGATTCTGATGTTACCATGCGATTCTCCTGCTGTCTGTATTCTGCCAGCTTTCTTTCAAAGACATCCAGTGGTTTATTAACCTGACTGGAGTGTGTTTGTCTCTAAGTGTCTTCCTAATTTGTTGGGTCTCATGCGGTCTGCTGCCAGCAGTTTAAGACACAAAACACACACCGGTCTCTCTTCTGCCCCCATCATCCCCACCATGAATCCAAGCTCAAGATAGGCTTCATTAGTGGTGGGCGATATAACCAAAATCTTCTAACACGGTAGAAGCTATTTTCTACCTCGATAACGATATATATCACAATATAGCAATTTGTATGTGAAAATGCATAAATAAAAATGAAAACACAAAGAAACTGTTTTACATAATGTAATTTTATTTAAACTGTGAATTGCTGAGGTTTGCAGCATTTTTTTTTTTTTTACTTTGGCCATATTCGTTTGGATGCTTGTATTTCAGATGATAGAAAAGATTTGACGTGTTTCCGCCACTTGTTAAAACAGTGCACTTGTGTACTTTCCAAATCACGTTCATCTCATTCGTATCACTTTTCTTCTACCCAAACCAATTCCACAACACAGACGAGGCACCTTTTTTCTTTACAATCTCCTCGTTGTTGGTTTTGTCACATGTACAGTGGGTGCACAGGCAGTATGCGACTTCTACCGTCGCAGCGTATGGCGTCAGCATTTGGGTTTGTGCGTTTGCTGGCTTTTACCACTGAGTGGCGCTATATAACTATAGACTGACGCCTCAGGCATCAGCTCGTTCTCTCCAGGCTTAATGAGGCGCAGGTCGTCCACAGCTGCACGTCGTTGCAGATAAAATAAAGTGAAACATTGTAAATAAACGAATTGCTGCAGCGTCTTCTTCCATTGTCGTGTGAAGCCAAACACATCAAAAGTGGGACGAAACCGCGGCACCCAATTTAACCGAATATCTGCGCAAATACAGCGCAGCGCGACTATCTGAATAGCGCAGTGATGATCTGGTTTATTTGCGCAGCCCGGTGGATCGCGCAGCGCCGCTCGAATCACAAACCTGCGCGACCCACTGTGTTTTATTTAAAAACAATTTAAAATGTCAGGACTGTTTAATATTGTTTCCGCCTTGCCATGCCTGGATTGTACGTGCGCATCCCAGCGGGGTAAAATGTATTTTGATGGTCGGCGCGGTTTATTTCTGTCAGAGTCGCGCAGCGCTGCCCAGTGGCTCGCGCAGGTTTGTGATTCGAGCAGCGCTGCTTAAGTTCGTCCGACGTTAAACCGTTATTGTTGCACTATGGTTCCACTTTTTCTCCCGGCCCACAACTGATGTTATTTTAAATGTACTTGTATTAATGATCCATTTATTTGTGTGTGATTGTTTAGTTTTGAGCGTACGCTCTTCATTATCAATAAAGAAAAGCATGAATTAGAATCGGTACTTTCCTGTTTTTCCTCCCGTTCATTGCGCCCCACCTGTCATGTCTGTATTCCCCACTAGTGGGGCGCGCCCCACAGTTTGAGAACCACTGCCGTAATCAAAGCAAAAGGCGAACGACACAGTGTGTGACTTTTATTTCTTTTTTTTTTTTGGCTGGACAGGGTATGAGACAAGACCAGTGTATCGCTCAGATATGGTGCTTCCTTAAACAGACTGATTCCATTCCTAATGATTCAATCTATCAATTAACTCGCTAACTAATTAACCAACCAAGCAACAAACAAACCAATCTAAAAACAAAGCAAATCACTAAACAAACAATAAACCAAACAATTAATTATCCAACCAACATACCGAATAATCAGAAAAATCTTGTACAATCTGTAAAGCTGTTTTGTGACAAAGCTCATTAGTACAGTAGAAGTGCTGTACAAATAAAACTGAATTGAACAAATTTCAAGCAATCAACACTTTAATCAACTTTAAACAACCCTTAAATAGAGAGAGTTTTAAAAAGTGTTACTGTGTTGCAAGTAAACCCAACTCGATTAATGACACAATTTTCTATGAAAATGGACAAAACCACTTTGATCACACTTTTATCCCACGGCACGCTCCGAGTCGTTCAGACTTGAATAGACATGAATGCAGACGAGACGTGCGAGTGACAGGGGAGAGCTGGGAGAGCGATGAAGAATCCGGAGCCTTGACATTTAACTGCGGCGTGTGAAAAGTTATTGCTCTTCTCTCCCACACAGCAGCGGTGAATCAGGACGACTCAAAGCCAGCAGCGTGTTTTTCTGATACAGACTGGAGAAAAGAAAAGCGCTGAGTGAAAAGACGGTGTTATTTTTATCTGTCTGAGCCATGAATGGACTAAGAGGAGACGGAATGACAATGTGTTAACAAGTCGGGTCTGTTTTTATATATATGTATAAATATAAATATATATATATAGTGTGTGTTCAAGTCAAAATGGGACTTTTGATTGTACAGAAACGCTGGCCTCCCTGGAACTCCCAGGTCAAAAGTGCGTTAAAATGTTTCATCCCTGTACTGTGCTTGAAGTAAACACACACACACACATACACACACACACACACACACACACACACGCAAGTAATATAGTATACAGTAGTCTGCCAAAAACCAGGTACAAAGGCACAATGTGTGTGTGTGTGTGTGTGTGTTGCAGTGAAATGCACAGCCTTGCATTTTTTTTTTAAGAATGGCTAGACGAACGTTAAACAGATTCCATTCTAACAGAACAGCTTACGGTGATATAAAACATTAAAAGTAAAAAATATAAACAATAAATTATCAACAGGGGGACAAAGTCGAGAACGGTCAATGGCAATCTATTCTGTGTCAGTGAGCTCTGAAATGATTTCCTCAGCACCCCATCCGCCTTTGAGAAAATAATAGCCATAACAAACGACCCAAAAAAACAGAAAAGATAAAAAAAGACAGGAGTAAATAAAAGTAAATATAAAAAAAGGCACGCAGAGAGAGAGAGAGAGAGAGAGAGGACTGAGATGTGGGACAGATTTAATAAAAACAGAGCTGCGTAAGCACAGCGAACTAAAGTGTGATTTATCTGCTGTGACACTGAGGTTAATTTGACAAATCAGCTGCTGGAAACAAAAAAATCTACTAAACCGTATATGAAGTCGTCTAATTTTAATGATTAAAATTTTTTTAATTGTTATTAAAGGTGTATAAGTTGGCTAAGTGCCCCCACATTCTCTCTTTCTCTCCCTCACACACACACACACACACACACACACACATGTTGTCTATAAAGTAATTAAAAACTGTAGACCAAGCCCCGCCTCCCGGGGGTGGGGGGGGCGGGGCATTTACAGCGCTCCAGGAAGCATTTAAATGCATTGAATCGCAAACCTTTGGTATGAATGCGTTTTAGAAACATTAAAGTGGAATCATCTTCTTCCGTTACAAAGCTGGTGACACGGGGCTATGGGACACGCGCGACTGGCTCGGAAAGACGTCAGGGGCGTCGTCGCGTTCGGCCACATGTTAATTAGCCATGGTCCTGTTGTTCAGCACTGCAGTCTGCTCATAAATACTGCGTGATAACCGGATAATGGACTCGGGCGCATCCTACGCCATGTGAAATCCTGGAGGATGATTTCGGTACCGGTCTGGGGATTATGCGCACATCCTAAACCGCTGGAAAATGAGGCGGTGTTTACTGTTATCTGTGCCAAGTAACTGAACTATGAGCGAGACAGAGAGAGAGAGAGAGAGAGAGAGAGCTAATGACAAGCCTGACAAATAAGTGATCCTTGCTGCGCTACCCGGGGCGCTTCTCTTACCGCTGTTTTAACGGCGCTGCTTCAGAGTAGATTAAATGCAAACTTGACACCCCTAATCTGTCTGGGAGGCGCGTACCTCGAAATTTGATCTGGACCGTGAAATCGCGTGGCTACACATCAGAGTGTGCGTGGATTCTCCTGGCATGCTAATGAAGACCGGGTGCTTGTCCTCACTCAGACGGGCCTCGGCGGAGATGATTGGCTAAAAACCTCTGTTTCTTATCTTTATCGCGAGCGGAGCTGTGATTAGCGATTAGAGCAACGTTACTAATAAACACTTCCGCTGGTGTGACCGAATTAAAGTTTAACATGCACTCAAAGACCGAGCATGCGCAGCTAATTGGACTGCATGCTGTTCGCTTCCCCTGTTTAAAATGCAGGAAGCAGGGGGACATGAGAACACGTCTCCTTTATGCTAGCACTCGTGCTCAGTTCGTTTATGAGCAACGAAAGATTTGTGAGCTCTCTCTCTCTCTCACTCTCTCTGAGGACTGCATCATCTTCTCATCAGTTCTGGTTTCTCTCTGTTGACTCACTCACCTGTTTGTGAGACAGTTCCCTCCTGCTGTCGTCTCTCTCTCTCTCTCTCTCTCTCTCTCTCTTTCTCTCCCTCTCATTAGTCGAGACAGAGATCTGACCCGTCTGAACCCTGTCATGTCGGAGCGAGCCGGATTGTTTCAGGGACGAGGCCTCATTACTCGAGGTCAGGGTTCGCAGACGAACTCGACCCAGTACAGATCTGAGCACGGAGACAAGGCGTCTAACCCTGCCAAGGACGATATGAAAAACCGACTCGGGGTCGAAGGCGGCGACAGCGCAACAAGTGCACGGCATGCTGGGTAACCCAGACCTGTCGCAGAAGCCGCCAGGACGCCTCGTTGAGACGGGAGTGTTTTTTTTTTTGGCGGCAGGCTGGCGTCCCGAAGACGAGGACACAAGCTGCTCGGTCCGGAAAACGTCTCCGGATTAACCTTTCAAGTTCGAGCTGAATAAAGTGACTTTTTCCACTACGGTTTATTAATGCACTCGGTTTCCATAGTAACGCCTTATTTAGACGCTCCACATTGACAGGTTAAGGAGACATTTATTTTGGAGTCTCCAGTGTACAGCTTATTGAAGAACTTTAGTCCAACACAGGAGAGCTGAGCTCTCTCAGCTGCCTGAAGAACATGCTTTTAAGAAAAATAATAAACTTTTTTTTTTGCTCTGTAAATAAACGACTCTCGTTCCTCGGAAACATCTCCCTACCTTATTCGGCTGGAGGTTATGAGTTATAATTTTAATTTTGCAGCGCTGCTTTCTCTCTCTCAGACAAAACAAAAACGTCTGTCTGAGAATGTGCTTGTGTTCCTACAGTAACTAAGCCTGGGGAAGATTAAAAATGTTTTTTTTTAATGGTTCCTTTAATTTCGGGGAATTCAGCTGCATTAGGATGCAAAGTCGCTCTAGGAGACACGCCCGCTTTCCCTCACCCCGGTACATGGGACAGATCAGATACGGCTAACGTTATTATAAAACACCAGAGGAATGTTATTGTAGAGGAAACAGGAAAAACAAAAGCTCCCGCACACACACACGCGACACTTTAGAGTAATTAATAAATCAGCAATGAAATAGGGCGCAAAAACTTTTGCGTGTTAACATTGGGGATAAATAATTGTACAATGTAGCGCTACTGAGAGAAAAAAACAGAATTTGTTTTAATACTCCAAAATAGTTTAGCACAGGGGACAGTTAACACTAGTATGCAAAAGTTTGTACACCCTTGTCGTGATCATTAAAAAAAATTCAAGTAGGCCTACATAAACATACATTAAAACTGTATATAATAGATTCCTTAAATAAACTTCTCCTTCTAGACTTTACAACAGTATGAGCAGGTTTTTTAAAATCTTACTCAAAGCAAACTGTTATGTTGTAAGGAGAAGTTTATTTAAGGAGTCTCCTATAAAAGGTTTAATTGTGATGTTTATTTGGTGGATCACTTTTAAGTACGAAACAACCACCTGCTGATTATTTTCCTATAACGTCCTCCCTTTGACACCTGATTAATCTCATCACCGTGCGACCCGGACGCCAAACCTTCCCTCATCTCAGTTCAAAGACACCTATACAAATTAATTATCTGCGAAATATAATAACACCGCTGATCCGCCAGATGTTATGGACTCGTAATCTGGTTTTGCGTGACGCTCTCGAAAACACTCGCACGCGGGACAGATGGCCCCCTGAGCCGTTCGAGTTCGCGCCAATCAAGTCGGATTTCACCCGTCCGTCTGTGCGCTTTGTTCGGGGTGGCACGGCGGCACAGGAGGGAAAGAAAGCCTCAAAGACTCACGCTGTTTAAAAAAAAAAAAAAAAAGTCTTTTAAATGCCTTTGACTGGAGTGGGAAGACAAGAGACATGCTATCACTCAGATTCAGCCTGTTGTTATTGTCGCTCTGGTTATTGCAGGAGAAACAGACGCACCACGTGCTTTGTTTTCTCGCCCAAATGTCGAGGCTTTCTGGAATTTAATTAATCAGCCTCCTGTCCTTTCGCTCGCAAAGCCGCGGGATCTCATCAGGCATTCGTCTTTCGCTCCCCTCATCAGTCCATCCTTCTGTCACTCGGACTCGCGGCGGGAAGCTGGTGCAGGGAGGAAGCCGTCACACCTTCATCACGAGCCATTATCAACACACGTGTGTTTGTGCGCACTCACGCAGAGCGCGCAACGGGGTAGAAAAAGCTGCACATCATGCTTCTCAGTCTGCTTTCAAAGGTTGGAGATAGGGCTTCAAAGACATAGAGAGGCGAAGATGGATATCTTTCGATTTAATCTGATTTTACCAACTCAGTGGGAGTCCAAGTGGGAGGAGCATTCTCTCTCTCTCTCTCCTGTCAATCATAGCAACATTGACCAATCATTGGTGTTTATAAGCTCACCTATGCGGAAGAGGGTGGATAGCGCTTTCCTCTAGGGCTAGTGTTAAAAAAAGTTCTAAAAATTCTACAAGGTAAAAAAAAACAGACTTCAACTTTTTTTTAAATACACATGCTCTTATGATTCATCATCTCACAGGCAAATTCTCCGGATTATGACAAACCCGGGCGTGGCCACTGTGCTTCATAATTCTTGATGAATCAGACACTTATCAGACACAAATCCTGATATCGTAGATCTTCGCATCCGAAGTTACGTTGCGCGCTCTTCGTAGTCAGGCCTGTGTTTAATTTAAGCGCCGAGCGATGGCATTAATCACGAGAGGGCGATATTAGTTCACCTGCTGGCTTGTCATCGAGCGTCTCGGCTCGGCTGCCGGTGGCTCGAGGGGGGACAGAAGTGCAGCCTGTGTGTTTTAATCAGGAAGTTATTGATGAACACGCGACACTAATGAGGATGCGGAGTGTCCTAGCGGCTATTGGAAAAACTTTAATTAAACAGGCTGCCTTTGGATCGAGGCATCGAGCAATCATCCGGGGCTTTCTTTCATATTAAACACGCCGAGCGCGCTATTGACTACTGATGTCGAACTCAATAAAAACCCTTTACTAATCTTATCTCAGCAGTCACAAATTTCTCCCGAACAATTCATCAGCAAATTACTGTTCCCAGCTCGACGTTGATGATTTTCCTCTAACAGCCTGCCTTATTACATTGTGAATTCTGTAGCGTGTTCTCTGTGCAGGACCTTTTCCTATAGCAATGATAAAGAACATCATCACTCGTCTGACTATTCAGGATCCAGAATTCGACAGCACTCGCAGGACTGGAAGACTTTAAAGTATTAATTCATCTCAAATCTCGAATATCGATCTGTTAAAACTCGGGTTCGAGCTGGTGAAGTTGTCATGTGTTATTCATACAGCAGGCAGAAAACTCACTCAGTCATCATATATATATGTATACTGTATATACAGCATATAAACGGTGGTCCATCTCAGAGACCGAGACGCAGTGGACATCCGTTATCTACCGGTTACTGTACATTTACTGGCTAATGAGCTGCGGCGCTGAGGGACATGGGCGGAGTTACAGTAGGCTCCACTCCCCTCCATCTCTCTCAGAGACCTCTCGAACCCCTGAACCCGACACTCTGCGGGAACAGAACGCACCGCCAATCATGAGGATTTATCCAATCTCAATCCAAATCCACCCTGGCTCCTGATGTCAGGTTTCAGTTCTGTTCAATTTCCTGTCACAAAGCAGCTTTAGCTTTAGCTGAAGCCGGCATGTGGATTTAGATCGAGTGAGAAGAAGAAAAAAAATAATCCCTGAGACAACATGAGGAAGAAACCTCGAGGGGACCCAGACTCCCAGACAGAAAGGAACCACTTTTCTTTGGGGCACATTGGAATATAAAATATAAATCGTTACAGTTTTCAAATATAAGACACAACCATCAACCATGGCAGAGATTGAAATCACACGCCAAAGCCTTAACCAACATGAACAACAGGGTGAAATACACCACTAGGACCTCGCACCTCCAGGGTCAGGGTTTGATTCCCGTCTGGGGTCTGTGTGCATGGAGTTTACATGTTCTGTCCATACTTGGTGGGTTTCCTCCCACAGTCCAAAGACCTACAAATTAGGCCAATTGGCGTTCCCAAATTGTCTGTAGTGTGTGTGAATGTTGACTATAATGTTGTCCTATCAAGGTTGTAAAAATAGGACTAAAGACAATTGTCACCATTGGCCTCCACGTTTCCTAGATGAATAGAGAGAGATTCTTTTATTTACAATGCTTCAAACCTACCAAGGGCGGGGCTCAAACCAGGATCCTCAGATGCAAAAATCAACAAAACAAAGCCTTAGCCTGCACCCCCACATGACCCATCACATCTAGTGATGGAACAAACATCTGGTGATGTTTCCTTAGTCATCTTATTATCTGCGCTAAATGTGCCATTATGGCACACAGGTCAAACTCGGTCAAACAAGTAATAATGTTTTTAAAGTGCCCCTATTATGCCATTTTAAAGGTTGCTAATATTGCTTAATGAGTCTCATTATGCATTATGTAGATATGTTGCGTAGTGACGTGGATCCGTAACAGAGAAAAAGATCCGAATTGCTAACGACTCGTTTAGGCGAATGTGAGCCGACTCTTTTTTTTTAATAGACAAAAACTTCATTTATCGTGCACCGTCGGCGTCACACCTTTACAGATAGTTTATGTTCACATACAGCGACATGACACACTGCATGAAAGATCATATTTGAAAAAGCATAATAGGGGCACTTTATAAGTTTCAAGATTAATCACATGCATTAACATGTTAATATTAACAACCCTAGTTTCTTTACAGCTTTACAACCATTATCTTCAAGACTATACCTAATGAGAGACTTAGGCTGAATCCCATTTCTATTTTCTACCCATTCCCCTACCCCTTCCCATTCCCCTACCCCTTCCCATTCCCCTACCCCTACCCCTCGCCCCTTCCCCTTGTCCCTTGAAACGAAGTGGAAAGGGGAAGGGTTTAAATTTTTCCCCTAAGAAATGGGACACCACTACAACACAGTTATACGTCATCATACGTTGTCACTAGTTCCTAATGTTACGTTAAAGGACATGCGCCGATGTTTATCACACATTGCAATAAGAGAGAGATTACTCACTCCCAAAGTTTTTTTGTGCCGTATTTCATCCCTATACATAATATAAATTACAAAACTGTGGTCACGTTGCAATAAGTAAAAATAGTGTAAGCACCGTTCATTTACATGTACACATATGGCCGTAAGCAAAACAAACAATGCGTTATCAAATGCTCGGCAAACTGCCGTGCTACTGAACTTTCATATTTGTTTGTAGCATGCAGTAAAGTGTATGTGACATAAAAATATATATTTGTAATATCGTGCAGTCTGTGCTATCCGCTAGCAAACTTTAGCGATTTTTTTGCAAACATTTCTTTACAGAACATCACCATAAACACAAACACAAGACTAGAGGTAATATACATATAATGAAAACTTGTCATAAAAATCTTTATTTATGGCAAAAATTTACATTTATGTCTCTGCTTACTCGAGTGAGCAGCCATGTTGAAAATTTCGCTTAGCCCTTCGTTTGAAGTGAGGTCCTGAAAAATCTTCGTTTGGAGGGCTATCTGGCCCTTCCCCTTCCCCCTCCCCCTCCAACCAAAAGAGAAATGAGACACCCCTACCCCTTCATGTGAACGCGCCAAACGGATGGGTAGGGCTATGTGAAGGGGTAAGGGGTAGAAATGGGATTCAGCCTTAATGTGGACTCGGACGTCTTCTACACCGATGTACTAATGCCCTCGTTTTTGTGGTGTCTTACTGTAATTTCGTAAAAAGACGACAGATGACCTAAGGGCATCATCTACAGATGATGCTGTGTGCTCACTGCGATGCTTTGGTTCTGGATTACATCTGTCGCATTGCCTGCACTTCAGCTCCATAAAGCTGGCACCAAGTGAAAGTGTATGTTTTTGGAAATCGCCGCCCATGATTTGAGAACGGCATAGTTTTTATCACTGTCGCCTTGTACGTCCTTGGTTTGGGTTGTTTCTCGTCTCAGGTGTGTGTGCTTGAAGTTTGCATGTTATTTTATTTATATGTCTTTTCTAAATGTTTAGAATGTTTTATATCCAATAATATGATTATAGTGTTGGAAATTGGTAACATGGGTAATATTTTTGGGTGGCTGGAACGGATTATCTGCATTTACATTACTTCATATGGGACAATGCGTTTCGCAATACCTCCGAGTGCCGGGGTACATTGACTTGTTCAACAGCTAAACGTTGTGTAAATCCTTAATACACACACAACACACAAATGGGCAGACAATCAAGTGACTCTATATTGCTATGTACACTGATATAAGGTCAAACGTTTGTGAGAACGTAAATAGAATAAATGAGATGGGACGCCCCCATCTCTCTCTCTCTCTCTCTCTCTCTCTCCATCTTTCTCATTAAGCCCACAGTAATAACCCACATAATTATTTTCCACATGCAGCACAGAGTTCAGGAGCGAACGTTAAACCTGAGCGCACCGTCTCGTCCTGCGTCTCTTAATAGCTTCGCCTGATAATTAATTAAAAACAAATGAGATATTTCTTTGACTTTATGCGCTGCGGAAAACACGGCTGTGAAACCGGCTGCATCTTTTAACCGCCTGGGGCGGGATGCTAATTAGGTGTTACGTCCTGATGTCGATCGCGCCAGGCGTGTTTTGGGTTTCCGAAACCCCACGCCTTAATGTTCGGCTCTGGGCTTCTCGAGGGTCAAAGGTTAGTGTTTAATTATGTAACGGTAAATTTCTCATTTTCAATTATGTCGGCGCGAGGGACCTCGCTTTCAGAAAGGACACGAGAAGGACACGAAGAGCAAGCAGATGTGTGCATGTGAATGTGTGTGTGTGTGTGTGTGTGGGTGTGCCACATGTTTTATACACAGCACCACCTGTTTTATGGGTGGAGTGGTAATAAGGAGCACACTAAATGGGTGTGGTGTGGCGCTGATACTGATTTCAATAAAAATAATAATACAATAAACATGACGTCCATGCATCTATCTACTGTAGGAACATCTGGGACCATGAGGCCAATGGTGACCAGTGTGTTTATTCCCATTTTTACAACCCTGCTAGGAGCTCCGGTCAACATTCACACATTACAGGCAATTTGGGAACGCCACGTACTGTAGTCTTTGAACCGTGGGAGGGAAAGCGGAGAACCCGGAGGAAACGCACCAAGCACTGGGAGAACTTGCAAACTCATGTACACAGACCCGAAGTGGGAATCGAACCTGGACCTTGGAGGTGCAGAGCTAACCACTAAGCCACCGTGCTGCAAATATGACATATTTAACAATAAATTAATCCAAATAATGGCAAACCAACAACATCTCAACAGCTTTCGTATGTAAGATTCTATTCAGTCTCGATGAATAAACTCTCTAGAACCCGACAAGGCTACAACCAAGGTCAGAACCAGTCCACAGGCAGTGTGATCTAAATACTGGTGTGTATTTAGGATTTTTGGGGGGTATTGTGCATTTCCTTCAGTCAAGAGCCACTATGGGAATCGCTTCCTGTTGAAAAACAAGAATCAGAAAATGCAGAACATTTCAAGCATCGCTTCTGGTACTTAGTCCACCAATCCAAGTTTATTCAGGGTTACAGCTGAAATCGAACCTACTGTCACATGGTTTAGTTTCTTCTTTCCCAATCTGTTTTATTTCACACCCATGGAAATCCCTGGCCCAGCTTTTTCACAGCCGTGAACCTGTGACCTGCGTCTCGTTCGCAGTGAGAGCGAGTGTGAATGGAAGGAAACGAAGGTCACGCTGTATGCCTCTCACCTTGACGGTAACCGCAGGCTGCGCTCTCGCCCCGTGCAGATGTGATGAAATTAGAGGAACAGTGTGTTTTCGTTTTCATAAATGTCAAGAGAGGGGCAGCCCGTGGCTGCGGGGCAAGCGGGAGACTCGCCAACTTTTCACCTTCAGGAGCTGCTGAGTTTGTGAAAACGCACACACACACACACACACACACATATGGAGGGTTTCTTTTTGGCGATGGGGAAGAAAATGGACTTGGGTTTGTTTTGACATAAAATTTCTGCCTTTACTCACACTCACTCTGTTTCTGTTTCTCAAGAATCCATGACTCTGTGTCTTTACAAAACTAATTATAATCATACACCACTTACAGATCTATCTAGATATGTACTGTAACACTGGAGTCTGTCTAATGTAACATATGGACAAGAGAACTGGCAAACTTACAGGCTTCACTAGCTTATTGGAAATGAGGCAGATCATTCCTTCATCTATCTTCAGCATGCGCTTCATCCTGGATCCGTCGACTATTCCAGGAATACTGGTGTCAAGGTGGGAGAATTCACGACGCTTGAGACATCACAAGGCACCACACACATACCTGCATACACGCCTAGAGGAAGTATACTATATTGCCAAATAGTATACCGTCCACAAACTGTTCACACAAAGCTGGTCCAAAATGTCTTGTTATGCTGGAGCATTAAGAGTTCCTTTCACTGCAAAAACAACCCCACAGCAGCTCCAACATGACTGCACACCAGTGCACAAAGCATGGTCCATAAAGACACGGATGAGCTGCAGAGGGCGGGGCTAGCATCATATTAAACCCTATGGATTAAGAATTTGATGTTACTCAAGTTCATAGGCATGTGAAGGCAGGTGAGCGCATACTTTCAGCAATATAGTGTATACTGCTCAAAAAAAAGAAAAAAGAAAACCACAAATCTCTGTTTGGGCGGCACGGTGGTGTAGTGGTTAGCACTGTCGCCTTGCACCTCCAGGGTCCGGGTTCGATTCCCGGCCAGGCTCGATTCCCGTCTCTGTGTGCATGGAGTTTGCATGTTCTCCCCGTGCTTGGTGGGTTTCCTCCGGGTACTCCGGTTTCCTCCCACAGTCCAAAGACATGCAGATTAGGCTAATTGGCATTCTCAAATTGACCATAGTGTGTGAATGAGTGTGTGTATGTGTGTGTGCTCTGCGATGGATTGGCACGCTGTCCAGGGTGTACCCGGCCTCGTGCCCAGAGTCTCCTGGGATAGGCTCCAGGTCCCCGCGACCCTAGAACAGGATAAAGCGGTATAGAAGATGAATGAATGAAATCTCGGTTTGACTTGATGAACACCGCTTGTACAAATGATAGTGTTCCCTTTACTGTTTTCAGCATTATTTATCAGGACGTGTAACCTGTACTGTACATCTTTAGAGCACAGGAGGAAACTTCAAGAACCGGGAGGAAACCCACAGAGACACAGGATGAACACGAGCCCAGAATTACACTAAATTCAGGACTGCTGTACAGTATCGATAGAACTGATCTGATACTCAGGATCAGTACTGTATAAACAGTAATAAAGCGTGCCATCAATGCTAAACCGCAGCACCACCATGCTGCCATGCTCTCGATCTTTAAACGCTATAAAAAAATAATAGTTTAATTACTAAATACCTGATGTTGAGAACTTAATAGGTACACACACAAAAATGCTTAGAAACGTGTGCTTCTCCTAGCTTGTGCCGCCGTTAAATACTGAACACATCTGGCAGATGGTGTTAATATTTTAGAGTCCTCCTGGCAGAACAGAGGGAGGAATGCACTTTCTGAAAACAAAAAACCCAGCTCACTTTTTCGATTTCTCTCGTGTAAGTGCGTGAAGTGACGCAGGAGAACTGGTGAGCGCGAGACGTTAATCAGAATTAGAAAACATACTGTACAACAAACTTGTATTGGTGACGGAAGCTTCCAGAGACGGCAGCAACAAATTACAAAAGAAAAATTTACAATTAACTAGAACATACAATTAATAACAACAATTTAAAAAAAAGCATAATTAATAAGAGATGGAATAGGATTATCAAATAAAATCAAATAAATATTAGTGGTATTGCACAGTATTGCACCTATTAATAATGCACATGTTTTTACTGCACAGTGAGGACAACATTTAACTCTTTGTGAGGTAAGTTGTCTGGGGGAAAAAACTTGTTCTTGTGCCTGGCTGTGCTGGTGTTCGGAGGCTCTGTTGTGCCGACCATAAGGCAAAAGTTCAAAGAGAAGATGTCTTGGATGAGAGGGGTCCAGAGTGATTTTCCGAGCCCTTTACTTCACTCTGGATATAATACAGTTCTTGAAGGATGGGCAGGGGAGCACCGATCATGCTTTCAGCAGTCAGAACAATCCTTTTGTAGCCTTCTGGTGTCTGATTTTGTAGCTGAGCCAAACCAGACAGTTATCGAAGTGCACAGGACAGATTCAGTGATGGCCAACTGTACTGTGAACTGTGTGAGCAGCTCTTGTGGCAGCTTCCTCATCTGGTGAAGGAAATACAACCTCTGATGGGCCTTTTTAACAGTGGAGTCAATGTGATTGTTCCACTTCAGGTCCTGAGAGATGGTCGTGCCCAGGAACTGGAATGACTGCTGTCACCGTGTTGTTCATGATGGTAAGTGTGGGAAGTGCAGGAGGGTTTCCACTGAAGTCGACAACCATCTCCACTGACAACCAGCTGCTCAACCGTACATCTACTGTACAGTATATGCAGACTGGTCACCGTTCTGGATGAGGCCGATGACTGTAGTATCGTCCGCAAATTTCAGGAGCTTGACAGAGGGGTCTGTAGAGGTGCAGTTGTTGGTGTAGAGGGAGAACAGGAGTGGGGAGAGAACACACCCCTGGGGAATGCCAGTGTTGATGCTGCGGCTGTTGGACATGAATTTCCATAGTCTCACTAGCTGTTGCCAGGCTTTCAGAAAGTAAAGGTCCAGTAAAGGTCCATTGATGCCCTTCAGATAAGCCAACACCAGTCTTCATGACCACAGATGTTAAGGCAACAGGTGTGTATTATTAACTCCTGTGATTTTATTTATTTATTTATTTTGGAATGGGGATGATTGTGGAGTGTTTGAAGCAGGGAGGGCCTTCACATAGTTCCAGTGATCTGTTGAAGATCTGTGTGAAGATGAGGGCCAGCTGGTCAGCACAGAAGGGCCTGGAGCTTTCCTTACTTCTTTCCTTAATGTGGCTGATTCTCAGAGATGCCTCGAACTCTTGTCCATCTTAGGTAAAAACCTTCCTTTGTTTGTTTATTACAAACACATCTGAATTAGCACTGAAACCAATACCTGCATGTGGCGTGAAAAACAACCCCGCTTCCTTCTTTGTCAACAAGTCATCCGCTTCCTCTGCACCTTTCCATATCTGACAGAAAAGCGACAGACAAGAGAGTTGTCCTCTTGTAATGCTGAGAACTAATGACACCTCTCTTCTGCCTTGCTCATTCACATTCTTCTCCTTGCTCTTCCGCTCTCTCGCTTCCCTGAACCTGAACACCACCTGCCTTCGCCCGTCGAGTGTTCCTGTCTCAAAAAAGACTGTAAGTGAAGTTAAATCTGATTAGATTTGAGATTCTCCTCGCTGCAAGTATTTCAAAGCAGTAAGGACCAAGAAAGTGTGGTCATATACTGTACAGGAGAAATTACTGCGTCTCTTAATGCATGTTTTTGGAGATATACCGTAGTGTGATTTTAATCCTCGTTTTCAATTCAAAATCGATGGGTCAGTTTTCGATTCAGAATCGATTCACAATGTGTGAATGATTTAGTTAACCTTAGAAATGTTTGAAAAGCCTAAGTTGATGATTTCCTAGTAAATATACTGTACCACAGCTTTTGCATGAAAATACAAATTGCTTTTATCCTGTGCAACAGCACTTGCGTAATACACTATTTTGCAAAAGTATGACTTCTTCTCCTTTTTAATTTATGGGTATTGGTGCAACAACTGGAGAGGAGTATGGAGCAAAACACTGGCAGGTAAAAATAAAAATATGGTTTGGACCAAACTAAGGGGCAATCTCCGCTTCTGAAAAACATGCAGTTCTTCTAATGTCCACTGGGAATTTGCTCCAAATGTGAGTCAATCTCCATAGACCTCCATTTTAAAATGCCCAACTTTTACAATAGAAATAAACTGTGTGCATGGGGTTTGTATTTTCTCCCCGTGCTTGGTGGGTTTCCTCCCACAGTCCAAAGACATGCAGATTAGACTAACTGGCCTGTCCAGGCTGTATCTGACCTAGTGTGTCTGCTCGACCTAGTATACAGGATAAAGCGGTACAGACGATGAGAGAGTGAGTAAGTGGATTAAACAGTGTTTCGGTGGAGTCAGCTCCTGGCAAGATGGCGATGACCAGAACCCCACTCTTCTGAGTGACTCTTCAGAAAACGGATGACGTCACGCGGGGTTTGTCTAGTTCTTTTCATAAGGTCTATTTACCACACATGACATTTAAACAATCAGCAACAAAAGTTACACCGCATCGGAGTGTTTATCAGATAGTTTTGTTATAGCTGTGTGAGACAAATCAGACAATAAAATGGGTGCGAGTGAACCGAATTGAAAATTTAAATGGCAAAAAAGTTAATGAATCAAATAGAAATGATTCACAGCTCTAACCGAATCTGTAAAAATATGTCATTTTAAAATATTATTTGCTATTATTATTATTATAGGGCCTCCGAGTGGTGCAGTGATAAACTGCTCGCCCTATCATCTGGAGATCGCTGATTCGGTTCTGGTGAGGCTGTAACTTCTTGCGAAAGTCCTCTTCAATGGAGAACTCTCGTTGCCCTATGCACCGATCGGTGCTAGTGGCCTTAAGGATTATTATTATTATTAGTAGTAGTAGTAGTAGTGGTAGTAGTAGTGGTAGATGGATGAAAAAAATTAAAAAGTATAATTAAACTTTGAAAACTTTAAATGTTATTTCCAAAAAAAAAAAAAAAAGTTGTAAACTATACAATACATTTGTCAAAAAAATCTAACTATTATAAAGTAGTGTGATTTGACATTTCACTTTGTTATTTACAGTATTATTATTAAAATCATTGATCTGTCCGAACATCTGGAACATTTGATCATCTCAGATTCTCGATGCTCACAATGTAAAAAGCAGCTGCTGATGTGCTTGTTCTGAATACTAATCGCATCTGGCAGCTGGCGTTAATATTTTAGAGTCCCCCTGGCAGAACACAGGACGTAATGCACTCTTGGAAAAAACGCTGCTTCCTTTATTGATTTGTGCCGTGTAAGTGTGTGTAGTGACGTGCGAGAATTGGACAGATTTAAAAAACCAACAGTTCCATCGCTTGGAACTTTTTGAATGTAAGTTCATCTATTTCTAAGCACACCTCGAAGTGTTTTTTATTTGCTTTGGTCCTTACAACGCATCATACTTTTTTTTATCAATTTATACAAACGTTTATACCTCTGCAAGACAAGTTCGCTCCTGAAAACTCCTTCCAGAAATTTAGTACATAAAACTCTACCTGCGCAAAAATGAGTGAATGAGCCGTTACTTTAGAAATGATAACAATGAATTATTCACAACACTAATTTCTAAGCTCCTGTTTAATCAATCAGCACGTCCTGTCCAATCAGAATTGAGAATTCAACAGCGCTGTGTTTAAGAGATCCCTTCGATAAGGAACTTCGACTGGACGACTCGGTGAAACACCTGCTTATACAGATATGCAGGATTAGTGAGCACTGGATGAACAAAATGTAAGCTTTTAGTCCAAAGCGATGTAGAGTCGGCCCGGAGCGACCCTGACACGCGCCTCGCTCTGTTTCCACGACAACCAGCAGTGGGCGCTGAAGCCAGCCAGGCGCTTTTAAGCAGCACGATTGCTGCCTGTCTCTATGATGTCCATGAAATCGTTTTTTTTGAAAACGACTTGACTTTCCTAGCTGAAACAGCACGCTCCTTACCTCCTGGTGAAGATTTACAGCTAATGTTGACCTGCCAGCTCATCCATATTCATCGATGAGGGTTTATGAAACATTTTGCGTTTTGTTGGACTTTTCTTTAAAATGTGACATGCGGTGAGTTCATAGGGTGAAATTTTTTATTTCGTCTCATAGTAAATGATGTAAATGCAGATACTCCGTTCCAGCCACCCAAAAATATTGTCAATATTAGCAATTTCCAAGAAACACTTAGAAAAGCTATGTACTGTACGGTAAATGAAGTCAAATGTGAAATAGATAGACATTAAACCTGACTTAACCTTTATCTATGATTCCTTTTGGCACCGGCTGCTTTAAAAACCAAAGCTGAAAGCGGCTCCGTTTTCTTCTTGCTGCAAAATGGAAAAAAAACAAAACAAAAAACAAACAAAAAAAAGAACTTTGCATGGTTCGCAAAAAGTTTAGAACGGCTCCAGGACGTCCGCGCAATATTCACTCTCATATGCCGAAAATTCTTTGCAAGCCAAGGCAGATTTCTTGCAAAATTTCACTTCTTAAGGCAAAACTTTTTAAGGCCGGGCGTCCGTATGCGATGTACCAGTGTGCGCATAAGGATTATGTATATAAGCTAGTTCTAGTCTAACTTGTGTTGGAAATGTGTTCAATTTAAACAGGGCAAATCATCATCATGATGTTCAGGAATGGTCACATTTCCTCTTCCCTTAAATCAACTCCTCCTTTTTTTTGCCAAAACAATATTCACTCGGCACGGAGTCTCTGTCTCTGGCTCCATCACGGCAGCTCAGGAAAAAAAATAATCACACGAGGTGGGATGAGCGTGTTTATCTCGTGGAGCATCCAAAACAGTAATTAGAGAAGCCGTGCCTGAGGATTGGTCCTAATCCAGTTAATACGGAGACGCTGCTTATGAGAGAGGGTGAGAGAGGAGAAGAGACAGTGTGTGTGTGTGTGTGTATGAAAGAAAGAGAGACAGAGAGATGAAAACAGAATGAGCGGAACACAATGCCTCTTGGTGCTGCAGTGTGTGTTTTTGCGCTCTCCGCTGCGCCGGCCTCTCCGCGTGAACGCTTTCCGATGCGCGGCCGAATCGGCCCAGCCGGTGCGCTCTTTCCACTCGCTTTCATCACCCTTCCATCGAGCTTTTCCCACACCGCTGATTGATGCGCAGATAGCCACTCGCTGTGTTTCCAAGAGCTCATAGCTGCGAGATAAATGTTTCATGGGCCGTGTGGGGAGCCCGACAGTGGAGTCATGGAGAGACAGAAGGAGGGTCGAACTCAACCCAGGTGGGCTGAAACACAAAAGGGAAATTTCATGGCAGATGTCCAGCTGCTGATGCGTGCCTTTTTCTTGTCTTGAACATCCTAAGTTTTCTGACAGTCTGGCTTCAGCGCCTCTATCATCCCCTAAACGCTCTCGCTACAGTATCTCACTCGTGCTTGCTAAGCTTTTTTTTTTTTCCCCGTCACAAATATAACAAATTCATCGTCATGCACTGGAAGAGTGTGAAAGCTGATTCGACAGAACTACACTACGATGCTGCAGGCAAGAACCTCATGAGAAAAACACATGGGTTATAAGTAAAACACTTCGGGGCATGCCGTTATGGAGTTTGCTTGGTGGGTTTCCTCCGGGTTCTCCGGTTTCCTCCCACAGTCCAAAGTCATGCACATCAGGTTAATTGGCGTTTCCGAACCGCCCGTAGTGTGTGAATGTTGACCGGAGACCATACCATGGGTATAAATACAATGGTAATCATCATTGGCCTCCACGATCCCTAGTTGGACTACAGAGGTTCGGAGATGATGGTTGTTGAGGTTAACATGTCTACTCCTTTATATTTCACAAAAAAATATATATGTGATAAACAAATCACATAATCAATCCTTCCATGACAGAGTGGACACATACTGGGTCCATTTAAATATCAACCAACAGACGTTTAACTAAAATACAGGATGGACATTCAAACATCTGCATGCAGTTTATTTATAAAAAGTGCTGGAGCTTGACCAACATGTATTTCTAACAGCCTAATGTGTACTTAATAAAACTAATATAAGGTTAAATGGAAATTCTTTTAAAAATATTGAAGTCTCAAAGGCACTTTATAATGATATTGACCCAGCAAATGTGTAGTTAAACTGTATAACACGGAATCATAAGAAGACTTAAGTACTTAAGTAATTGAGGAAAAAAAAAACTTCCAGTGAAGACAGTTAAGGAAGAAGCCATCGACATCAGGGACGGAGACAGACCCGAAACCAAAACAAAGACACATGGAAGACTTTAAACAAACACAAGCTAAGAAAGGCTTGTACTCAGGGCGGGAATTCATGACAACACAAGATGTGGCTAAATATTACTTACAGTTGGAAGAATTGGAAAACGGACGACACCTGACCTGGGGCGGTTCACAAGCAGAGACCTAAAGGGTCCGGGCCAGGAACGGTCTGGAGGTCAGAACCGCAACAATTCACCAGAAACACAGGGGCATTCATTCAAACCAGCAACCTGACAGGCTAATAGGCTAACAGGCTAATAGGCCTGACAGGTGAACAGGAAGCGAACAGGAAACACTGGGACGGCAAAATGGACAAGTATGGACAGTTAACAAGTTCATAACACCTTCATTTATGGCTTCAGGCATCCAGAGAAGGTCCACCTCCAGCTGGATTCTGCTTCATGATGGTTTGGATCTACACATGCTGCTCCTGAGCTCCCAGTGATCCAGAACCCCCTCTGTCATCTGCACCTGCTGACTCGTCCCTGTGCTGACCTGGACTCCATTATAACTTGGACAACTTCTGTTATACTGGACTTCCAGCAGCCTAACACATATGATGTCATTATATAGTTTCTGCTATCCGTTATCATCCAGATGATGATGGGTTCCCTTTTGAGTCCGGTTCCTCTCAAGGTTTCTTTATATTGCCAGGGAGTTTTCCTTTCCACCATCGCCACTGGCTTGTTCATCAGGGACAATCTCACAATCTCATTATGATCTAAACACATTTTTTCTCACACTTCCATAAATTTTCTTTTCATTTTGTGGAGCTGCTTTGAGACAATGACCTTAGTAAAAGCGCTCACTCATTCATCGTCTTTACCACTCTATCCTGTACTCAGAGTCGTGGGGGGCCTGGAGCCTATCCCAGGAGACTTAGGGTATGAGGCGGGGTTCACCCTGGACAGGGCGCCAATTCATCGCAAGATTACACACAAATACACACTATAGGCAATTTGGGAAAACCAATTAACCTAACCTGCATGTCTTTGTACCGTGGGAGGAAACCGGAGTACCCGGAGGAAACCCACCAAGCACAGGGAGAACATGAAAACTCCATGCACACAGAGATGGGAATTGAACCCGGACCCTGGAGGTGCAAGGCAACAGTGCTAACCACTACACCACCGTGCCGCCTAGTAAAAGCGCTATATAAATCACATTGAATTGAATATGTATTTTTATCCATTTCTACTGTACGTACAGCTCGAAGTATTAAATCAGTGATAAAAAAAACTTGCTTTCCATGACCTTATTTTTCCCTTTACACATATTAAAGTTTTTTTTTAATGACCATGAAAGAAACAAAAGGGCTAAATCTTCTCATAGGTTTGATCTTAACAGCGATGATACGAGTTTCCGTAGCGTTCCAGACCGCTGCTACAAACTGCCAGCATTTTCTAGCTAGTTCATATCCACTAGCCAGAATGCTACAGTAGCTGTCCTGAGATACAGTAAGAATGAAGCTAAGCTAAACGTTGGCGGAGATTAGCTAAAACTAGCTTGCTTATGTGAAGCGGCACTTCACATCGCAAGCTAATTTCAGTATTAAATACTGTAACGTGTTCTGTGTCGCTAGTTAGTTGCAACGCTCATCATTGGATAGTTCATTTCATAAAAAAAAAGAAAAGAAAAAAATCTATAAGCAACAACATTCGCAGTCGCTTAACACCCAGGACAGAAAAACAGCAAACTCGTGACAACACCTGCAAATTTTCTTGAACGCAGGATTAAAAAAAGCGGAGAAAGAGACAAAAGAAGAAGCTGAGAATGAGAATGGTTCAACCTTCACTTGAACACAATGTGCTTGTTCGAGAAAAAAAAAAAAAGGTGTTGTGACACCAGTGTGAGAAACACAATAAGGGTGACAGAGAACAAGAGCAAAACTCAAAAATAACCTCGTGCACAGAAAGCAGCAGGTCGCGTTTCCTGCGAGGCGAGGCATGCGAACCCTGGCGCTTTATTATGCGTTTCAATAGAGGGAGAGGAAAAATATGAAATGATTTGATTAGCAGATCATTACTCCTTACAGAAGGTCATTGATTGCCATTGTTGCAGAGTGAAAGCATAAAATCTTAGGCGGGGAACCTCGGAGCCGGAGATCGATTCACGCCTGAATGAGCGCCTGTGACACCCGCTGAGGAACCGCGACTTAACAGGTCATGTGCGGCTCTTCTTTTATTTCGGATCAATCCGGGTTTCAGAATGAAAAGGCGACGTGAAAGAAATGAATATATTTTCATTTAAAAGTTAAAAGGAAAAGTTGGCGGGATTAGGGGTTGCACTTTATCTGAGAACAAACCGAAAACAAGTTCCAACATACAGTACATTTGGAGCTTTGGAGCTTTTATGCGTTCATCAATTAAAAAAAATTAATTGCTGGTCATTTGGGGTTTTGTATTAACATTGATTCGCACTGCAGCGTCTCTCTCTCTCTCTCTCTCTCTCTGTGTTAAATCCCCATGCTATCCTTGATACCTTTTCCTCCTTCATTAATGTTTTTAGATCTCTTATTTTTTTTAAAGAGCGAGTCGCTGGCGAACACCTCGTGCCTCTGAGTCCTGCGGCGCTCGGGGAAGATAATGCCGAAACGTGCACGCTGCTGCAAGAATACGGAGTGTGATTTTAACCTTCAGTAAAGCAATTTCACCTCGGCTAGCTTTCCCGCCTCCACTCGGCTAACAGCGAAAGGCTTTCACCGAGACAGACAGGGAGGGAGAGCGTGCGAGAGCGCGAGAGACAACAGCTTCTTCCCTGAATAAATGAAACAGGAATCACACACGGGGAATTCATTACTGTTCTCTGTTTAATCCGACACGCTGGTGTTTCTGTAAAACACGACATTTGTGCTGTTCGAACCCGTCTGAACGGAGCTTTCCGTAGCAGGAGAAGAAGAAGCTCCGTTAGAACGTGAGATTTTTAAATCTGTATTTCATTAAAACATGTTTTAAGGATTTGTGAATACGTGTATGTATAGGGAAACCGCGGCGCTTCGTCCTTGCTTGGCTAACTGCTAGCAAAGTTAGCTCGCCAGTGAAATGTTAGGTTTAAAAATTGATGAGCAATCCGCTAGAGCTGTCCGCTGTGCTTCGACGCGCTTAACACACATACTGTATGATGGAGCGTCTGAATGTTTTGTAACAGCTGAGCCATTTCCTGAGGGAATGCAAAGAGTACGCGTGTCACGTCCATCTCCTACAATATCAAAGCTATTCATGTGTTAAATATGGTGAAGAACCATAGAACGTATTGCCATATAAGTAATGTGGAAGAACTCAGGAACAAAAAAAAGGGGGCACGCATGAGAAAGTTATTAGGAAACACTTCAGACGCTTCAAACTCATTTAAAGCTTGAAGTAAATAATATTCTAAATAAGATATATACAGTATATCACTCTCACTCACTCATCGTCTATACCACTTTATCATGTATTCAGTGTCACAGGGACCTGGAGCCTATCCCAGAAGGCATAGTGCACAAGGCGGGGTACACCCTGGACAGGGTGCCAATCCGTTACACGGCACACACACACACATACACACACTCACTAAAACCCAAAGGACAATTTGGGAACATTAATTAATTAATTAATCCAAGCCTGGCCTGAAATCGAACCCGGACCCTGGAGGTGCAAGGCGACAGTGCTCACCACTACACCACCGTGCCGGCATATATATATATATATATATATATATATATATATATATATATATATATACTGTATACAGTGGTGTGAAAAACTATTTGCCCCCTTCCTGATTTCTTATTCTTTTGCATGTTTGTCACACTTAAATGTTTCTGCTCATCAAAAACCGTTAACTATTAGTCAAAGATAACATAATTGAACACAAAATGCAGTTTTTAAATGAAGGTTTACGTTATTAAGGGAGAAAAAAAACTCCAAATCTACATGGCCCTGTGTGAAAAAGTGATTGCCCCCCTTGTTAAAAAATAACTTACCTGTGGTTTATCACACCTAAGTTAAATCTCTGTAGTCACCCCCAGGCCTGATTACTGCCACACCTGTTTCAATCAAGAAATCACTTAAATAGGAGCTACCTGACACAGAGAAGTAGACCAAAAGCACCTCAAAAGCTAGACATCATGCCAAGATCCAAAGAAATTCAGGAACAAATGAGAACAAAAGTAATTGAGATCTATCAGTCTGGTAAAGGTTATAAAGCCATTTCTAAAGCTTTGGGACTCCAGCGAACCACAGTGAGAGCCATTATCCACAAATGGCAAAAACATGGAACAGTGGTGAACCTTCCCAGGAGTGGCCGGCCGACCAAAATTACCCCAAGAGCACAGAGACGACTCATCCGAGAGGCCACAAAAGACCCCAGGACAACATCTAAAGAACTGCAGGCCTCACTTACCTCAATTAAGGTCAGTGTTCACGACTCCACCATAAGAAAGAGACTGGGCAAAAACGGCCTGCATGGCAGATTTCCAAGGCGCAAACCACTTTTAAGCAAAAAGAACATTAAGGCTCGTCTCAATTTTGCTAAAAAACATCTCAATGATTGCCAAGACTTTTGGGAAAATACCTTGTGGACCGACGAGACAAAAGTTTAACTTTTTGGAAGGTGCGTGTCCCGTTACATCTGGCGTAAAAGTAACACAGCACTTCAGAAAAAGAGCATCATACCAACAGTAAAATATGGTGGTGGTAGTGTGATGGTCTGGGGTTGTTTTGCTGCTTCAGGACCTGGAAGGCTTGCTGTGATAGATGGAACCATGAATTCTACTGTCTACCAAAAAATCCTGAAGGAGAATGTCCGGCCATCTGTTCATCAACTCAAGCTGAAGCGATCTTGGGTGCTGCAGCAGGACAATGACCCAAAACACACCAGCAAATCCACCTCTGAATGGCTGAAGAAAAACAAAATGAAGACTTTGGAGTGGCCTAGTCAAAGTCCTGACCTGAATCCTATTGAGATGTTGTGGCATGACCTTAAAAAGGCGGTTCATGCTAGAAAACCCTCAAATAAAGCTGAATTACAACAATTCTGCAAAGATGAGTGGGCCAAAATTCCTCCAGAGCGCTGTAAAAGACTCATTGCAAGTTATCGCAAACGCTTGATTGCAGTTATTGCTGATAAGGGTGGCCCAACCGGTTATTAGGTTCAGGGGGCAATTACTTTTTCACACAGGGCCATGTAGGTTTGGATTTTTTTTTCTCCCTAAATAATAAAACCCCTCATTTAAAAACTGCATTTTGTGTTTACTTGTGTTATCTTTGACTAATAGTTAAATGTGTTTGATGATCAGAAACATTTTGTGTGACAAACATGCAAAAGAATAAGAAATCAGGAGGGGGGCAAATAGTTTTTCACACCACTGTATATATATATATATACAGTCCCCTACATATAAACAATTTCCGTTCCGAGAGCTTGTTCGTAAGTCCAATTTGTTCGTAAGTCCAACAAAACATCTAGGTACTAGGATGCTAACACAATTGCCTATACACAGTATATTATAGTAGAGTGTTCTTTAGAATCGTTCCAATCCTTGATTCATGTTAATATCTGCCATTTTTTCACTTTGCTCAATGCTCAATTATTTTCACTTATGTCTCCATCGTTATTGCTCGGCGCTTCTTAACAGTACCAACTTCATCACCGCTGCTTTTACGTTTGATTTGTGATTTAACTTTTCGCGATTTAACATGCGCAAACGCATGTTCGTATCTTCATAAGTTCATAATTCGAATGTTCGTATGTAGGGGACTTGCCGAACAAACTTAAAAAAAAAAACGCATAAAATATTGTTCACTGATTGAATGCAGTCATGATATACAACGCTAGAGATTTTGAAAAAAAAAAAAAAGTATTTACTGATGCATCATTATTCTTTAGTGTGGCAATTCATGTGACTTTTTTAAAAGTATTTTTACGTTTGCATTTGAGG
Organism: Channallabes apus; assembly: GCA_030522415.1. Taxonomy (NCBI): domain Eukaryota; kingdom Metazoa; phylum Chordata; class Actinopteri; order Siluriformes; family Clariidae; genus Channallabes; species Channallabes apus. The sequence continues at coordinate 5,180,301 of CM060123.1, forward strand.
TGGTAAAATGTTGTAGTTCCTCTATAATACTCTACCCCACACATTCGGGTACACAGCACAGCGTCCTGTGTAGTCGGGACGAATTAATTGCTAATTTTGATATTAATATCAATATTTATAAAATAATGCTACTTATAGAATCGCAAAACAAATCGTATCGGCACTATGGGAATCGTGATAATATTGTACTGAGTGATCACTGGTGATTCCCGTGCCTATGCAACGCAAGCCTGTCTTATTGATTAACCCCACGTTGTGTAACGAATCATTAGGACAATCCATCAAGCGACTTCTATAGGCTCGCACTAAACCTGTGCTCCTCTGTGTAACTGAACCCTGAGCGCTCTCGCATCCCGACACTTATTCCTCTGACATAGACAAATCCCAACAAGCCAACCGCATAGAAATAAGACTTCTCTTAACCTATATTCACAAGCCCAGGGCGCTAGCACAGGTGCAAATCCACCACACACACACCACATAATTATCCACGCACACTCACACACCTGTGCCCTTCACACTCCTTTCTGCATGCATATGTGGCTAAATTCCTTCCCTTGACCTGAAAGAGTTGCGCATTCATACGCACAGTGGTTCCCTGTGTGAGTTCGCTAAAATAAAGAACACCCACACGCTCCCCTGAGGTCTGACACGTCCCCGGCTGCATAATTAGATCCAGATTAACCCAGACGAGCCCTTACGAACCCAGGTGTTAAGGCGTTGCGGAAGTTCTCGGAGAGCCTCCTGAAGCGATGACTTCTTAAACTAGTTTGAGTCAACGGGGCGAACGCACTTCCATGCACTCGAGCGAAACTGATTAGGAAACGCCGACGCGCTGTGAGAACCGTCCCACTTTGGGTTAATCACAAGACTCCGTCTAACAGAAGTTATTTCTCTAATCGTATCGGACAACTGCACAGGACAATAAAGCTAACCTCGTTAGTGTAGCGAAAGCGCTGTGATTTTCTCCGAAGCCCCTCGACGGAAATCTTTCAACAGGAAATAGTTTCTGATATTTATTTTAATATCAACAACAGACTGAACCTCAACTAAAACGATGGCGCGATCCAGATAAGAAATTCCGAGCCTGTTGTAAATGCTAATAAGCTATTTCATCCTGGTGATTCCTGTTGTGTCGGTGTTTGGAAACGAGGCGAAGCGCAAGCGGCGAGGCAAACGTACAGGGTCGAAAGACTCAATTAACCTCCATAAAGGAGAAATAAAGCTGCCCGTGGAGGTATTGAGGAGGCAGAGGAGAAAAACAATGGGGCTGGAGATTACAGAACAGCTGGAGCTCTGTTCATGTTGTCGCCGTGAATAGGTCCAATTTGCGACCTGTTGATGGGTTTGGCGATGGGAACGCGGGAGCAGGAAAACCCGCCGGAAAAAAAAACATCCTCTTATCTCTGCACAGAGACAGAGAGACAAAAAGAAGGAGCGAGACAGAATGGAATACATTACATCTGGCGTACGTTACAATGCAGTCGCATGGTTTCTACTCCAGGTCTGGAATTAAAAATGTTCTGAAATGTCAAAAATAATGACAATAAAAATAATGTGCTGTTTTATGCAATGAACAATCAATATTTAGTATGAAGTCCTTTATTCCTCAAAACCTGCTGGATCCGGCTCAAAGAAAGACGTCTGCGGTACTCCGGTGTCACTCGCTCGATCCACGCCTGCTTGATGGCTTCCTGTGCAAAATGAGAACTAGAACACACGGCATGTGTCGTTTCAGTACTTTTGGCCACCAGTGTACATTCCCTTTCCTCGCACATACACACTTGCTACCCACAATCCTTGGCTTCTGCTGAACGGAAATCACAAACGTCGCCGCATAATCTCCGTCACCTTTATTCGCCTGGGGTGATGTCCTCAGAATACAGTCCGGATACGAGCTCCGGGAAAAGATGCCTTGAGTATGCTCAGCACGTCGAGAAAACGTTAAAAAAAAAAAGAGATGTGTCCCGGAACCTCACCGGAGAACTCAGATGGAGAGGGAACATAAAGATCAGGACATAAATATCAAATGCATGACAGCAACAAGATAGAGAGAGAAAAACATCTCTGACACTGGTTCACTGATGAGAATTGTGTAAGATGTTAATAACTGGTCTGTCATGACCACACTCTCACACACACACACACGCGGGCGCGTCAGAGCCACTTGGCTATTAGAGCGCTCAGGGGGATGAGTGGCAGCGGTTTGGCCAGCGTCCAGCTCCAGTCATCTGGACCGACACCTGATCAATCACATCACCTCATTACCCAGCATCCCCTGCTCTGGCCTGTCCGGGCCACTGGCAGTCAGAGCAGGTTCCCCTTCTCAAGTTCACCTTGAGCCAAACAGACCAATAAAACCTCTCATTCTAACCAAGGCAGGGCTGCTGATTGGCCGACGCAGCTTTCCGTCTCTCACACCGAGCTGATTTATGATGGGAAGTGCCCGACAGAGTCGGAGCACAGATGGAGCTCGGAGCACACGTTTACTCGGCAGCGGGATCGAGGTGCAGTCAGGGGACGGCAGGGAAATCCGTGCCAAAGGCGACGAGCTGCTAATCCAGCTCAGAGCTCCGGCCAAAATCAGCGACAGGGCAGTTTAGCGAGCCAGGCTGGACTCAGACTTCACAGCGCTGTTCTGGGGAACCAGTACTCGCAGACGACACACACACACACACACACAAAAAACCTCATCAGAATCACAGTATATGATGCATCACACCGATAATAAACCAAACAGAACTTTAATGGGAAATGCTAAGGCAGGTTTATGGCTTCATTTCAATTCAGAGTCACTAATTTTACGGACGATGAAGTATAAATATACCGCATGTAAGGACTGCTGATGGAACTCAGTCGGCCGTTCAGTGAATGAGTCAGTGATTCATTTAGCAAATCAGTCAGTCAGTCAGGCTAAAAGTAATGCAGTCATGACGTCAGTGAGTCAGTAATTGATTTAGTAAATCAGTCATCAAGTGATTCAGTCAGTGGTTCGTTCTGCAGTTCATTCAGGTCGTCACCCAGTCGAGGAGTCAGTAAGCAATTCAGCTAATTATGTAGTTATTCATTCAGTCAATCATTTAATAAATCAGTCATTAGTTAATGATTGAGTCATCAATGTTGTCAGTCATTTACAGTAGTTAGTCAGTGAGTCAATGAATCAACGATTGAGTCATTCATTCAGAAAGTCATTTGGTTCAGTTTTTTGTTCATGTATTTAATAATTTAGTCCGTCATTCAGTCAGTGATTTTTTTAGCAGTTCAGTCAGTCAGGCCGGTGCGTTCCGATCAGCCAAAATTTTTTTTTTTAATCTAATCCTAATTAAGTCGTGTCCAATTCCTCCCTGTCACTAGGGGGCTCCCACATTAAGGCTACTACTACCACTCAGTTGGGAGGGCCGAAGAATATCACGTGTTTCCTCCGAACCACGTGGCGCCAGCCGAACTGCTTGCTCACGCATCGTTGTGGGTGGAGTAACACACTAGGAGGACAGCGCTATCCGCTCCTTCCACTTGCGTGAGCTCACAGACGTCCCTGATTGGCTGTAGTGCCATGATTAATGTGGGAGCACCAAGTACCTCTCATCCCGGCCAATCAGCTCTCTCTAGACCAACGGCTGCGAGAGGTTACAGCATCACCCGGGAATCGCACCCTGGATGATAGGGCGAGCAATTTACCACTGCGCCACTCGTTGGTCTTCTGTGTATTAAGTTTAACATTTACAACCTGGAGCCTATCCGAGGAGGCTTAGGGCACGAGGCAGGGTACACCCTGGACAGGGTGCCAATCCATCGCAGGGCACACACATATACATACACACACTCACACACCCATTCACACACTACGGGCAATTTTAGAACACGCAACATGAGAACATGCAAACTCCATGCACACAGAGAGATGTTATATCATTTCTATCTGTTATCACCAAAATGAGGATGGGTTCCCTGTTGAGTCTGGTTCCTCTCAAGGTTTCTTCCTAATGCCATCTCAGGGAGTTTTTCCTTGCCACCATCGCCGTCACCCTCCATCGCTTGCTCATCAGAGACATTTCATTCATCATTCATTCATCTCATTATTATCTAGACACATTTTTCTCACACATACACACTTCCAATTATTTTCTTTTCTAAATTTATTTTTTTTTTTGTAAATTTTCTTTAATTTTTGTGAAGCTGCTTTGAGACAATGACCATTGTTAAAAGCGCTATATAAATAAAATTGAATTGAATTGAATTGAATAGAGACGGGAATCGAACCCGGACCCTGGAGGTGCAAGGCGACAGTGCTAACCTCTACACCATAGTGTAAAATTTCCACTGTAGCACCAAGAGGCATCCGAGGTACTTATGTTACTATGTAATGCACAGGGGACGCGATGTTTGTTCTGGTGACAATGGAAAATAGGGAACACCCTGTAAAGTGTACACTTCGGAATGGAACGCAGCCAATGAGTCAGTAAGCAGTTCAGTCCTTTGTCTAGTCATTCAGTCAGTGAGTCAATGATTCATTTGGTGAATAAGTCAGGCATTTGGTAAATCAACTAATGAGTCATCCGTAATCTATTTAGTCAGTTGATTAGTCAGTGATTGATCTAACGATTAATTTATTCTGTTAAACAATCAGTTTAAACGGTTAAGCACTGAGCAATTCATTCATTCTTCCATTTATTCATTTATTTAATAATTCAGTCAGTGAGTAATTCCTTCATTCAGTCAGTCATTCATTTGCTCAGTCAGTGAATCAGCTAGACAGTGATTCAGTTAGTCAGTGATCGAGTGTTTCAATAACGCAGTCAATGAGCGATTCACGTATTCATTCATATTCCCGAATTCCTTCAGTGCACGATTCAGTCAGTCAGTCTGACTCTCCTAGACGATGTGACATTTAATCCAGACTCTTTCGCACTGCACTTTCACACGCACGTTCATCCTGCTCTACCTGTGTGCTGTTCTTTTCACATGATGACACAGACAAAGAGGCTGGTCCGTATGCTCGGCAACCAACCGTGCACTCGGTGTCAACAAAGTCGTCTAGGAGCTGCTGGAACTGTGGACCGACCATGCTCAGTCATGCTGCTGGAACCGTGGTCATGCTAGAGTTCATGAGTATGAAATCAGTTAGTATTCATATATACAGTACGCAGAAACAATACTACTTCTACTAACAGTCGTAATAATATGATTGAGTTCAAAAGCATGCCTGTGGGCTTGTAATTTACTTGCAGTACATTTCCCAGAGGTGAATACCAAAAAAAAAAGATAAATAGCGCTAAAGGATACGACTCCGCACCTGCTGTATAATGATCCTCGGTACCTGTGCATGATTCATGCAGGTGCATTAATGACTACCATGCTGTGAAAAGTGCCTGATTGATGTGTTTTAGTGTAAATCGCTAGCGCAGATACTCTTCCCTTTCTAGTACAGCTTTGCTTTAAATTCAACACAGTGAGTATAGAGAGAGAGAGAGAGAGGGAGAATACCAACGCACTCGCACGCTGCTCGCGTAACCTGCACAAGAAATATGGAGAAGGAAATCGGAGAAGATGTGGACAGTGTGCTTGCTCTGAATGATTCAGAAAAAAATTGAAGCCGTGTAACCTGTCAATCAAATCTGAGCGTTGCTTGTCTGAGAAATAATGCACAGGGGATGAGATGAGATGAAGCAGAGTGTGCATCAATATACAGTAGTGTGTGTGTTGTAATGTTATCCACAGAACGATATCTCGTAGATGATGGACCATGGATGGTTCTGGTCAAGTCTGACTCCTGACCATGGATGGATGCGGCACTATTGGGATTCAAACTCCAGACCACTCATGATGTTCTTCCTGGTGACGTCACAGGAGTGATGCACAGGGGTCCAAGCACCGTGTGTTCCTCCTAATTAAGAGTTTAACACACTTTAATTTTATTGATATAATCTTCCACATTATTTGTAGTGGCAGAAAGAGGTGGAAAAAATATAAATATATATATTTTTTTTTCAGCGACACGTACCTGCATCCAGAACCGTAGCCACGTTCATGTTTATTCTCAGAATATATCATTTTGAAATGTCATGTTTGGTGAACAAAATGGTAGGGTTGCCTTGCTTTTGAAAAGTACTCAAATGAAAGACTCGCGCAAGTCTACCTGCAAATTTGTTCAAAGGAGGTACTTCAGAAGGTAACACACCACTTGAACTGAAACCATGCTGCTTTACTGTTGCATCACTAAGAGGGAAACAGGGTGGTCCTTCTGACCTAGAAAGCAGAAGGGATTATGCGTCTACTGATCACGGAGGGAAAGATAAGGATTCAGACTCTCTGCTGCGTGTTTTACATCTGGATTTATTCTCAAAGCGAGAACTAAGTACTGACGCTGAGGAAGTGCGCCTTAGCCAGGATTTATCTAATGCTAAGACAAATTTCTATTTGAAATTCTTTAATTAACCTGATTGAAGCTAATCCCGCCAGTCGCCCAAATGCACTATTTACCAGACGCTACAGTATATTTAAAGCAGCTTCGACACAACGCGCAGAATATCAAGGTCGATCCCCGAATGCTGAAGGGTGTCTAGACTGACAGCGGCAACGCAGCCTGATGCATCAGAAGCAGCCCTGCTTTCCCTCTGAAGTCCTCGTCTGTGTTTTTGGCACGTCAGTGCAGCCTGATATGTATCTAGACAGCTCTAGTGTTTTTCTGCGGCCCAATCAATCGGTTCAGATCATTTATGTATGAGCAGGCAGGCTGAGCGTCTGCTCCGAGAGACGTGTCCTGGCACCATAATCTCCTCCGTTACGCACACGTTCTCGCAATCACGCGCACACTCACAACACACTCGGCCACCATCCTGTCTGCTCTTTTTTTTTTCGTGCGCTCTCTTTCGCTTTTAGATTTGGTCTATTTTTCATGCAGCCACAAGCGTCCAAATATTTTTTTTTCCAATATGTCTCTCTCTTGTATTCCTCCGGCGTGATGCTCAGTGATATGTCCCGACACGGAGAATGCTGCTGTAATCACAGGGAGAAAAATTCCCCCATCAGCGCCTGACATTTCTCTCCATCAAATTCATAAACACACACACACACACACACACACACAGGTCTGAGTCATAGGGAGCCTAGGAAGTGTGGGATAAATCTCTGAAGTGTTCATCGTCGAAAAAACAAGGATGGAAGACTGGGCTCATGTGGGAACGGATGAGAGGTGCAGAAAGAGAATGAGACCCAACTCAGGAGAGAGAAAGAGAGAAACCGAATGCCTACAAGACAGAGCACCTCTGAATGCTTTTGTCCTCATTTAAATGGGAATGAGATGCCATTCATTTTGAAAAAAGTAACAAAAAAAGAAAAAAGTGTGAAACACACTAGTGCTTCTTTCACTATTTGGGATATAGGCATCCTGGTTATTTGTGCCTTATGAACAAGCATCTGGTGCTTGTGTGTGTGTGTGTGTGTGTGTGTGTGTGTGTGTGTGTACCTGAGCCTTGGAGTTGTGCACTTTTCAGACTGACACAAGCCTTCGGGCCTGCCTGCAGCCAACACATCATAATCCGCATGCCTCTCGCTGCACTGCATTATTCATCCACGCAGCGCATGTGCTGTGCTGCCGAATGATCCGGGATCAGTTCTTATCTTAAACCCGGCTGTAAGTGCCGGCTGAACTGATCCTGGGTCAGGGTTGCATCACGTACCTTGCAACCTCAAGCCTGTCGATGTAATGCTGCTTCCACACTGTCTGCTGTATGTGTTAGTCTTCCTCACGGGGAAACGACAGACCGAGTTTACAGCAACTGATTTTATATAAACAGAGACAGAGAGAGAGAAAGAAAGTAGATAAATATCAACAGTGATTGCCTTAGTAGTTTAGTGTGAAAACATTTCGGTTGTGGTTTGCTAAACCTCAGGATTTGTAGGTTTTAATAGCATTTGCCATGCGAACTTTCTAGTTTTAATAGTGTTTGTATGCTTGCTCTTTTGTTTTGTTTTTACATGCTATCTTTCCTGTTTTAATAGTTTTTGGTAGGTGAACTCTCTTGTTTTAATTGTTTTTGTATGCTAGCAGTCTTGTTTTAATGGCGTTGGTATGCTAGCTCTCTTGTTTTAATAAACTTTGCAACGCTCTTGTTTTAATAGTTTAGCAATGCTAGTTGTGTGGTACGCAAGTCACCTTGTTTTAATGGTTTTGGTACGCAAGTCACCTTGTTTTAATGGTTTTGGTACGCAAGTCACCTTGTTGTAATGGTTTTGGTACGCTAGTAGTCTTGTTTTAATGGTTTTGGTACGCAAGTCACTTTGTTTTAATGGTTTTGGTACGCTAGTAGTCTTGTTTTAATGGTTTTGGTACGCTAGTAGTCTTGTTTTAATGGTTTTGGTACGCAAGTCACCTTGTTTTAATGGTTTTGGTACGCTAGTAGTCTTGTTTTAATGGTTTTGGTACGCTAGTAGTCTTGTTTTAATGGTTTTGGTACGCTATTCACCTTGTTTTAATAGTTTTGGTACGCAAGTCACCTTGTTGTAATGGTTTTGGTACGCTAGTAGTCTTGTTTTAATGGTTTTGGTACGCAAGTCACATTGTTTTAATGGTTTTGGTACGCTAGTAGTCTTGTTTTAATGGTTTTGGTACGCAAGTCACATTGTTTTAATGGTTTTGGTACGCTAGTAGTCTTGTTTTAATGGTTTTGGTACGCAAGTCACTTTGTTTTAATGGTTTTGGTACGCTAGTAGTCTTGTTTTAATGGTTTTGGTACGCTAGTAGTCTTGTTTTAATGGTTTTGGTATGCAAGTCACCTTGTTTTAATGGTTTCGGTACGCTAGTCACCTTGTTTTAATGGTTTTGGTACGCAAGTCACCTTGTTGTAATGGTTTTGGTACGCAAGTCACCTTGTTTTAATGGTTTTGGTACGCTAGTAGTCTTGTTTTAATGGTTTTTGGTACGCTAGTCATATTGTTTTAATCGTTTTGGTACACTAGTAGTCTTGTTTTAATGGTTTTGGTACGCAAGTCACCTTGTTTTAATGGTTTCGGTACGCTAGTAGTCTTGTTTTAATGGTTTTGGTACGCAAGTCACCTTGTTTTAATGGTTTCGGTACGCTAGTAGTCTTGTTTTAATGGTTTTTGGTACTCAAGTCACCTTGTAATGGTTTTGGTACGCTAGGAGTCTTGTTTTAATGGTTTTGGTACGCAAGTCACCTTGTTTTAATGGTTTTGGTACGCTAGTAGTCTTGTTTTAATGGTTTTGGTACGCTAGTAGTCTTGTTTTAATGGTTTTGGTACGCAAGTCACCTTGTTTTAATGGTTTTGGTACGCAAGTCACCTTGTTTTAATGGTTTTGGTACGCTAGTTGTCTTGTTTTAATGGTTTTGGTATGCTAGTAGTCTTGTTTTAATGGTTTTGGTACGCTAGTCACCTTGTTTTAATGGTTTTGGTACACTAGTTGTCTTGTTTTAATGGTTTTGGTACGCAAGTCACCTGGTTTTAATGGTTTTGGTACGCTAGTCACCTTGTTTTAATGGGTTTGGTACGCTAGTCACCTTGTTTTAATGGTTTTGGTATGCTAATCACCTTGTTTTAATGGTTTTGGTACGCTAGTAGTCTTGTTTTAATGGTTTTTGGTACGCTAGTCATATTGTTTTAATGGTTTTGGTACGCTATAGTAGTCTTGTTTTAATGGTTTTGGTACGCTAGTAGTCTTGTTTTAATGGTTTTGGTACGCAAGTCACCTTGTTTTAATGGTTTTGGTACGCTAGTAGTCTTGTTTTAATGGTTTTGGTACGCTAGTAGTCTTGTTTTAATGGTTTTTGGTACGCAAGTCACCTTGTAATGGTTTTGGTACGCTTGTAGTCTTGTTTTAATGGGTTTTGGTACGCAAGTCACCTTGTTTTAATGGTTTTGGTACGCTAGTAGTCTTGTTTTAATGGTTTTGGTACGCTAGTAGTCTTGTTTTAATGGTTTTGGTACGCAAGTCACCTTGTTTTAATGGTTTTGGTACGCAAGTCACCTTGTTTTAATGGTTTTGGTATGCTAGTTGTCTTGTCTTAATAGTTTTGGTATGCTAGTAGTCTTGTTTTAATGGTTTTGGTACGCTAGTAGTCTTGTTTTAATGGTTTTGGTACGCTAGTCACCTTGTTTTAATGGTTTTGGTATGCAAGTCACCTTGTTTTAATGGTTTTGGTACGCAAGTCACCTTGTTGTAATGGTTTTGGTACGCTAGTAGTCTTGTTTTAATGGTTTTGGTACGCAAGTCACCTAGTTGTAATGGTTTTGGTACACTAGTAGTCTTGTTTTAATGGTTTTGGTACGTAAGTCACCTTGTTGTAATGATTTTGGTACGCTAGTAGTCTTGTTTAAATGGTTTTGGTACGCAAGTCACCTTGTTGTAATGGTTTTGGTACACTAGTCACCTTCTTTTAATGGTTTTGGAACGCAAGTCACCTTGTTGTAATGGTTTTGGTACACTAGTAGTCTTGTTTTAATGGTTTTGGTACGTAAGTCACCTTGTTGTAATGATTTTGGTACGCTAGTAGTCTTGTTTTAATGGTTTTGGTATGCTAGTAGTCTTGTTTTAATGGTTTTGGTACGCAAGTCACCTTGCTTTAATGGTTTTGGTATGCTAGTAGTCTTGTTTTAATGGTTTTGGTACGCTAGTAGACTTGTAATGGTTTTGGTACGCTAGTAGACTTGTTTTAATGGTTTTGGTACGCAAGTCACCTTGTTTTAATGGTTTTGGTACGCTAGTCACCTTGTTTTAATGGTTTTGGTACGCTAGTCACCTTGTTTTAATGGTTTTGGTATGCTAATCACCTTGTTTTAATGGTTTTGGTACGCTAGTAGTCTTGTTTTAATGGTTTTTGGTACGCTAGTCATATTGTTTTAATGGTTTTGGTACACTAGTAGTCTTGTTTTAATGGTTTTGGTACGCTAGTAGTCTTGTTTTAATGGTTTTTGGTACGCAAGTCACCTTGTAATGGTTTTGGTACGCTAGTAGTCTTGTTTTAATGGGTTTTGGTACGCAAGTCACCTTGTTTTAATGGTTTTGGTACGCTAGTAGTCTTGTTTTAATGGTTTTGGTACGCTAGTAGTCTTGTTTTAATGGTTTTGGTACGCAAGTCACCTTGTTTTAATGGTTTTGGTACGCAAGTCACCTTGTTTTAATGGTTTTGGTATGCTAGTTGTCTTGTCTTAATAGTTTTGGTATGCTAGTAGTCTTGTTTTAATGGTTTTGGTACGCTAGTCACCTTGTTTTAATGGTTTTGGTACGCTAGTTGTCTTGTTTTAATGGTTTTGGTACGCAAGTCACCTTGTTTTAATAGTTTTGGTACGCAAGTCACCTTGTTGTAATGGTTTTGGTACGCTAGTAGTCTTGTTTTAATGGTTTTGGTACGCAAGTCACCTAGTTGTAATGGTTTTGGTACACTAGTAGTCTTGTTTTAATGGTTTTGGTACGTAAGTCACCTTGTTGTAATGATTTTGGTACGCTAGTAGTCTTGTTTTAATGGTTTTGGTACGCAAGTCACCTTGTTGTAATGGTTTTGGTACACTAGTCACCTTCTTTTAATGGTTTTGGAACGCAAGTCACCTTGTTGTAATGGTTTTGGTACACTAGTAGTCTTGTTTTAATGGTTTTGGTATGTAAGTCACCTTGTTGTAATGATTTTGGTACGCTAGTAGTCTTGTTTTAATGGTTTTGGTATGCTAGTAGTCTTGTTTTAATGGTTTTGGTACGCAAGTCACCTTGCTTTAATGGTTTTGGTATGCTAGTAGTCTTGTTTTAATGGTTTTGGTACGCTAGTAGACTTGTAATGGTTTTGGTACGCTAGTAGACTTGTTTTAATGGTTTTGGTACGCAAGTCACCTTGTTTTAATGGTTTTGGTACGCTAGTCACCTTGTTTTAATGGTTTTGGTACGCTAGTCACCTTGTTTTAATGGTTTTGGTATGCTAATCACCTTGTTTTAATGGTTTTGGTACGCTAGTAGTCTTGTTTTAATGGTTTTTGGTACGCTAGTCATATTGTTTTAATGGTTTTGGTACACTAGTAGTCTTGTTCTAATGGTTTTGGTACGCAAGTCACCTTGTTTTAATGGTTTCGGTACGCTAGTAGTCTTGTTTTAATGGTTTTGGTACGCTAGTAGTCTTGTTTTAATGGTTTTGGTACGCTAGTAGTCTTGTTTTAATGGTTTTGGTACGCTAGTAGTCTTGTTTTAATGGTTTTGGTTCGCAAGTCACCTTGTTGTAATGGTTTTGGTACGCTAGTAGTCTTGTTTTAATGGTTTTGGTACGCTAGTAGTCTTGTTTTAATGGTTTTGGTACGCTAGTAGTCTTGTTTTAATGGTTTTGGTACGCAAGTCACCTTGTTGTAATGGTTTTGGTATGCTAGTAGTCTTGTTTTAATGGTTTTGGTATGCTAGTAGTCTTGTTTTAATGGTTTTGGTACGCAAGTCACCTTGTTGTAATGGTTTTGGTACGCTAGTAGTCTTGTTTTAATGGTTTTGGTACGCTAGTAGTCTTGTTTTAATGGTTTTGGTACGCTAGTAGTCTTGTTTTAATGGTTTTGGTACGCAAGTCACCTTGTTGTAATGGTTTTGGTACGCTAGTAGTCTTGTTTTAATGGTTTTGGTACGCTAGTAGACTTGTTTTAATGGTTTTGGTACGCTAGTAGACTTGTAATGGTTTTGGTACGCTAGTAGACTTGTTTTAATGGTTTTGGTACGCTAGTAGACTTGTAATGGTTTTGGTACACTAGTAGTTTTGTTTTAATGGTTTTGGTATGCTAGTATTCTTGTTTTAATGGTTTTGGTACGCTAGTAGTCTTGTTTTAATGGTTTTGGTACGCAAGTCACCTTGTTGTAATGGTTTTGGTATGCTAGTAGTCTTGTTTTAATGGTTTTGGTATGCTAGTAGTCTTGTTTTAATGGTTTTGGTATGCAAGTCACCTTGTTGTAATGGTTTTGGTACGCTAGTAGTCTTGTTTTAATGGTTTTGGTACGCTAGTAGTCTTGTTTTAATGGTCTTGGTACGCTAGTAGTCTTGTTTTAATGGTTTTGGTACGCAAGTCACCTTGTTGTAATGGTTTTGGTACGCTAGTAGTCTTGTTTTAATGGTTTTGGTACGCTAGTAGACTTGTTTTAATGGTTTTGGTACGCTAGTAGACTTGTAATGGTTTTGGTACGCTAGTAGACTTGTTTTAATGGTTTTGGTACGCTAGTAGACTTGTAATGGTTTTGGTACACTAGTAGTTTTGTTTTAATGGTTTTGGTATGCTAGTATTCTTGTTTTAATGGTTTTGGTACGCTAGTCACCTTGTTGTAATGGTTTTGGTACGCTAGTAGTCTTGTTTTAATGGTTTTGGTACGCTAGTCACATTGTTGTAATGGTTTTGGTACGCTAGTAGTCTTGTTTTAATGGTTTAGGTACGCAAGTCACCTTGTTGTAATGGTTTTGGTACGCTAGTAGTCTTGTTTTAATGGTTTTGGTACGCTAGTAGACTTGTAATGGTTTTGGTACGCTAGTAGACTTGTTTTAATGGTTTTGGTACGCTAGTAGACTTGTTTTAATGGTTTTGGTATGCTAGTAGTCTTGTTTTAATGGTTTTGGTACGCTAGTAGACTTGTAATGGTTTTGGTACACTAGTAGTTTTGTTTTAATGGTTTTGGTATGCTAGTATTCTTGTTTTAATGGTTTTGGTACGCTAGTAGTCTTGTTTTAATGGTTTTGGTACGCAAGTCACCTTGTTGTAATGGTTTTGGTACGCTAGTAGTCTTGTTTTAATGGTTTTGGTACGCTAGTAGTCTTGTTTTAATGGTTTTGGTACGCAAGTCACCTTGTTGTAATGGTTTTAGTACGCTAGTAGACTTGTAATGGTTTTGGTACGCTAGTAGTCTTGTTTTAATGGTTTTGGTACGCTAGTAGTCTTGTTTTAATGGTTTTGGTACGCTAGTCACCTTGTTGTAATGGTTTTGGTACGCTAGTAGTCTTGTTTTAATGGTTTTGGTACGCTAGTAGTCTTGTTTTAATGGTTTTGGTACGCTAGTAGTCTTGTAATGGTTTTGATACATTAGTAGCCTTATTTTAATGATTTTGGTTTATAGGTTAATATTCAAGCTTATTCTCGTATACAGTTATCCTAGTATTTCCATGTGTCCACACCATGGCTTTAATCTTTTTTTCGTACGTGACTTCTCATATTTTGATAGTTTTAGTGTACTAGCACCCAGGAGGAGCTCTAAATATCACGGAGAAGCCTGCTGCCTCACTCATCACACCTCCATCTATCTTCCCCCCACCCCCACCCCCACTAACACATACTTTAAATCCCAGCCCTTGTGTTCATTGACAGAGCGAGAGACGGCGATGATGCTGAATTGATTTTCTCTAAGCGTTCAAAGGAGAAGATCGGGATCGAGCCATGTTTCTGTGCGTCCCTGCTGCTGAAAGGTCAACTTTAACCCAGGCACACTGATAGAACACGTGAAGCTTTGTGCTTAGGAATGTGAAACATTATTAAACGTATTAATGAACGTTTGTGTTTGTGTGTGTGTGTGTGTGTTTGTGTTTGTATAAGTGAGCTGGGGGTGGACTTTTAAACTATGGTTAAGGGAAAGATGCACAGCAAAATCATCAATGTTTAATTAACACCCACGCTGTTAAACCGGTCTCTGGTGTGTATCGCAGATCAGAACTGATCTCTACTGTATAATGAGGTGTTAATTTAATGTGGAGCTCTCTCTCTCTCTCTCTGTGTAAACATTCCGATGCCTGTGTTTATGAAGGATTCCTCAAGTTCAAGTGCTGGCTGAGACTCTGTAAGAGTTTAATTACATCCTCTGCAATGAAGCTGCTCTCTACACTGCGTGAAGCACCTGCACCTCGCCTGACCAGCTCCTGGTGTTAATGACATTAGTATGGAGAGTGAGCAACGCTGCGGCGCCACGCAGTCAAACTGAACACACCACCGTGCTGCCTTTACACACTAAACACCGAGCGAGTTCAGAGTGGCTCGTCTCATGCCATCTTTAATATGAGATCAGAGAGCAGCGAAGGAAATGTGTCTGCTCTCTCCCTCACACAACACGCACAACACACACACGCACAACACACACACACACACACACACACACACACACACACACACACACACACACACACACACACATCTGTTTCTCCAGCTGGCCCTGAAGAGAAACTATTTATAAGCTGTGATGTTCTCATTTACTTTATTCATTCTTGAGGTCAGTTTAATAAAACACCAATTAAACCTTTTCTCATCAGCTTTAAGTAAGAAGCATCTGCACTTCATCATGAAGCCGACTACGCTCTGACTGGTGCTGCACATACTTTTCACAAGAGAAGCTTGTTGCGTTAGCGCTAATGAGATATAAACCTGGCTACAAAACCTCAACTCACTTATAATTATCTTACTTTTATTTACTCGTCTTATTTTTCCTTCCTTCACTTCTCAAATTCACGTCTTTGCGTCAACCTCATTTACTTGACTTGACAGTTTCCATTAAAAGTTTGCGCACACCTCCTCATTCAAAGGTATTTCTTACAGTAGTTTTTACTGGTTTTTACACTGTAGAACAAAACTAAAGGCATCAAAGCTTCACAATAACACGATGAATTCCATGGTAAGCAAAAAATAAATAAAAAATGCAAACAATGCAAAATCTGTGATACCGTATTTGAGATTCTTCAGAGTAACCATCGTTTACATTGATAACGGCTTTGCACACTCTTGGCATTCTCTCAGTAAGTCTTGTGAAGTATCTACTTAGTTACTGTTGGAAACACATTCCATGTAAATACCTCGTGAGAAGACCAAGAGAGTCCCGAGCGAGAATTGAGGTGAGCACTAATTCATTTGAAAAATCTAAAATATGAACTATATATTTAACATGTAATTCTTTATTAGCTTAATATATATTTCTATGTGTTATTTTATCAGTTTTGTTCTACAGAGTAGAGAAGAGATAAAATAATGATGATTAAATGAGTCCAACTCAACTTGACTGTTTCTGTATATACTTATTCTGCTTATTTTATTTATTTATTTATTCACATATATATATTTATATTACTTACTTTATGCACTTATTTACTTTTACTTGTTTTACACATTTTACGCATATATATATAATTTTTTTATGTATATTTTACATATTTTGCTTGCTAATTTAAGTAATTGATTTAACTTTTGTACTTAATATTTTTCTTAGTCCTTTTTTGAATTAATTAATTCTTTTGTTTTAATTACATAATTTTTTGTTTTACTTACTTTATTATTTAAGTTTATTTTCTCCATTTAGTTAACTTCCTTTATTTATTTATTTATTTATTTAGTGTGCTTATTTACTTTCTGCTTTTATTCATTTTATTTATGAATTTACTCCAAAATTACTTCCTCTTCATACATAAACACTTCATTTACTTTATTTACTTTACATATTATTTTCAATTACTTTCTATTACTGTCTAACTATTTTGTTTTACAGTCTTTATCTATGAACTTATTTTCTTCTGCACTGAACGCTCCCAGAAAAAAGGTAGTGTGTGAGGAAATTATTTTACTTTACTTAATAATTACTTAATTATTTTCTTCATTTACTCTACTTTTTTACCCCTTTCATTTACCTTTTACATTACTATTTAACTATTTGTAAGTTTACTTATTAATTACTTACTCTATATACTGTACACCAGCCATAAGGTTACAATGCAAACCAAGCCGAGTATTGTGTAGGTTCACCTTGTACCACCGGGGCAGCTCTGGCCCCTCGCGGTGTGGCTCCACAGGGTATCTGGGGGTGTGTCGTGGTGTCTGGCAGCAGGATGTTGGCTGCTGAGATTTTGGGTGCTGTAGAGTGGGCCTTTGTGGATCGGATGTGCTTTTCTGCATATCCCATAGAGCTAAATCTGTTGGGGAAGTGAGGAATTTGAAGGCCAGTTCGGTCCTTTACCTGCTGGGCGTCGGCCTGTGGTACACTGGGTGTTCTGGTACCTTTCTATTGAGGCCAACACTGGCTCTTCTGTGTGATTGGACGAGACAGGATGGCTTTTGGTCTTTGCGGGTGGACACGATCCTGTAAACTGTTTACTGGTATATAATTTATAATGTTAATGTGTTAATGTTATGGCTATGTAAATTTTTTTTACTTAAATTACTTTCTTGACACTTACTTTATGTATTCACTTGCTGTAACTTGTTACTCATGAACTCAGTGATTGCATTTGACTGAATTGATTGAAGTTATTGAAAATTTGTGAACTTGCCAGAAGAAGCCATTCATTTCCCAAACCTTCACCTCGATCCCCTTCATCTCCAGCTCCATGTATTTCTTTAATTCTTCCACCTGCACATCCGATTCAATTGAATCAGGCGCTGATTAGACGGAGCAGGTGTGCTAGTCAAGGAATTTAGCAAATATGCACTAACAGCAAAACATGTTGGTATTTACAGTACAGACAGCTCCAGGTTTTATTTCCTGAGTACAGGTTTGAAAATGACTGAAAGTCACAGGACGACAGCAGAAAGTGTGAAGGCAGACAGAGTTCGTCAGGGTGTTAATGTCGCTATAAAATCCATAAACTTTTTTACAGTTTCAGACGTGGAAACCCGATGGACCGGGATGTCTTGGCTCTGACGTGCTGTCTGGCGGATTTCGCTTTTAAATCGGCGAGTGTGTGAATAATCATACCGTTCATGTTACTGTTGCTTCCACAAAATCATGCGTGTAATACAAACCAGCAGGCTGCTCCACGTCGAGGCGTATCACACCACGGATTAGCCTGGATTACTTTTTCTATGACAACGCAACACTTCCCACTAGACGGATAATTCAGTGCAAGGAGTATTCCTTTGGCTTTCAGTCAGCATTTGTGTTATACATAACAGTACTGCCTATGTGTTACTGACGTGATATAATATTCAAGTTGCGATAGTCCTATATTATAAATCTGGAATAGAAAATAAATAAACGTTTGAGCTCGCCTTTAATCCAATCCTTAATCCAGTGCAATCTTTGGCCTGGAAAAGAAACTTCTGCTTGACGGCATCTTTGTTGGAACGAGCTCCTCACAGCTTGCTAATGTGAGCGAAAGAGCGGAGCACCATCATGGTGGCTAAGAAGAAATGTGGCACAGAGGAACCTCTGTGTGTATGTGTGACAACATGAAACATTTTTACATATTTGTATATAAAATATGAAATATCAGTCACGGTCATCAGTCATCCTCTGAATTCATAAAATAAAAAAGTCTATAAAAAAAATTTTTGCTGCACATTTTAATGATTTCTTCCTCATGCGGCCAGGGCGAATGCCAAGAGTGTAAACAACAGAAGCCTCCTTCAGGAACCTGGACTTGACTGCTAAACGTGGAGCACACAGAGGCTTCCATTCAGTCTAGAAGTCAGGGCCACTGATCCGGGAACAGTTACTGATCACGCCTGTAAATGAGGCTTTACAATTTTTGACTCTCTGATACTGACCTGTGATCAGGCGTATAGTATCCACAGTGGCTTCATGTAAGAGATCAGAAACTGGTCCAGGATGTGAGAAGAGTCAGGGCAAGTGCATTCTGTAAAAGTCGAGATCTATAAATCAGATTTGATTAATTGTAAGTTTTAATATTTCAACTCTTTGATGTTAGAGAGCACTCTTACTCTTAGACCGTTTATCCCCTGAACGCTCTCGGAAATAGGAAGCGTGTGAGGAAATCGCACGATGCCGATGTAGCGCTTATCCACAGAGCATGACACACACATGACCCTACAGCCAGCCTCCTGGGGTAAAACATATATAACTAAAGCAGAGCACGAAGCTGAGGTTCAGCAGAGAGGAACGAGCGAGGGGATACGAAGGGGACGACGACAAAGTGCTTACTGCACAGAAAACCGAGGAAAGGAAACACACCGGGAGCGCTCTCTTTTTGAGAAAAGCGCGATGGGAAGAGAGATAAGGAGAAGCTGCCGTAGTTGTGTTCCTGTATGCTTCTGTGTCTGTTAGATCTTTACAGATTAATCAGCTTAATTTACTACAGCAACATCAATCCGAGATCTAATCACCCAAATCCCCTGCGTGAAGAAAAGCAGACAAACACAAAGCCGTCCTCAAAGCGATCGTAAAAAGCAACCGTTGCTTACATCCCGCCACTGCACGCCGTACGCCGTGCACGTCTACAAACCATCAGGATTCCACATTATCTCTTCATCATCACAGAAAATTGCAATAGCGAGACTTTTTCAAGTTCAAAAAGTATCTTGCTGGACAAATTCAAGAACAGAAAAAGTTTAACTGTACACAGTGTACTACATACGTATGTACAGATTATTGTCAGAAAATCTATGGAACAATTATTATTTTTATTATGAAACTTATAGAGCACACTTCGAATTTTTACCTTTGTTCTTTCTGAACTGACATTATTCTAGCCTGCTTTTCTCAAAACGTTGCTTTGCTACAGTCTAATGCGCCAGGAGACACTTTTACGCCAGACTTCACCGATCCTGCGCACTGTGTGTTTGTTTGCTTTCTAACATTGCGGTTGATTTCAAGTAATTTTGAGAGCAGATTAAAGGGGAATAACAAAAGGAACATAAATAGACAGTGTTCGTGGTTAAAGTTAGTGACTTGGATAATTACAGTTTGACGAAGTAAGATTTTACCATATAAGCGACACAATATGGACAAATGTATTTGGAGCCAAACCTGCAATGTTATTATATCCAAATACATACACTTCAATATGGAGTCGGTCCCCCTTTTTTGCAGCTATGGGCTTCCACTCCTCTTGGAAGGTCGTCCATAAGAAGATGTTGGAGTGTTTCTGTGTGAATTCGTGTTCATTCATTCTGTAGAGCATTTATGAGGTCAGGCACTGATGTTGGATGAAAAGGCCTGACTCGCAATCTCCGTTCCAGTTCATTGCAAAGGTGCTCGATGGGGTTGTGGTCAGGGCTCTGTGTTAGGGCCGTTCAAGTTCTTTCACACTGAAGTCATCAAACCATGTGTCCTAGTTTTTGTGCAGTGTGGGACAGTTATGTTGGAACAGAAAAGGGCATTCAAAAAACTGTTGCCACAAAGTTGCATAGATACATTAAGATCGCTCTTAAGGGGGCTGATTGATTTAAACACCCGAATTAAAAAATTAACCGGCTTGGACAAATACTTTTGTCCATATAGTGTAGAAATGCTTACTTATTTTCAGATAAACGCTAAGTACATGGATAAAGACCAAAGCTTCAGAAGCCTTGAGTTGAGAATAAGAACGCTGTTTTAATGTAGCCATTTGTACGGTGGCCGTGAAGTGCAAAACAAATTAACAAAACGGAAAACAAAATAACTAATTCAAAAACAAAATTTGTTATTTTGTTTTGTTGTTTTGTTTTTGGTTTTGTTATTTTGTTTTCGGATTGTTAATTTGGTTTTTGAATTTGTTATTTAGTTTTGAATTTTGTTGTTTTGTTTTTGTTATTTTGTTTTCAGATTGTTAATTTGTGTTGCACTTCTCCGCTAGATTCCAGTACAAACCGGAAAAGGTAGGTATAGTTTGCGAATGAAATTCCAACCGCTGATTGGACGAGACATCTGTCACTCAAGATATACAGGAAGTACGTAGGAACTTGTTTCTCTATCTTTGTTTCTTGTGTGTTCTGCTTCACTTTAAACTTTGATGGACGTGAAGTGCAAAACAAATGAACAAAACTGACTTCAGGGCCACCGTAAGAACCCAATAATGTTTGCACATTCATACACACACGAATCTACCGCTACTACAGTACTTCCTGTATATCTTGAGTGACAGATGTCTCGTCCAATCAGCGGTAAGCATTTCATTCGTAAACTATACCGACCTTTTCCGGTTTGTATCGGACTGGCCGAGAAGTGCAATACAAATTAACAAAACGGAAAACAAATTAACAAATTCAAAACCAAATTAACGAATCCGAAAACAAAATAACAAAACCAACAACAAAACGAAAAAAAAAAAGTTTTGGGTTTTGTTATTTTGTTTTGGGTTTTGATATTTTGTTTTTTAATTAGTTCTTTTGTTTTTTCCATTTTGTTAATTTGCTTTTGAATTTGTTCTTTTGTTTTGGGTTTTGTTTTTTTGTTTTCGGTTTTGTTAATTTGTTTTGCACTTCAGGGCCACCGTACATTTGTCGTATAACTAGAGGGACTCTTCTCAAATGCATGTGATTATAGTTTGAAACATGAACCAGTGCTGCATTTGTGTCTATGGAAAAATATTTAGCTGAAAAGAATTGACTAGCGATCTAGGGAAATAAAATGACTAATGACTTGAAATCCAAATTTAAAGTTGCTTCACATTATGGCTCCACTTAAAAACGTCTTTGTGGCAGAAGGGGCGTGGTCGAGCGTCACCTATTGGCAGAGAGGAGCAGGTGAACCTGTCAGGGAAATCATGATGCTTTCTCCTGTGGGTGGTTTAACAAGTCGTTTTATGTTTGTTTTGCTTTGTGTTGAAAGAGAGAGCGTGAGTGAGTGTGTGGCTGAGAGTGCCAGAGTGCTGAGCAGAGAGTGTATGTGTGTGTGTGTGTATATGGGTGTGTACAGTATGTGTGTGATTCCATTACACTGCTGGAAAAATAATGGGAAATAAAAACATTCACACTCACCAAAGCTGCTTCCAGCCCCTTTGTTTCCCCAAACGTCCCAAATGTGCCACAGCCGTAAACCAATTGTTACCTGTCGTCTCAGTCCGTCATGCTAGTTTAGTCATGCTAGTAGCTTAAGACGCTTTTCTGAATCTGAAGTCGAGCCGACACAATTTTTGAGTGATAATGCCTCTCTGCTAATTCGGGGGGAAAAATCTACCTTTTCTCGTTTCTAATCGTATCCACATTTTCATGGACAATATTTCTCCAATCCAACTGAAATAATACTGATTAGAAATTTTAAATTACATGGACACTGATCCGAAAAGATCAGCTCAAAGCATTTAATCAGAATAGAACTATGTGCAACGTGTTTCCGGTTCATCTGAAATTGATATAACATATAAAAAACAAATCCTTTTTTTTTTTTTTTTCATCTAAACAGATTGAGATTAGGTTAGGCTGCCCTGATAAAACTCACGCTTAGATGCTTTACGATGCTTACTGTACCCTGTCCAGGTTGTACCCCGCCTTGTGCCCTACTGTAAGCCTCCTGGGATAGGCTCCAGGTCCCGCGACCCTGAATACAGGATAAAGCTATACATTATATAATGAGTGAGTGAGTGAGTATCAGATGTTACTCTGGGATACTGAATTATAATTACAAGCATTTCATAAGTGTCAATGGATTTAACTGACAATTACATTTAATTTAATCAAAGAGTCAATACTTGCAGTGTTGGTCCTTCTTCATCAAGACCTCCTGGAATGCTGTCAATCAACTTCTGGGCCACATCCTGACTGATGATGATTGACAGCACGCCAGGGTGAACTGCAGGAGGTCTTGGGGGGGAAAAAAAGGGTCAACACTGCAAATACTGACTCATTGAATAAACTTATGAACGTGTAGCAGTTCATAGGTGGATGTGAGCTCTGCATTCAGTTGGATAACATTTATTTGACTTTCACCTTTAACCCTTGACCAGCCATACTGTACATCAAGGAGGAACACCTGTTGTTAACAGGTGAGAAATCACAGGCATGCAAACTGCGAGGTCTTATACCTACAGACCTCGTAGTCGTCCTGGTTTAGAGCTAATGCATAACTAATGCATTTAAAAAAAAAAAAAAAAAAAAGAGATGAATCACTTGCCGTCGCAGAGTCGTGTCATGGGGAACCGTTCATCATTTCAATTTTGGGGCAATTCCTAAAATGTCGCTCTAGCAGACACACACACACACACGGTTCAGGAGTTACGGTAAAGGCCGCTTATACAAGAACCATGCTGGAGCACTGCAAATTAGACTTGAGTACCCCTGTTGCAGGAGAACCCGCGGGGTGCATGTAAATGATTGCAGTATAACCTTAAACCAGTCACTGGCACATGATTAGTATGCTGTACTTAAAACACGCAGGTAACAGATAGCAGCCTTGACAATTTCCACAGCGGGCGATTAAACCTGAAAGACTGATCTCACCTCTAATTGACTGCTATCCGAGACTTGAAATGCCGGAAAGGAGGCGGAGTGGGGAGAAATAAGTAGATAAGTGTAGAGGTGACTGTTCTCTGAACAATATGAAGCCCAGCGTGACACGGATTCTAATAATCCACGCGGCACTCGCACTCGCACTCGCGTCCTCCCGTAAGGATCGTAATCGTATCGGTCGACTCGTGATTTCATTATCGCTGACGGTGTGTAGATTAGGGAGTAGATTTTGTATCTTTTAACACAGCTGTTTCGGGTTTAAAACAGCAGCCGAGGCTTGTCTATGCGCCTGCTTGCTGCACACGCCTTATAATTAACAGCAGCGCTTCTCTTTCGGCTCTGTCC
This sequence comes from Channallabes apus, assembly GCA_030522415.1. Taxonomy (NCBI): domain Eukaryota; kingdom Metazoa; phylum Chordata; class Actinopteri; order Siluriformes; family Clariidae; genus Channallabes; species Channallabes apus. The sequence continues at coordinate 5,203,734 of CM060123.1, forward strand.
TGTCCACTGCTTAGCGAGGTAGAAAAAGCCTTTTTGATTTTACATCAATCGAAGTGACAGAGGTATTGATTTCAGAGGCGTAAATCACTGCATATAGGAATTCCGCTGTCCGGTGAGTAAAAGAAAACCCACAGCGGAGCCGTAATGGCCACCTGACAAACCGGCAGGATGTTATAGAAATAAAGACGCCTATTGAAACGACAGCTGCGGAAAGAAAGAAAAAAAAACGGAGCACAACTGGATAGAGACGGATTGAGCCGATTTTGTAATACCGTAAGTCCACACTAACTGGTCACTTTAATAGGAACACCGGCCCGCCTATGTATTCATGCCATTTCTAGAGAAATCATAAAACCATGCAGATACAGAAAATAATAACAATAATTACGATAAAAACCTTTTTCATTACTTTTACGCTGCAGTTCTGTAGTAGTTAACGGCTCACGGTAACTCGAGTTCATCCGCGGTGAGCAGAAGAGCATCTCGGGAAAAGCGTAGCACGCTGGAACCGCGAGAGGATGAACTACGAGAGCAGGAAATCACATCGGGTTCGAAACCCATCTTTATTTATTTCCATGTCAAGGGGACGTGACAGCGTAGCGGATTATTTGGAAGAAACGTTCATTCCACTGGACAGGCCGTTAACGCATTGCAGGACACGCACTCACACGCTCATTCACGCACTACGGGCAATATGGGAACACCGATCATGTATGTCTTTGCACCGTGGGAGGAACCATGAACCAAGGACGGAGAGAAGATGCAAACTCGAAGATGCGAATCGAACCCTCGACCCTCGACCCTCGATCCGCAGTGCTAACCGCCACCGTATCACCTACTGTAGGACCAGTTGCAAGAAATATCATTTGCGTAAGCAGTTTGTAATTTTTGTACAGTAATATTATGTATAAAAGCCAAATACTAAAGATGTCAACTGGTGTTAAGGACACACACATCACGTCAGATTCAAAGGGATTTGCTGGAGTCTGTCTTTAGCCAGAGAAGGAACAACATGCTGTAGTACTTTATATTCAATCGTGGCATGAAAAGTTGCACGTTTTAAATATTATTGGGGACAAATAGAGGGAGTCTGAGGTTGACAGCGGAGGGCGGATGGAAAAGAAATGGAGTGGACAAAGCGAGGAGAGAGAGAGAGATATGCTGGTGCACAGGTGACGTGTCAGAGGCCGTGTCCATATCGACAGAGAGCAGCGACATGAGTGCAAAGCCGTCCTGTGCTCTGGCAACGAGGAATCGATCGACGACTGGAGCTACGTGTCACCCTGATGGCTTCTTTTCCTCTCTCTCTCTCTCTCCCCCTCTATCTCGATCTCTCTGTGTGTTTTTATGATTAAGAAGCAACCCTTCACACGCATTATTTTTTTTTCCACTTTCATGTCTCGGGAAAATAGTAGATGAGACTCCGTCTCCTGTTTTCACTCACAAATAATTTATACTGAGCCTCCTCTTTGTTTCCGTACCCAGCCTTTCAGCAGCGCGTCCATTAAAACCCGGAAGCCGAGCTTCATCTGAAAGGGAACGCTCAATAATTCAGAGCAAACTGTTTGACTACAAGATGCTCTCAGGTGCTCCGAGGACGTCCAGGTCATGCTGTACTGATTCAGGGTTAGTCAGGGCTCTTGGTTTAATAAATAACCGTATTCAGTACGACAGCAACACGCGTCACGTGACTCGTGCTGAACGGGACCGGATGTTTATCTGGATTTAACGAACGGCTGAGTGAATTCAGTGTTTTTACACGTCTGTATATCCGTGTTTTAATGTTTTTTATTGCATCATTTACAGTATTTATCTACGCATAATTGAGTAATTATCTGGTGCATTTTTTATACAGCATACAGTACATAGTGAATACTTTGAGATAAGTGTAAATTAAAATGATTAATGTAATAGACGCAGGCTGACACGAACTATATATATATATATATATATATATATATATATATATATATATATATAAAGGAATGTTTTCGTTATGATCTCTTGTTAAGAACGCGTTCAATAATTTATATAACACGATGGCAGAATGTAAGAGAAACTCTATGTATGAATGTAAGAGATAATCGCTGATAATGTCAGGCTGGATAACGTTAATATTCAAATGCACTGAAATATTCCATCCTAATACTTTTGACACTAAAATTCTAAGGCTTTTGTGAAAGGAGACGTCCAGCCCTAATTAGTCTATCAGCACTCCACTGCAGAGACGAGTGACACATCTCTGTTTATAGACCACACACAGACCCGCGCCACGCACCGTCCTGCTGTCAATCACCTGATGAATTAAGTCTGGAGAGGGAGAGAGATAAAGAGAGAGAGAGAGAGAGAGAGAGCACAGGTTGCTACAAATCTATGTAAAACCCCCAAACCCTAATCAATACACTCTGTTTAACAGCAGGAGGTTATTAGGGGCTACAGGAGAGACGGAGCGAGAGAGAACGAGAGAAATGTGGAGAGAGACAGGGAGAGAGAGAGAGAGAGACAGAGAGAGAGAGAGAGAGAGAGAGGGGGAGCATTAAAATGCGTCATGCTGATCTGCACACCGGGGAAGGGTATTAGCAGCTATTAGAGGCCATGCTGATGTGTCCGTCTGCATGATAACGTACACTTTTCACTTCATTATCCTATGCTGCGCACAAGTGCATGTGAGTGAGCGTGCACGCACACACACGCACACACACACACACACACACATTGGGCCCAATTATATAGGCTGAAACCATCCTGGGTTAATTAATGAAGGCAGATTAGCACTCGTTAACCTCTGCAGTCTTTTGCTCACTCACTGGAACTGTGTGTGTGTGCGCGTGTGTGTGCGCGTGTGTGTGCACGTGTGTGGGTGTAGGTGTGTGTGTGTGCGTGTGTGTATGTGTGTGTACCACATAACCAGTGACTTACCACACAGGGACACATCTTTTCGAAAACATGAGACAGACACACAGGTCATGCCTCCATCACTGAGAATGACACAGGCCACGCCTCCTTCACTAATACAGACAGACACATAGGCCACGCCTCCTTCACTGAAACTGGAACACACATGCCACGCCTCCTTCACTGAGACTGGAAAAAACAGGCCACACCTCCTTCACCAAGACTGAGACACACAGACCACGCCTCTTTCACTGAGACTAAGAAACATAGGCCACCCCTCCTATACCGAGACTGACCCACACAGGCCACGCCTTCTTCAATGCAACTGAGGCACATTGGCCACTCCTTCTTCACTCAGACAGACAGACACACAGGCCACGCCTCTTTCACTGATTCTGAGACACATAGACCACGCCTCTTTCACTGGGGCTGAGACACATAGACCACGCCTCTTTCACTGAGTCTGAGACACGCCTGTGAGTCTTTCTGTGAGTGTCCCCCCCCCCCCCCCCCCCCTCTCTCTCTCTCAGACATGGCTGCTCTGAACTCACACCGAGAGTTCGGTGTGAGTTCACTCCGCCTCAGCTGGGAGAAACAAAAGCAGTTTGGATCAGAGGTCACTGCTGACTAAAGGCATTGTGGGTAAAAACAATCTCTCCGTCTTGACAGTGCCTTCTCCCTCAGCGAGTGGCTCGGAGCGTCCTTCAGGCATTTGTTCTCTCTCTCTCGGGTGGACACAGACATGCTCAGAGCGCAGTAATAATGGCTTTCCACACACGCCAAAGCCTAAACAAAGTCTCAGGAGGACTTTTCATTAGCAAAGGTCAAAAGTCACGGGCACCCCAAGACCAAACAGATCCGAGAGACTGGCTTTCCACAAAAGTTTCCATGCAGAAACAGCAGTTTCCCTGAAAGCTTCGGATCCTTGAAAGTTTCTCTGTCTCTGTCAGGCACATAACAAATGTGCAGGAGTCCATAAGAAACTCCGTACCTCACTACAGGGCAATACAGAGAAAAGTGAAATAGATATTAAAAAAAAATTTAATTTTTTTTTCTGTTGTCGCTCATTACTCACCAAGTAGGTGACATCCACTTGTGCAAAGGGGTGGGGCCGCTGGAAACGGGCACGGCTGGAGAATTGTCGAGGTCTGGAAATCTACAGAACAGAGTCGCACGGCGGATGCTTAAAACGTGGAAGAGTGGCATGAGAGCGGGGTGATGTAACATACCCCAGGGACTTCAAAGGCCATAGAACTGAGAATAGCCGTTTGATCTCTGTGTTGAGGACAGCTGCGAAAATACTGCGCAAGACTCTTACTCTTGTGTAGCGCCAGCGTATAGAATCCTGAGTGGCGGTGCTCCTTTTCTCAGAGTCACCACATCAACCGCCAGACGCCAACAGGAACTCCCGTCTCTGGTCACTGTGAAAGGACAGCTGGGAAAGGACAGGTGTCTAGGACAGCCTAAGGAGTTGCATTTAGGTGCATGAAGGAGCTGCTGCCAACGCTGGGCCACTCTGCCCGCCACTGTTGCTTGCCAGCCTGTATGCCAGCTGGGCACTGCCTCCAGACCTGCACGTGCACACCTTCACTACATTCCTTCCTTTTTTTCTCCATTCTCCCTGTAAAACCTGTTACATTCCTCATGAGCCATACATTTTTCTTTAGGACTTTTTCCCTTTCTCAGGGTCGCCACATCAAATCATTTACTCCGGCTCAAAAATTTTCACCTAAAGAACTGAAATTTTTAAGGAAATTTGCCTCAGCATACAAAGCTTTTTTGGCATTCAAGCACCTGAACCGAGCCGAACTGAATGCTGGCTTAGTTGCATGTAGGTCCGGGAGCCGTTCATAACTTGTTTGCATCAGTGGAAAGTCAAGCAAAGTGAGTTTACATATTATTTGTGTTTTTTTTTTTTTTATTTGTGAAAGATTTAGTAAAGATACAGCACCATGGACCCCAAGAATGTTATTAAGGATGGTAGAAAGAAGAAAAGGGCTCATCCTCCTGAGCTACCACTGTGCGCTCACAGTCCTCCAAAAAAAAAAGCAATTTTTTGTTCGACACTATTCTGTAACACAACTCGTCAGATGAAAAGGGACTAAAATCTCACCTTTAACAGAAACACACCAATAGCCAGAGGTGGGTAAAGTAGCCAAAAATTTTACTCAAGTAAGAGTAAGGCTGAATCCCATTTCTACCCCTTACCCCTTCACATAGCCCTACCCCTCCGTTTGGCGCGTTCACGTGAAGGGGTAGGGGTGTCTCATTTCTCTTTTGGTTGGAGGGGGAGGGGGAAGGGGAAGGGCCAGATAGCCCTCCAAACGAAGATTTTTCAGGACCTCACTTCAAACGAAGGGCTAAGCGAAATTTTCAACATGGCTGCTCACTCGAGCAAACAGACCCATAAATGTAAATTTTTGCCATAAATAAAGATTTTTATGACAAGTTTTCATTATATGTATATTACCTCTAGTCTTGTGTTTGTGTTTATGGTGATGTTCTGTAAAGAAATGTTTGCAAAAAAATCGCTAAAGTTTGCTAGCGGCTAGCACCGATTGCACGATATTACAAATATATATTTTATTTTTATATATTTTTATAATTTATATTATGTATAGGGATGAAATACGGCGCGAAAAATCTTTGGGAGTGAGTAATCTCTCTTATTGCAATGTGTGATAAACATCGGCGCATGTCCTTTAACGTAACATTAGGAACTAGTGACAACGTATGATGACGTATAACAGTGTTGTAGTGGTGTCCCATTTCGTAGGGGAAAAATTTAAACCCTTCCCCTTTCCACTTCGTTTCAAGGGACAAGGGGAAGGGGAAGGGGAAGGGGTAGGGGAAGGGGTAGAAAATAGAAATGGGATTCAGCCTAACTGTACTTCAAAATGATATTACTCAAGTTGAAGTAAAAAGTAGTTGTCCAAAATATTACTCAAGTGAGAGTAAAAAAGTATTCGGTGAAAAGATACTCAAGTACTGAGGAACTGTTTCATCGTAATGTCCGATTTATAATTTTTTTTTTTTTTAGAAATTATGTAAGCAGCCAGACAAAATGATGAAATTCAATGTACAAATTCTGACATTTCTAAATAATAAAATAAAGGAAATAAATGTAATAAAACAAATGAATAAAATAAAGTTCTTTACAAAATAGCAAATAAAAAAAAGAGCAAGAAACACAAATTTCCTAATCTCACTTTTTTCACAACATAAAGCATGACATGTATGTTTGAACAGTGTAAACTATTTCCATATACTGTTAGAATTTAAATACACCTTCTGGTGCTACTTGGACACGTCATCAGTGAAGAACTCGAGGCCATACGGTGTTTCGGGTCTTTAATCTTCATACACCCTCGCCCGGGCGACTCGGCGACGGGTGATTAGTCCCCGGCTTGTGTCCAAGTAGCCTGTTGCTCCACGGGTCCCCCCTGCGGATCCACAGCCAACGCGAGGCTCTCTCTGCGGCCTCTAAGATGTTTGTGGTGGCTTTTTTCAATTGCAGTCCTCTCACTCCAAGAAGTTTAAGGGTTTGCAGCAGTGAATAGCCTGCAAAGCCTCGGCACCGGACCTCGACTGGGTCACAGCGAACTCTCCAGCCGCGGTTCCGGCACTCTCCAGCCCTCTTGCGTTCATGTGCCTCTTCAATGCGGTCCTCCCAGGGGACTGTCAGTTCCAGGATGACCACTTGCTTGGTAAGCTCTGATGTTAATACCATATCTTGGCGGAGAGAAGTGGCTGTGATGTTGCCTGGGAACTTGAGCTGTCTACCTAGGTCAACTTGAAGCTGCCAATCGCGAGCGGTGGAAAGGAGCCCCCCTGTAGGGCTAGACCGGCGGTGTTGTAACTTCTGCCCTGCTCTGATAAAGGTGATTGTTTGTTGGGGAGCTGCCTGGGTCTTGCTGTGCTGGATGGCTGTGGAGATGGTGTCCGCCAAGGCTTTTAGCACCTGGTCGTGGCGCCAGCGGTACCACCCCTTCCCTAGCGCTTTTGAACAACTGCTCAAGATGTGCTCCAGGTTGCCCCTTTTCTGGCACAGCTTGCACTCGGGAGTATTTACCAGGCCCCAGGTGTGCAGGTTGGCTGGGCTTGGGAGGACGTCATAGACGGATTGGACAAGAAACTTGATCTGAAATGGCTCGGCTTTCCAGAGCTCTCTCCAAGTGATTCTACGGGAGTCTGCGTGTTCCCCCCTGGTCCATGTCCAGGTCCCATGTCCTTGCTTGGACATGCCGGCCATTTTGGTGTATCGTTCTTCCTCCACCTCTGCTCGTATCTCGTCCTGAATCAGTCTGCGCCTTTCTTTTCCACGGGCCAGATTGTAGCATGGCTTGGGAAAACAACCGAGACCTGCACGTCCCGTTGCCACGGAACCCACCAGTGTTTTGTGCCTTAGTCGCGCCTCAGCTTCAGTTACGGCTTTTTGCGCCTGCCACTTCCTCCCGGTCTTTACCAAGATTCCTGCTGCTGCGACTTTTGTATCACTGGAGTCTCTGTACATCATCACCTCTTGAGCGGGTGACTTTGAACTCCCCACTCAAGGGAAGATTCAGCTTATATATATTAGCTTATGTATATTCAGTTGCCCTCCAAATGGCTCATCAGATAGAAAATAACATTAGAACATGTACAAGAGGTCTCATTTCACCATAAACTGTATCCAGTAGATGAAATGTAAAAACTTTTTTTTTTTTTTGTCTCTAGCTTATTTGCTAATTATATACAGTATTTCTACATTGCAACATTAAAGTAAAGGGTGTGAAGCTTTTTCACGGAGCAAAACTACACCGGACATTTGCCTGAATTTTCACTCACTCGATATCGATTTTTTGTTGGATTAAAGCCATATAACACAAGCGCTGTCGATATAAAGTGACAAGATGATGGGTATGATTTGATGTTGCTTTACTTTCATTTCCAGTTGGATCCGGTTTTTGGTTCGTGCATTACGACATGCTTGCAATTGAGCATATATTCTTGATGTATTGTTTTCACACGATGGAACAACCTGCGGTTAAAAAAAAAAAAAAACTGAGCACACACGAAAGTAAAAATCCTGAGGAGGCATTTCTGTTGAAGCTGAATAAATACATATTAGTTTAAATAATCAGAGAAATCCATCATACTGTGCTCCCGGCAATAAACCAAAACAATAAAGAAGTTTTATTGAGCACTGGATGAAACCCATACTGACACGGTGCCTTAGCATTTCCAAAGTCTTCGCTTAAACAACACTAAAGGGGCATTTTATTTTCCTGCTGCTGATGAATTCAGAGCTTTCAGAGACTCCTCTCTCTAACGGAGCGAGCGTTATGGTGTTGTGGGAGAGAAATATGCTGTAGAGCTGCTGATGTAGTGACGCTCTTACAGAACTGATGCGTTTAAGGACGATTCAGGAGACATACCGCTGCAATTGAGAAAAACTGTGAATAAAATCATAGACTTCACTTGAAAGGGAGAGAGAGAGAGAAAGCGAGAGAGAGAGAGAGAGAATAAAGCAGACAGACACAGATATACTGTAGACAGATAGAACAGGTTGATAGAACAGTTTGCTTAAAAATGCTTTGGTTTTATTGGGAATGGCTTAGTCGTAAAGCACTGGCCAGTCGACAGACAAATTGACCGACAGACAGACAGATAGATAGATAGATAGATAGAGTGCTGTGTTTGATAAATTTTTTTGCATATTTGTCACTGTTAACTGATTAAGATCAGCGTTTTTTCATTAATAATTGTAATTATCATTTAAAAACTGCATTTTGTATTTAATCAGGTTATCTTTGTGTAATATTCAAATGTTTTGATAATTTGAATCATTTACATAAAAAAAATATCAGGAAGGGGGCAAATACTTTTTAACAGCACTGTAGGCACACAGAAAGAGAAATAAATATATAGACATATCAACACATAGGCAGACAGACAGATAGATAAACAGACAGTGAGACAGTCATATAGGTAAAAAGAAAGACAGAGAGAAAGACAGACAGTGAGACAGTCATATAGGTAAACAGAAAGAAAGACAGACAGTGAGACAGTCATATAGGTAAACAGACAGACAGTGAGACAGACAGTGAGACAGTCATATAGGTAAACAGAAAGAAAGACAGACAGTGAGACAGACAGTGAGCCAGTCATATTGGTAAACAGAAAGACAGACAGAGGGACAGACAGAAAGACAGACAGAGAAATAGATCCATAATCAGATAGATAGAGAGTGAGACAGATTGGCGGACAGACAGACAGACAGATATATAAATATCCAGACAAGAATCCAATGACCGACAGCCAAGGATACATTTATGACTTGACATACAGACGGAAAGACATACAGTAAGATAAATAGACAGACGGGGACAGACAGATTGAAATACAGACAGAAAGACAGGTGGACAGACAGATTGACGGACAGACTAAGATACAGGCAGAAAGACAGATAGTTAGATAGACAGGCAGACAGACAGACAGACGCAGTACTCCATGACAGTGATGGTGTGTGCACGTTCCCGCTGTGTGTTCGTGCTCTATGCGACTCGTGCTGCTGTAATGATGGCCCACAGTGAGTCGCGCGATCCTCTGTGCTAACTGCATGCTAACTGCTCTAGCCTACACCGCTGCACTGTGCTGGAGATTCGTCCCCGTCACGCCGGCAGGAAAGCCAGACCCGCTGTGTAACCCTGCTAGCGACCTGTAGTTCACTTCTTACTCAGAGATACCACCTGATTCAGCTGACCCCGACCGGCATGACATCCAGAGACACAGTGTTAAAGTAAAGCTACTTTCCTGCGGCGTGTATCATCGGCCTCTTTTTCCCTGCAGATACGCGCGGAAGAGAAGAAAGCGGATAAATCAGGATTGCAATCTCAGTGGACGTCCGATTCCCTGTACGTGGATGAAGATTCGTGAACTCAAAGGTCATGTTTGTCATTTTATGTCCCGGACCAGAGTGCTTTAGGAGCTCGTCATCACTCTGTGTGATTATCATTCCTTCTCCACATCCTTTTTAACATTATGACGTGTGCATTCGTTTCGGGTGTGGCCCCGTCCCCAACCTGCTGCACGTCCGGCTGAGATGGATTCCTGAGATGGATTCAGACAGGGATTCTCCTTTTGGCTATGATCAAACCTCAAAAACCGGACACAGATGAGAGGGACATTCAGCACCTCAGTGTGATTGTTGTGTACCTGCGCAAAGAACCGCACCGTTGGGGAGAGAACACACCAGGGTTCCAACACCGGTAAACGCTGCACAAATTGAAAGAAATATTTCTCAGGTTCAGATCGGGTCACGTTCAAACTTTCTGTATGATTTTTTTCAAAACACTTTGGAGTTTTTTCACTATTTTTTTAAAAGATTAATTAATTATTCCTTTTTTTTTTCAAGAACACGGGCAAAGACTGACCCCCTGATCCCTTCATCTAAGAGGGAATTGATGAAGAATGAAACGGGTACGAGCCGCCGGCTAAATTTGATGATCTTTTTTTTTTTCATGTGTCAGTGAAAACAGCGCACTGGTTGTATTAAGATTTATTAACTCGGTGATACGAGCCGGAAGTCAGCCTCTCATTTTTGTTATTTAGTTACATAGTAAGAGAGGTTTAAAATATGAGATGAAAAATCATTATAACCTTTTGTGAACGTCTATGTAGTGAAGAACAGAAAGCTGAGACGTCATGGTGATATTACTGATAAGTAATGTAATCAGTAATGTACGTGGGATTTAAAGGTATACAATCCAGTATCACCGACTAGCCACAACATTATGACCACCCACCTGATATCGACTTGGTCTCCCCTTTGGCACCAAACCAGAAATGACCAGTGTGTTCTGACACCTTTCTACTGGAACCAACGTTAACTTTTTTTCTCCTGATCTACACTAGCTGGTGTTCACAATGTTCTGGCCGATCGGTTCTGTACTACATTATCTGTATCTACATTCTAATTACAGTAACGACTTGCCTGTCAGTTAAGTTAAGTTACTGTAAATTGACATAACATAAAACAATGACCTCATCCCCAAAGACTTTAAGTGGAAGTTAAAGAGGTAGTAAACTAAAATAGTTAAAAAAAAATGTAAAAAATTGTTAAAGAGTAATTAAAGAGCTCCAAACTAAAATCTGAGCCCTGGTTAAATGAGAGAACCCGCTCTATTAGGCAGAAATGGCGGAGAGCTGAACGTAAATGGAAAAAAGATAAGTTACAGGTGTCCTTTGAGATTTTTAAAGAATGCCTGTCAGAAAACTGTCAAAACAGAGAGAACTAAATACTTTTCTGATCTGATTGAAAACAACCACCACAGACCAAGAGTTCTATTTCAGACTTTAAACACTGTTATTAACCCCACAGACACTACCTGCCATGATATTACTGCAATTAAGTGTGAGAATTTTCGAACATTCTTTATAAATAAAATCAATGACATTAGAGCGCTTATTACACCTCATGCTCACCTCTGCTCATGACCCATCCGTGCCTCCAGTGTGGTTAACTGTCCTAAACCAGTTTAACCCTGTTTCTCTCCCTCATTTGCATGATATCATTGTTCATTTAAAATCTACTTCTTGCCCTCTAGACATTGTTCCAGCCCGACTCATTAAAGAGACCTTTAACACAATTGGTCCTACTGTTTTATCATTGATAAATCGTAGTCTTGAAACTGGAATTTTTCCTGATGCTTTAAAACATGCTGTTGTCCAGCCTCTACTGAAAAAGCCCAATCTTGACCCCACAGATCTAACAAATTTTAGACCGATATCAAAACTGCCATTTCTCTTGAAAGTATTAGAGAAGGTTGTGTGCTTACAGCTGCAGACCTTTCTAAATGAAAATGCAATTTTTGAATTATTTCAGTCTGGATTTAAAGCACACCACAGCACAGAAACTGCACTTCTAAAAGTTTCAAACGATCTTTTATTGACAGCTGATTCAGGAGATCCTGCTATTTTAGTGCTATTAGATCTTAGTGCGGCGTTTGATACCATAGATCACAACATTCTTATCTCACGTCTTGAAAACTGCTGTGGCGTTCGAGGATTAGCACTGAAGTGGATTAAATCCTATCTGACCAACAGAACCTTTTCAGTGAGCCTACTGTAGGTGGTTTTTCTTCTTCAGAGGCTCCACTAACTTGTGGGGTACCACAAGGTTCTATCCTGGGTCCTATCCTCTTTTCTTTATATATGCTACCTCTGGGTTCTGTCATAAACAAGTACGGAATCTCTTTTCACTGTTATGCTGACGACACCCAGATCTATTTGCCTTTAAAGAAAAAACACACTAAAAATGCCATCAAGTCCCTTATAGCTTGTTTAGATGGCATTAAAGCATGGATGTCTCTAAATTTTCTCAAACTAAATGAAAATAAAACTGAGATTGTGGCCTTCGGAAAAATGGATTCCTTGTGTGCTCCTGGCAGCGACTTTGCTCCATTAACAAACTACTGTAAACCATTCGTAAGGAATTTAGGCGTAATATTTGATAATGATTTTAAATTTGATAAACAAATAAACTCTGTGGTTAAATCTAGTTTCTTCCAACTGAGAATTTTAGCTAAGATTAAGCCTTTTTTATCATTCACAAATTTTGAGAAAGTAATTCATGCTTTTATTTCATCTCGACTTGATTACTGTAATGCGCTATATACAGGAATCAGCCAGTCTATAGCTTGTCCAAAATTCTGCTGCTAGACTTTTAACTGGTACACGCAAAAGTGCCCACATCACTCCGGTATTAAAGTCACTTCACTGGCTCGCTGCAGGATTGATTTTAAAATTTTATTGCTTGTTTTTAAATCACTGAATGGTTTTACACCTCTGTACAGCTCTGAGCTTTTACAACCTCATACAACTGCAAGAAATCTTAGAACCTCAGACCAGTTACTCCTTTCTGTCCCAAGGTCTAGATTAAAGCTCAGAGGTGACTGAGCATTTGCTGTTGCTGCGCCTAAATTATGGAATGGTTTATTGTTGAATATTAGAGCAGCACCTACATTAGAAACTTTCAAATCCAGACTGAAAGCTCACTTCTTTTCTTTGGCTTTTACACCTGGCTGAGACATTTGACCCTCTTTTATTTTTTTTACTTTTTAGTTAAGTTTAATTGATTATTTATCTTTTATTAAATTGTTTATGCATGATTTTATTTGATTACTGTTTTATTACTGTCTCTAACTGATTTTTATAGTGATATTTTATTTTATTTGCTTTCATCTTATGCTGTTTAATTCTGGTCGTTTTATTTCTATCATTGTACAGCACTTTGGTCAACTTCGGTTGTTTTTAAATGTGCTATAAATAAATTTGACTTGACTTGACTTGACTAAAAGATGTCAAGATGAGGAATGTAAATTTTTTTAAATATATTTTTTATTATCTTTTCTGGTTCTCGTGCTCCAAACATTAAATCCTCATCAGTTCCCAACTCCAAGCCAGATTAAAACTCTCCACGTGTCCCGGTCGCCTCTCGGAAACAGAGCCGTTACATTGCTGAAGTTACATTTGGGATGTCTGATGTTCTCTGGAAAGGGATAATCCACACATCCCGTGCTCTAAAACAGTCTCAGACCAGATGAAAGATTTTTTCCCGCCCAAACAGACGGGAAATGTAATTGAAGCTGGGTTGAGTTCGAACCCGTGGCGAATTGGATTATCTTAAGACATACTGTAGTGGAGCAGCCGTGGCTTTCACGGATCGGTCTTTAAAAGCGGCTACTGCTTTTACATCCTTAGGGAATAATAATAATAATAATAATAATGATATTTATTATTATTATTATCTTTAGAGTCATTTTCACTTTCGCAGCAGTCGTAAATAGTATAACATTGTGATTTACAAGAACAAATTATAGTTGTTTTATTGTAAGGCTTAAGGGGGCTGCAAGGTTGTATGCTTTTATTTTTCCCTTTCTGTTTCATTCTGTTTCAAGTCCTTATTTATGCAGAAAAGCAAAAGACTCCCAGTTTCTGCTTCCTTTTAAAAGAGTAAGTCAGGGTGAAGAGATATTAACAAACTCAGAAACTAGATAGTCAGGAAGGCTAAATTCTTAACATATCCACTGCTTTCTTATGTAGGTTGTGTTTATACGTTACATACTGTACTGCATATCCAGATTAACCACAGAGAAGCAATATTTTTGAATCATGCATGATTTTAAAGGTATGTAGCATAGGTGGCACGTTGGCCAACTCCAGGTTCTGGGTTCGATTCCCGTCTCAGGTCTGTGTGCATGGAGTTTACATGTTCTCCCCGTGCTGCTTGGTGGGCTTTATCCGGGTACTCCGGGTTCCTCTCACAGTCCAAAGACATGCAGGTTGGGATGATTGGTGTTCCCAAATTGCCTGTAGTGTGTGTGTCCTGCGATAGATTGGCACCCTGTCCAGGGTGTACCCCGCCTAAGTCTCTTGTCCAGGCTCCCTGTATACATGGTAAAGTGGTATAGACAATGAGACTACGTAGCATATGATGGTGTCTTCTATCTATTAGCCTTTCAGGTCAAGTGTACATATAACAGACTGGACCATTAGGGCTCTTATCCAAACATGTTCATGTGCCATGAGGTAGCATGACTAGCAGTTTGATAAATAGAAAGCGCTTTCTTCTAAAAGGAAGTATTAGCCTTCACACTCGCCTAGTAAAATTTCCCAAAGTGGCTCGATCTTACTACAACAGAAGGAGTGTTACATTTTTCACTGAACACAATACAACATGAAAAACCAATTTCGTCTGCCCATAGATCAATTACTGCACTGTCCACACGTCTCCGGCGTTCTCCTCTCCATTCTGCTTGCTTAGCTAAGAAGAAGCAGGCTGCGATTGCCCCTTTCGTCCGCGCTAATCAGTCTTCATTTAGCACTCGGGGGGGAACGTGTTATTCAAGGGTGTGGGGTGTGTTCCCCATCTAAACAGCGTGCCTGCACCGGCTGAGCTGACACCCTGCTAAGTGTGCACATTTAGCCTAATAAAAGGTAATTGTTTGATCAGTAGGTTAAATTGAGCATTAAAACAGATTAGAGGCAATTTGCAGAGTCTCTGTCACACTGGCCCTTCACGCCCCCTTATTCTGCGCCGACAGAGAGAGAGCGTATTTAGAAGTGGGATTACACGATCGCACTCAGACGCTCTCTCACAAGCTCACAAGGACACAATCACACTAAAACACTCGTTCTGTCTTTCGGGTTTTATTTCACATCATTTAATATATACGTATGTGGTGTGAAATAACCTGATAAGGACATTTGGCTTCCACAAAAAGGCATTAAATATAGATGTAAAGGGAATTCTCAAATGTCCAGAACGCACACGTACAGTATAGTCATGTACCAGAGTTGAAATAAGTTTCGAGTGCCATATCAGGCCAAGAATCTTCACTCTGAAAAAGAACAAAGTTAACACAGGTAGCAAAGAGTTGGGTAAAGATGCAGGCGACGCAGATTGGGTAGTGACACTGGGACCACAGATCCGGTAATGACATAAGGGGAACAGATTATTACCCCTTTTCCACTGCTCTGGTTCCCATGCCGGTTCCGAATTTTGGAACCACAGAAAAAAGTTGGTGCCGGTGCCCTAAAACAAGCACCAGCACCGGCCCCTAAACGCTGCTGGTCTAGTCGCAAGAACCCGTGATGTCACGAGCGGTTGGCGGAGTTATAGGGAGCGTAAAAAAAAATGGCAGAGACGCAAAGTCCGTTAATGTGGAGTGTGGACAAAACAAAAGCGCTATTAACAATTTGGGCATCCGCCGAGATTCAGCAGAAATTGGAAAGTGTTTTAAGAATGTATTAGAAGTGTATGAGGAAATAAGAGAAGAACTAATAGTCACAGGCTTCACACGAACAACCGACCAAATCGTGAATAAACTAGTTGTCTATGTCGATCTCTTTCAGCGGTTATAACACGTCGATTAAGCTGCTTTTGGATACTGAAATACATTTTCATAGTTTGGAGAATAACCAGTAAACTGACTTCGGGCAAGTTCGTTTCTGTTTAGCGGGCGTGGCCTGTGACGTATTATCATGCAGCTCCCGCTGAGCTCCTGTCTAGTGGCACCTAGTAGCACCAGCACAGTGTAGTGGAAATGAGGTATATTTAATGACACAAGGGACACAAATAGGGTAATATAATGCAGGTGACACTGATTGGGTAATGACACAAGGAAAACACATAGGGTAATGACACTGAGACAAAAAAACCTGGAAATCACACAAGGGGAGCAGATTGGGTAATGACATGCACAAAATGAAACACATCAATAAATGACGCAAGGAATGCAAATTGGGAAATGGGACAGGCAACACCTGTCCAGTAATGGCACAAGGGACACAGAATGGATAATGACACAGATCAGGTAACAACACAAGATAATCCGATTGGATAATGACACAGATCAGGTACTGACACAGGGAACACAGATC